>BSBM01000020.1:3370000-4570000 GCA_027924585.1 Larix kaempferi | reverse complement strand
TTGCTAATAGAAATAAATACATTTTCAACTAGAAACCATTTAGAAGGTTCAACTCCCTTAAAGGTACAAGTTTTTGGAATTCCTATATTTTTAGAATAGATAAATGCATATGCTTTTGAGAAATGGTTAAATCTGTTAGAGGGCTATTAATTTGTTCCAAAAAAATAAGATAGTGAAAACATCACCTTTGCACTCCTTAAGTCCCTCCCCAATGTCAAAGAGTGACCTAGGATAATTATTGGGAAAGACATGCCAAGGATGAGTCCACAAGATACATGATATGACCCAATTGGGTGGCTTTCATTGATTCCCTCAAGGAGGAATTCTACCATGTCACAAACTATGATGAGTGGTACACAAGATGGGAAAATTTTCACCAAGAAAGACACTAATGGTGTCATATCTCACCAATATATTCCATGCCTTGCATTCAAAATTGGGTATTAGAGGTTATGAACAGCACTCGATCCTGAAGTACCAAAGTAGCCTACAAAAGTACATCCAAACATAGATGGATTTCCTAGACATCTCCTCACTAGAAGCTGCTTATCGATATGCTATCAAAATCGAGCAAACATTTAAGTAGGAGTTAGAGTTTTCAAATAAATTGCAACAAAAGTATGGTAAAGGTTTTCCTAACTCACATAACAAAGTACAGATCCAGGATAGCCAATTTTAGGTCAATCAATCCAAGTTGTGTTAGAATATTGAGAATATGCATGAGCATACAACAATACATTTTCTAACATGTAAATCAATAGAAAATATTTGTTGGAAACAATAATCATGTAAAAAATAAGAGACAAGAGAATAGACAAGATAAGCGAGATATACATGGTAAAACCCAAAATGAAGAAACACCCATGGAAAGGTTTGGTCTTCTTTATTCTTCCAAAATATCCATCTTACAATACATGGAATCTTCACATTTTCATCACATCACTCTCCATCTTCACATCATGTCACAATGGTGTTTCTCCAACATAACCAAAAGGGTCTCCTTCACCTCTATTATATATCTAGAGGTATGGAATATTTACATCCCATAACACATGTGGGATAAATAGCTTTCCACCTCTCTTATATAAAAAGTGGTTATAAGAGAATTCATTACATGATGCATGTGGGATAACTGTATTTTATAATATTAGAGTTATTTATGCCTTTTAAGGATATTTCACTAACAATACCATGCAAGTCATCATTACATATTCCAACACTCCCCCTTAATGATGACTAAGAGAAATAATACAAATTGAGAAAGGTGGCATCACCTTGACATCCCTCTCGATGACAACTTCCAAAATTCCCCATAAGATGTGAATATGAATACACTTCACGTCATAGTGCCCATGGGGGGTAGAGCAATTGGTAATGATTAATTGAGATGATAAGTTGTAAATTGAAGTTCATAAGTTCAAATCTCTATGGGTACTCACTTACAAAAAAAAACACTTCACCTCATGGACTTGATGAATATAACAACCGCTTCTCACTAAATCATGAAATTGCACCAGAACTAAGATGTTCAATTAACTCTTGCAAAACAACACAATAGTGTACAAAAACCTCAAATCGAAAATACAATAGAAACAGTGGTTAGCATACAGCCATCAAAACCATAAATCAACTGATAGATGAAAGAACTTTGCAATAAACCTCACCATGAATGACAAGAAATCCATATCTATACACCGAAATGCTTCGAGCAGACAGTTTTCATAACCAAAGAACTCTATTGAAAATTACGTCACAAATATAAGACATGAATGGACTATCCATCAAAATGTTTTCCAAGCAATCATTCTTCACAACTAAGCTAAAAGATGCAAGAAATTTGTAGTAGAATCATCATGAATACAAGACCCAAATGCCTATCCATCGAAATATGTTCCCCACAAACAATCATCATGAATTTATAGTATAAGATGGATGTTCATTCCATACATTATTATTGGAGTATGGTGATATGATAGTAATTGATTACATTGCATTCCTTCTTAATTACAGCTTCAACCATCTTGAATAACAAAAGGTTTCAACTTTGTTGATGTCAAGGATAAGATAGAAATGGAACAATGCTAAAGAGCTAAAGATAACCACAAGCATATGATTAAGATAGGAAGGAATGGCAGAACCAAGTTGTCCCACAATTGTTCACATAATACTCCTATGGAGAAAGTGAAGTAAATGGAGAGCTAATCTGCACAAAAGAAATTCCAAGAGTAAATCATATAATGAACATGATAATCCCATAATAGTGAGAAATGCATGACATGATAATCCCATAATAGTGAGAAATGCATGACATGATATATGAAATGATAGAGTATATGAAATATGAAATTGATTTTATACACTAAAAAGGGTTAGAAAAAACATCAATATTGAGCAAAAATATGACGCCATGTTAGAAGCATCATCATTAAAAGAGTGAGGGGTTGATCCCATGATACCATGGTAGAATATTGAACAAGATACAATCAAAATAAAAATTATGTCACTTATATATGAAAAATATAGCCATTAAGCAACTAATCCCTAAGCATCGGTTCATTTCTTGTGGTCACCATGATAAAATGCTAGAGATGCATGCCCCTAAACATGTCAAAACAACTTCCACACAAGAATATTAGAGAAAAATAAAATAGGAACAAAACAACCTCTAGAAGCATGATGATTAAACTAAGAACATAAAACCTAATGAAAAAGACAAGATCCTAATGACAAAATTTCCAAGTTAACAGAGAATAAACCAAAAAATTCTCACTTAAACTGAATCCTAATAGCAACTAACAGACAAATCTATAACTGTACAGTAAAAAACCAATAGAAGAGAATCAAATTTGGTGGAAACAAATGTCGAAAAAAGGGTATTCACACTTTCTTAACACAACAATTGTGAATGAAGGAAAAAATTCACACTTTTACTAAAGGCAAGGAACAAATTCATGGGGTGTTTATTCTTTCTCAGAACAAAAGGTGAAAATTAGCTTCAAACTTCCCAAAACCAATCAAAAAACCAAAAAATTGTGAAATAGTCATTGTCCTGTACGGAAACCCACAACAAAAAACAACCAAATCCGAAAACAAACTAGATCTTCTATGAAACCAAAAGATCCTTGATATCAAGTTAGTCTACAATTAATTTTAACCCAAATATATAGAAAATATTAAAGGAAACTTTTAAAAAAATCTGAAAAATTAATTGTGATGGTTAGGGTTTGAAATAAAAAGATCAAAATGTCCAAATCTAAAAAAAATACCACTTGGGTGTGATGTATCGGATGACAAATCTCCAAAATATGGAGGACCCAACTAAAAATTTGAAGAATTGTTTCTTGTAAAAGAACTTCAAATAACTACTGAAGAAGGTAGAGCATAGCAACTAGCTCTGATACCATGTTAGAATATTGAGAATAGGCACAACATACAAAAATACATTTACATTAACATGTAAATCAATAGAAAAGATCTACTAGTCTATCCTTTTATTCATACAAGCAAAAATAATCATGGAAGAAACAAGAGACAATATAACAAAAGAACAATACACCAGATATATGTGGTAAAACCTCAAATGGGGAAACATCCACGGGAAGGTTTGGTCTTCGTTATTCTTCAAAGATCTTCATATTACAATACATGGAATCCTCACATATGCATCACATCACTCTCCATCTTCACATCATGTCACAATGATGTTTCTTCAACATAACCAAAAGGGTTTCCTTCACCTCTATTATATAACTAGAGGTATGGAATATTTACATTCCATAACACATGTGGGATAAATAGTTTTCCACCTCTCTTATATAAACAATGGTTATAAGAGAACATATGACATGATGCAAGTGGGATAACTCTATTTTATAATATTAGATTCATTTATGTAATTTACTAATATTTCACAAACAATACCACACAAGTCATCATTACATATTCCAACAAGTTGCAGGTAAAGAAGGGTAATGATAATACAAAGAAGGACACTTGAAATTCATGTGAGTTCCACAAAATCCCTTGGCACAACACTAATGAATGTTTCCATAAACAATCATTGTTGACTAAGGTGAAATCCTTGGAGCTAGACTTTATCATAGACTTGAATTCAAAGCAAGATAAGGGAAATAAAACCATTGACATGGAACCCAATGAAACCATTACAACCACAAATTTTCAATCAAAAGAGCTAGAGGTACCAGAGGAAGAAGAGCACCTATTCCATTGATAGATGTGGGTGAAAGGGACTCAGCTACGCTTCATGTTTATAATGGTAGCTAGAAGAACCTAATCTAACTCGAGGCCATCAAGAGATTATTGTTTTTTGGAAATGCCACACCCACAACCATATATTGGTTGGTTGATCCAGGTACGAAACATCGGCATTAGTCGGCAATATTTCCTATCCTATAACATCAATCCCTTCAAATATGAAGTATTATATGATGTTTCACCACTTGAATTTTGTGATGTTCTTCTACGAAAACCTTGTATGTAGAAACATCATGTTGTTTATGAGACTAAACCCCGCATTGTCATTGTTACTTTGGGAGGACAACACTATAGGGTACCCAAGGTAGTTTTTACTATTGCAATTTTGTTGATCTCAACAAAGTAGCAATGAAAGATAATCTCTCATACTGGAAAATTTTTCCTCTTCATATATCGGTCAGAAGGTGAATAAAAGGTCACTACGACTGCCACATCCTCCATACAAGACCTCTCTACAAAGAAAAACTAAGTGAACAATATTGCATAGGAATGCAAAGATATATTTGCCTCACCTAAAGGAGTGCCTCTACACTGCCATGTCAAACATTCAATCGATTTGATACATGGTGTTCATTTACCTAATGGCCAAATATACAGACACTCTCTTCTAAATAATGAGGATGTAATGTGCCATATTTTCACCTATGGAAATTAAAACCCTAAATGTGATTTAGATTGCATCTCCTTCTTATTAATTGTTAACCTTGGTTGGGTTGAGAAAATTACAAGTGTGTAGATTATTAAACCCGGTTGTAATTGGTACTTGTGTTTAAATTCAGTTAGTTAAGTCGTGAATGATGAAAAGGGGTATGATGTCCCTCTAGCATGTTAGGTTATAGATAAATGTGATATGTGAATACCAATTTTTATTGTGTTTGGAAATGAACGTTAAGTGGTGTGCACATGGTAAAAAAATAGCTTTTTGCATTGTTCATCAGTGAACGAGATGGTAATCATATGTAAAATGTTAAGGTTACGCACGATCTTGTATCTGGTAACTAATCCATAAGTTAAATGGTATAAGTGATAGCCTGAGAACTATGGTAGTGAAGTATCATGGATGATGTGGAGTTCAAAAGAATAATGGCATGCTAGTAAGCATTATTTAGAGAGTTATTAAATTGTTTCAAATACATTGCTATGACGTTTGGGAAAGTCCAGGTTATACACGAAGCATAGTTTCCCAAACTAGATATTCGATGGCATGGTCCCACTAACAACAACAACAACATAGTATGGAAGATAATAAGATGTTGACCCTAGTTCTATCAGGAGGGGTGGAGATTTTACCCACCATTTATCCTCCAAAATCTAGATTCATGGGACTACTATGTTAAGTCACACTCCCCAATACATTTGATTACAACTATCAGTTTCTTGTTGGGGAAGCTTGGTCAACATAGTCGACACTTTTTCTTACAGGTTCTATATGGGGTTAGGTCAATATAGTTGATGCTCTAGTATATTCCAGCAGAGGAAGGATAGGATGTGGAATATAGTTGTGAATTAGACAGAGGATGTAGGTAGTAAAGAATGTTGTGGAAGTTAGTTAACAGTTTGATTACTTGTGTGTGTTAAGACTATGTTTTAATCATGTATGAGCAATATGGTTCATAATATATTTTGTTGAACTAGTTAGTGGAATTAATGATGTTTGATTGTTGAATTACTATATTGCATGCTTGCGTGTGGAAAAATAGGGACTATGCATTAGAAGCAATGATTTATTATCATTAGCACACGCACAACATATGTATACTCTACATATGCATACATACATTGTGCATGTGCGCTAGTATGGCTATTAGATATATTTCACTTTCAATTGAATTATTAAATACTTGTTAATGGATCTATTATTGTGTTGATTCAGAGTGAAAATGCATAAATATTAATGTCGTTAATAAATAAGCATGTATATTTAAATGTATTAATATTTAATCTTAATGTATTAGTGTGATTTTTTATTAATTAATTAAGATAGCATTAACGCAAGGTTTTAGCATAAATTTCATTTATGTTTAAATTTACATGTTAAACATATTTGGTATGATAAAAGAGTTACTTTCGCGCATATTTCAAGGGTTTATTAAACAATGTGTTTTTATTTTGACCCTAGTAACAAAAGAGTCAACAGTAGTGACTTGCTTTCAAAGAGAGGCGGTGGATGAAAAAAAAAGATATATAAGGAAAAAATGTTAATAGAGAGGAAGAAGGGGATTTATTTAGGAAGTTGAAGCTGGAAACCCATGGGGGAACTAGAGGATTTGAACTGGGGAGGAGTTGGATCTTGAGGCATATGTGTAGATGTTTTTTGTTGTTGTGGATGACACCATAGGCATGGAGGAAAAGGAAACACATAAGTTTCCTAGACGTAGCGGCTAGAGAAGTTGCTAGTTGGTTGGGAGGATTAATCCCAATTTTTGCAACACTTATTGTGTCACATCCCCTCCCATCAATCTGACTGGCGGAGGGAACATGACGGGTGCACGGGGTGCTAGAATTCACCTCTGAGGCTGTATTATCAAATTTCATTTAATTTTAAATGCAATAACATCTAAATGGGTGTGTAATGCATATTAAAAATACACAGTGGAATTAAAATCAATTACACACATAGCAGGAATATATCAGCATATTCATCACAGGCACAACAATAACACATTCTCAGAAATATACTCATATTATGCTATTCACGGGAATTCAATTGCAACAATTCAAATTGGCTCATTCATTCAATTTAACATAAGCAAACAGTCACTCATAATACATGAAATTGGGAATAATTAAAAACAAAAGTGAACACTTATCTTTTAATTAAAATTGTCCCAACAATTGGCTATGGAAGAGCAACGTTCCACGCAACCATAGGTATCTATCCACCCTATATTATTTCAGTTGAGAGACCACCCCCGAGCTGGGCTATCAATCCACTAAGGAGGAACTACTCAGGCTCACTTATAGCCACAGTCACAATTACTCATGCTAATCCAGCACACAACTGGGTTTGTCAAGCATGTAGGGAGATAGGGAACGAGAACGCTAAGTCAGTGAGCTCAACCAAAGATCTACAGGAATCTCAACTGATCTAAGAAAACCTTGGAACCCACAATACCTACCACACCCAACACAACGATTGTCCCCTTCTCTACTACATATTCCCTCAGGCGCCCCTTCCCTCCAATGCTCTTCAGGGTGGGAATAGAAAGGTCCAAGCTGCTAGATCCATAGAGGTTATTTCCTTCATGTTGATGTATTTGTAACTTCGGAAGATATTCACTTGTATATTTTATTTGTACTTTATTGTATTCCCAACGGAGATGTATTATTCCTCTGATTGGAAGTGTCGTCAGTTGTACTTGCATGTGCCGCAAGTTATATTGTAAGTGTCATAACTTATACTTGATGGGTTATTAGACCACCTTGATGGGGTCAGCCCTGTATGAGTCTTGTGGGTTAAAGGGTTATTAGACCACCCTAGTGGGGTCGACCCAGTTAGTATTATGTTAAGTGGTTAAGTTGGTGCCGACGTAGTTAGAGTTAAAATGCAAGTCAAGTTAGTGTATAAATAGAGAGTGTGTCTCTCTCATTTTACACATTCTATTATTCACTCACTTCACATCAATGAGAGAAGAGGAGAGTGCGCAAAAGTGGAGGAGGAGCATGTTGCTGAAGATATATATCTCTTGGGTTTGATCAGGGTGATCGTTGTATTGATGCTTATTCTATCTCTGAGGAAGTTGCGGGGTTTTTCACCTTCTTGGTTTTCCCCGGTGAAATGTTTTGTGTCTCTTGTCTCTTGTCTCTTATGCTTGATATGATGTACATGTTGTTCTTTCAGTTAACATCCTAGATCTATTGAATTAAATGATGAAAAACTAACATGGTGTCAGAGCTAGCCTGAAGGAAGGCATGATATGGCATTTATGACACTTGTTGCACTTGCAACAAATTGGAAGCTAGGACTTGATATATCAAAAACCAGTCATCGTAGCACTTTCACTATAAATCCATTTTGGCGAAGGTTCGGGATTTGAAAATTTTACAAGTCGAAGGTAACATCCCCATGTACCTTGTGTCCAAAGAAAAGCATCTGATTCGTTGTACTTTGTGAGATATGATCCGTACAATCTAGGGTTTTTGCCTCTTCTAGATCTCAATCATAAACAGGTGACCTAGGAAAAAAGGTCACAACTTGAACTGGAAATCTCCAAATGAAATTTTGTAAAAAGTGATAGTAAGAGAACGGACTGTAATTTCTCAGGCAAGTTTTTCAGAGGCCAAAATTGACCTAGTGACACATGTCATACTGTACAAGTTCTCTCTCTTGTTTTATATCATAAACAGGTCACGTTGCGACACTTGGCATAACTCTCTCTCAAAATATCCAATTGAGGTAATACCTATGGGGTTGGAAAGATGACAGGTTGAGATACCACAGGTCGAAGTTTAAGACCCTCTGGATTGGTAATTTCAGATATGCATCAGAAAAAATATGGCATATATTTCTGTCCAAACAGAATTGGATTCTGAGCACCTTCATTCTTGGCTTGTCATTGCTGCGGGAATTTAGGGCTTCAGATAAAGTTGGAATTTTTGGAATCGGAGTCCACGGCTAAATAATACTCATCAAAATTGTAATTTAGAGACCAATATCAAATTATTTGGTTGGGAAGAAGGTCGGGCTTGATCAAACCCTAATTCAGGATTTTGATCGGAAAGGTGGAAAATTAGGGCTTCTACAAAAGTTGGATTTTTTTTAAATCTGTGACCACGGCTAGAAGCTCCTCAGAAAAATTGAAGTTTAGAACACAAGATCGAACCATTTGGATGGGCATAATACCGGGATTTATCAAACCCTAGTTCGAGATCCTATCCAGAAGATCCGAAAGTTTCAAAGGAAATCTTGAGGGGTCAAATTTTGGAGATTTCAAAATTGAAGGATACCAGCTTGATCAGCTCAGTAAGGCGCATCTTTTCATCCAATCAGAAGTTTGAAATTCAAAATTTGAATTTTTAGAGTTTCTCTAACAAACCCTCATCCAGCTCCAGATCCAGTCTCAGCAAATCAAAGTGGATTGGGTTAATTCTAGAAGAGAATTAATTGGACACCTGCATAAGTGAAGAAGTTCCAGTTCCAGATGGAGATGAGGCTAAGGCCTTACATAAGAATGCTACAAGCAATCTCGACAGGTATGACTTGAGGAGATACATGTATGTTCATGATTAAATTTATGATATGTTTGTCTTCATACTATTGAGGTTAGTATAATCTTGATTAATTTTAGACTTGTCTTATCGCCCTAGTAAAAGTATGAATGCATGATAGAAGACATTCACTGATTACGGTTATGACACTTATGATTGTACTAATGCACTCTGGTGTTGTATGAGGATGATATTGTCCGCTAACGTGAAAGGTACATCAAGAAATACAAATCAAGTTCTAGATCGAGAACATATGACCATGGTGACATGAAGACAAAGACTCATCCATAGTCATGGGTCACATAGAATCTCTACTTACGAGGTATGTATAATTTTGGTTCTACAATGGTTAACTTATGAGCTATGCTTGTTACTAGCACAAGTCTTTGAAGAAGAACAAAAGGACATTATATGGGTATGTTAGACATAACTAGCAAGCATGATAATCTAGGTATGTTTTTCCTATATCAAGTTAGAATCCTACCTTATGTTAGGATCTTATACTTTTGTACGAATGATTATTCTTGAAGTTTAAGTAATCAAGGGTTTATGCATATCATGTTTCTTACTTTGATTGATGATATGACTTACCAAAAGATTCCTATGGTCAAATAAGAATATGCATGAGTAAAAGAAGTCTTCCCTGAAACCTTGAATACTAACACTTGTTACCTATGTATGAAATGATCGTGACCATACATGTTAAGATGATTTAGGATCATAATTTTTTGATAGTATTGAGATTATACTAATGTATGTATGGTTATGTATGAGATCTTGAGGATGACATTATCATGACACTAGTGCACACTTAAGCATGCATAGTGGTCCAGGATGAATATAAGTTCAAGGATAGGTAATCTAGGAAGCAAAGATCAAGAGGGAGCACACTCCAGTAGCTCCTGCAAGGAACCAAAGATTGAGAGCGAGTCCACCCTACAACTAAACAAAGATAAGTATTTGAATTGTCATTTATTATATGATTACTTAAATGATGTTGTCCAGTCATGTACATGCTTTTGTTCCTATATTTAGGATGTATATTATGCATATTAGAAAATTTGCATTAATGAACAAGATACTGCTAATATGCAAGTAATGGGTAAGTGGCCTATGGTACTATACAACATTCCATTGCTACTTATCTAGAATGAAACCTCTTTGTTGACATGTTAGGAGTAGTGCAAACTCTTAATATTGTTTTGGTATAGATGGAAGGCATCTAGAAAGTTACGGGATATGGATAAATGTTGTATTGAAGCATTGGATAATTGCATGACTGTATGACATATGTCTTTCTGCATAAGAATGTGTTTTTTGAAAAATTATGAGAAGTTTCTAATCATGCAATTGAATCTGACTTGTAGGAAAGATCGTGTACAATCACCTGCAAGGAATACAACATGTGTTCCAGCAATGAAGCTCAAATAAAACTATCTATTGAAGATATTGAAGAATCTGAAGTTCCCAGGATCTGGGATGCAGTAATGGAAGAATGCCATGATCGAGGAATACCAGTTGATAATAAAGAATGATGTCTGGGATGTGGCCCCAAGACCAGAAGGGAAGTCTTTTGTGACTTCCAAATGGATCTATAAGATTAAGCATGCTGCAGATGGCAGCATAGAGAAATACAAGGAAAGGTTTGTGGCTCGTGACTTCTCCGAGAAAGAGGGGATAGATTATAAAGAGACTTTTTCTCTTATATCTAGATACACTTCCATCAGAACAATACTTTCTTTGGCTATAGTGATGAAGTGGAAGATACACCAGATGGATATGGTGTAGTCAAAGAGGAAGTGTATGTGGAGAAGCCACTCGGTTTTGAGACACATGACAAGGAGTCATATGTGTGCAGGTTGAAGAAAGCCTTGTATGGCTTGAAGCAAGCTCCTAGGACTTGGTATGGTAGGATAGACAGTTTCCTATCCAGTTTGGGCTTTACTGAGAGTAAAGAGGATTCCAACCTTTACTACAAGGTTGAGGAAGGCAATCCAGTGATACCACTACTGTATGTGGATGACCTGTTTGTTATAGGTGAGGATAGATTGATTGATGATACGAAGAGGAAGCTTGATGTCGAGTTCAAGATGAAGTACTTGGGGATGATCCATTACTTTCTAAGCATGGAGGTGTGACAGTTCATATGGAATCTTCCTTGGACAAGGGAAGTATGCAGTAGATATCCTGAAGCAGTTCGGGAGGATGGACTACAAGGCCATGGCCACACCTATGGCATCGAACCTGAATCTTCTATGTGATGCTTCATCTGAGTCGGTTGATGTCATAGTGTATCGTCAGATGATTGGGTCCTTGATGTACCTGATGAACACGAGACCAGATATTTTCTTTATGGTGAACACATTGAGCCAGTTCCTGACGGATCCCAGAGATCTTCACCTGGTTGTTGTAGAGCGTATTCTGAGGTACCTAAAGGGTATGATATATTATGGTCTCAAGTATGATGCGAATCAAAATTTTAACTTGGAGGGTTATGTTGATTCAGATTGGGCTGGCAGTGCTGCAGATAGGAAGAGCACTACGGGGTGCTGCTTCAGTATGGGATCAGGTGTGATCTCTTGGTTTAGCAGGAAGCAGTCCTATGTAGAATTGAGTACAACCAAAGAAGAGTATGTCACAGCTTGTTCGGCTAGTTGTGAGGCAGTATGGCTAAGGAAGCTAATGTCTAAGTTATTTGATCTCCCGTTGGATGCTACATGTATCTATTATGACAACCCTAGTTCGAAGTTGTCAGAGAACCCAATGTTTCATGACAGGTCGAAGCACATTGAGATCAAATATCACTATATCAGGGATATGGTGTAGAGAGGAGCACTAAAGCTCCTGTATGTTGCGATGGATGAGTAGGTTGCAGATGTGTTGTTGAAACCATTAGCCGGAGTGAAGTTTGAGTACTTCAGAGAGAGGCTTGGTGTTCCTCAGATTGAAGACACTTTGAGGAACAAGTGATGGGACACATTTGCAAGAGCCATTCCAACCATGGTGATAAGAGGATCCTTCCCATGGCTGTGGATGTAAGCGTTGTGTGATGAGCATTAGGATGATGCTCCAGTTACTACTTTGGATATGCATCAGTTGGATGCTTTGTATGATCAGTTGGATCATGTATATTGATATGCATCAGTTGGATGCTTTGTATGATCAGTTGGATCATGTATATTGATATGCATCAGTTGGATGCTTTGTATGATCAGTTGGATCATGTATATTGATATGCATCAGTTGGATGCTTTGTATGATCAGATGGATCATGTATATGTATATGCATCAGGACGATGCAGTGACGATGATCAGGATGATCATGTGTGATGAGTATCAAGATGATGCTATGGATGACATGCATCAAGACGATGCAGTGATGATGATCAGGATGATCATGTGTGATGAGTATTAGGATGATAGTCTAGATGATATGCATCAGGATGATGCTATGATGATGATCAAGATGATCATGTACATCAGGATGATGTATGGTGAGTATCAGGTTGTGCAGATGAGCATGTAAGTTGACCTGGGAGATCTGACGGTCGTGCTACGGCACATAAAGGATCCTGGGATACTCTTTCGAGGCATTGCTCTAGGAGGACATGTAAATAGACCTGGGATATATTTTCAGTCATGTTGTGGCACATAAAGGATCTTGGGATACTCTTTCGAGGCTTTGTCCTATTGCATATAATAGCACCCTAGGAGATCCGATAGGTTGAGCCGTACGCTCGTAAGCAATCCTGGGATGCTCTTTCGAGGTTTTTCCATGACCACATGTAACTAGACCTGGGAGATCCGATAGGTTGAGCAGTACACTCGTAATCAGTCCTCGGATGCTCTTTCAAGGCTTTGTGGTGACCACATGTAAGTAGAACTAGGAGATCTTGTTGGTCATGCTTCGGCACATAAAGGATCTTGGGATACTCTTTCGAGGAATTTGTTGCAAATATTTCTCCCTACGGATAAAGAAAAAATCTCTTAGGATAAAGAAGACTAGACTGACTCTATTCTAAGACAAAAATAAAACAAATGTGATCTTGAATCCTAGACTAAACAAGTATTTCATAGCTTTTACATCAGAGAGAAAGAGAGAAAGTAACTCACCTTCACTCTCAGTGTTTGTCCTGCTTGTAGCTTTGATCTCGAAGTCCTCGCGATGAACCTGTTGAGACAAAACAATATACAAGCATGTGCAATTCTCCAATATCCCTGAATTACAAGTTGAAATCCAAATCTATACAGATATAATTCATGAAACTTAAACATAATCAATACACACGAGTTAGGAAACAAGGCAAGTTATACTTTATTGAGAACTCAAGAGTACTTACAAAATAGTTGCTTGATGTCCAAGCCAACTCCAACTCCAAGTTATTCCACCTCTAGCTATCTCCACAAAAGGATTATGATCATAGTTTTGATGCCCCAAAAGTACTCCCTTTGGCTCATGGAAGGATTCTCTCTTATAGCATGTGGGAAGGTTAACCAACAAGAGAGAAGTATGGATATATGGAGTATTTAATGGATCAATCTAGCTAAACAGAGAGGGGGTTGGAATCGAATCAAAGGTGGCAATCCAACCAAAATATCTCAAAGGTTCAAATCCCAAAGTCCATGGAAAAATTCTATAAGTGGACTACCGTGCCCCTAGGGCTGAGCATAACGCGGTAGTACCGCATCCCAAGGAAAGAGAAACACGCAGTAATCATGACTACCGTGCCCCAGTAGATGTGCAAAATGCGATAGTGCTTGCAAACAGGACCAGGCTGGGTGATGGATGGCAGAAAAAGGGTTTGTCCTCAGTTTTCAGTCAATGGTCTTCTTTTCTAGTTTTCAATCAGTAGGGGGAAGTGTCATCTATGTTATTTGGTGTAAAGATGCGACACTAGGTTTGCATGTGTAATGTTAAGGTATAACAGATGCCCCCTAAAGTGTGAGGTCAGAAGAGACTGATGGCTGAAAGAATTTAGAAATACTGTGCGGAGATAGCATCGAGGGGAGCAATAAGGACCTGAAACAAAAACAAAGTGTCAGATGTACCACTGAGGCGGGCATTCCCATGCTCAGAAACAATTGACTCAAAGCATGGTTGCCGACCAATACATTGCAGATCCATGAGTACTGAAATGATATAGACTGTAGACAAATCATGGTTACTATGGACAATCATAGATCCATGAGACAGTAATGACACAGCCACGACCAATACATAAGTGGATCTGTGTGACAATACAGAAGAAATCTCCATCGCAACCTAGACGTAATCAAAATACAAAAAGGTGTCTAGGGACTTCTTACTCAATCGCAAACGATACGAATCTAGCCATGTGATTACAAGGCGTTGAAGTCGAACATGGTAGAAACCATTTGATTACCGGTCAATGATGTGAACCGTTAACAAATGTGAGGGAAATCACCAATGATGACGATGCTCCCCAAGGTATCTATAGTACATCTTGTTGAAATGCGAATAAATGAGTTGATGTCAAGCATCTGAGAGATCGTACGATCAGAGTTTAATGATGAAAACCTACTGTCGAATACGAGGAAACCTGCCATTGAGGCATGCAGGTACCAAGGTACTAGTGGTTGACTCCTAAGTCTAATTATTGGATAGTGATTTGGCGTCAATAGGAATAGACTCATCAAAGGTGGTCCATGATGATTCCCACATCATCGACACGAAATTAGAATGAGAGATAGTATGAAACAATGAAACAATGGAACATGTACTGACACAACAGAAGTCTGGACACAACGGATGAATTAGAACAATACAAACCCTTTGAACATATAACAGCATGAAGCAGAACCTGGCAGTAGGGATTATTGATAGCAGAGGATAGACACAGGACGAGTAGACTCATGGCCAGAGAGATGACTCGAGATGATGACCATAACTCATCGAGAATAGATAAAACCCAAAAGTAGACAAGGGACAGACCCATGCCATGTTCAAAGCAGGGTATTTTTTAAGGATTATAATACTATACTCAAGTATAGTATTCTAGGCGATTATTTTGGATTGGAAAAAACATATATATAGATTGGTAGGAGAATATTAAATATGAAACATACAATTTACTACTGAAAATTGTAAATTTTGGCGAATATTATTATAAAAAAACGTATTTTCTATAAATATAGGCGATATTAGAGACTAAAAATGACCAAATAGCGAATTTATTTTTCGAAAAAACCCCCAAAAAATAGCCAATTGGCGAAATTTCACCCCTAAAATTTTCCATGGTTCAAAGGTAACGATTGATAAGCTACCAACAAAATAAACTTGACTCATTTTCCAATTTCCCTTGACATGATGGATGAGTACCTCTTTGTTGTTTTATGAGCTTGAGGAGGATAACAGATGCTCGATATAGCTCATCTCATAGATGAGTCCGATCTCACATGTTTTATGAACTTGAGAAAGGAGGGGTTCGTCCCAAAAATGGGCCTTTCAATGTTAAATTTTAACAAGTCCAAGGAAGGAAAACTCGATAGTTTTTCACATTTAGAGAGCTTGAAAAACTTAAAGAAGGCTCCAAAATGTACTTTTTCGTAACTTTAGTCCCTTAGTCCTGAAAAAAGTGTTAAACAATTCCTGAGAGAACTCTCCCACTCAAAAGTTGACTAAGGTATACCTTTCTCGTAAATAGTCTAGACAGGCTGAAAAAGGGGTAACCTATCACCGAATAGACGAACTTTCAAATACTTTTACAAGTGTGAAAGAGACAAGTGCACTTGGAAATATTTTCAAAACGAGGGAGTCCGAAAAGAGCTTAAAGGGAACTTCGATGGTATTTTTCATAAATTTAAATCATTTCGGTCCGAAAAAAGAATAAAATAATACTGAAATAATACTTTCCTCATTGTTTTACGAGCACGAGTAAAGTCAACTAAGCTCGACACCATTTTCTTGAGTTTGACAAGCACGAAACGGGTGTGAAAGGTGCTTGGAATCTTTTTCAAGTTTTAATCCAGAGCACGAAAAAGATAAAGTCGGCTCTAATGAAGGTCAAATAAGTAGAAAAAACGCCTATGTGAATGGATTAGGAAGATCTTGTCAAAGAAGACTTGTGAAACCTCGAAAAGATATTAGTAATGTGAAAACAGAGCATTAACCTAGAAAGATAAAATAATGAGCAAAAAATAAATATGTAACTTATATAAGCACGGAGTGAAAATGAAAAAGTTACCATTTCACTTTGGTTATTTTGCTCATAGAGGAATTTCATCCATTGAAGGGAAAAACTTCGAGTGTTCATATCTGGAGATCCGAGGCATTGTTTCGACATCCGTCCACGCCAAGTAAGAGATTTCAAGCTCCTATTTCAATTCATAGCTTAAAATCTTGATTTCAGTTCAATGTTTTCATTTTTTGAGGAAGCCTTATGGGGCTTTTTTCGCACCTGGAACTACCGCGGCCTCCGTCTATCGTGAGGTGCGGTAGTACCGCTCTGTGGGGTCAAATGGGGGCGCGGTATTTCTCTTTACCACTCACCCAGATTCAGACCAGGCGCGGTAGTGGCAAAAAGAGACTAAAAATAAATTGTTTTTCTTCATTTTTGGATTGAGATCAAGGTATCACTTCGCTCATGAGTGCTTCTTTTGACCTTTTACAGGATTTTAAACCTCATTTGAAGCAAAATGGTCGAATGGAAAGAGAGGGAACATGAAAATGATGATTTATTGGCTGAAAATGACCAAAATACCTTAAATGCATTGCAGAACTGTGGGTTATTAAAATTATTCAAGACCAAAGGTATCCGCAAGCAAGCAAAGCTTCTCACTTACATAATACAAATGTGGGAACCCGACATTCAATCCTTTTGAGTTGGAGAGAATACCCTCGAGATTGAGCTTGAGGATATCTATTTTCTCACTGGCCTCTCAAAGAGAGGGGCAAGGGTGAACTTAATAGGGTACAGGGCCTCAGAAGAGAGTATCGATAACTTGATTGCTCGTTACTGTCGTCAAGGTTCCGGGAAGAAAAGCGGGAAAGTAATCATTAAGGATGTTCTAAATCTTCCAATGAGAACTATGTTGTTTTCCATCACTCGAGCGACAGGTAGTAAGAGTCATGATCAGGCATCTCGAACGCAAATGAATCTTGCCGTGGAGTGTCTGGCACCAACTCTGTTCAACTGGTGGGAGGGGGTGTTATGCAATCTCAAGGAGCAAATAACCAAGTGTAAGAATGGAGAGAACCACCATTTTGGTTATGGGAGCATCTTGGTCACCTTCTTTTTAGATAGGGTGCCTTTGTTGCATCTGCAGATGACCATGCCTATCCGCCCTATCACCGAACCAAGGATGGGTCGATGGAGTGAGTATGCGGGGCAGCTCAGGGGGCCACAACGTTTAGCCTTTGGCGAGGACTTCTTTTAATGGCTCGAGGAGCAGATTGTGATGATTGAGGAATACCCCTATGCAGGGGTGGACTTCCGCAAGGATATTGACTTAGCATTGCCCTACGACGAGGATTGGGATGACTTAGGTATGACCTTCACCAATGTATTCTCTATTTTTTTAATATGTAATTTTTAGTTTTTTTTGGAATGTGTGAAAAGACCTAATGTATGTACATGTGCATGTCACAAATCGTGGACCAAGGAGACTTGTGGGTTACTCGCCGTTGCACCGAGACAGGGTCATGCACCAGGTTGCTTCGGAGGAGGAAGAAGAGGAAGAGGAGGAGGAAGAAGCAGGAGGGGTACGTGATATAGAGCAGAACCTACAGGGTTTGAATTTTGGAGTCCCAGCTATGAGGATGGATGATGTTCCTCTCAATATTCAGCGGCATACTGTGGGTGTGCCTAGACGTATTGGCCTACTCCTCCATAGGGTGGCTAGGGCTGTGGTTTTCTACCATCAGTGGTGCGAGGAATCCGAGGAGGCTCGTGATAGATCTCCTAGATCTCCTTAGACAGTAGTATTTTATCTTTTTGCGGCATGTACACGATATGTAGGCTCGAGAGCCAACTTTTGTATGGGATCAGATCCCAAGTTTTGTCTTTTAAACACAAACTTTTATGTATTCAGAAAAATACTTTTTATATGCGATTATATACATGTGGACTTATTTATATGAATCATTTATTTACAATGGTTTGTGTATTATTTTATGATGTATTTTTATGTATGGGCCAGATGCCAATCCAAAATGTAGTTAGCTAATGAGTCAGCTACAAAATTGAATTCTCTTGGTATATGTTGATATGAAATATAATCAAAGAATCGTTCCATGAGGCGTACCCTTCAAAATAAGCGAAGAAAAATAGGATCGTGGACATCGTAGATTCGATTCAAATGGGACATCATGAGTTGGGAGTCTAGAAAGACTAACAAGGAGTCGATTCTAAGGGAAGCAACTTCGTTTAAGAGTCCAATGACTGCATGGTACTCTGCAATATTGTTGGTTGTGGGGCCCAAGCAAGTGCCTCCTGAAGATACCAACTCGCCGGTAGGAGAATAAATTACCCAAGCTGCGGAAGCGAGGTTCCGGGTGTGTCGGCTCGCACCGTCAACGAATCTGTAGTAGGAAAACATCTACACATAGAAGCACAAGTCGAGGTAAATGGAGATACATGAAATAAAATCCATGCATACACAAAAAAAGAAGAAAATGAAAACAAGCTAAGTACATTATGTACAAAAATGCCTCGCGCAGGATAGACCTACGCATAGAAGCATTTTAGGTACAGCCCATTGCGGGGCCGTGCCAATAGTGTGCCATCACAGTCGACTAGTTCATAGGCTCCTTTCTCCAATACACGTTTTACAACGAAGGGGTCGTACCACATAGACTCTAGCTTTCCTTTTCCTGGTTTGTCATGCATCTGGTCATATGTGAGTATGAGGTCGCCTTCATTGAAAACCCGAGTTTGAACGGATTTGTCATACTGTGCTTTGACGCATTTTTTATGGGCTTCATTGGCTAAAGCAGCGTCTCGACGGGTTTCATCTAGCTTGGCTGGTATAGAAACCGTTCTTCTTCAAAAGTGGTATTGGGAAGTAGCTCTATGGCTATCTTAAGTGACGGGATTTCACATTCAATCGGTAAAATGGCTTCCAAGCCACACACTAGTTGGAATGGTGTAAACCCGGTAGCACTTTTCACTGAGGTTCGATATGCTCATAATGCCGAAAAAAGAGTTGAGTGCCAATTGGATTTATGGGTACCCACAATGCCCTGAATCATGCGTTTCAAAACCTTGTTAATGGCTTTGACTTGTCCATTGTCATGTGGGTAGTACGGGGTTGATTTTTCATGACGAAAACCCAACTTGGCGCTCAATTCTTGAATCATATGGTTCCTGAAGTGGGACCCATGATCAGTCATGATGGACTGTGGAACTCTGAACCTAGCTATGATGTGATTAAATATGAAATGTGAGGCTATTTTACCGTCCTCAGCATAAGTAGGCATTGCTTCAACCCATTTTGTGAAATACTACACAGCTACTATGACATAGCTATGCCCCCCGGCTGAAGTGGGCTCATAGTGCGTGAAATCGATACCCCATTTGGAAAAGGGGTCAACGACAACTACAGGATGGAGTGGAGCGGGATGCGAGCATGTTTTACTGTGGAAGAATTGGCAGGGTGGACATTTCTTGACCTTTTCAATGCAGTCCTTGAAAATCGAGGACCAGAAATATCTCGCTCGTAGTATCTTCTGGGCTATAGCCATCCCGGAGAGATGACCACCACATGCTCCAGCATGGCAGTCATTAAGAACGTGTTCATCCTCGTCTAAAGTTAAACAATGTTGAAGAACGGTATCAACACCACGACGGTAAAGGGTATCGTTAATTATAAGGTAGTACTTGGCGTGAGGTCAGATACATCGACGTTCATCGTGGTTGAGGTTGAGGAGAAAACGTTGGGTTTGGAGATATTGTAAAATATCCCCATACCATGGGTCAGACGTGCTAATGAGGAACCACAATTCATCGGGAATAGAATCGATGGGCTCAAATGCTTAGTGGCACGGGGCAAATTACAAATCAACTCTGCAAAGACCAAAGATTTCTTGGATTTGGCTTTGGCAAACTCCAAGTCAAACTCTTGTAGGATAACAATCCAATGGGAGTATTTTCCCCCAAGCACTTGACATGTGAGGATGTAGTACATTGGATTGAAATATGCTATCACAGTGGTCTGGTGGAGCATAATGTAGTGACGGAACCTCTGGATAGTGAAGACTATAGCCAGAGCCAGCTTTTCAACATGTGAGTAATGAGTTTCGGAGTCAAGGAGACTCTTACTAAGATAATATGCCACATGTTCTATGTCGTTGATATCTTCTTCAACTAACACCATGCCAATGGTGGAAGTCGAAGCTACGAGATATAAAATGTAATCCCATGTGTAATTGGGGGGTTGAATTACGGGATCTTTAGTTAAGGCTGGCTTGAGATTACTAAAGGAGCGTTGGGATTCGTCATCCCAAAAGAAGGGGATGTTCTTCTTTAGAAGCCTCATGTAGCCTTTTGTTATCTCGGCAAAATTGCATATGAAACGGCGTAGAAAGTTTGCGTTCCCTTGCAAAATTTGAAGTTCTGGTATGTTCGTGGGGGAAGGCAGGGCTAAAATAGCTTCTACCTTTGCTGGGTCCAATCATATACCGTCTTTGGAGATTATGAATCCCAAAAAAAAATTGGCTTCAACGCAAAAAACGCACTTATGCGGATTCAAACGAATGTTGTAGCGACGACACCTAACAAAGATGGCGCCTAAGTGATCAGGGTGATCTTCCCGAGTTCGAGAATGAGCGGGAAGGTCATCAAGATACGATTCTACAATATGTTTGATATTGTGAAATGCGTACGACATCGCCCATTGGAAAGTTTCCCCGGCATTTTTTAGGCCAAAAGGTAACTTTCGATACGCAAAGATTCCCCATGGGCAGATAAAGGTTGTTTTATGTTGGTCCACTTGGAGTATCACGATCTGATTATAGCCAGAAAATCCATCCATAAATGAAAAGATGACACTCCCGGCGCAATTATCGATGATATGGCCAATGAATGGAGTTGGGTAGTTGTCCTTTGGACAAGCTTTGTTCAAGTTGTGGTAATTGACACAGACTCTAATCGTACCCTGTTTCTTGGCTACGGGAACGATATTAGACACCCATTCTGTGAGCGGGACAAGATAGATAAAACCAGCACGCAAAATTTTTTCAACTTCGGCTTTGATAGCGGCTTCCTTGCGGGGGTGGACGGGTCGGAGTTTCTTTCAAACTGGTCGAGCGCTAAGAAAGGTTGGAATATTGTGGACCATGATAGAAGGATCTATTCCTGGCATTTCTTCATAACTCCAAGTGAAAATGTCGTGGAATGTTTTAAAGTAGACACTGTATAACTCCATCTCGGTGGGAGTACATGTCTTGCCAATATGAATGTTTTCCATGACACCAAGATTCACTGAAATGTTGATGGGAGTGGTCGCCATCAGACTGGCCAAGTTTCCTTCGGAAAATATTTCATCAAATGAAGTGGGAATCTTGGTTTGAACCATTCTGAGTGAAGTGTTGGGTTTAGTATCTGGCTCAAGTGTCTAGATAGTGGGAAAAGAAGACCGATGATGGAAGTTTTCCCAAGGTGGTTCATCGCTGCACATAACCTCCATGATTGATTCGTCAATAGGAAAAATCAATGTGAGAGGATCAATAAGTGGTGATGATGAACTAGCCTCAGACGAGCGTTGTGCCATGGCGTGATGGGTAGTAGGATCGACCCAATCGATGGCTGACTGGATCGCCTCATACGTTGTGAGGTTCCTATTTAACGACATGGATTTTCCATAGTTTTCAATCTCGGTAGGACTCGGTATTACCCAAGAATCATTGGATGGGGTGATATTTGATGATATCATGTTGACGGGCTGTACGGGGGATCTGAGCTTTGGGAAAACTCCGATAAGGGAGGAATCCTTCATAAGACCAATGCAAACATCTTGGAAATGATACTGGGGCTGATCCAATAATGGAATAGTGTTGGTGGAGTTTGAGTGAGAGTCTAGGATACAATAGTCTAACTTATCTATAGTAACAATCTTCCCATCGTGAGGAAATTGTACTAGTCGAAAGACGATAGATGCAATGGCGGTCATGGCATAGAACCAATTCCGTCCAAGTAGAAGATTATAATCTGTTGATGTATATGTAACTTCAGAATGTATTTCACCTATGTATATTGTACTCCTATAGAGATGTTATTATTCCTCTATACAGAAGTGTCGTCATTTGTATTGACAAGTGTCGCAAGGGTCGTAACTTGCAGTGATGGGTTATTAGACCACCAAGTGTGGGGTCGGCCCTGATTAGTATAACCATGGGTTATTAGACTGAGTTAGACAAGTTGGCCCTGCTAGGTTATTAGGCAGGTCAAGTCATGTATAAATAGAGTGCGAGAGGCACTCTATTTGCTCATCTCATTATTCACTTCTACACTACTTGGAAAGTGGCGCACTAGTGGAGGAGGAGGTTCAGCTGCTAGGATAACTACCTCTGTGTACTTGGGTTGTATCATTGCTCTTTCTATCTCTGAGGAAGTTGTGGGGTTTTTCACCTTTATGGTTTTCCCCAGTGAAACTCTGTGTGTCTACTGTCTCATGTGATTGCTTGGTGTGATTGATATGAGCTGTTATACTTGATATGTTGTACATGTTATTCTCTCAGTAAAGATCCGAGAGTATGTTGAATTAATGCTCAAAATTAACATGGTATCAGAGCTAACCTGAGAAGAAGAACTATCCAGTTGTGAAAACTAGGGTTTCTTGTTTATTGGGTTTATCTCCACATATATTTAAAGGTAGTAGGGTATTTTGACTCTCCTCAGCAAGGCGCATCTTTCTGTCCAATCAGAATTCAATTCTGGGCACTTTCATTTTTGGCCCTTAAAATTAGGGTTTCCATAAAAATAGGAATTTCTGAAATCTGAGGACATAGCTGGAAGCTCCTTGGAAAAATCGAATTTTAGAGCTTTGGATCGATATTTTTGGTTGGGTGAAGCTCTAGGAAACTCAAACCCTAATTCAGGGTCCTCCCTAGTGAATCCGGGAGATTGAAAAGCATTTCTGAAGGGTGAAACTTTGCAGATTTCAAATTCTGAATATACCAGGCTGATCAGCTCATCAAGGTGCATCTTTTTATCCTTTCAAAAGTTTGAAATTCACATTTTGAATTTTTAGGGTTTCTCTAACAAACCCTAATCCAGCACCTGATCCAGATTTATGTAAATCAAGTGGTAAGACCTAAATATTTTCTATTTCCATTTGAAGTACTCTTTGAGATGTCTCACCACACCAAGATTGAGGATAAGGTTGAAGGGGTTGATAACTTCCGAGCATGGAAGTATAAAATTGGGTTAATCCTGGAAGAAAATGAATTAGATACTTACATAAACTTTGAGGTCCCTATCCCAGAGTAAGAAGAGGCTAAGGCCTTGCATAAGAAGAAATTGGTCAAGGAAAAGAGGATCATTGTTGATTCTATCAAATACCATCTCATACCACATGTGTCATCTCTAAATACACCCACGAAGATGTTTGATTCCCTAACCAAGCTATTTATAGGGAAGAACATAAATCGGAAGATGACTCTGCGGAATCAATTGAAAGGGGTAAAGCTTCAAAATGGAGAGACCATTCAATCCTATTTCTCTAAGGTATCTCAAATCAAGCAACAACTTGAAGCTGTGGATGAAGTGGTGGAGAATGGTGAAATTGTCATGACCACTCTAAATGGCCTACCTAGGTCATGGGATTCCTTTATTCAAGGAATTTGTGCAAGGAGAAAGTCGATCTCCTTCAGTAGACTGTGGGAGGAATGTTCACAAGAAGAGGCTAGGCTTGTAGCCCGAGAAGAAAATATGGGAAGTGAAGATCAAGCTCTCGCAGCTCACACCAAAAGAAGCAAGCCCAAGAAGGAGCACTCTCATTACAAGACATTCTCTCACAACCATCAAAAGAATAAGAAGGATCTAAGATGCTTCACATGTAATGAGAAGGGACACTTTGCTGCAGATTGTCCCAAGAACAAAAGGGACAACAACAACAACAACAACTTCAACAAGAAGAAGAAGAATAACATAAGGAGGTATCATGCTCATGCTACTGAGGATGATGAACCTCCCAAGAAGAAGGCTAGATCAGAAAGTGATGACTCATCAAGCGAAGATGAATATGTTCTAATCTCTGCTCTCACAAGTACTATCTCTCATGCTTGTAATGATTGGCTTATTGACAGTGGAGCTTCCAAACACATGACTGGGTTTAAAGAATCTGTTGTAAACCTATCTTAACATGAGTCACCCCATAAGGTGAAACTTGGGGATGACTACCAATATCCTATCAAAGGAAGTGGTGAAGCTTCTTACAACCTAGACTCTGGAAAGTCTTTGAAGATGAAAGAGGTTCTATATGTACCTGGGATCAAGAAGAATCTACTCTCCATATCTGCATTGGATGCAAAAGGCATGAGGGTTTCATTTGTGGATGGCCAAGTACTCATGTGGCCAAAGGGTAAGACCATAGATGATGTAGTAGTGATTGGAGAGCAAGAGGGAGGACTGTACAAATTGAAGGGACAACCTAAACATGCCATGGTACATGAATCCATGGATCCAAGTGAACTTTGGCATAGAAGGATTGCACATGTGCACTATAGAGCACTACCAATTGCAAGCAAAGTTGTAGAGGGTCTTCCTAAAATCAAGACAAAGCATGAAGGTGTTTGCAAAGGATGTGCAAAAGGAAAGAACATTGTTAGCTCTCCAGGAGTCTTTCAAGGTTGTGATTGAAAGAGCCTGGTAACTTAAACTCACTTTAAAGCGTGGGGTATGTTTGGATCAATTTGGATGACTAAATCAAAGCTCACACACTCAAAACATGCATGGAGACACTCAGGTAGACAAGTCTTTTACTACTGTTGTTTCAAGAGTTGATCAAAGATAAATGAGAGTAAAATCTTTATCGTGCTAGCAGAATCATACAGAGAAACATGTATATAAATGGCTAATCACAACAAACAAATGACATTGATGTTCAGTTATCAATACAAAGACAGGATTACAGCTATCTGGCACAGACAAGAGAACACACATGAAATAAAAAAATCCACTACGAATACAGAAAGGTAAGAAAGGAAATATGAATGCCAATAGTAAAAGAAGATTATATAACTGAGATGCCACTAAAAGTCTGAGAATGTAAATATGAAAAAGTCTCTCCAAAATCGAACCATTGTTCTACATACTTCCTGGGATTTATAGCCTTTACAAAATTTTAAGATCATGAAAAGATGGATCGAATCTGCTAAAAAAAGTAAACTAAAACAGTTTTCTGGAAAATATGACAGCGTCCTACATTCCAAGTAACTGGCATCTTGTTGAGGCACCTATATTTGACAGTGTAATGAGCCTTCGGAACCTGAAGAGAGAGGTTTAAACTGCTTGCTGGAGAACCTGTAGTTTGTCTTTTTCCCAAAATAGATAGGAATACTACTCCTTTCGCAATGTTGCAGCCCTTCAGTCTGGAAATGAGAAATGATCATGATGCCTTTAAGCATTTTGTCTGTCATTGAGGAAACGACCTTGGGGTGCTTGGATCAGTCAAAGCCGGGTTTGGTTCCCAAAACAACCCTCTACATAATCTACACTTTCGGTAGCTAGAAAGCTAAGGCTCAAAATTTATAAGCTACTGAAAATACCTACTTTCGGTGGTTAATGAATTAGTCTGACATTTCGCCTAAACCACCGAATCGACTTTGGGTTTATGAAGCCTACCTCTCCTTTCGGTAACTAGGATCATCATGTGCTCATGTTGTAAACCGCCGAAACTGAAAATTGCCAGCGAATGAACCATATCCATGTTTGCCTAAGCCACCGAAAATCTATGACTAGTCTAGCCTGCAAAATTTAGACAAAACTACGTTTTCTGACCTCTACTACTTATCTTCTTATTGCTTGCTTTTCTTTTCATCCTGGACCAAAACTAGAGTGTCAACAAAACTGATTGCCACTGCTGCTAAGGTGTCAATATCTGAGCGCACCTTGGGCTGGGCTTTCTGAGTGGTTCCCTCGCCTCCCAGAAGCTTGACCTTCCTACTCAGCCTGATATTTTCTCTTAACAGTATTATATTTCTTCCTCTCAGCTTGTTATGTTTTTTGGTCAACCCTTGAAAAGAAACATATAATTCGTTATGGCTTTCAGTCAGCCTTTCATTTTTCTCTTTAATTACCCTATGGAGTATTTCAAGCTCATACACCTGCCTGAGAAGCTGATTAATTTTCTGTGTTGAAGAACCTTTTGTTTTGGTTGTTAATACCTCAACCACCTGCTGATCTTGTTCTCCCATAGGTGTAGGGGAACGTAAGTTCACACATGAAATATCCTTCTCTTCCATAGGCATAGGAGAAGGCAGTTTTTCATAGGCAATCTCATGTTCTTCAACAGGTGTAGGAGAAGGCAGGTTCACATAGGCAGTCTCCTGTTTTTCAACGGGTAAAGCTACTTCCTGAAGTTCTTGTTCTGCCGCCATTTCCTTATGATCTTCTCCTGTTTCCTACAGTTCATCGTCTTCAGAGTTGGTGTAGGGGAGGCCTAACAGGTTCACATTCTTTGAATAAGTTCCGCCTCCTTTCCTGAGAATGAGCTTTTTCCCGTTCCTCTCAGGCTCAGAAGAAGGGGTAATTTGGACTGCTGACAATGAGGAAACGGCTCGTCTTTTCCTCTTTTCACTTCTCGAAGTGGATGGCTTTTTAGAGGAGGGTTTATCCTTGTCTTCGGGTCGCAATTCTGTGTCAAATTCATTCCAGAAAAGGAAATAAACCCACTCCTCATTCTTTCTCCGTAGATGTTCTGATACCAAGATTTTAATTAAGCCATGGTGGGATAACCTGCTCTGAACCTTGCTCGGCTTTGCCTGGACCTAGTGAGCCATCTTTGTTAGGTTTTTATGAAGATAGAAGGGTAGGTTTAGAGGGATCCTACCAGTGAAATGGTCTAAGATTCTGAAATGATAGATCAGCACTCTAGAATACCTGCCCTTGCATGTAAAGTAGAACAAAATGGCCTTTAACAGGTGTTTCCACCTTTCCTCCAAAAAAGACGTAGGGAAATCTTTGTTCCAGGTGATTGACCGATGCGCAGGCTTGAGATATGACCTGAACTCGACCTTTTGGGTGGCGGTGGTTTTGAACCATCTTTCTCCTGTCCCTGGAATTTTCGTGGCTGCTGCTACGAAGTTTTCATCTACCTGGACTTCTTCTTTCCCAATTTGTGCTTTCCTTCCGTCAAATGATAATGCGAAAGCCTCTGCAATTTGCTGGTGGGAGCCTTGGAGTTTCAGGCAATAGTTATAGCATCCCATGCCTTTGAAGAACTGGCCTATTTCTGGGTGCGACTCGAGGTAGCCAATGTCATTCAGCTCCTTCTTAAGCACAGCTCCTCCCTTATTCATCTGCAAGCCCCTTTCGACACCTGCGTTTCAGAAAGATCGAGCCTTTGGGAAAAAACAACGCACAATCGAGGAAGGAGCAGCTCATTGACAGGTAATAACACAGAATGAGGTATAGCTTGGTTCAGGGCCCTGACTTCAAGAGATGGTACTAAAGACCAATCATGAATATTTACATGACCTGTCAATCCTGCCCTTTTACCGAGGAGCGATCATCATTTGTAACTGGTCTTAAAATGAAAGGATCGTGTTTTCGCTGGTAGTGCCCCTTTTCGGCGGTTAAGAAATGATGAGCTACCTATAATTCGAGACTACCCCTTGATTTGACTTTTCCACTGTTTGATACCGACTCGATTTCGGTAGCCGAAAACTTCACCCTTAGAACTGTAAACTATCGGACGAGTTCACACATGTCGAGGCTTTTGGTGACTGTGGACGATCCTGTCCTTTGACTGAGAGATACGGAAAGCATCTTCCTTTCGGTGGATAATGAACACCGTCATATTCTCCCAATCCACCGAAAACATTCCCATGAACCCCGGAGATGTCCTTTCTTTCGACAGTTGTATAAGACTTCATTCTTGAACTGCAAACTGCGAAAAGCATCTTCCTTTCGGTGGCTAATGAACACCGTTGTATTCGCCCAAGCCACTGAAAATAGTCCCATGAATCTCGGAGATGTCCCTGCTTTCAGAAACTGTAGAAGACTTCATTCTTGAACTGCAAACTGCAAAAAGCATCTTCCTTTCAGGGGCTAATGAACACCATCGTATTCGCCCAAGCCACCGAAAACTACCCCATGAACCATGATATATGTCTGCCCTTTTGGTAGCTGGAGAGTTTCGTCTTTCACGTAGTAAGCTTCCAAAAGTGGGGTTTTCGGTAGCTAATGAACCACTGTCAAGCCCACCTAAGCTACCGAAACCATGAAAATTCTTTTTTTGGAGCAGAGCAACATCAAAAGTTATTCCAAGCTTCATTACATAATCCAAACTTATGACACGCAACTTCAAATGCATATAAAATAAAAAGACAAAACTCATATCACCTAAACAAGCGCCTAGTCTATTTTATTTGGGGAGATAACAAACATTAAGAAGGCATTTCCAAGCAGTGAAATCAAAGATAAAGGAATCTTGGAAATTATCCACTTTGATGTATGTGGTCCGATGTCATCCAGTTCTCGGAGTGGGTATGTATATTATGTCTCTTTAATTGATCATTTCTCTAGGAAGACTTGGGTTTACTTCTTGAAGAACAAAGATAAAGTGTTTGATAAGTTCAAGGAATTCAAAGCCTTGATGGAAAATCAAACTGATAAGAAGATCAAGACATTCAGATCCGACAATGGCGGAGAATTCACTTTAAGTGATTTCAAGAAGTTATGTAGTGATTCAGGGATTAAGAGGGAGTTTACTGCTCCCTACAATCCACAATAGAATGGAGTTACAAAAAGGAAAAACTGAACAATCATGGAAGCAGCATGGGCAATGCTGCATGACCAGGATCTGCCTATGCATCTATGTGCAGAAGCAGCTAGGAAAGCTGTATATGTGCAGAACAGAACACCTCACAAGATATTGGACAACAAGACACCATAAGAGGTATTCTCTGGTAAGAAATGAAGTCAGCCATCTCAGAATATTTGGTTTCCCAGTATACACTCATGTTCCAAAGGAAAAGAGGACAAAGCTAGATCCTTCAGGAATGAAGGGCATCTTTGTGGGGTATAGTGAAAGCTCGAAGGATTACAAAATATAATTTCCAGGGTTCAAGAAGATTGATGTTAGCAGGGATGTTACATTTGATGAAGACTCAAATTTCATCAAGTCAAGGAAGGCACTTGTTGAAGATCATGAAGAACCAAAGGAAACCAGATTTCAATACACCACCATGAATGAAGCAATTCCAGAAGCAGATCGTGAATTTGAAGATCCAAAAATACCTGTAGATCCTCCCCATGAGAAGAACTCTCACAAGAGGAAATCGGCATGGGCTATAGAGATCATTCAAGATGTAGAAAGCTATGGAATTCCAGAAGAAGAACACAGAGCAAGGAAGATAACTAGATATCATACCAGCTATGTTGCCTTACTCTATGACATTATGAACAAAGAACCTTCCAGTTATGAAGAAGTAGCGGAAAAGAAAGAATGGAAGGATGCCACGGTTGAGGAATACCAATCGATCATGAAGAATGATGTTTGGGATGTAGTCCCAAGACCTGAAGGGAAGTCTGTGGTGACTTCCAAGTGGATCTACAAGATCAAGCATGTTGCAGATGGAAACATAGAGAAATACAAGGCGAGATTTGTAGCTCGTGGCTTCTCTCAGAAAGAAGGGTTTGATTATGAAGAGACTTTTGCTCCTGTGGCCAGATACACTTCCATTAGATCAGTACTTGCCCCGGGTGCAATGATGAAATGGAAGATACACCAGATGGATGTCAAGACAGCTTTCTTGAATGGTGTAGTCGAGGAGGAAGTGTATGTGGAGCAACCACTTGGTTTTGAGACACATGACAGGGAGTCATATGTGTCCAGGTTGAAGAAAGCCTTGTATGGATTGAAGCAAGCTCCTAGAACTTGGTATGGTAGGATAGACAGCTTTCTATCCAGTTTGGGCTTTATCAAGAGTAAAGCGGATTCCAACCTTTACGACAAGGTTGAGGAAGTCAATCTTGTGATACTACTTTTGTATGTAGATGACCTGTTTGTAACAGGTGAGGATAGATTGATTTTCGACACGAAGAGGAATCTTGCTGCCGAGTTCGATATGAAGGACTTGGGGATGATGCACTATTTTCTAGGTATGGAGGTGTGGCAAAGTGCAAATGGAATCTTCCTTGGACAAGGGAAGTATGAAGTAGAGATTCTAAAGAGGTTCGAGATGATGGACTGGAAGGCCATGGCCACACCTATGGAATCGAACCTGAAGCTTCTGTGTGATGCTTCATCTGATCCGGGTTATGTCATTGTGTATCATCAGATTATTGGGTCCTTCATGTACTTGATGAACACAAGACCATATATTTGATTTGCGGTGAACACATTGAGCCAGTTCCTGACGGATCCTAGAGGTGTTCACCTGGTTGTTGTAAAGCATATTCTGAGGTACCTGAAGGGTACAATTGATTATGGGCTCAAGTATGATGTGAATCAAAAGTTTAACCTGTAGGGTTATGTTGATTCAGACTGGGCAGGAAGTGCTGCAGATAGGAAGAGCACTTCAGGGTGTTGCTTCAGTATGGGATCAGTTGTGATATATTGGTTTAGCAAGAAGCAGTCCTGCGTAGCACTGAGTACAACCGAAGCAGAGTATGTTGCAGCTTGTTTGGCTAGTTGTGAGGAAGTATGGCTGAGGAAGCTACTTTCTGAGTTATTTGATCTCCCGTTGGATGCTATTGGTATCTTTTGTGACAACCAGAGTTGTGTGAAGCTATCCGAGAACCTGGTTTTCCATGACAAGTCGAAGCACATAGAGATCAAATACCACTATATCAGGGATATGGTGCGGAGAGGAGCAGTGAAGCTCCTGTATGTTGCGATGGATGAGCAGGTTACAAATGTGCTGACGAAGCCACTAGCCAGAGTGAAGTTCAAGTACTTCAAAGAGAGGCTTGGTGTTCGTCAGATTGATGACACTTCGAAGAAGAAGTGATGGACACATTTGCAGGAGCCATTCCAAGCATGGTGAGAGGAGGATCCTTCCATGGCTATGGATGTAAGCGCTGGATGATGAGCATCAGGACGATGCTCTAGTTACTGCTCTGTATATGCATCATGTTAGATGCTTGTTATGATCAGTTGGATCATGTATATGTATATGCATCATGTTGGATGCTTGTTATGATCAGTTGGATCATGTATATGTATATGCATCATGTTGGATGCTTGTTATGATCAGTTGTATCATGTATATGTATATGCATCATGTTGGATGCTTGTGATGATCAGTTAGATCATGTATTTGTATTTGTATCAGGTGGATACATTATATGATTAGGTAGATCATGGATGATGATATGTATCAGGTATGCATCAGGTGGATGCATTGTATGATTAGGATGATCATGGTTGATGAGCTTCAGGATGTTGCTTCAGAGGATATGTATCAGATATGCATTGTATGATCAGGATGATCATGGATGATGAGCTTCAAGATGTTTCTCCAGACAATGTGCATCAGGATGATGCTATGATGTTGATCAGGATGATCATGCGATGATGATGTTGATGTATATGTAACTTCGGAATGTATTTCATATATATTTATTGTACCCTTATAAGAGATGTGTTATTCCTCTATAAGGAAGTGTCGTCATGTGGATTGACAAGTGTCGCAAGTGTGTGTACTTGTCGATGGGTTATTAGACCACCATGTGTGGGGTCGGCCCTAAAATATATATTATATTGTGGATGTATCTAGATAGACAAGTCGGCCCCATAAGGTCACTGGGCAAACAGGTTAAGTATAAATAGAGATCGGGAGATCTCTATTTGGATCATTCGGAAAGACACACTTCTCTGACTCAGAAAGTGGCGCTCTAGTGAGGAGGAGGATCATCTGCTCTATGAGACTATCTCAAGTGTATTTTAATTGTACTTTGGTTGAGCCATTGCTCTCTCTATCTCTGAGGATGTTGTGGGGTTTTTCACCTTAGGGTTTTCCCCACGGAAACTCTGTGTCTCTTGTCTCTCATGCTTTTGATTCTTGTGATGCTTATCATGCTTATTGTAATTGTTATGCATTGATATACTGTATATGTTATTCTCTCAGTAAAGATCCAAGAGTATTGTGAATTAATGCTCAAATTTTAACATATGACATGCATCAGGACGATGCAGTGATGATGATCAGGATGATCATGTACATCAGGATGATGTATGGTGAGTATCAGGTTGATACTCTATGGTCGTGGGCAAGTTGTGCAGACAAGCATATAATATGGCCCTGGGAGGTTTGTAGATACTCTTTCGAGGTTTTTCCTATGGCATATAATATGGCCCTGGGATATCTAGAAAATGCTCTTTCGAGGTTTTGCTTGGGAGGACATGTAATATGGCCCTGGGAGATCCAATAAGTTGGGCTGTGTGCCCGTAATAAGTCCTAGGATGCTCTTGCGAGGTTTTGTCCTATGGAATATAATATGTACCTGGTAGATCCGATAGGTTGGGCTGTGTGCCCGTAATAAGTCCTTGGATTCTCTTGCGAGGTTTTGCCATGACCACATGTAATATGTCCCTAGGAGATCCAATAGGTTGGGCTATGTTCCCGTAATAAGTCCTGGGATGCTCTTGCGAGGTTTTGTGGTGACCACATGTAATATGTCCCTGGGAGATCCTATAGGTAGAGTTGTGTGCTTGTAACAGCCTGGGATGCTCTTGCGAGGTTTTGTGGTGAGGTCACATATAATATGTCCCTGGGAGATCCTACAGGTAGAGTTGTGTGCTCGTAACAGCCTGGGATGCTCTTGCGAGGTTTTGTGACGCACGTAATAAGTCCTAAGGATTCCATAGTATGGCCAATGATGAAGACCTACAGGTGGTGGGCCTACGTCCGGTATGAAAAAGGACTGGCTCTGTAGCACTTCTTATGACGAGTAAATTGGAGATTGATTGAGATAGCAGCATCTGTGATGATGACGATGATGATGATTCGATGACAATGATCCAGTGACGATGATCCAGAGAAGAATACTTGTGCTAGCAGATCTGTGTCAAGAAATACCTTCCTAGTTAAGAGGGAGTGTTGATGTATATGTAACTTTGGAATGTATTTCACCTATGTATATTGTACTCCTATAGAGATGTTATTATTCCTCTATACAGAAGTGTCGTCATTTGTATTGACAAGTGTCGCAAGTGTCGTAACTTGCAGTGATGGGTTATTAGACCACCAAGTGTGGGGTTGGCCCTGATTAGTATAACCATGGGTTATTAGACTGAGTTAGACAAGTCGGCCCTTCTAGGTTATTAGGCAGGTCAAGTCATGTATAAATAGAGTGCGATAGGCACTCTATTTGCTCATCTCATTATTCACTTCTACACTACTCGGAAAGTGGCGCACTAGTGGAGGAGGAGGTTCAGCTGCTAGGATAACTATCTCTGTGTACTTGGGTTGTATCATTGCTCTTTCTATCTCTAAGGAAGTTGTGGGGTTTTTCACCTTTATGGTTTTCCCCAGTGAAACTCTGTGTGTCTATTGTCTCATGTGATTGCTTGGTGTGATTGATATGAATTTTTATACTTGATATGTTGTACATGTTATTATCTCAGTAAAGATCCTAGAGTATGTTGAATTAATGCTCAAAATTAAAATAATCTAATGGCACATCTACGACTTCGATGTGTATAGATATTGTCTTTCCCCCCAGTTCAACACCAATCGAAGGAATGAGTCCGTAGGGCTGAAAACCATGTCCGTCAAAGGCTCTGAGAGTAGTGGGAGAAGTTGTGACTTCGGGTGAGCCTAGGGCTCTCCAACAATTCAAGGACATGATCGACATGGAAGCACCCTCATCTAAGACAGTGTAGTGGATGTTGTTTCCACGGATCTTTGTATGAACCTGGAAGGCTAACTGATGGGAAAGCCAAGGTTTGACATACTCCAAGTTAAACATGATAGTGTTTGAAGTATCTGGGTCTACTGCCCCCAGTGCTGAAAGTAAGGTTCTACGCTGCTAGGGAATTGTTGGAGAACCTCGAGGGTTGACTTTCTGCGCTGCTAGGGCAATGTTGGAGAACCTCGAGGGTCGACATCACGCATGGTTCTTGAGCTAGGTCCTCAACAATGTTGTAATTTTGGGCAGCTCACGGGTAAGGATTGAATGTCGCCTTTCGGATGGTGCCTTTAGATGGGCGTAGCACTGTGTCTATAGGCGGTCTCTCGATATGGAGATGACCGTTGGGGGGAGGTATGAGAGGAGGATCTTCAACATGAGACTTTCCCTTGGCTATCTCTGGTTGTTTGTTTGAACTTGGGGGGTTTTCGTACATCTTCGAACGAGTGGTTATATGAATCTCTTCATTACTCGTCATCAGGATTTTGTGATTTGCGGATGTCTCTCCGCGAGATGGGTTGTTCGGATTGCCCCCTTGCGGGGGATCGTGGGTAACCATCTACTATTGTTGATGAGGGAAAGGATCGGTTAATACTGCCGGGTGGGAGGATCCTTTAAAAAATTTGTTGACTTCATCCTTGTAGTGACAGTCGCGTGTATAGTGATCCTCTTGGAAAATGAGGTAGGGAAACTTTGCTTTCCGTCATGGTTTGGGGTCGTTGTGGGTAGGTTGTGGCTTGGGGTTCTCCTGTTGGTTAGAAGTTTTCTTGGATTTTCCATGATTGTTCTTCTTCTTTCCTCCGGATGGTTGTGACGTAGATTGAACTACGTTCTCCTCGGAGGAGAGAGCAGGAGAGGTAGAAGCTTTAGGAGCATACTGGGGTGGAGCGGGGGAAGCAGGAGCTTGTTTCCCTGTTGGTTTAGTGGCAGGCTGGGCCTTGACTGACCGACAATGTCGTCGATGGGGGGTTTAGTCTCAGGCTTGGTTGGATCAGTAGTGATGCGGGCGGCATGGGGAAGAAGCTCGTGTAGAGTTCCGAATTGGGTATATACCATATCCATATACTGAGCAGAAGAAATGGCTTGTTCCTCTGTGACCAGTCCGCGCATGGCAATATTCCTGGCGATGGGAGGAAGAAATGACTTCATGAACCAATCAACGAGTAATTGGTCTGGAATGGGTGCCTTGATTAACCTATGGCGTCGACGCCACTCATGAATATGGTCTGAGATGTGCGTAGAAGTGGTTTGACGTAGTGAGGTTAACAGTTCTGTTCCAGTCTCATACCGGATGGGGAGCTGGAAATCAGTCAAAAACTGCATAGCCAAGGTATTAAAATCATGAAAGGAGTGTTGAGGCAGCTCGATATACCATTTTATTGTCGTTCCGATAAGCGTGCGCTGGAAGAGCTATAACCGAATGGAGTTTTCCATCAATGAGTTGGGTGAACACCAAAGATGGAAGGTCATTATGTGGTTCTCAGGGTCTTCCTCGAGCTTGGCATCGAACTTAGGAATGTCCGATGGGAGTTTGGCTGGGATGGGTGGCCAATGAGGTTCATGCCATATAGAATTGTTGATGAGCCTCGACAAATCGGGTAAGTCTAGCGTGGACAAGAAAGGAAGTTGACGGTTGGGCTGCGGGTATGAGTAGTAATTGTATGGCGCAGGGATGCCTGTGGGGCCCTACACATCATACTGTTGCATGTTGTACCCATACATGTTTCCCGTGAGGTACTGTTGGAATTTCTGGGGGTATTAGACCATCTGGCTAACCGGTTGTGTGTTTGAAGTCATGGGATTTATTGTCTAACTTGGAATCACAGTGGTAACCGATTGTTGGACGTTCTACTGAGTGGGGATGAAGGGTATCGTAGCCTGGGGTTGTTGTGTCCCAGGAATGTTTCCTTCTCCCTGTTGGGGTATGGTTCCCTAGGGTTGTTGGGTCCTAGGAATATTACCACTACCTTGAATGGGTGGAGGATTTCCCATACCAGGGTTAGGGGATGCCTACAAAAATGGCGTCCATGGAATATGGGTTCCACCCTGATGAAGAGGTGGAGGTTGAAGGGATGAGTTCCATGGAGTAGTTGTAGCTGAAGGGTAGGGGAAGCTGGGGTTCAAGTTGGGGGAAATGAGAGGTTGTACAGGTTTCGCCCCAACTTGATTCCAGTTTTTGAACAAAGAGTATCCCCCACTCTGTGGGATTTGAGATCCCCAAGAAGGAAGCATGCCTAACAAGGGATGTTGAGGGTAAAATCCGGTTGGAATACTGGCATAAGGTTGTCCACTGCCAGGTGAGTTATACATGCCTAACTGAGCAGATGTTGTTAGTTGAGAGGGTTTTTGAATGGTGCCAGTGGGGGCGTTAACGAGTGGGAATCCTCCAAGTAAAGGGCCATGTTGGGACGATGGGAAGGATAGAGGTGTTGTTTGAGTAGCCCCGCTTTGAATGGTACCAAGTGGTTTCCCTCCAACAGGTGGATTAGATGGTCCAGTGGGAGGGGGTTGGTGACTAGGAGCAGCGTTCCCAAGAAGTGGTTGTCCTCCCATAGGCTGGGTTGATGGTCCGCCTGGAGGGAGTTGGTTGTTGGGATTAGTAGTTAAAAATAGTCGGTTGTCCACCTCCTTAAATGGTGTAGATGGTGGCCGAAGATGAACCTCTGGTCAACATGGATGATCCAGCAATATGACTTGATGTTCTTCCGACACTAGAAAGGTGAGATAGTGTCGATTGGCCAATGGTGCAAAAGGTGCCGATTTGTGGAGGGGGTCTTCCATACGTTACAAGCAGGGACAGAGAGAATACTGGGTTATCCCTCATAAGTGGTGTGTCCCTGGAAGATACGTCAAACATACTTGACGGTAGAAAATGTGGGGAATTTAACTGAGCGGTATCAGGATTCACGTCCAAAGGGTCTTGAAAAGCAGGAGGACCGTCGAGGGCTTGGCCCGGATTTGTATCTCGTAAGGGGTCGAAAGTGTGAGTTGTCTATTCGGGATCCGCAAATAAATGAGGTAAAGTAATATCTGAAGTTTCAGAGCCTTCAGCATAGGAATGATGAAACTCTATGCTAGACGGAACATTGGGAGCTCGGTAATTAGGAGGACGGGTAGCAAGGGGATATCGAGACGTCGTTGAGAGCATTTTCTCTGTATCGCGTTTGATAAAGGGGAGTTAGCAAGACTAGCCATGCTATATTGGATCGACGCCATGATTTCTTGTCCTGAGGGGAGACCGGGGACGGATACGGTAAATGGCACGTTGCTAGAAGAACCGATTTCCTGAGTGTGAACACCTGACGGCATAGTGATGGTAGGTGGAGGTTCCGCCTGGGAAGTAAAAAATTCAAACTTAGGTTCAAAAGGTGTGTTAGGTAGTTAGGTTTCTTTAATAATTTCGACGTATCCGTCCGGGACTGCAATCATCTTGCACATGTCTTCATCAAATCCTTTGATGGTTCCAATAGATCCTTCCATAACATAATAAAAAGTGTATGTCGGGAGGTTAATGCTAACATCTGGGAGGGTGATAGCCTCCGGTCTAGTATCGTGTGCAGTACTAACTTCAGCAGCTACAGTGTTTTCCACTGTGAGAGGTATGTCTGGAATAACAGTGGGTTGACTGACAGTCAGAATCTCAGGTGTGTCTGGTTGCAGAAACTGCAAGAGGTTCTGAGACTGTGATGTGAGTTATAGTTACAGGCAGAACTGAATATGTAGTGCGGATAGGGGTTGGAACATTCCCCCGGCCAACGCCGCGGCCAGCAGGGGAAGGAATACATGATGTAGGTGGACCAGAAGTCCATGGTGGTGGTGGTGGGCTTCATCCCTGTATTCTCCATGATCTCCGTGGATTAGACATAATGGTAGGAATACAAGTTCTGGGGACAGTCTCGTAACAAAGAACTCAAAAATCCTATTGCAGCTAAGTGTGCAAAAGGGGAGCTAGAAAAAAGCAAGGCTCATAGGCCAAAAAGAAAGCTCTAAAAACTATACTGAGACCGGCGTCACAGTAAGCGAGCTGGAAAAAAAAATGGCCAAAATGCTAACAAGCAATCACTAAAAAAAAATGACCCTCTAAGAAGATGAAATAGCAAACAAAACCTCCTAACTAAGAGATGGAGACCTCAACAAGTTGTATCCTTCACAAGGTGATGAAATCCAAGTCAAACAATACAAAATGAGAGACCAATAATGGAAGGATATCCCTCTACCGAAAGGGATCCTAGGTAAAAGAGCCCTAGTAGAAAAGTCACTAAGCTACCTCGTTCATGACATGTTGGAAAAGGTTTTCAACTCTTCTTCCTTATCACCCTTATATAACTAGTATGGTGGCCGGCGAATACAAGGAAGACAATGATCGATGTTTCCTTAGGGATAAGTGGAGTGCGGCATTCCACAAAGTCCGTCTGGTTCTCGATCTCGCGATGGTTTAACCCCTGAAACAACATGAGACCCCTCCACAAACTGGTGTATGACCATGTCAACAAGTACAAGAGGATTTTAGTACCTTAGAGGACAACAACTATGTCTCAGATGAAAATGACAAGGGGGAATTATTTGGATGCCTATCCCCGATGTCCTACCTAACTAACAAGTTCTTTTTCTCCTCAAGTGAGGTTATGATATGTTGAGTTAGGGAGTGTAAATTTTAGTGGTTGTATTACTCAGTCGGGTAAATGGGAGTGAAACTTGTGATGTTGTGACGACCCAAACCATGCAAATGAGAATGAATCGAAATGAGCCTTTTATTTGATGAAATCTAGCTAAAGTAAAGAGAGAGTTCTTCGATCATAATGCATGCATTTTTCAAAGGAATGAAAAGAAGACCACTCCAAAAACAACTTTTTGTTTCTTTTTCAAATAAGCCAAACTAAAATAAACACTACTCTCAAATGTAACTGATCTACAACTATAATGCTTCAGAATGAGAATTTATGTGGCAAACAGAGATGAATGATTCACTTCCTAATGTGCAAAAGTATGACTGGATCTTTTCAAATAAAAGAAAGACAATGTTCTCAAAAGATAATTTCCAATATTGATTTTAATAGCAGTAATGGAAAATATAATGCTTGTAAGAACGATGTAATCTTAAGAATCATATAATCAAGGGAAAGAAAATAGTGACAAAAACTTGATTATAATGAAAGGATCAAGCTAATGCAAAAATAATGAAGGGGTGATCAATATGGATATGATTCCACTAACTCAAAGAATTCAATCTCAAACCAAAACTACAAACAAACCAAAAAGACTTGCAACTGGCTAACAGTGATAGAGTATGTAGACAAGAAGCAATTGGGAATAAAGAAGTAGATATGGTGATAATTTATGACCATGAACCCAAAGTTTTGAAGTTGTCTGCAAGGCTTTACACAATGAAGTGGAATCACTGTGTTGTGGTTAAGCAAGTTGCAAGGTGCTAGTGAGCAACAGGAAAATCAACCCAAGGCAGAGAAGGTCACAAATGACCTATAGGAACCAAACAAAGTAAGACACAAAAAAAAAAATACAGGAACTACCGCGGGCATGCCATAACTCCAGGCGCGGTACTAGTACACCTCCGCATTCTAGACAGTGTGAAGGGCGCGGTACTACCACTCTGCAGGTAGTTATTGGGGCGCGGTACTGCTAAAAATGATGGATAGGGCGCTACTTTAAGAAAAGTTATAGACTTTTCAGGGGTGTGCATACCCAGAGGACTCACTGATCAAAGTTAAAGAGATAATGCAGAGGGAGGGGGGTGAATGGAGGTCAAAAAGACCAATTTCCACTACTGGTTTGAAGGAAGAGAAAAATCACAGTCAAGGATGACTGAAAGAGAAAGAACTCAATCTAAAAGGGTTCAAACCAGCGGAGTTGCCAGTTTTTGTTGCAGATATTTCTCCCTACGGATAAAGAGAAACTCTCTTACGATAAAGTAGACTAGAATGACTCTATTCTAAGACAAAAATAAAACAAATGTGATCTTGAATCCTGGACTAAACAAGTATTTCAGAGCTTTTACATCAGAGAGAAAGAGAGAAAGTAACTCACCTTCACTCTCGGCGTTTGTCCTACTTGTAGCTTTGATCTCGAAGTCCTCGCGATGAACCTGTTGAGGCAAAACAATATACAAGCACGTGCAATCCTCCAATATCCCTGAATTACAAGTTAAAATCCAAATCTATACAGATATAATTCATGAAACTGAAACATAATCAATACACACGAGTTAGGAAACAAGGCAAGTTATACTTTATTGAGAAATCAAGAGTGCTTACAAAATAGTTGCTTGATGTCCAAGCCAACTCTAGCTCCAAGTTCTTCCACCTCTAGCTATCTCCACAAAAGGCTTATGATCATAGGTTTGATGCCCCAAAAGTCCTCCCTTTGGCTCATGGAAGGCTTCTCTCTTATAGCATGTGGGAAGGTTAACCAGCAAGAGAGAAGTATGGATCTATGGAGTATTTAGTGGATCAAGCCATCTAAACAGAGAGGGGGTTGGGATTGAATCAAAGGTGGAAATCCCAACAAAATATCTCGAAGGTTGAGATCCCAAAGTTCATGGAAAAAATGCTATAAGTGGTCTACAACGCCCCTAGGACTGAGCATAACACGGTAGTACCGTGTCCTAGGGAAAGAGCAACACGCGGTAATCATGACTTCCACGCCCCATTAGATGTGCAGAACGCGGTAGACTATAGTTCTTGCAAACAGGACTAGGCTAGGTGATGGATGGAAGAAAAAGGGTTTGTCCTCAGTGTTCAATCAATGGTCTTCTTTTCTGGTTGTCAATCAGTAAGGGGAAGTGTCATCTATGTTATTTGGTGTAAAGATGCGACACTAGGTTTTCATGTGTAATATTAAGGTATAACAGCATTGTGGTGGGAGTCACATGTAAGTTGATCTAGGAGATCTTGTCGATCGTGATTCAACACATAAAGGATCCTGGGATACTCTTTCGAGGCATTGTGATGCATGTAATAAGTCCTAAGGATTCCATACTATGGCTAGTGTTGATGAAGACCTACAGGTGGTGGGCCTACATCTAGCATGAAAAAGGGTTGGCTCTGTAGAACTTCCTATGACGAGAAGAATTCAGAGATAGCCCAGTAATCGAGATGTCGAGTTCAGCAACAATGATGATGATGATGATGCTCCGTGATCTAGTGATGATGATCCAGCTCCAGAATTGAAGACTTGTGCCTATATGTATTGATGACTTGTGTCAAGAGAATACCTTCCTAGTTAAGAGGGAGTGTTGATGTATTTGTAACTTTGGAAGATATTCACTTGTATATTGTATTTGTACTTTATTGTATCCCCAACGGAGATGTATTATTTTTCTGATTGGAAGTGTCGTCAGTTGTACTTGCATGTGTCGCAAGTTATATTGTAAGTGTCGTAACTTATACTTGATGGGTTATTAGACCACCTTCATGGGGTCAGCCCTGTATGAGTCTTGTGGGTTAAAGGGTTATTAGACCACCTAGTGGGGTTGGCCCAGTTAGTATTATGTTAAGTGGTTAAGTTGGGGCAGACCTAGTTAGAGTTAAAAGGCAAGTCAAGTTTGTGTATAAATAGAGAGTGTGTCTCTCTCATTTTACACATTCTATTATTCACTCACTTCGTATTAGTGAGAGAAGAGGAGGGTGCGCACAAGTGGAGGAGGAGCATTCTACTAAATATATATATCTCTTGGGTTTGATCATGGTGATCCTTGTATTGATGCTTATTCTATCTCTGAGGAAGTTGCGGGGTTTTTCACCTTCTTGGTTTTCCCCGGTGAAATGTTTTGTGTCTCTTGTCTCTTGTCTCTTGTCTCTTATGCTTGATATGTTGTACATGTTGTTCTTTTAGTTAATATCCTATATATATTGAATTAAATGATGAAAAAATAACACTTCACTGGGTTTATCAATCAATTCCGACCTTTGATCTCTTCCCCAATTTGATCCATTCTTAGATTTTTCCAAATTCTGGCCACTTTACTCCCAAAAATGGAATAGAGTTTCTAGATTCCAAATCTGAGTTTTCCTATTGATTTCTGGGCATTTGGTGCTCTTAAATTAGCCTCGGATTTATATCTATTGATTCCCCATTGGATTTTGCTACTCACAACAAATTCTGGGCGTTTTTGGCACTCAAAATCGTGGCTTCTTCTCTGGTTGTGATTTATGCAATTCTTCATTGTTGGGCATGCATAATGGTTTAGAATTTATGTTTGGTTGGTCAAAAATGGAATGGGGATGATGGAAAAATGAATTTCCATGAGGAATTTAATGGCTGGGCCAAGTAAACTGATCCAATAACCTTCCATACAAATTTCTGAGCTTTCCCATGCTCCATTAAATTCATGGTTTGACTTCAAAATTGCCTCTTACTAACATAATTAAATGTCATCACACTATTCAAGATGGGTTCTCAAAATGAAACTTTGCAATAAAGTATTGAATCCCCCAACCCCTCACCTATCCCTAGTGGATACATTCAGCCCCCTCATTTTTAGTTGCTTCCATAGTCAGTTCTTGGAATTTTATTTACATCATAAATATTTACATGATTTTACAATTCCCGTGGTTTACTAACACATGGTTCACAAAATATAAAATACTTTCCTTTTAAAGCTGAGCATTCACTAATGGAGCCTTGGCCTTGAGCTCCACGCTAGAAATTTATACATCGCGTATTTACAATATTTACACATTAATCCAATAACTCTAAAGGTCAAAATGGGGGTATTACATTCTCCTCCCCCTTGGAATAACATTGTCCTTGGTGTTTATTTGATTTCCCATCCTTAGAAAATTATTTCCTTAGCTTTCAGTTGCTCACGTGATGCCTTTCTTTCTCTTCATCAGCACCCCTTGGATCTCTTTCCAATATTTAGTTGCTCATACTGATCCTTTTAGGACAACCACGTGTCCAACTGTGTCCTTAAGATGCTTTCAAGGTCTTTGTGTCCAGCAATACTAATGCTCAAACAATGAATCAATTCACATGTCAAATACATTTTTTTATAGATTCATCCCTCAACAAAATTTTCAAATCCATAGCCAAAGTATACACACATGTACATTCACATTAAATAAACAAGAAGATGCAAAATAAACCAAATATGTATCTACATAAGCATCTTCCTTTGGCTCCACAAGTATTCCACTTTGACTTCAGACAACTATGGCACCCACATGACCTGCCCCACCCAACACAAGGATGGTACCTCTTCTCTGCTATACATTCCCTCGAGCGTACCCACCCCTTCCGGTGCTCTTTAGGGTGTGCATCGAAAGGTAACCAAGTTTCTCGGATCACCTGTGCATACATATAATACAAATGTTGATCCAGCACGCTAGCTATGCCACAAAATTCAAATAACCAATGCCAATCCAGTACGAAGACTGGGTTTATCATGCATTTCATTAACTAGTGTGCTAAGCCAACTCTCCAACTGGGTTTATCAAGCATACAACAACCATTTCCAATCTAGCACCTCTACTAGGTTTATCGGTCAATAATAATAATAATAATAATAAAGGAATACAATTGCACGACTCCTAGTTCTATGCAAACCAGTGGTTCCATCTAGGAACTCCATAGGTAACTCGCTTGACTGCAGGCTAACATGGCCCCACAATACCCACTCACACACCACAATGATGGTACCCTTTCTTTGCTATGCAGTCCCTGAGGCATACCCATCCCTCCAGTGCTCTTCATTGAGAGTGTAGAAAAGTTACCAAAACCCATGCAAGCCTCCTGAGTACCCATGTTCTTATTGGGTTTAATAGCACTACAACGAGACAAGCACATGTAAGGAAGTTTACAAGGTTCCTCAAACCCAAGCCACTCTTGGAATTCTTTTACATATTCATCTTTAGCAGCCAACATCTTCCCCACTGGCATATTTTCATCATCTCACCTGCATTACATACAAGCATGCAGTTCACATGAGATATCAAAAAATAAATAAACAAAATTTAAATCTTAAGCAATACATGCTCCATCTCATCGCCATGACATATTTATCAACATAATTTCATTTAGAAATTCTCAATTATGTTTTGTATGGAAACCATTATTTCGCAACATGATATTTGGCTCTTGAAAGCCATAACACATGTCCTTCCTGCAATGTGTCCTTGTGACACACTTCACAAACATCCAACCAGTCAATAATATTAATAATCAAATTCAAATATGAATTTACAATTCTATCTCCTACATAATTTAGATTTATTTAACTATGAGTTCATGCTCATATTGTTTGGCTCTTGTAAGTGGTAACATTATGTCCCTCATGGTTTTACATTTGTTTCCATAACCTCAATATCCACCTACAGCATGTCCTCTTGACAAAATTCTAGATTAGCCAAACAATCATTAGCAATTATTAGCAAATTTTCAAATCTGAAATTTACAAATTTGTTTTCCTACGGAAATTAGATTTTGCAACCATGAGATTCTTCTCATGAACTTAAATCATAAATTTTAAAATATGTTTCATACAGAAATCATATTTGACAACCATTAGATCATTCTCACAATGTTTGACTTTTGTGCATGGCAAATTCCACCATTTATTATGGACTTAAACTCATTACCATTTCCAAGACAAGTATTCCTGTAGTCTGAAAAAAATTTCAATCATCCAAACAAGTTGTGAGTACCCATGCATATAATATTTTCATTGCATCCTTTAGAACAATCACCAAAGTGATCGTGGAATTATAGCACTCCATAATTCAAATGTTGTTAGTTGTTAATATTTCAAATGCAATGAAATACAATTTCTTTACATTTGTCATTATCATAATAAAATTGCACGATACAAGCACATTATCTATGAAATCAAATAAAACTTTAAATATCCATGAGTGCACAATTATATCGTTTCATATAACTCTATCCTCACAACAAATCATTATGGTAGCCCATCAAGCATGACTACCTTTTTCATGCAAGTATTTCCCATGCATCCATAGAATCTCATGAAAGGATCTTAGAATTGTCAATAATTTTATCATTTCATCCATTATCTAATTGCAATGAAACGTATACCACAACCATGCATTCACACAATGCATCTTAACATATGTACCCACACATATGCATGCATAACAACAGGATTTATAAAATCCTTTTTTTTCTTAATGTACATTTACTTAATGCACCCAATGCACTACAACATTGATCTAAAACATTTTTGTGCCTAGATAGGTGACTTACTATGGTAAGTTGGACATCCTAGCCAATGCTTCAACACAATACCCAGCCATCTCCACAATCACTTGTTTACTATCTAGATGCCTTCCTTCTTCACCCAAACAAAACATCGGGAGTTCACTCACTCCCTACATATTGGAAAATAGGTTTCATCCCAGACTAATACCAATAGGGATTTCATGGGATACTTGTTGAGCACTATAGGATTCACAACCCTCATGGTCTCACACATGGCATGCTCTTATTTCTTACGAATGCATTATAAATTTTAAACAATTAAGATGGTATAAGGCGCCTTTCCTTCACTACCCCATACCTCACCATACCATGGTAGTATGGCATTCACATAAATGCGTTCAACCTTACATGCATACCATTTTATGATGATTAAAACATGGTTGAAGGGATTCTTACCCATCCTCTTTCAACATTTATACAATCAGCATAAATGAAGCACTACCTGCATGGATGCCATCAACATATATGATGTTACCTGATCAGTTGGCATCTTACCAAGGATTACACAATCCTTCCACCAACCTCTTGATTATGGATTCGTTGCTCCAACGTTTCTTCTCAAGGTTGTTGGTCACATGCTTTAGCAACATCAATATTTTCAGCCATGTTTCAGTTGTCTTTGGTCCTACAACCAATACCAAAAGTAATAATTATTATCAACCACGGTAATTATCATAAGTGGCTCATTGCATATGAGAAACCATACTGCTTTTATCAATATGCAATATCATATTCATGCACAAGCAAGTTCGCATGCACTATGCATTATATCTTAATATCACCACTAGTGCATATGCATTTCATCTATCTAATCTCTTGCATTTCAACATTCCTATGCCATAATTTCATATATATAAATTAGAAGAATAAAAACATGGCAGCAAGAGAAGAGTTGAGAAATTTTCCCCTTTCCAATTCCTTATGATAGCATGGAGTTTCTTCTTCTATATCATAGTTGATCCAATTCATGGTCTCTCTACCAGGAACACAAGGGATCATTAGCTATAATTTTCTCACCAAGTAGCAATTCAATACATATACACATGCATGACATTTATACTTGCTACTTTCCTAGCATGCCATCTCTTATGTTGTAAACAAAAATAGTTTTAAGGTGAGAAATTTCCCTGTTTATCAATGTTGTCTTGTGGAGATCATTCTCCAAATTTTGCTATAGTCATCTGTCATCCTTGTGTAGCATTCCTCGGTCATTACAACAACCTTCATTACACTATGTTCACATGCCTTGCTGCTTCTATTGCGTGGAGAAATTCTGGACATGTCCAACTTGACCTTTCTTGGGCTTCCTAGCACTTAATAATGCTGCAATTTATTCCATTCCAATTCCATATGGAGTCTTTTTAAGGTCAATTATTTTCCTTTGCGCCTCATTCAATTATAAGTCTTGCTTTCCTTTCCCATGAAAATAATCTCCACAACGTTGAACCATGCAACAATTCACACACACGGGGATGCCTCATTCCCTAATGGGAAGCCTTTGCATGCTGACCATCCCATCACTAGAATGAACCACATGGAAGGTCCACATACTGGAGTGTCTTATTACATTCATGACAACTTCTTTTAGCATGCATACACTTTCCCACAAGGTTAGTTCACCTAACACCTTCAAAAATTGCATATTCTTCACATGTTGGCCTAAACCATACCTTGTTGAGCATTCTCATATGGAATACAATATCCATATCCCATAATAAATATTTCCATGGATCTTCCCTGCAATTCAAAATGCATGCATTAATCACAATATTACTTTGGATGCATTCTTATCCATGCCCAATGTCCATTTCAATCTCTTTTATTCTTTCTTGACTAGAAATGCTTGGTGCTCCTCCATGTTAAATTTCATACATTCATAGCATAAAACATAAATGCATAGCCAAGATCACTAGAATAAAGACAAAGCACAAAACAATAACACATAGTTTTACCCTGGGAAACCCAATTGGGAAAAACCCAGCAACCTTCACATAGAGATGATAATCCCAAGATATAGTACAAATAAGAAAAGAGAAAAATGTGAAAGTGTCTTCCACAAGTAGATACCCCAAATCAGCTTCCTCCTTCAAGTGATGTGAAATCATCTATCTCCAAGTGATGCGCAAAGGCAAGTGTGAGAATGAGATAATGAGGTGCACTAGCCTCCTATTTATACAAGTGCAAAACTGCAAAATTCCCTAACTAGGCCGACTTCACCTAGGGGCAATAAATAATTTAATTTTAATATTTTTATTTGTTTCTTTTGCACCCCAAGGCTTACATTGATTCTTTCATGTGTTTACATAAATGATTACATAAAGTTCTTATCCCTTAGGACATACAAACAAGTACAATGAAGGTACAATAAAATACAATGAATAATATCTTCCGAAGTTGCACAAAATCCAACACTCCCTCTCAACGAGGAAGGTATTCTTCAGTCTTCATCAACATCATGATCATCTGGGTTTCATATTGTACTCTACACTATCTCCATCATCTCTATGCATACAGAAGGTTGTCCACATAGTCTCTGTGCATCATTTTCACCAGTCCTTCGGTGAGTCCAGGAGAATCACTCAATCCTGGATATATGAGATTATCAGTTGTACCATCTCTATTATACAATTTTCTACCTATCTATCTCATCTACTAATGGGGTCCTCCCATACCTGGTTGAGATCTCATACGAGAAAAAGGTCACGACCATCTATTGGTTTTCCGACTCTTCTTCCTATGGGATTTCTCCCATATCTGGATGAGTACCTAGACTATAGAAGCACCTGTGCAACCACACGGCCAAGTGTTGACTGTCCTACTCATCTACGTATGGGATTTATCCCATATCTGGATGAGTAAATAGACTACAGAGGAACATGTGAAACCACACGGCCAACTGTTGACTGTCCTACTCATCTGCCTATGGGATTTCTCCCATATCTAGCTGAGTAACTGGACTGCAGAGGCACATGTGTGAACCCGACCAACTGCTGACTGTCCTACTCATATGCCTATGGGATTTCTCCCATATCTGGTTGAGTAACTAGAGTGTAGAAGGTACCTGGGTGAGCCCGACCAACTGTTGACTATACTACTCATTTGCCTATGGGATTTCTCCCATATCTGGCTGAGTAACTGGACTGCAGAAGGTACCTGGGTGAGCCCGTCCAACTACTGACTGTCCTACGCATCTGCCTATGGGATTTCTCCCATATCTGGCTGAGTAACTAGACTGCATAGGCACATGGGAAAAGTAGGGAAAGCATCTCAATATCATCTTTCCCTCTGAAGGAGGGATATGTTCTCTTCAACTCCAAGTCTTCCATGAAAGTATTTGAACTTCACCCTAGGAAGAGCCTTGGTGAGAACATCTACAATCTGGTCATTTGTCGACACGTACTGCAACTCCACTGCACCTTTCTGCACCATATCACGAACGAAGTGATATCAAATCTCGATATTCTTCGACCTTTCATGAAATACAAGATTCACTAACATCTGCACATAGCTCTGGTTATCACAGTGAATCACGGTCGGCTCTGGAATCTGGTCAAATAATCCTGCCAGGAGTTTATGAACCAAACTGCTTCTCGAGATGTTGTACTAGCATCCATGTACTTGGCCTCTACAGTACTTAGTGCTACCGAGTTCTGCTTCCTGCTACACCAGGAAATAACTGCAAAACCCAAACTGAAGCAACATCCAGAAGTACTCTTTCGATATGAAACACATCTAGCCCAATCTAAGTTTGTAAACCCATGCAATATCAGGTCACCATCTGAAGCATACTTCAATCCATATCCCACAGTTCCACATAAGTATCTGAGCACATGTTTTGCAGTAATCCAGTGAATCTGCCTTAGTTCGCACATGAACTGATTGAGGGCATTCACAGCAAAACATATATCTAGTCTGGTATTGGTCAGATACATCAATGACCCAATCAACTGGTGATAAATAGTGGGATCAAACAAATCAAAATCTGAAGTAGAATCTCTCAACTTCTTCCAATTTGCATCCATTGAAGTAGCCATGGACTTGTAATCCAACATCCCGATTCTCCTCAATATATCAATGGTGTATTTTCCTTGTCCTAGGAAAATATATTTCTTCCTCTGCCATACTTCTAATCCCAAGAAGTAATGCATCAATCCAAGATCTTTCATTTCAAACTCAGAGGCGAGATTCTTCTTACACCATACAATGGGTTTCTCATTTCCTGTGAGAAACAGGTCATCAACATATAATACCAAAATCATTGGCTCATCATATACAACCTTGTAGTAAAGGTTGGGGTCTGCATCACTCTTGGAAAATCCCAAGCTCACCAGGAATTCGTCTATCTGTCCATACCAAGCACGGGGTACTTGCTTGAGTCCGTACAATGCCTTTTTCAATATGCATACATGAGACTCCTTTCCTTGGACAATAAACCCATCAGGTTGTTCGATGTAAACCTCTTCCTCAATAACACCATTGAGAAATGTTGTCTTCACCTCCATATGATGCAGCTTCCATCGATAGCTGAAGCAATCGCAATAATGGATCTGATGGAAGTATATCGGGCCACAGGAGCAAATGTCTCATCATAATCAACTCCCTCTTTCTGAGAGAATCCTCTGGCTACAAATCTGGCCTTGTATTTATCAACACTGCCATCTGCTCCATGCTTGATCTTTATAGCCATTTATAAGTCACTACTGACTTCTCCTTAGGTCTCGACACAACCTCCCACACGTCATTCTTCATGATGGATTGATATTCTTCCATCATGGCATCCTTCCAAACTTGATGTTTGGATGCTTCTTCGTAAGTGGTGGGTTCTGAATCAATAATGTTTCTCATCAGTGCCACATAGCTAGAGAACCTCTGAGGTCTTTTGCTTTCCCTGAAAGCGCCTTGCGGATCTTCATGCCCCTCTACATCCTACAGTGTCTTTTATGCCCATCTAGGTCTTTTCCAACCTGCAACATCTCTTGGGATATCAATTGGATCTATGGGATCGATAGGTTCATCCTTTTCTATTGTCTCCCTCTGAACTGGAGGGGGAGATGATCTCATCTCCTTAGGTTCTAGCATTTCTTCATCATCGATCTCCATATCTAATCCTCTGCCTTTCCTGACAGCCATTTCTTCTTCAAAGGTCACATCCCTACTGACTTCAATCTGTCCGGATCCTGGAATGTAAATTCTATAAGCCTTTGAAGACTCACTATATCCCACAAAGGTTCCCTTCTTGCCTGAAGGTTCTAACTTTGATCTTTTCCCTTTGGGCACATGTATGTAGACTGGACAGCCAAAGATCCTGAGATGGACCGCTTTTGGTTTCACACCTTTGAACGCTTCTTCCGGAATCATGTTCTTCAATATCTTATGTGGACATCTATTCTGTACATATATAGTGGTTCTGGATGCTTCTTCCCACAAGAACATTTGAAGACTCTGGTCATGTATCATAGCTTTGGCTGCCTCCACAATTGTACGATTCTTTCTTTCTGCAACCCCATTTTGTTGAGGGTTGTAGGGAACTATGATCTCCCTCTTAATTCTTGCTTCCTTGCAGAAATCATTGAATTATGTAGAGGTATATTCTCCACCATTATCGGATCTCAAAATCTTGATCCTCTTTCCTGACAAATTCTCAACTTGCGCTTTAAACTCTTTGAACTTGTTGAGCACCTCCTCGGATTCTTTTGACTTGAGAAATTATATCCAAGTCTTCCGTGCATCAATAAAAGTGATATAGTAATGATAACCACCTAATGACACAACTGTCATGGGCCCGCACAAGTCAAAGTGTACTAGATCCAAAATCCCTTTGGATCTACTCTCACTATCTAGAAAGGATTTATTGGCATTCTTTCCAACTGCACATCCTCTACAAGTTCCATCATGGTCTTCCTGGAGCCTTGGAAAACCTGTCACAATATTCTTCAGAACTGGGAGAGATCGATAGTTCATATGAGCTAACCTTCTATGCCATAACTCACCCATACTTGCAGCATCATGTATTAGGGCTTGGACTGGTTAAGTGTTTAGTCTATATAGGCTTTCTTATCTTATGCCAATAACTTTGGTTGTTCTAATTCTTGAGTTCTTGTGCCAAGAAAGGACTTTTCCTTCTGAGAAATCTACTTTATAACCCTTGTCCTCCAATGCTGAGATGGAGACAAGATTTCTTTTCATACCAGGTACATAGAGTACATCACTTAGGCGTAATGTATCATTTGATTCTAATTGAAGGGTGGTGGCTCCAGACCCCTTCACAGTGTAATTTGCATCATCTCCAAGTACAACATGGAGATGTGAATCTTTCTCAATTAATTATGAAAGATTCTCTCTATAACCTGTCATGTGTCTATATGCACCACTATCTATGATCCAAGTGTCACTAGTGGTAGGAATAGTACCTGATAGTGTTGATATGAATAAAAATTATGTGTGATATTCATTCTTTTGCTTCTTGTGGTGATGATATTCTTATACGTCAGCAGTGGATGCTTCATGCTTCCTTTTGATTTGGCTTCGACAGCTACTGGCGTAATGTCCATACTTCCTGCCCCTATAGCATTGGACTTGAGATACATCCCTCTTCTTCTTTTGTTTTTGACGGGGACTTGATCTCCTTTCTTCTTGGTGCTTGTGTTTATGGAACTTATTCCCTTTTCCCTTACCTTTCTCGGCATGGGAAACAAATGCTTGAGTCTCTTCAGGTTGAGTGCCATGGAGTCTTTGGAGTCTGCAATCCAAGTCTCTTCCTGAGAGAAATCTACCCAAAGCTTGTCAAACTTTGGTGATTTGGATCTACCACTTATGCTTTGGATGAAGGACTCCCATGATGGTGGAATACCATTTAGAGTGTGGAGGAAAAGCTCCTTATCGCTAATAGGATCTCCACTGGTGTTGAGCTTGTCTCGGAGTTTTGAGATCCTCATGAAGTATGAGGCAATGGATTCTGACTTTGCTATCTTCATATTTGAGAGCTAGAATTCATGGATGAATTTAGGCCAGTGTGTTCAAACAGCTTCATAATGGTCTTGAACATTTTCCTAGCATTCTTCTTTCCTGTTATTTGAGGAACCAAATGGTCTCTCACTGAATCCACAAGAATTCTTCTTGATTTATCATCATTCTTCCTCCATCGGGATTTATCCTCTTCGGCTTCTGGTTTTAGGGACCTTCTCATTTACATATAGCAAGAGATAATTTTCTTATAGGATTATAAGAACCCTAGACTTCCAGGAGATAAAGTTTGAGGCTCTTTCCAAATGATCTTCAACCTTCATCCCAATCATCTTGATTGCAGATCTGGTTCGGAAACCCTAGCAAGAGCTAAGTCAAAAATGAAAGTTCTCGGAATTGAATTCCATTTTCACCAATAGATTTGTCTTTCCAAAAACGAAATTCCTATGGATCTTTTTCTTCAAAATGGTGGGTGAAGACTTCACAAGATGAAACCCTAATTCCGGCAGGGTTCCGACAATGCTTCGGTAATGGCTTCTTCTAGAATGGCTCTGATACCATGTTAAATTTCATACATTCATAGTATAAAACATAAATGCAGAACCAAGATCACTAGAAGAAATACAAAGCACAAAACAATAACACAGAGTTTTACCCTAGGAAACCCAATTGGGAAAAACCCAGCAACCTTTGCATAGAGATGATAATCCCGAGATCAGAGTACAAATACGAAAAGAGAAAAATGTGAAAGTGTCTTCCACAAGTAGATGCCCCAAATCAGCTTCCTCCTTCAAGTGATGCAAAATCAGATCTCTCCAAGTGATGCGCAAAAGGCAAGTGTGAGAATGAGATAATGAGGTGCACTAGCCTCCTATTTATACAAGTGCAAAACTGGAAAATTCCCTAACTCGGCCGACTTCACCTGGGGGAAATAAATAATTTAATTTTAATATGTGTATTTGTTTCTTTTGCACCCCAAGGATTACATTGATTCTTTCATGTGTTTACATAAATGATTACATAAATTTCATCTCCCTTAGGAGGTACAAACAAGTACAATGAAGGTACAATAAAATACAATGAATAATATCTTCTGAAGTTGCACAAAATCCAACACTCCATCCTGCATGTTACAAACCATGCCTCCAAATTATTGTGAGAGCACCATTACCTTATGAGAATTACACAATTTTGATTTTCATGCAATCTGGGAACTATCCAAATTCACATTTTTTGTCAAAACAGGGTTATGGGCACTTTTATAATATGATCCCTGAGACATTGGAGTCCCTCATTCAAATTTTGATTATGCACCACTGTTCTCTTCTGGATAATATTTCCAACGCCTATCCTCCTACTCCATTCCAATTCCGAATAGATAATTTACACTCTTCCATAAGTGTCAACTTCGGCCAATTCTGTACTTTCTCCACATGTGCAATTAACCTCTGTGGCCAATTTCAGCCACTTGTAGAAGTAAGTCTAGAGAGAACTAGAAAAAAAATTCTACTGACAAAATATATTCCATAAAATAAGGATCAATCATCAACTTTCATATATTTGATCCATTGCACCAGTCATCTTCTATAAATTTATGGGTTTGACTACTTTTGACTTTTGCAACTTTTTCAAAATCTTGAAATTTTTGGCAAAAATGGCTATCTCCCATACTAAGCATTTCTGGAAAAACTTCATCTAACAGAAGTTCTTTTTATTAATGATTAGATAAAATGTCGAGTTCAAAAATTTCTTGGTTTCGACATCTAGGATCACTTTTGCCTCATGCAAGCTTTTCAAAATCCCCAAAAATTGCTCTGAAATAATGCATTTTGACATTCTTTCACAACCCGGCTTCACACCTTTTGGAATTTGGACCCAATATTTCAAATTTAGCTATGCTCTTGTTTCATGAACGTACCATAGCAATTTCTGCCTGAATCAAGCTTCCATGTGGCCTCGAGACACAGATCTTTGAAAGTCTCTATTTTGAAATTTCCGCCAAATTGCAGCAAAAATAGCTCGGGCCTCTCACTGTTGTTTTCATTACCTTCACTAATGGAATCCCAATGCCACAAGTCTCATCCAATTCTGAGTTGAATTTCTCCTGTTATGGCCGAAATAATTTCTGGGCTCTATACATTTTTTTTAATTTGGACATTCCGACCCAGACCGTTACCATCCGCAGGTCTAGAGTTCGAAGTCGGCATTACCATCCGTCCTCCACAACCACCCTTGACACCTCAAATCCAACTACATTCTTCCACAAGTCGAGACTCGGGACTCAGCACTGCCAACTAATATTTGCAATTTCCCCCGAACTCCCGACTCCGACTTCGGTCTTTCACAAGTCGAGAGTTGGAAGTCGGCACCGTAACACCAATTCTGACCCCTCACCCTTGAATTTTCGACTCTAACTGCTTCCCTCTGCACATCGAGATTCAGAAGTCAGCACCATGACTCCAAATCAACAACCACTCCTAACGCCTCTACTCTGACTGCCATCTCCCACATGTTGAGAGTCGGAAGTCGGCACCGCATAGTGTCAGCCAACAAACTGCCACGACTTCCCAACTCCGAATTTCGTATGTCAAGAGTTGGAAGTCGGCACCGCTAACCTCAAATTCTCATGACTACTCCGATGTCGATATCTTCCACATCCGATGTCCATTTTTTATGTAATGGGTATCACTGAAAATCTCTCAATGAGCTCTACAAAGTGGGGTGATCCCCTGCAATAGTTGAAGACTTTGATTTTTACCATAGTTGATCCCACAATTCACTGAACACTTACCAACACCTCCTGTGCATTTCATATTTTCTCCCTGTAGGTGTAGGTTCTGGACCAAACAGTCCAAGTGCTACATCCATTAGCTATGATACCACTTTTTGACGTCCCCTCCCATCAATCTGACTAGCGGAGGTAACATGATGGGTGCATGGGGTGCTAGAGTTCACAGGCACAATAATAACTCATGCTCATAAATATACTCATCTTATGCTATTCATAGGCATTCAATTGAAACAATTCAAATTGGCTCATTCATTCAATTTAACATAAGCAAACAGTCACTCATAATACATAAAATTTGGCATAATTAAAAACAATAGTGAACACTTATCTTTTAATTGAAATCGTCCCAACAATTGGCTATGGAAGAGGAATGTTCCACCCAACTATAGGTCTTTGTTCAGCGTATATTATTTCAGTTGAAAGACCACCTCCGAGTTGGGATATGTATCCACTAAGGAGGAACTAATCAGGCTCACTCACAACCACAGTCACAATCACTCATGATAAACCAGCACACAGCTGGGTTTGTCAAGCATGTAGGGAGATAGGGAAGGAGAATGCTAAGCCAGTGAGAACAACCACATAGTTATAGGCATATCAACTGATCTTAGACAACCTTGGAACCCACAATACCTACCACAGCCAACACAAGGAAGGTCCCCTTCTCTGCTACACAGTCCCTCAGGCACCCCTTCCCTCTAGTTGTTTGACGGACAATCTACCGAGAGCGGACTCAAGGCCTAATCTCCCTAGCTTAACATAAGTCTAGAACAAATAGGACAGAACACAAAATACTTTCCTAGATCAAATAGAAGTGAAAATGGAACGATATATTGTTTACCTTGGATTTGCAGATCCCTTTCTTCTTTGTTGATCCATTGCCCCAGCGCTGCCAGATCTTAAACAGCTATACCCTGTTGAACATATAACAGACCAAGAATAGTGAAAGCATACATTTCATATGATAGATCTAAGTTAATAGTTAAGGAGGAAAACTCTAAACATCATCACCGCAACAACATTTATGGAAAGCAATTGTATTAACTGTATTGAAAAGTGGAGAGTGCAATAGAAAAGAGAATTACAACCATTTCCTTAACGTTGCAAGCTCCTTCCGACAAGCCATGCCAAAGCTTCTAGAGAGAAGTGGATGTCTCCCAAGCTAGAGTGATAAATCTATTGAGCCTAATTTCACCAGCATAAGAGTACCATAGACTTCCTCCCTCTCATGGAGAGAGTGGATGTTTATATAGGGCTAAAGAGATAGGGTAGGTTGAGGATTAGGGAGAGATGGTTAAGGGATATTCTCATAAGGTTAGGAACCTAAATGCCACCTCATTTAAAGCCTAGGGATAGTCCTCCACCTCAATAAAATTCTATAAATACCTCGAAACTCCACAAAATAGCCTTTAACCAACCTCGTCACACCCTAGTAGAGGTCACAGAGCAACAGAGGGGGTCGTCACACTTTGTCTGAGGACAACCTGCGACAGTGTCTCACCCTAGCTGACCAAGAACTACGATGTCGCACCCTAGATGAAGGAGAAGTGCGACAGCCTACTCAAAGAGGTCAACTAGGCAGCGAAATCTCTCAGTTGGATGTGTTTTAGCCCAGAATGAGATTAGGGGTCAGAGCAAAGAGTTTACACAATGGTCAAGATGACGACATTATCACAATGGTCATGATGACGACACTTGGTCATAATGACGATACTTGCAACAGTCATGGTGACGACACTAGGTCATGATGACGACACTTGCAACACTTGCGACACTTGCACAAAGGTGACAACATTTTGATGTAACAGAATTCCCCCCAAAGCATGAAGCCGACAGAATGAGACAGATGAAATGCTTTGTAGTAAGAAGAATGGAAAGGACTTGCTGGTTGGAAGGAGTTGTTCCAGAAATGACCTGAGATCCACAAGTCTCATACAACACAAAACATGGTTGTCGACCAATATACTCCAGATCCATGATAGTAAATACCGACTGAACACAATCATGGCTACTAGACACAGTCGTAAATCCATGATGAGATGATAACACATCCACGACCAATACAAAAGTGGATCCATGTAACACTGAACTGACAACACAACCACGAGCAATACAAAGTGGATCTGTGCGTCTCAAACAATATCCATCACAACCCGAGTAGCAAATAACTTCCCCATGGTCTTTAAGCTAAACCTACAATGATACGAATCTATCCATGTGATTACAATATTTTGGAGTCGAACATGGTAGAAACCACTTGATTATCGGTCATTAATGTATATCGTTAACAAGTGCGATGGAAATCACCATTGATGTCAATGATTCCCAAGGTATCACATTACATATCTGTTAAATTTTCAGAATTTACTTTAATCTGATCTAGGATCTTAACTGAGAGAACAACATGTAGAGCATATCTACAACATATCAATCATGGAGACAGTAATGCAAACACACAAGAGACACAAAGATTTACTTGGGGAAAACCATAAAGTTGAAAAAACCCAATAACTTCCTCAGAGATAGATAGAGCAATGATACAACCAACCAAGAGAGATAGCCATAACCTAGCAGTAGTTCCTCCTCCTCCATAAGTGCGCCGCTCCTCCTTGAGTGCATGTGTGAGAAGTGAGTGAGTAAATAGAGTGCCTCCCGCACTCTATTTATACTTGACTTGACTTGCCTTTTTACCTAACTCATGTAGGCTCGAACTTAACCACATAACATAATGCTGAGTGGGCCGACCCCCAGTAGGGTGGTCTAATAACCCTTTGACCCACATGGCCGACCCCCAATAGGGTGGTCTAATAACCCTTTGACCCACATGACTTATACAGGGCCGACCCCAAACAAGGTGGTCTAATAACCCATCAAGTATAAGTTACGACACTTAATATAAATGACGACACTTCCTTATAGAGGAATAATACCATCTCTATAGGAATACAATATACATATATGTGAAATACATTCCGAAGTTACATATACATCAACACTCCCTCTTAACTAGGAAGGTATTTCTCAGCACAGTTCTTCTAGCACAAGTCATCTTCTCTGGATCATCATCACTGGATAATCGTCATCGAGTCATCATCATCGTCACTGTTGCTGCTATCTCAATCAATCTCTGAATCTACTCGTCATAGGAAGTTCTACAGAGCCAGTCCTTTTTCATACTGGATGTAGGCCCACCACCTGCAGGTCTTCATCATCACTGGCCATACTGTGGAATCCTCAGGACTTATTACGTGCGTCACAAAACCTCGAAAGAGCATCCCAGGATGTTACAAGTACACAACTCCGACCTGTAGGATCTCCCAGGGTGCTATTACATGTGACCCCACCACAAAACCTCGAAAGAGCATCTCAGGATGTTACGGGTACACAACTCCGACCTGAAATCTCCCAGGGCACAAATTACATGTGGTCCACCACAAAACCTAGCAAGAGCATCTCAGGATGTTACGGGTACACAACTCTGACCTGAAATCTCCCAGGGCACAAATTACATGTGGTCATGGCAAAACCTCGCAAGAGCATCCCAGGACTGATTATGGGCACACAGCCCAACCTATCAGATCTCCCAGGGCGCTATTACATGCCATAGGACAAAACCTCGCAAGAGCATCTGCCAGATATCCCAGGGCGCTATTACATGCCATAGGCAAAACCTCGAAAGACTAGCTGCAGATCTCCCAGGGCACCGAATTACATGTCCTCCCAGAGCAAAACCTCGAAAGAGCATTTGCCAGATGTCCCAGGGCACCGATATTACATGCCATAGGCAAAACCTCGAAAGACCATCTGCAAATCTCCCAGGGCACCGGATTACATGCTCATCTGCACAACCTGATCCACGGCCATAGAGTATCATCCTGATACTCACCATACATCATCCTGATCCATCCATGATCATTCTGATCATCATCACTGCAACGTCCTGCTGCATGTCATCTGGAGCAACATCCTGAAGCTCGTCATCTATGATCATCCTGATCATCACTGCAACATCCTGCTGCATGTCATCTGGAGCAACATCCTGAAGCTCGTCATCTATGATCATCCTGATCATCACTGCAACATCCTTCTGCATGTCATCTGGAGCAACATCCTGAAGCTTGTCATCTATGATCATCCTGATCATCACTGCAACATCCTGCTGCATGTCATCTGGAGCAACATCCTGAAGCTCATCATCTATGATCATCCTGATCATCACTGCAACATCCTGCTGCATGTCATCTGGAGCAACATCCTGAAGCTTGTCATCTATGATCATCCTGATCATCACTGCAACATCCTGCTGCATGTCATCTGGAGCAACATCCTGAAGCTCATCATCTATGATCATCCTGATCATCACTGCAACATCCTACTGCATGTCATCATACCTGATCCACCTGATCATCAATGCATCTACCTGATGCATACCAAGTATCTACCTGATACATATCATTATACATGATCCTCCTGATCATCAATGCATCTACCTGATGCATACCAAGTATCTACCTGATACATATCATCATACATGATCCTCCTGATCATCAATGTATCCACCTGATACAAATACATGATACATATCACCATACATGATCCACCTGATCATACAATGTATCCACCTGATACATATACAGATACATGGTCCAAGCATCCAACATTATGCATATACAAAATACATACACATGATCCAACTGATCATATCCCGCATCAACATGATGCATACATACATACATAAAAATGATCCAACTGATCATATCCAAGCAGAAACCAGAACATCATCCTGATTCTCATCATCCAGCGCTTACATCCACAGCCATGTGAAGGATCCTCCTTCCAACATGCTCGGAATGGCTTCAGCAAATGTGTCCATCACTTCTTCCTCGAAGTGTTCTCGATCTGAAGAACGCCAAGCCTCTCTCTGAAGTACTCGAACTTCACCCTGGCTAGTGGCTTCGTCAGCACATCTGCAATCTGCTCGTCTATCGCAACATACAGGAGCTTCACAGCTCCTCTCTGCACCATATCCCTGATATAGTGATATTTGATCTCTATGTGTTTTGACCTGTCATGAAACATTGGGTTCTCGGACAGCTTCACACAACTCTGTTTATCACAGAAGATACCAGTAGCATCCAACATGAGATCAAATAACTCAAACAGTAGCTTCCGTAGCCATACTGCCTCACAACTAGCTGAACAGGCTGCAACATACTCTGCCTCAGCTGTACTCAGTTCTACGCAAGACTGCTTCCTGCTAAACCAAGAGATCACACCTGATCCCATACTGAAGCAGCACCCAGATGTGCTCTTCCTATCTGCAGCAATGCCAGCCCAATCTGAATCAACATAACCCTGCAGGTTAAACTTTTGATTCGCCTCATACCTGAGCCCATAATCCACTGTACCCTTCAGGTACCTCAGAATATGCTTTACAGCAACCAGGTGAACACTCCTCGGATTCGTCAGGAACTGGCTCAATGTGTTCACAGCAAAGCAAATGTCTGGTCTTGTGTTCGTCAGGTACATCAAGGACCCAATCATCTGGTGATACATAGAGACATCAATCGGCTCAGATGAAGCATCAAATAGAAGCTTCAGATTTGATGCCATAGGTGTGGCCATGGCCTTGCAATCCATCATCCCGAACCTCTTTGGGATCTCTACTGCATACTTCCCTTGTCCAAGGAAGATTCTATCTGCACTCTGCCACACCTCCATGTCAAAAACAAATAGTGCATCATCCCCAAGTTCTTCATCTCGAACTCGGTAGTAAGCTTCCGCTGCGTGTCGGCAATCAATCTATCTTCACCATACCAAGTTCTGCACATATATGATTTCCTATCATGTGTCTCAGAACCAAGTGGCTACTCTACATATACTTCTTCTTCAACTACACCATTCAAGGAAGCTGTCTTGAATCCATCTGGTGTATCTTCTATTTCATCACTTTTATATTTCTCAATGCTGCCATCTGCAACATGCTTGATCTGATAGTTCCATTTGGAAGTCATAGCAAACTTCCCTTCATGTCTTGGGATTACATCCCAAACATCATTCTTCATGATCGACGGATCATGGCATTCTTCCCGTATCCTGGGAACTTCAATATCTTCAATAGATAATTTTTGTTGCTGAACAAATGTTGTAGTTCTTCTTTTGTAGGTGATGGCATATGATCTTTCCTACACAACAAGTTAAATTGCATGATTAGAAAACATCTCATAGTTTTCAGAACAAAATCTTACACATAAATAAATATGTCATACAGTCATGCAATTATCTTAGCCAATGCTTCAATACAACATTTATCCATATCCCGTAACTTTCTAGATGCCTTCCAATCTCTACCAGAACATTGTTAAGAGTGTGCACAACTCCCAACATGTCAGCAAAGAGGTTTCATTCTAGATAAGTAGCAATGGAATGTTGTACAGTGCCATAGGCCACTTACCCATGTATATTAGTAGTATACTGTTCATCAATGCAACTATTCTAATATGCACAATACATATCCTAAGTCTAGGAACATGAGCATATACATCATTGAACAATTTTACTTAAACAAACACATATGCAAGAAATGATAATTAAAATACTTATCTTTGTTTGTTCGTTGGGTGGACTCCCTCTGAGTCTTTGCTTCCTTACAGGAGCTGCTGGAGTCCTAATCTGAAGTAGCTTCTTCTACACCTTTCTGTTGTGGAATGTAGAGAGATGGACAACTCCCTCTGAATATCTGCATCCTTGCATAAACCACTGGAGTGTACTCCCTCTTGATCTTTGCTTCCTGGATTACCTGTTCTTGAATCTCATATTCATCCTTGGTCCATATGCATGCTTATTAGTATCATGAATGTGTTATCCTTGTGATCTCATATAAAACCATACATTCATTAGTATACTATTAAAACACAATAATCTCAAGCATGTATAGTCATGATCATTTCAAACAGAAATAATAAGCATTAGCATTCAAGGTTTATGTAGGATTCTTATGGTTAGTCAAATCATAAGAAACATAACATGTCTAAACCTGTAATTACTCAAACCTATGACCCTTCAGGTTAGTTGAATCATTAATCAAGATAAGAGATATAAAATGCATAAAACCTGTGATTGTTCAAACCTATACCATCATGAATAATCATTATCAACAACAGTATAAGATCCTAACACAAGGTAGGATTCTATCTTGATATAGGAAAAACATACCTGGATTAGCATGCTAGCTATTTATGTCTAACATACTCACATGATGTCTTCTTGTTCTTCTTCAATGACTTGTGCTAGTAACCTGTATATCTCATAGGTTAACTATTACAAAACCAAGTTATACATACCTCGTAAATGGATCTTCTATGAGATCCATGACAATGGATGAATCTTTGTCCTCATGTTATCATGATCATATGTTCTTGAACTGGAACATGATTTGTATTCCTTGGTGTACCTTTCATGTTAGTAGACAACATAAACTTCATACAACACCATAATGCATTAGTACAATCATAAGTGTCAACACCTTAACCAATGAATATCTTCTATCATGCATTCATAATTTTGTTAAGGTGATACGACAAATCTAAAATCAAAATTGTACTAACTGTAATAACATGAAGACAAACATACCATAGACTTAATCATGGACAAATATCGAAACATACCTCGATGAGTCATACCTGTCGAGATCGCTTGTAATCTTCTTATATAAGGCCTTAGCCTCATCTCCCTCTGAAACAGGAACTTCTTCACTCATGCAGATGATCAATCCATCTTCTTCTAGGATTAACCCAATCCACTTGATTTGCAAGAACTAGACCTTGAGCTGGATATGGGTTTGTCAGATAAAACCCAAAAATTCAAACTTTGAATTTCAAACTTCTGACATGATAGAAATATGTGCTTTGATGAGCTGATCAAGTTGGTATATTCAGAATTTGAAAACTGCAAAGTTTCACTCCTCAATTTTGCCTTTGAAACTTCCGAATTCACTGGACGTGACCCTGAACTGGGGTTTGATGAAGCCCACTCTTTTGCCCCATCAAAAGGTTTGATCCAAATCTCTAAGCTTCTATTTTTCTAAGGAGCTTCCAGCCGTGGTCACAGATTGCAAAAATTCCCATTTTTACAGAAGCCCTAATTTTCCACTTTTCTGATCAAAGTCCCGAACTAGGGTCTAATCAAGCCCGGCCTTCTGCCCAACCAAAAATTCTGATCTTGGTCTCTAAATTTCTATTTTGATGAGTAGCATCCAGCCGTGGTCTCCGATTACAAAAATTCCAACTTTCTCCAAAGCCCTAAATTCCGGAAGCCATGAATGAAGGTACTCAAAAATAATTATGTTTTGACAGAAATATGTACCTGATTGTTTCTGGTGTAACTCTGAACCTTTTGATCCACAGGGTCTAAAAAAGTTTCTTGAGATATCCTGACCTGTTATCTTTCCATCCTGACAGGTCTGACCTCAATTGGATTCTCTGAGAGAGAGTTATGCCAAATGTCGCAACGTGACCTGTTTTGGGATAAAACGGGAGAGCGAACTTGTACATCGTACCACGTGTCACTGTTTTAACTTCGGCCTCTAAAAAAGTTTTTTGACATAGCTCTGCCTGTTACCTTTCCATCCTGATAGGTCTTACCTCAATTGGACTCTCTGAGAGAGATTTATTCCAAATGTCGCAACATGACCTGTTTATGGGATAATACAGGAGAGCGAACTTGTACGGAGTTCCACATGTCACTGGTTCAACTTAGGCCTCTGAAAACGTTTTATGAGATAGTACAGTCTGTTTACTACCTGTCACTTTTCATGAAATTTCATTTGGAGCTTCCTAGCCCAAGTTATGACCTTTTTCCCAAGGTCACCTGATTTTGACTCAGATCTGGAAGAGGCAGAAACCCTATATTGTACAGATCATAAATCACAAAGTACAACAAATTAGAGGTTTTCCTTTGGACACAAGGTACCTGGATATTTAATATTCGTCCTGTAACAATTTCAGATCCGAAAACTTTGCCAAAACGGATTTATAGCGAAAGTGATACGATGACTGGTTTTTGCTATATCAAGCCCTAGCATCGTAAGTGCAACAAGTGTCATACATGCCATATCATGCCTTCTTTCAGGATAGCTCTGATACCATGTTAAATTTTCAGAATTTACTTTAATCTGATCTAGGATCTTAACTGAGAGAACAACATGTACAGCATATCTACAGCATATCAATCATGGAGACAATAATGCAAGCACACAAGAGACACAAAGATTTACTTGGGGAAAACCATAAAGGTGAAAAACCCCAATAACTTCCTCAGAGATAGATAGAGCAATGATACAACCAACCAAGAGAGATAGCCATAACCTAGCAGCAGATCCTCCTCCTCCATAAGTGCGCCTCTCCTCCTTGAGAGCATGTGTGTGAAGTGAGTTAGCAAATAGAGTGCCTCCCGCACTCTATTTATACTTGACTTGACTTGCCTTTTTACCTAACTCATGTAGGCTCGAACTTAACCACATAATATAATGCTGACTGGGCCGACCCCCAATAGGGTGGTCTAATAACCCTTTGACCCACATGGCCGACCCCCAATAGGGTGGTCTAATAACCCTTCGACCCACATGACTTATACAGGGCCGACCCCAAACAAGGTGGTCTAATAACCCATCAAGTATAAGTTACGACACTTACAATATAAATGATGACACTTCCGTATAGAGGAATAAAACCATCTCTATAGGAATACAATATACATATATGTGGAATACATTCCGAAGTTACATATACATAAACAATATCATCAAGCGTGAATAAATGAGTTGAAGTCGAACGCGAGATGAAATCTTTCAATCAAGAGTCAATGATGTAAACTCATGTTGAAAGCGAGTTAACCTGCCATTGAGGCATGCAGGGCCAAGGTACTTGGTTGGTTTCTAGATTCAATCCTCCGATGATAATTTGAAGTCGACAAGGATGAATCCGTCGAAGGAGGGCCATGATGAATCCCCCATCATCGATATGAAACTCGATAACAGATGTTTGGTGTAGACCGGACGTTAGAGTAATGTGCAAGACTAACTCAAGGTAGAAAAACATGATCGAAGGTATAATGACTACAGATGATGAGTAATGAAACATCTCTTGAATATGGGCATGGAATGGCTTGGCAGTATTGACATGACGAGAATGATACCAACCCCTAATGAAACTGATGGCGGAAGCATTCTTTGGCTGACCCAATGGAGCAACGTGACTCATGTAATTGATAGGACTCGGAGACAAATGGATTACCCAAGTACTAAATGCAAATGCAAACGAGTGCCATGTTCAAGAGTGACTATGTACTGCCGTAATTAAGATGTAACACAAAATATTCCCTTTTTCCCAATCATAATTGATGAGTGCCTCATGTGTTTTTTACGAGCTTGATGAGGGTAAACAGATGCTCAGTATAGCTCATCGTATAGATGAGTCCAATCCCAAATGTTTTACGAACCTAGGAAAGGAGGGGTTCATCCCAAAATGGGCCCTTCGATGTGTGAATTTTAACGAGTCCAAAGAAGGGAAACTTGATGTCATTTCATGTTTAGAGAGTCTGAAAAGAACTAAAGGAGACTCCAAAAGGTCATTTTTTGTAAAGTTAGTCTCTTCACCTGGAAAAGGGTAAAACAACGCGAGAGAGAACTCTTCTAGCCATGGTTGGTTGGAGTATTCATTTTTCATAAATCGTGCTTCCTGGTCTGAAAAAGGGGTAAACTATCACCATAAAGATGATCATTCAAATGATTTTACAAGCGTGAAAGCATCAAGCTCGCTTGGCAATATTTTCCTATTTAGGGAATCTGAAAAGAGCTTAAAAGGACTCCATGAACAGCTTTGTCATGGTTGATGACCGAGTATGACAAAGGAAAAAATAAACTCGGCACAGTTCCTTTTTCGTAAATAGTCTAGCGAGGTCGGATAAAGTGATAAAACTATACTAGTTAGACACACCTTTTTACTCAAAATTTTAACGAGCACGATAATGGTATCAAAAGCACTCGGAATCTTTTTCATGTTTGAACCAGAGCACGAAAAAAGTAAAAACTAATCTCAAACCACTTTTCATGTTTTAACCAGAGCACGAAAAAAGTGAAAAGTAAGCTCAAATACTATCTTACTGTTTTTAACGAACTCAAAGATAGGTTGGAAGAATGTTCATGACATCTGCTTCATTTTTTGACAAGCTTGTAATAGCAAATGAACTATGCTCAGGATAATTTTCATGGTTTAATGAGATTGAAACCTAAAAAGGAAAGTATGCTCGAAAATGTTCCCAATGGTGAACCTTTTCCCAACATGGCATCCATAGGTTGGTGTGTGCCCCCAACATGATTGCTAGAAGTAAGTGACTTAGCTCTAACATGATGTGGAGAGGCGATCGAGTTGACTTCAACGTAACTTCTAGAGGTTGAAGACATGCCCCCAAAGCTTCATTTCATTCGCCTAAGGCATAGGCAGATGAAAAGAAGGTTCAAGTACTAAGTCTACGAGAAGACTTGACTCAAAGGGAAAGGAGTTGTTTCATTTTTTAATGAGCTTGAAACAGGAATAGAACTCTGCTCAGTGAAGCTAGTCTCATTTTTATGCAAGCTTGAAACCAAAGGTGAACTATGCTTGGGGGGTTGGGGGGTCTATTCCATTTTTTGACGAGCTTGGAATCAAAGACTAATCTGTGCTCAAACTATTGGTTTCATTTTTTAATGAGCTTGAATCCAAAGGTAAATTATGCTTAGGGTTAAGGCCCATTGACCATTTCCTTCCCAACATGATGCCCAGAGGTTGGTAAATGCCCCCAGCATGATTGCTAGCGGCTTAACATGGTAGTGTTCCCTCAACATGATTGTTGATGGTACAACATGTGGCATGCCCCCCAAGCTTCATTTCGTCTGAAAATGGTGCTTGCTAACCCAACTACCAACCTGGATACTAATATGAAAATGTTCACCAAGGGGTGGAAAACGAGAAACAGATGAAATGAAGGTTCAAGTTCCAACTCTAACGTGAGACTCGAAGCAATGGGAGGGATATCTATATCATTTTTTACACAAGTTTGAAATAGACAATAACTATGCTTGAGGGGGGCATCTTATTTTTTAACGAGCTTGAAATGGAATAAAACTATGCTCGAGTGGATGGTTTCATTTTTATGCAAGCTTAAAACCAAATGTAAACTATGCTTAGAGGGGTCTATATCATTTTTTAACGAGCTTGAAATAGAATAAAACTATGCTCCAGTGGATTGGTTTCATTTTTATGCAAGCTTGAAACCAAAGGGAAACTATGTTAGAGTATTCAGCTTCATTTTTTAACGAGCTTGAAACATAACATAAACCATGCTCGTACTCCCCATCCTTAGGGGGAAGAAACCACTAAAACATGAGGAACATTCAGGGAATTCTGATGACTAGAATTCATGCGATGATTGGATGTCACGAAGGAAAGTTGATCAACGGTCACAATCCTCCCATCATAAGGAAAATACATCACTCGAAAGAGTGTGGACATGACGGCTTTCATAGTATAGACATAATCATGTCCAAGGAGCAGATTGAAATCTAAAGGACCTTGGACAACCATGACATCAACATAAACAGTTTTGCCTCTCAATGTGATATGTAACTGCGGGAAAATCCCTAAAGGTCCGGTAGGCCTTCTATTAAAAGCCAAAATCTAGTTAGTTACTGGCACAATCTAAGGGGAACCTATAGCTTGCCAAGCGGTTGAGGATAAAATACTAACAGAATCTCCCTCATCAACTATCGTATGAAATATTTATTTATCAGAAACTCCTACATATATTTGAAAAGGAATACTCGAAGGAAGATGAGATTCTGTTAGACCATTCCAATCAAAGGAAATGACCTCAGTCCTTAGGGTGGGTCCTGTAGGAATGGATAGGGTTTCCCCTTTCCTAGGACATTCTGAACTGACAAGGAAAACATCATCAGTTTCTAATTCACTCTCACTTGGAAGATATGAATGAGACGAATATTGTGTCATGGTGATTGCTTTAGTCTGAACTTTCTCCAATGAAAGAGCAGGATCAAGTGGAGATGGCATCGACTCGATCACTTCACTCTCGGAAGGAAGAGTGTGATCAATTACAAATGAAAATGAATTGATCACTTGTTCAACCAGTGGGGGGTCGAGGGACAACTTACTATCGCTTGTTGGAAGCACCTGTTGAGAACTAGTAATATCTTCCAACCACCGTGAAGCTTCATCCATGCTTGGACAAAGGTAAGTACGTTGCATGCCCTTGCATAGCCAGCAAGGGTTTGCCGCTCTACCCTTCCAACCCTTCACCAATGGATCACTGGTCGAGGGAGTATCATCAACACGATGGTCAGAGGTTGATGATACAAGCGTTTTGGGGTTTTTAGACCACACTTCTGACACACAGGAAAGACCGGGACAACCCTTGAGAAGGTGATCACCCTTGCAAAGTTTGCAAGGGAACTTGGGCTTACGAGGTGTTCTCATAGAATGAGTGCCATCAAAGGCAGATGGTTGATGCTTGGTCTCTTTCTTATCCTTCCTTTTCTTTGTCTTCCTTTTCTTATTCTTCTTCTCATCTGCCTTCTTACTAACATCAGAGTTTTCAGTAGGAGAAGAAGAAGAGATGGAAGCCGATTCAACTTTCGATGAAGAAGGAGAATGGTCACCATGAGATTGATGCTCATGTGATGAAGGACCTAGGTTTGACACAATTGGTGCACTTGGTGTAACTAGATTGGAGAATAACCATACTGGTAATCCTATCGTCAATCCAAGAAGACTCAACGTAGCCATAAAGGGAGGACCAACAGTTCCACAAGTGGGAATAACAAAAGGCATACCCTGGAAAGGGGTCACTTGGTTGGTAGTCCTGGAAGAATCTTCCATATCTAAACTTCCTAAGAGTCTCTAAAGTACCACACAAATCAAACACTACTCAAGTCTAAAATCAACAAGCAAACTATGTGAATAGGAGTGGATTCAAAGTGTGGAACCTCACAAGATTGTCAAAAAATCACAAATCGTTATATATTGCAAGGTCCAACAGTAAAACGTGACAAGGAGGATTGGGACTATACCCTTTCCTGAATACCCAACTACCTCGATAGTACATGCGTAGTAATATCCCCGAGTGTTGTTCTCGATGTATTGCAATGTTAAGATGGACAAATGGATAACTCAGATGGTTTCAGGATTCCTAGTGGTGTCTCCCGATATATGCAAGTACATGGGAGCTCAAATCCGTAGTGGTGTTTTCTAATGCACAACCGTTCGGCAAGAGACCTTCCAATATATTATCAAGTGCGTGAAACACCTTTCGATATACGCCAAGTACTTAAGGGACTTGGTGGGTACGTGAAAGAGATTTGATATACCGATAAGTACGTGGAAGACTACAATACCCCTGGAATACAGTGTTGGCAAATAACGACAGCTGCCATGCTTAAAGACATCGGAACACGTCTCTAACTTACACACGGTTACTAAATGATTTTAACCTAAGCTAGTGTTAATTTTATCTTGTGTGGTTATGTGGATGCATGAGGTGAGTACATAAATGTAAACATAATGCAATCCTCAACTACATGATAATGCACATTTTTCTTTCCTTTTCAATGAAAACTACTTAAGGTAAGGAGAGATTTTTCTTTCTTTCAAACCAAAAGTACGTAAGTAGTAGCGAAAAGAAGAATTCCTTCCTAGAGTGCAATAACTCTAACTTTCTGCAATAATCATCTAAAAAGTGCAAAGAAAATGAAAGGTGCAATGAATCTTAACAATGTATAAGACAAAATAATGAAGCACTTTCAATTTTCAAATGCATGTATCAAAAATGGGACTTGATAATTAAACGCTTTTTATTTCTATATACAGAAAGTGAGAGAATATCTACTACACTCTAATCATTCAGAAATTCCCAAAGAAAAATGACAAGCACCCAAACAACTCAAAGGTACTCAATAAAGGCTCAAAATCTACCAAATGCAATAATCAGAATTCATTTCCTATCTTTTTACACTTGAAAAAGACACATCTAAGCTACGGAAAGAAGGATTCCACAAACGTTTCCAGTCAAACCCAAGACAAAGAAAAGCATTTAAGAATCTTATCTAACTCAAATGTACACAAAACTGAAACAAGCCTTTTCTTCTTCTTATGAGTGTAAGACCAAAAAATGCCAAATGATCAAATTAAAGCAAGAAGAATACTTATGTTTTCCAATTTCATGAATATAGCAAAAGAGTGACAAAATCAAGCTTTTCTTTGAACTAAAGTGGAGACAAAGAATCAATCTTTTCCAACAACCATCAAATAGATCAACATGCAAAGGAAACAAGATGCATAACCCAAGAAAAGAGGCTCAAAAAGACATAGATATCCCACACTCTTCAAGTCTTTAAAACAAGCCAATCACATGAAACCAAAAATGATCTCAAAACCTTGAGATGGGTCAAAACGACTAAATGTAAGCAGAACACTAGTTTTGACTCAAGGGGCCAAACATGAATCCAAATCTCAAAAGACCCAAAAACCAATACAAACAATCCAAACAAAACACTGTTGGACAAAAGGGTCTCTGCCTGGAAGGTACAGTGCAGAGGAGTATGCACACAAACCAAAACTCAAATCAGAAATGGAGAAGGGATGCCTGTATGGAAAAAACGGCAGATCAGTGCAGTATGTGCTTGTACACAGTGCGACGTCGCAGGTTACCAATGCGGGAAGTGCGACGATGTCGCAGTAGACCAATGAAAGGGTTGCGACGAGAAGCCAACAGACAAAGAACAGAGATCAAAAAAGACACAGTGTCGCTCTGATTACACTGACCAAGTGCGACAGGAGAGATCCAAGTTCAAAATGAGCTAAATCTCCAAGTAATGAGCAATGAACTGGTTTGAAAATGAAAAGTACAAACTCAGAGGAAGGTTATCAGACTCTTCAAAGTGAAGGTCTGATGGTGAAAAAGACTTAGGAGGAAAATTAGAGGGCTAGCAAAAGAAATCAACTTAAAATGGAATTCAAATTGAAAACTAAAACTATGTTCATTCCCCAGTATGGTCGCCAGATTTGTTTGACGGACAATCTACCGAGAGCAGACTCAAGTCCTGATCTCCCTAGCTTAACGTAAGTCTAAAAGAAATAGGACAGAACACAAAATACTTTCCTAGATCAAATAGAAGTGCAAATGGAAGAATAGATCATTTACCTTGGATTTGCAGATCCCTTTCTTCTTCGTTGATCCAATGCCCCAGCACTGCCAGATCTTAAACGGCTATACCCTGTTGAACATATAACAGACCAAGAATAGTGAAAGCATAAATTTCATATGATAGATCTAAGTTAACAGTTAAGGAGTAAAACTCTAATCATCATCAACGCGACAACATATATGGAAAGCAATTGTATTAACTGTATTGAAAAGTGGAGAGTACAATAGAAAAGAGAATTACAACCATTTCCTTAACATTGCAAGCTCCTTCGGACAAGCCATGCAAAATCTCCTAGAGAGAAGTGGATGTCTCCCAAGCTAGAGTGATAAATCTATTAAGCCTAATTTCACCAGCATAAGAGTACCATAGACTTCATCCCTATCATGGAGAGAGTGGGTGTTTATATAGGGCTAAAGAGATAGGGTAGGTTGAGGATTAGGGGGAGATGGTTAAGGGATCTTCTCATAAGGTTAGGAACTGAAATTCCAGCTCATTTAGAGCCAGCCTAGGGATAGGCCTCCACCTCAACAAACTTCTAGAAAGACCTTGAAACTCCCCAAAATAGCCTTTAACCAACCTCATCGCACCCTGGTAGAGGTCACAGAGTGACAGAGGGGGTCGTCGCACTTTGTCCAAGGACAACCTGTGACATTGTCTCACCCTAGCTGACCAAGAACTGCGACGTCGCACCCTAGATGAAGGAGAAGTGCGACAGCCTACTCAAAGAGGTCAACTAGGCAGGGAAATCTCCCTATTGTATGTGTTTTAGCCCAGAATGAGGTTAGGGGTCAGAACAAAGAGCTTACACAATGGTCAAGATGACGACATTATCACAATGGTCATGATGATGACACTTAGTCATAATGACGATACTTGCAACGGTCATGGTGACGACACTAGGTCATGATGATGACACTTGCAACACTTGCGACACTTGCACAAGGGTGATGACATTTTGGTGTAACACCAGTTCTCTTCAGGGTGGGCATAGAAAGGTCCAAGATGCTATATCCACACATATTTTTTCCTTCACTAGGTTTATCAAGTAAATTTGATCTGTGATCCCTTCCCCAATTTGATCCACCCTTGGATTTTTTCAAATTCTGGCCACTTGACTCCCAAAAACGGAATTGAATTTCCCAGCTTCCAAATCTGAGTTTTCCTATGGATTTATGAGCATTTGGCACTCTTAAATTTTCCCCAGGGTTTATATCTATGCATTCCCCATTGGATTTTGTTGCTCACAACAAATTCTGGGCGTTTTTGGCACTCAAAATCATGGCTTCTTCTCTGGTTGTGATTTCTACAATTCTTCAATGTTGGGCATGCATAATGCCTAAGAATTGATGTCTGGTTGGTCAATAATGGAATGGGGATGATGGAAAAATGAATTTCCATTAGGAATTTAACTTCTGGGCCAAGTAAATTGAGCCCATAACCTTCCATACGAATTTATGAGCTTTCCCATGCTCCATTAAATTCATGGGATGACTTCTAACCTTCCTCTTCCTAACAAAATTAAATGTCAGCACACCATTCAAGATGGGTTCTCAAAATGACACTTGGAAATAAAGGATTGAATCCCCCAACACCTCACCTCTCCCTAGTGGATACATTCAACCCCCTCATTTTTAGTTGCTTCCATATCCAGTTCTTGGAATTTTATTTACATCATAAATATTTACATGAGTTTACAATTACCATGGTTTACTAACACATGGTTCACAAAATATAAAATACTTTCCTTTTAAAGCCGAGCATTCAAGAGTGGGGCCTTGGCACTGAGCTCCATGCTAGGAAATTATACATCGCGTATTTACAATATTTACACATTAAGGCAATAATTCCAAAAGTCAAAATGAGGTTATTATAGATTGATTCAATAATCTAACTAAAAGCCACTAAGGATTGTATAAATCAACATAAACATAAAGTTGTTTAGGACTGCATAATTCAAATAGATTTGAGGTATTTCGTTATTTATTCGTAAAGTTTTGTTTCCAAATAGAATGCTTAAATTTATATCTCTTATCTACATGTTAGTTGTCGTAATAGCCATAATAGTTGTTGTAATTTAATTTAAACTTGGAAGCTTTACAATTTATGGTTGTATGTTATACTTGACAGCTAAGGTTATGTTATTCTTCAGCATAAATTATACTTCTACTACAACCCAAAAAGAGTATGTATATTTTAAGACCATAATACAGAGAAATGTTCATGCACATAAATAGATAGGTCATACGATAAAATCATAATTTTTAGATCATAGCACCCACAAAGGGGGTTATAGAGGAAACAAAACATCATATTCAAAAGTCATCCAAAAGGGCCACATTTGATTGATCTCCTCACCTTGTGGGAGACCAATTTGGTTGGTCTATAAGATGGGACATAGAGACTATGTATTGATTACAAAGTCTTGAGAAAAATCACCATCAAGAAATGATACCCAATAACATAGATTGATGATATGCTTGATGAGATTAAGGGTGTCAATTTCTTCAGTAAGATTGATATGAATTTAGGCTAACATTGGGCCTTAATTGTCAAATTGATGCATGGAAGACAACCTTCAAGTCTAAAGAAAATCTTTTGGAGTAGTTGGTTATGCCTTTTGGCTTGGCTAATTCTCCGTCAACATTCATGAAGATGATGGATGATACCTTGCATCCATTCACAAACTCATTTTTGGTTGTATATATGTACGACATCCTCATCTTCAGTAGAACTTGGGTAGAATACTTGCATTACATTCAATAGATCCTAATCACACTACAATAGCACAAGTTATATGTCAATTTAGATAAATGCTCATTTCTCATGGAGAGAATTTAGTATCTGGGGTACATCATGGATGAACATGGGATGCATGTGGACCCAACCCTGATCCAATTCATTCACAGTTGGCTAGCATCGGTGACTCAAAAAGAGTTGAATAAATTCTTAGGCCTCACCAACTTCTACCATGGATTTTTGTTGGGGTTCTTTCATATCACTTGGCCCTTAAGCCAAGTGACCTAGCATTAGCCAAACACAATTTCACCTGGGGTGCATCACAATAGAAATAATTCAAGGATATAAAATGATACTTTTATTCAATTCCAATCCTCACTCTACCAGACATACTACATCCTTTCAATTTTGAGACATATCCATCCAACTATGATATCAATGTGATCCTCACTAAGCATGGACATCTTATGGCCAATCACAATGAGACACTTCGAATGTTTTTCATAGATATCCCACCTATGACAAGGAGATGGACTCAGTTAGTCTATGAGATGTACTAGGATGAATATAATGCATGCCAAGGCATGATGAGGCTCAAATTTCATAGATTTTAGAGCTAAATATGTATAGAATGGAGATATAAAATTGATAATTCTTGCATTTCTCTATATTTAAAGAATTATGAACATATCAAATCATTTCAAAGAAATTTTATAGAGTAATTATAGTATTTTCGATCTAAATGAACATGGATTTTAGTAGATGGAACAAATGGAGATATAAGAGGTGCCTATGGGATAGATCTCTTATACTCAATGACATTAAAAACATACTGATCTTTTATGAAAAATAATTAAGTAGTTATGACAAAATGTAAACATCTCATGAGTTCTTATGAATTTATAGGCAACAAGACATACATAGAAGCAATAATAAAAGAAAACTTCAAATACTATTGGATCATATGAGCATCCTAAAACTAGACCATAGGTCAAACAAATGAAACCTCTGTGACCAATCTCAACATTCAACACTATATTTATATCAATGACACAAATAAGGTTGAACCTGATGCTCAATGCTTTACTAATATCTCATGAAAGATCTACATAGACATGAATAAGTATGGAAAAAATTGAATAAGAACAATTTACGGAGGTATAACCTCTCTACAACACTCTACAATCTTTATCTCAAAAATTTCTATTACATACAAAACAATTCATTGACTCAACAATTCTAGAGACCCTCTAATATTTTCTACACTTGACTACTAAGCTAGAACTATATTATATATCCCTCTAGTGGTAAATCCTTTCAATTGTCCTAAAATTGATTTGTAACAAACTCGTAAGCTTGTCACTTTCACTTTAACTTTGTAATTGCCTAATATTCCTTTCCCTTATTAGTGCTTTTAATTTGAGATGCATTCCCTCTTATGTATCCACTTGGTTGTATGCTTGGGTTCCCAACTGGTTGGCCCGCTAATTGAGCACTTAGACAAATTCGTGGTTGTCCCATTGGCCTAATTGTTGATTGACCTGTGAAGTCGTGCATCATTTGTAAATTTTCATGTCCTCCTGGTGGCATGAAAACTTGAGGAATTGGTTGCCCAAAATACTGCCCTTGTACTTGACTTGATGTCTGTCATGTATGTTTCCCTTGAGTTGGAAAAAGTAATTTATGATATTTGAACACAAATTACCACTCCTTGCCTATTGGGTACCTATGTTCTTTCAAGGCCTCCAATGATATTTCAGCATTTGTGGTCTTTGGATAGGATATAAGCCCTAGCTTCTTCAATATATTCTTTATTAGTATCCAAATTTCAAACTCATATTTTAGCATGTCAATGACTTGATATCCACTTATCTCTCCTTCCAATACATCAAATTGGACCACTTCATTTATTTTTTTGGATCAACTTATTTGTATATTCTTCCTTAGGATAAATTTCTCCATTTCCATCCTAGGGATGTGGAAATCCCATATTTGTGACCTCATTGAAAAGGTTTTTGAAGGTAGCTACTTCACCAGTTAGTGACTTTATACTATTCTGAGTTCTCTTAAACAATGTTTGTTTCATAATCATTTGCTTAGCTATCTTAATTAACTGGGTTCTAATTTCAATTTGCAATTCTTCAAGTTTCCTTTTGCTCCTGTTGTTTAGATAATCAGCTATCTACTCTACTTGTTTTGGCATTTCACCAAGCTTATTTACAACTCCCCTTTCCTCTCATTGAGATAATTTAGCTATTTCCATCTCATCTTGAATTACATCACAATGGTCCCACTTTTTCAAGAACAATTGTGCTATGCTATCCCATAAATTTTGGTTTGTTCTTATTAGCAATGACTCTCCTTCAACATTTAATTGTAACTTAGTGATTTGAATTTGAGATCAATTATTTAGCCTCCAAATCATCAATTTTATCTTCTTTCTCACTGAATTCACTTTCTAATTCCATAATTTTGTTATCCTTTTGACTCACCTCAACTTCTAATTCTTTAACCCTGCTATCTATGTTGTCTAGTTGCTGAGCTAGGGTGTCTTCTTCCATTACAACTATCACCTCCTAAACTGTAGCTCGATTTTCATGCTATTTTGCAGTATGTCATGCTTCTCCTACAGGTCGATTTACATATTGTATTTTGGGAGATGATGCCTAGGGGACTTGTTCAGTAGACAATGTTGTATTTTTTAATTTTAACGCAACAATTTGAAAATGGAGCTCATTTATCTTATTTTCCTTCTCTTATGTGAGACTCTTATATTGCAACATGCATACATAGATCTGTTCTTTTTCTTCTATAGATTGCATTAGTTTAGGATTATGAACTAGATGGGCTCCAGGTATTTTTAACTACTTCTTGAGCTATGTAATCTCATTATCCTTTTGTTCTTGTAGTGACTTAACATTAGATCCCTCTATTGGATTAACCCCTAAGGCTATGAATTTTTTTAGCTCTTTAATAGTGACTTATTTTTCTTTAACATTAACTCTTTCTACATTTAACAACTGCTCAAATTTTTCGACGGTCGATCTCAACCTGTTTTCATTTTTGTTGATTATACAACTTCTATCAATATCATGTCATTGGCTTGCTTGTAAAAATCCAGCTTGTCTATCTTCCTAAACTTCTTAAATCCACTTCATATTCATTTTCCCTTCACCCACTAAAGGTAGAAGGCATTGGCACCTTAGGTTCCAGAACAAACAATCTCAAAGTATAATTTGTGTGGTCCGCTACTGTGAGCAGTCTCCTCTCTAACGTTCCTACCTATTGTTTGGCATCTTTAACTAATTTAACATTTCTTTCACTTATTCTCATGTATATATCCTGCATATTTGTTTTTACTTGCACCAGGCCTGGTCAGGATGGTGTATTTGGCACTTGAGGTGCTATGAATTCTAGAAAATGGTAAGGATTGAACTTAATTAATCACCTTATCTACTAATTAATGGCCTTTTTATCAATTCATCCAATTCTTTTGGGAGTTCCTTAATCATGTATTTCTCTACTAGGGCCTACTTTTCTCCTTCCCCTTCTGTTCTGACCCTTTTTGTTTGGGGAACCTGTTTAACCTCATCCACCTCCATATATGCTTGGCATTATTCATCTCCCCTGTTTTTTCATGCTTTCTGCTCCAAGATACCTTTCTCTTCCATACTTTTTTGTACTTCCAAAACCTCTTCCCAACTCTCAAGGTTTGCAACTTTCTCCCATTCTATATTGGGTGTATAATTATGAGACTTCTTATTTGATACTCTTAACATGGAGATGATTTTATGAGGATCATAAGACCCCTTTTCTGCTTTATCCAAATTCAGTTGGCTTAGGAATCCTTCCATACAGTGTATATCATTTAATCCTCTTATTTGGAAAGGTCCTATCTCTTTAGGTAACAAGAAGGTCCTCTAGTCCTTGAAATGCAAGAAGTGCATATGATCTGATATAAATATTTGTATTGAATACTCCAGATAAAATACTCTTGGTGTGAGGAAGGATAGAAGTTTGTAGGGATTTTCCTCAAAACCATATACTCTCATAATAGTATAGTTTTCATATAAAAACCAATCTCTTGTTCTCATATCAGGGCTAAACTGCAACCATCTCTTGTTCTCTTGGAACATCCTTGGGGGTGACAAATCATGTATCAAAGTGTAATTTATCTTCAATGCTTTGTTTGAAAACTCTGTATAGTTGGAATTATTAGGTTTTTTCAAAACTAAGTCATTCCAATCATACACGGGAAGTTTATTTCCATTTTCATCTAATATTTTCAAATTCAAGCATTTGCAATGCTCAAAATTCTAATAAAGGAACATATAGAATAGGTAGGAAGGGTATCTGAATAATTCTTTGGTAGGAAGTTCTTCTAACTGCTCATGAATTCCCTAGGTTAAGAAATTGTAAATATCATACTTTAGATGCATAACTCCAGAGGAAAGGGTTAAACTGTGAAGGAAAACCAAGATGGTATCATCAACTATGTTATCATTTTCATATCCTAATATTGTGCATATCAATGACATGGCCTTCTTAGCGCTCTCCGAAAAAACTATTGTGTATGGGGAAGGGGAGGTAGGGATTGAAATTTCCTTCTCCAGGTGTTGGGATAATATTTGATTTTTTTCAAAAGGCTTCAATGTTTGGTATAAATTGGATAGTATTTTTTATGTAGGGCTTGCATGGATAGGAAATATGGAATACATATCATCTTCTAAATGATATTCACATTTAGCATTCATAAGGTTTTGTATTAATTCGATGAAAGGATGGTTCTTTTACTAGGGGAATATATAATGGAACACCAAGTCATAAACTCAGGAAAATAAACGATGTGTGGGATAACAACTCTGTCTAGATTTGAATCCCATAAGTGGCATGGGTCTTGACCTATAATGGTTATGGATCAGGCTTCTCGGATGGTGGTATTTAGATCAGAATTTGTGATGATTGTGTCGAAAACATCATCGCGGTGGTCATATATATGTTCATTTCTTGCAAATATTGGCTTAGGGAGCTTATCTTTGGGTTTATGAGCCATTTTGATTGGGTTTGTTGACTGGTAGGGTTACAACAAATTTTACTAGGCAACTGGGGGTTAAAAAGATCTTTTAATGCTTTATCTGAAAGTAAAAATTATAAGTTTCAGTATAGTGGTTCTACCCAAATGGTAAAATATCGCCAGTGGTGGTGCTCTATGTACCACTATTGATTGTGTTGCTATGGTGAGTGTGGGATGCTCAAACTTATTTTCCAATATAGTCAAGCTAACTTTGAAAGTTTGAAATTTCCCTTATTTAACGGTTTAAACAAGTTGACTCTTGTACATATGGTGGAATTTGATTTGTGCACATTGTATGATGTAGGATTGTGTCAGTGGACCCACTCAACACATGTCATTTCATGATTTGCTGATGCGGAGGCCAACGTGTCTTTCTTTTATAGGTGTGGATACTTTGTCATTCTCCTTTTTCGGGCACGCAACCACCTTGGTTTTGTATGGTGCTAATAGCTCGTGAACATAGTGGTATTGGAAAGCGCCTTTTGGAGTCATTAACAATCATCTACCTCCATGTGTCCCTAGCGGTTTGGGGAAATGACTCTTTGGGGAGGAATTAACTAGTGTATACTTTCATGTTGTACTATCACTATTAGCCATTGATCTTGAAGTCCTTTTATTTATTATCTCATCAACATTATTTATCTTCCTCGTATCTTGTCCGGTCGTTATTGATCTTGACCATTTATTATTTCAGATCTAACAATGATCCGCTCGAAGAAATTTGGCATGCTTATGCTCTAGCTCTTTGTATTTAGCTTATGGTCATTCCCCTTCTCTTTAAGGGCCCAAGAAGCATGGGATACTTCATCCTTATCCCCTCTGGGATTAAAACACAAATCTTCAACCAATTTTTTTTACTATTTTGGAAGCTTGAGAACCTTGAAATATTTTAGTGCTAACATCGGCTCCAGCGAGGACAAATTTTTTTCTTTACAAACAACTAAGAACTAAATATTAGTTCCTTCCTTGTTGGGCTATGGAGTCTTTCTTTCTTAGAACATATTTACACATTAAGCAATTTTTTAGTCTTGTACCATATTTAAAAACATAAAATGTAAAAAGGAATTGAAAGTGTTGAGGTAAACTGACAAACAAATTCAAAAGATTATATTCTACTATGTACATATATGAAGGATTTATTTCCTGGATTTTAGTACAGAAAGAAACATTTGAGAATCTTCCCATTGAAAACAACATCCATGAATTCATCATCTAGCTGTGCAAGGATGTAGGTATTGTTTCCTTGTACATTTTATATTAGATAGGGTCCTATCCATAGGTTATCGAACTTTCCATGCTTGCATTTTTCTTCTCTCCTTACATCCCATTTCAAAACTATATAACCTGGATAAAAATCTCTTTCTATGGCCTTTCTATCAAAATTCATCTTCATCTTCCTCTGATGTTCCTGTAATTTCAAAATGACATGCTCCCTATTATGTTGCAATTCTATCAATTCATACATTCTCCTGACCATATCATTTGGCTCTTCTGCTCCATTTTGGATTATCTTCAATACGAGAAGCCCCAATTCAATTGGCAGAAATACTTCTTTTCCATATACCAATTGAAAAAGGGAGGTTCCAATATATATATTTACACTTATCCTATCATCCCACAATGCATATCTTAAATTTACATCCCTTTCTCTCTCTTTTTTTTACAACATTTTCTTGACTATTCTGAGTAGGCTTTTGTTGGATGATTATGCCAAACCATTTCCATGAGGGTAGTATGGATTGGAGTGACCCAACTCAATATTATATTTTTTATAGAATTCTATCATTTTGACTAACTTTAATGCCAAATCATTATCAACAATGATCTTCCTTGGGCACCCAAATATTGACAAGATATTTTCCTTTAAGAATTTTTTGATCTATCATTGGATTATCAGTTTGGAATGGCCTCAACCCATTTTGTGAAGTAATCAGTTGATTTCAATATCCATCTATGTTGGCTACTAGAATGTGGATTTATTTCTCCAATAAAATATAGGCCCCGCTGTTGGAAAGGAGTTCATGCCTTTATGGGCTTCAAAGGAAAGGGTTTCAGCTTCTGTTTTCCTACAAACAATTGGCACTTAGTACATGCCCTTATCATATGATTAGCATCATAAAAGAGTTGTGGCCAATAGTATCCTGCTTTGAGAACTTTGTATGTTATGGCTATCCACGCATGGTGTCTGTTATAGGTCAAATCTGCACTTCTCCGTCTGTGATCACATTGCTCTGTTGATCACACAAAAGGACACTATGGATGGAAGAGCTAGGTTGACCCTGGATGAGTTATTGCTGAGCTTACATTCTTCAGCTGAAAAAACATATTTTTTCTACATTTTTCACCATGTGTGCTCTACTGTTGCCACAATGATCTAGCATTCTAAACGTTGGTCTTATTGAAGACAACCTACGCACATCCTCCAAGATGTTGTGAACACTGGTTGTCAAATGCAGAAGTTACATATTGTGCGCTAGTCTAGTTGTATGAAACCTGCGCACATCTTAAGATGAAATGAAAAAATATATTAAGATTATGAATTGGGATTAGTTGAAGTTGGTTCTGCAACTTCCCAAACCTCCCAATTCAACCACCTCTCGAATTCAACTGCTTACCTTATGCCATAAATACAAGGGGAAGCCATGAAAGAGGGGACTAGAAGGAAGGATAAGTTGTTGTTACGCTGGAGGAATTCTTAAGTCATTGTGAGGAGCAGGAGCCTAGGAATCAGTTGCAGAAGTGTCTGGACAGATCAAGTTTATCTGTACTTATCTACATTTATTTGACAATAAAAGGTGGAAATACCCTTCTCGTCTCAATTGAATGTCTATTTGATGGAATGTCTATTTGATTGAATATCTGATTGTAGTTGATGTCAATTTATTTCCAATTTCATCATATTTATTACAGTCAAGATATGCTGAGGAAGGTTAACTTTGTTTTGCAGGTTCATCATTGCGGAAGATTAGGCGAAAGCTAGGACCATCCATCGTTAAAAAGGTACAACTTTTGGAATCCTAACCTCTTTCCATTTATAGTAATTAATGCAAAACATGAATGTATTTACCTGTCACCCCATGTAAGTTGGTAGTGTTGTCTCTCCCACTATAAGGCATTTTCCTGCACAACAGAACTGGCGACTCTGCTAGGGAGTAACCGGTTGTTTTCTGCTCTAGGGGACTGTTAACAATCAAATTAACACCCTTAGTCAAGTGACGGAAGAAGCGCATTTTTACCATGCACCTACAGTAGGAAGACATGACACAAGTTCATGCAGAGATGAATCCTCTCTAGGAAATGCATTAATTGTGCTTAAAATCATTATAAATGGTGCAAAAAGCCTAAAAACTATGAAAAGTGAGTTTTCAAGTTAAAATAGTCTAAAATGGATTATCCCACACTCAAAAGAGAAACCTAAGGAACATTTCTCAATGTTATATAAGAAAGGCTTTTGGGCATGGTAAAGACACACCAAGAGAGACCAAAGGCATGCTGAAGAGATTCTGAAGGAGGAGAAAGAGCTCAAATTCTTCAAAAGCAAGGGTGAAGGAAAGGAAGCTCATATCAAATGGAGGAAGGATTCACATATAATGCCAGGGTCAGGATGTATTTCTCCATTGTTATACTATGAATAGATTCAAGTTTCTACCATCTATGAGTTTAAATCTGGTTTATCTTGCATGAATTTAATTCTTAGATGGCTTTAGATCTTAAATGTGTTTGTCTTGATTGATGAATAGATATAGATCTTTTGGAAATTTGTATTAATATTTTCAAGTTACTGACGTAGGAACTCACCATTCCTTAGGAAGATAGTTCAATTAGTGTAGACACAACCCTACACTAAAGACTGTTATCAGATTGGCGACCATAACTGACTTGTTCAATTTTCATGATTTTTCTTGATTTTTCCTGAATTTTCTTCAAGTTTTAAGGTGTTCTCCCTTCAGATCTGCTCCTTTGTAGTTTAAAGATTATTAAAAGAACCTCAGATCTGGTTTGAGAAGCTCAATATCAGCCTAAATTCACCTTTCATTCATCAAGTCAACTCACTTTATATTCAATTCTGAGTTTCTTGATTTGTTTAAGGTTTGGAATTTTGAATTTCTTGGTTTGTTCTGCATTTCTTAGGGTCTGAAACTTTGAATTTCTTGATTTTTGAGAGCTGGTAGCATGATTTCCTCAAACTCTGCGTGAAATGCTTCAAACTGTCACCCTGCTCTGTATGATGTTGAAGATTTAAAGAATTAAGATTGCAAGAGGTTGAAAATTTAAGGAATTCTGATTGCAAAAAATGGTTAATTCCACATGAATCCTACACTCTACATCGATTTAGAAAACCACTAAATAGATCAAATGGTGAAGTGATAAATGATCTCTGCACTAAATCTTTTAGCTCTGCGGGATTCAAGCTCTTAAGCTTTGTGCGTTTTTTTTTTTAAAGCTCTGCCAGGCTAATCAAATCTTTGAAAATATTTAAATCTTGGCGTGGATTGTGGTGACAGCATTTAAAATTTCCAGCAATTTCTTGAACCCTGCGTACAATCTTTAGTTCATATTCAAATCTTTAAAAATCTTTAAATCTCAGCGTGCATTGTGGTGACAGCATTTAAAATTTGCAGCAATTTCTTGAACCCTGCGTACAATCTTTAGTTCATATTCAAATCTTTACAAATCTTTCAACATAAGATTTTAGCCTACGTTAAACATTTAAAGCATTTTTACCTCGGCGTTGGTAGTTTGGGGTCGGCATTGAAGTTTATTGAACTCTACGTGTCAAGTCTTGAATGCATCTTCATTAAAATCTCAACTAGATTACAATCTCAAGTCTTCGTAAAGGAGTGGGCTATTCTCTCGCCCGAATGCACCCGGGGCCCACCGGATGCCGTCGAGAGACCCTCACGGCGTTAGCAACCGGCCGTCCGCTCGTCTGACTTCTCCACTCCGGCAACGGCAACCTCCGGCAATTTCCCCGGTCAGTGCGGGTCCCCACGCCGACGAGATTCTGACAGAATCCAGGATTGAATCAGACTTCAGGATTGGATGCTGGACGTCAACTCCATGCATTAACTATTCGCCAACCACGCCGGACTTCGTTCGAGCCAAAATTTGAACGACCCCCTTCTGGCCTGCGTTCCTCTGCCCACTTCCAGACTTCCAGACTCTCTCTGCGTTACTCTGCACCCAGCGAAGCTCCTGCACCTGCTCCTGATCCTTCGGAAGGCTCTGCTTCTACAGTAAGTGACCTCTGCCCACTCCCTGAAAATTCTCTGCGAGTATGGAGTTATAATAGTTATATTTCCCCCTGCAGATTTAATAGTTAAATGTGCGGTTCCAGTCAATAGTTATATTTTTTCCTCGTTTACAGTGTTTTATCAGATCTCAAATTGGCGGTGGCAGCCATCTTCAAACGTATGGTGGATTGCAGTTTAAAACCCAGGTCGACTTCTGCTTCAAGGTGTATTACAGAGTATGGATGCTTCGTGCCAAATGAAGCCACTAAACAGCCATGGGACCATGGATGAATCTGATTCACTTTCTTATTCTATATCGTCGTCTGCCTCTTTTGAAGACATAGAGGATTCTGTTTCCTCTACTTCTTCGGATTCTTCTTCTTTATCATCATCATCTGAAGGTGATGGGCCTCTGTATGAAGTCAATTCTCTCAGGGCCAACCTGCCTTTCAAGTAAGTTTTGTTTTCAACTCCTCCTTAAAAATAGAACTGAAGAAATAGTCATTGCAATTTAGCAAAACATTACTCTTAACACTCACACTTTAAAAACCACAGCATTTTAGCTTGTTTTTGGTTTACTTATATTCTGGTTAGCCTGTTCTTGAAATGGTTTTTTTTATCCAAATCATATAACAATAATGGATTGCTTTTAATTTCATTTGGAAACCTGATCATTTTTTTTATGGGCCTTTTCCTCTGAAGCTGAGATTAAGTACTATTGTTCCTTTTGGCTGTTATTGGGCACTGGCTTGTGTTTAGTTCAAATTGCTATCGATACTGTTTTTTTCTTTTTTAACCTGCAGTTGGTGCTAGGTTTTGTTTAATCTACAGAGATCAAATAAATTGGTTCTTTACTTTTTGTTTTTGTTTCAGTAATGCACCTTGAGGGATTGCAGCACATAGAACAGATTTCGATTGAATTAGATGCCAGGACTGAGGGGTAGCTCAGCCACCAGTCAGCCCATATAGTATTCAACTTGTTGGGGTAGTTTGTGGGGGATTCGTTGTTACCTTTGTTAGAAGAGTTGGCCTTGAAAGGTATTACCCGAGATCTGCAAAGGGAAGGAAACTAAGGTTATCCCAATCCTTCTAACAAAGGAAAATAGAAAATTCTATGAAAATCACCCGGGACTTGGCAGCTGGTCTCTTTCCTTTGAAACTCAAGCCATTCAAGTTGGGCAGACCATATCAAGATTGGAACCCTCGTGAACGGCTTGATACTTAATCAGTCTTAACAGTCAATCGATGCCCAGATTGCATATCTTGGTTCTCATTTAATGTACGGTTTGGTATTGGCTTTTCCCTTTAGTGTGAAATTGGTATGGCAATGCTGTTTAATCTAGAATTTGGAATGGAGCTTCTCTTTCAAACTCGGGATATTATTTGATATAGAATTAGGTATTTGGGTTTTGTTTAATGATTAATCTACACTTTATTGTTGGGTCTCTCCATTAAACTGCAACTGGTATAGGTTTTTATTTGAATCTAGAACCTACATTCTCTTTTTCCCTTTAATCTGCAACTGCTATTGGAATTTTGTTTAATCTGCAATTTGGTATAGGATGTTTCCCTGTTATGAATTATCATATTGCTCTTCTATGTTCTGGTAGTTTTTTTCCATTTATTTTTCCAAAAGCTAGATTTTGGTGGAGCTCAAGTAGAATGCTGTGATTTGTAATTACAGGAGAGGGCTGTCGAAGTTTTTTGGAGGCAAATCTCAGTCTTTCACATCTTTAGCAGATGTCAAATGCTTAGATGACCTAGCAAAGCTGGATAATCCATACAGGAAGAAGATGAAGAGCTCACATAGCTATGGTGCTCATATTGGTGTCCCTAGGTCATATCCACCCCAAAGTTTATCTGGTTCCATCTCTAAAAATCCTCACAAAGGCAACTTTGCATCCCTTAAAAAAGGCAGTTTTCTTCCTAACAGGCCTCCAGTCTCTCCTCTCCAGAACTGATTATGAGGAAAAAGGTGAGCATCTACCAGCCGGGAAAATGAGGGAAAAATTAGAGATGGTAGATCTTTTCAGTTTGAACTGGATCTCACCAGTTTTCTTAAATTTGTTGATGTTAAACAAGAGCTGTTTATCTTTGACAATGAATGACTTTCTCAGCGTTTTTTATTAGGTTTGGAGGCAAAGCTTTAAGGCCATTTTGCTAAGATATGTGTAAAGATGTACAAAACAGATTTTACAACATTCAATGATATGCTACTCCTACCATACTGTCCAAAAAATTGTATGTCAGATTACTTGCTTATAACAGGTGTCTTCTATTTGAAAGAAAGCAAGTTTTTTATTAGATATATGTTGAGCTATGCACTATTTATGCATGGTAAAAGAATTTTAGTCCTCCTCCATACTTGTATGCAACCTATTCTCAAGGATAAAATCATGAGTGACGGTGGGTGCTTATATAGCAGAGAAAACAGAGTCATGTTAGTAAGCAGATGAGAATAGTCATGAAAGACATGACGTACAGATATATATCAGCAAGTTTCCTGTAAAATCAGAAACAAGGATACCATTAAGAAAGACTTCAATAAGATGTTGCTGTGTGGCAAGGGGAATGAGTGATGAAGGCCATGTTAATACCAAATAATGATGGTTGAATATATATATCAACAAGTTTCCTGTAAAATCAGAAACAAGCTGATGTTATTTGCACTTGAACAAGGATGTCTATCTCTACATATTTTTGGCGACTCCATGTTAGTCGATGCAAAGGAGATCACACATTGTCATGTGATGGTACTATTACCTATCCTGGAGGAGGTATCCGGTTAAAGCAGTCCTTTAACCACATTACATTTACACATGTTTACAGGGAGAGGAATGGGTTGGCCGATCAGCTCTCCAAGGAAGCGACGCAGCAGGATCTAGCACTCGGCACTTGGAGGATTACTATTCATTCACCGGAGGGCACTTTTAGCTATTATCACAGACCTTTTCATGATGATATTGAGGCACAGCATTGAGCAAGCTCAGCTTTTGTTGACCAATGATGGTTACGTTCTTCCATTTCTGTTACAGATTTTATGTAATAGGATATATGCGGGTTGTATGGACAGCAGTAGTATTGTTTTAGTTGTATGTATGGGATATCAGATATGATGATAATATGGGACAGAAAATATGTGACAATGTAGGGATCTCAGTGATTCTACTACATGTGCAGAATGTAATTTTGTTCATCTATTTGAAATAAAATTACGATTTTTTCCGAGAAAAAAAAAACATCAAATTAAACACCATTATATATATATATTTGTTAATAAAATGGTGTTAATTATAATTATTTAATTTACTTTATTTTTCCTCATGGTGTTAATTTTATCAATTTCGTATCTGCTTTTTGGATTGCAATGTAACATGTACCTCAATGAAATTTTCATGATTACTGTTACTATGAAAAACTGACACGCAGCATCATTTTTATTGCAACAAAAGGGCTGTGCAAACTCTTAATAATTGTCAATTTGGCGTTGACAAACACTTAGGAACAGTGAAAGGGTAGATTGAAATTGAATGGGTAGTTGACACACTTGCAGACACTGTGAAGGGCAGGATTCAACTAACTTATTTATGATAGCTAATTTTCATCCAAGTGGCAATTGATAATTTGACATTATGAAGACCGCTAAACATTTTGTGCAAGTGATACATTTTTAGAAACAAGCTTTATAAATGAAATCACTGGTTTCATGAGCCAGCGATTTGGCTTGGCAATTTTTGTTTTGTTTTCAAGTAGATATGGAACTCCTGTTCGGTGCCTTATTTAGTGGCATCATTTTTGTAGGAAACATTAGAGGGATGATTCTTTTCGAAAATTTATGTTCAAGTCTGTATTTACTTACATATCTTAAACTGAAGGCTTTGAGGTTATTTCTAAACTTTCAGGAGCAAAATCATCAAAAACTGACAAGCTGTTGAGTAGGGTTTCTTTTTCTCAAAGAGTTCACATGCCAAATAAGTGTCGTACTAAATGAAGCACACCTAGCAGCAGAGGAGGAAATGGTACATTCGAGAAATCATCCCTAGATTTCAAGCATAAAATTAGCAGTGGTCAGTTCTGGCATTTCATGGCTTGAAGACAACGAATACACAACTGGCAGAGCACCCATAAATTAAGGAGATTAATTCAAATCTCAATAAATCAGGGATATTTTACAAGTGTTGGATTCCTCAAATTTTGTCATATTTTGGATTGATTTTAATTAATCTTTTTCATATTTGAAGACACAGAATAGATTCCTCAAATTTTGTCAAATTTTGGATTGATTTTAATTAATCTTTTTCATATTTGAAGACACAGAATAGACAGGAAGCAAGGTGAACAAGTATCGAGTTCTCCACAAATCCACATTTTTAGGTCGGCACACTATGTGGAAGTGAAAAGAGTTTACCAAAGAAGCATATCCAGATTTCCTAAAAATTATACGAGGCTTCTTTTATGTTTAGGTTTTTGTTACATTTTGGTTCCAAGAATCTTGTAATAGCTTATAGAAGTATTTCTGCTATTTAAGTTATCATTTTGTAATGTAAAGGAGGTTCAGCCCAGAAGGCTAAAAATTGTATGAGGGTCGAGAGGCAATATTTCTGAGAGTGATAGCTATATGCTCAAGGCCTGCTCAACTGAAGATGAGATTATATCATTTAAGGGCTAGGTTTTAGCTATCATTTAACTTGAATATATTGCAGTTTTGTTTAAATTGTCACTGTTATGAAATCCTTTATATTGATGTTTTCATTATAAATGATCATACTGTGATTTTATATTCCTATATCTGTATTTAGAATGTCTTTCTAGATATAGTACTTTTAATGTCATTTGGGAATGAGCTATTAGTTCCACGTGATGCCATTCAGTTTTGACCTTGAGTTCATTTTGATATCATTCTTACTTTAGTTTGCTTAGCTCTCATTATCTTTGGATTTAATAAAAACTCTCGAAGCATCTTGCTGTAATGAAACACTCACTGTTACTAAAAATAGCAGCAAACTCAACAAATTCCAGAATTATTAGCTTGCTTTCTCAAGGTTTTTACAGCAGTGAATTAAGCAAGAAAAATCATGAAATTTTAGATATATGTGGTAATAAAAAATAGACAAAAATAACTCCATAAATATATATTCAATATTTTTTGTGCCACAAAGTTTAGACAAAAGATGCCGTAGGCACCACCATTCTATACAAGGCATTCTTGAACTTGTCACCCAGACATGACACCCCATCCATTACATGGTGGCCCGATCACACGCACTATAGTATTGGGTTCTTCTTTATAGAAAGTCCCACACCATGAGGGACACCAAAACAATTATAAGAAAAAAACATACACATAACAAAGATGTGTAACAGCGTCCATCAATAATTTTTGAAGGAACATATGTTGACGCCATATCAGTTTTCACACCTTCGCCTAGACTTGAGATTTTCCCACACAATAGACCATTGGACATTCTCTTAATATCTGAATGGTGAGATATCGTAAAGAAATGAAATTGACTAACAATGGCTCTTGCTTCTCTATGAAGTGGTTTTAGATTGGATTTTCTAACTTGGTACACTCCCTTCATCTGGTTACAAAGAAGTTCTGAGTTGGTGAAGACAGAAACATTGTTAGCCCCATAGATTTTCGCTGTTTTCAGCCCTTCAATAAGGGCAAGGTAGTATGCTTCGTTGTTAGTTGTCACCCCACGTATTTCTCTCCTTTTTTGGACAACCTTATTCAAAGCATTATCCTTCAAAACATATTCAAAGTTTCCTTGTCCCGGGTTGGGGTAACAGGACACTGGAATACAGAGCGTCCATGTCTGCACCATCTTGTCTGTTCAAATGAGCTACAGAAACAAAACAATTAAAACAATTTTTGATGAGATGTCAATGGCATAATAAAAACACATGCTTAAAAAATGTAACAATTAGCTGAAAGTAACGATAATCAATGTTGACAAAAAAAACACAACTTTATGTTGATGAACACTCTCATACTTCCCCAAATTTGTGTGTGTAACTTGTAGTGATGACACTCTAGACTGTATCGTGTTACTGGAATTTTTGAACCCGTAGGGAGATTTACTTAGATATGGTGACGACATTCTGTAGGGAGATATTTTTGAACCAGTAGGGAGATTTCCTGAGATATGGTGATGCCATTCTGGATTCTATCATGTTATGGCTTTTTGGGAGGGGTAATTCCTGTGGGATTACTCTGTTTTTTGAATTTGGGAATTATGGTAATTCCGGATCTGCCTCTTTCATTATTATTATTCAATTATTATTATTCAACTAAAATTGCAGCACATTCAATGCCTTTGAAAAGTAGAAAAGGGATCCACAATTCTTATTGCTTGCAGAGAACGTTGAGATAGAAACCCATTATATATATATATATTCTTTCTAGGAGGACTTTGTTACCCAATTACGAAAGTCCCTTAGGACACCTTCTTCCATCCATGGTATCTACGTTCGATGAAAGTCCCACGAGCAGATGACAGCTACTCTCATAAATAACATGGATATTGATGATCAGAATGGCGTTCATTAAATTGTAAATACCAGAAATTCATGGTCAGAGGACGATGAGAATGTGCACATCGTTGTTATGAATCGTCAGAGAGGAAAAGCTATGTCAGGGCCGAGTACTTCCACAGATAGTACCTCTAAATCGCAACTTCAAAAACTTATATCCAAATGGTATTGAGCTTTAACCTCTTATGGTAATCTTAAGCTTCTAAGACTATTTTCTACTGATCTTGGAAACTTTTTGAGGATATAAAGATTTTATGATCCAGTAATGATGATGATCAAAATTCTGCTATTCTGATCCATGTTCAATTTGATAAATGATTACCCTTGCATTCTAATAATTCAATTGCAAACGTCTTATTCCAGTCTCCCTGAAATCAAGCTACTAGCATAACTGACTATAAGAAATTGGATTGAGAGTTTGAAAAGGCATGACACTTTGGTGTATATCTGCAGGGATTGCCTTTAAGTGAATTTTCAATCAACACCAGTGACTCTGAACAAAATCTCTTTAAGAATGGTTGACAAGACCAGAATAACTCTCTTGGACTGCTAATAACATAGATTTCATGGATGAATTAGCAACACCAAAGAAAAAATTAGACAACCTCAACAGTGAAAGAGTGCTTATTGTGAAGGACTATAACAGACAAAAAGCAACAAAACTACAAAAGGGAAGTCACTATAGACTTTCTTATACAAACAAATTTCATATTTACCTTTATAAGGCGGTCTCTTCGTTGAGGTTCAATTCCGTGAACACCAAATATCATTTTTTCAGCTGAAACATCCATTTGCAGCGGAACATCAAAACCAGCAAATGCAACATCTCTTCTCCACTGCAAAAAGTTTAAATACAAAGTTTAGAATTGTTAAAATCCTTACCGTGACCTCTTCACATCGCAAGGAATTCTTAAATAGCACGATGTTCTTCATCTTAAGAGTATTCAAACGTGTTCTTGCATAATCCAAATAAAACATAGACTACTATGGGTTTCTTTATTTAGTGCAATGGCTAGTTCAGTTTATTAAAGTAATTGTTATTTCTATATTCAATTATATTTTAGGGCTTAATTTTATGGTCGTCAATGTTGTCAAGGTGCACAGCTGATTAAGCCAAGTATAGCTAGTTGTCTATTTATTACTCTATATTCAATTATATTTTAGGGCTTGATTTTATAGTAGTCAATGTTGTCAAGGTGCACAGCTGATTAAGCCAAGTATAGCTAGTTGTCTATTTATTACTGTCAATTTTTCCAAACCTAAAAGCCATGAACTGACAAAGATCGCATCAATCCCACTCAATTTTACCCATGCAAGCGTTAATGACCATCTTCGGTGACACCACTGAATCAATGTATTCAAAATTAGAACTCGGTCTCAGTATTCTGGGTTATGTCTTAAGTAGGAAAGAGGGCTCATAACCCTATGGATGTGTTCGTATCCTTGTGAGACTCCGAACCTCCTCTATCCACACAGAAGGTCGGACTTTATCTTTTGTTCTGACTTCTGAGTCTAGCTTCGATAAGCAGGAGTTCTATGTTCTTAAGTCGGCATACCTTGGGTGTATTTCATCAATGAAATCTATCTTAAATCGTTGGTCGGAGAGACTGAATTTTGTTCTCTGTGCCAAAAATGTAGAGAGTAAAGAATATTCTCTACTCTCACGTTGGCATACCCTGAGTGTTCTTTATCAGTGAATTCAGTGTTTATTAAATATTTGTTGTTTGGAGAGACCTAGCTCTTGTCCTGGGTTTAGAGTCAGAGTCTTCAACAGCAGTATTTGGCAGGCCATTCTGGGGTAGAATTTGGGAGTCTCCCTTGTTGAGTATCCCCAACATCTAAAGATATCTTCTCCCCTATTTCAGATTGAACCTTCCTAGGCAATCCAAAGCATCATGGATTGCCCAGGATGTCATGGGAAATGTCAAAGGGCCATCTACAACATTCAAAGGATCCTGCAGAAATGGGAGGAGTATATTAAATAAAACAGGACTCTTTCCAATAAAGTTCAAACTTCAAAGCAATGAGCACACCATCACTTCGTAGAATTCAGATATCATAGACATTGGAATCAGAGTGTATGACTCTTAAATCCACCATTGATAATCCCATCAAAGACACACAATCAGCATCATCAAACCATCAGCAATCTTTAGGTTCCTCTCCGGCAACCACCAAAAAAGAAGAAACAGTTTCTCAACTGTTTGAAGATATAGAACCAGAGAATCTAGAGATGCAACAAGTCAATAGAAAGCCAGGGGAAACTCGCGGCCAGCATTTTTTCCACTGAAATTATATCATGTTATGTAAATTCGTTTTTTATTAGCCTCCTTTTTATCAGGTATATACTTTTAGTAGCTGTCTAGTATGCTCTGAAAAGACGAACAGCTCAGTTTTGATAGCTTCTTGGTTTTTTTTTAAAGATCTGGTACCCATTTAACTCAACATAAGTTTGACACGATTATAACTCAACATAAGTTTGACTGGAACCGCACATTTAACTATTAAATCTGCAGGGGAAAATATAACTATTATAACTCCATACTCGCAGAGAATTTTCAGGGAGTGGGCAGAGGTCACTTACTGTAGAAGCAGAGCCTTCCGGAGGATCAGGAGCAGGTGCAGGAGCTTCGCTGGGTGCAGAGTAACGCAGGAGAGTCTGGAAGTCTGGAAGTGGGCAGAGGAACGCAGGCCAGAAGGGGGTCGTTCAAATTTTGGCTCGAACGGAGTCCGGAGTGGTTGGCGAATAGTTAATGCATGGAGTTGACGTCCAGCATCCAATCCTGAAGTCTGATTCAATCCTGGATTCTGTCAGAATCTCGTCGGCGTGGGGACCCGCACTGACCGGGGAAATTGCCGGAGGTTGCCGTTGCCGGAGTGGAGAAGTCAGACGAGCGGACGGCCGGTTGCTAACGCCGTGAGGGTCTCTCGACGGCATCCGGTGGGCCCCGGGTGCATTCGGGCGAGAGAATAGCCCACTCCCTTGGTAAATGGGGTCGGCGTTGGTAGTTTGGGGTCGGCGTTGAATTTCCTTAAACTCTGCGTGCATTTTTTTTACTTTAAACTCTGATTCGATCTTTGCTATGTTCAAGTTTTTTTAAAGATTCGATATCTGTTGGGTAAAGCTTCGACCTCTGCATTTTTTTGTTTTATTTGAAATCTCAGCCCCCATGCTACGTTTTTCATTAAAATCTCAGCCTATTAGACCTTTGAACTCTGACAGTATTCGAGAGATCTCGGCGTGAGACTTGTGAAAGATCAACAAAACCTTTAACATCTGCTCTGCGTGGATCTTGAAATCTTTAACCTTTGTGTTTTTTAGAAGCTTCCATCTACCTCTGCGTCCACAGATAAAGTCTACCTCGCATTCTACAGATGCCCCCTATGTGATCAATCGAACTCGCAACAATGGTTGTGTAAACTACACCTTACAACCAGCAAACTGGAGAGGAACAGTTCATCTACACGCTGCCATTTAACATCTCCACACTGGCATTTAACAAATTCGTTTTCGAATCTTTTGCCAAGAGTTTTGGTTTCAACTTTTATTCACTCAATTTTCCCAACTTTAGTTTAGGAGTTACTTTAAACATTCACACTTTTAGTTTTGGGTCTTAACGAGATTGACGCGTAGCAAAGGAACTTTGGCATACTCGAGAAAAATAGAAGCAAAATGATAAAAATGGGTAGAAGTCAACCTAGAGTTCGACATGTTGTGATTATCATTGGTGGTGCGAGTCCTCACTCTATGATATTTGAAGCTATTTAGACCTTTGAATCCCCTCAAAGCAAGGTTGAGGTTGTGAGCATTAAGGATACAATTTTAATGTTGGAGGAACTAAACAAACAAAAAAATTGCATTTGTTTATAAATTCTTTTTCAATATTCATTTTTCTTTTTGAAAAAATAGAATTCAAAAGATTAAAAAGAATTAACACATTTTGCAAAAGTTTCACATGCTTGCTTCAAATCCTTAATTTTTGGATGAAAACAAAAAACAAAAAATTGTAAATTCCTTTTTTACATAGTTCAAAGTTTTGGCGCAAAATCTTTAATCTTGGATTACAAAACACTTTGCAACATTTTTGAAGTTTTGTGTATATTTTGGATTAAACTTTGACAAGTTTGGAATAAGTGGGGATATGCATAATTATATGCCTTTAAACCAACTTCAAAAAATTTCCTTTATGTTTTGATTCAAATCTTGCGTTTTGGATTAAAAAGAAAAAAAAATTGCGAAAATATTGACGTCTTTTCAAAATCTTTCGTGTTGAACAAAAAGGAAAAAAAATTGAAATTTTTGTTTTTTGAAAAGTTTGGTTTAGATTGAGATATGCTTGGACCACCATACAAACTTGAAAGACCCTTACACACACATTTTGCATTTTGAAAATACATCTTGAACATCACAAGATTGAGGTAATTTGAAAATAATTTCTTTCCATCAAACAGAATTAAGACTTTGATTAGTTGCATTTTTTTTTACAGTTAGAATATTTTCATGATTTTCATGCACAATTAGAGAGAGTTGTACCTTTAGAGTTCAGTTTTCTTGAGATATATTGTGTATGAGGCACCGTATCCTTTTCACTTGCATCTTATGATGATCTTGTGAATGAGAAAGTGTATCTCGCGTGTAATAGTTTAGGGGTTGATTTTCAAGCATCTTATATCGAGGCACTATATCCTATTAACTCGCATCATATGATGATCTTTTGAATGAGAAAGTGTATCTCGCGTGTAATAGTTTAGGGGTTGATTTTCAAACATCTTATATTGAGGCACAGTATCCTCTTCACTCGCATCGTATGATGATCTTGTGAATGAGAAAGTGTATCTCACGTGTAACAGTTTAGGATTTAATTCAAAAGCATTCCAAAGGGATCTACGTATCCTCTTCACTTGGGCTTTCGGGCGATCTTGTGAATGAGAAACAGGGATCCCCAATGTAATAGAATTAGATTCATGGTTACTTGAGATACCTGTTTGGATTACATTGATCTTTACACATCGATTATTATCCATATTTCAGGAAAAGTGTGCATGAACATAAGACATCTACTAGAAATTTTGCATGTTTGAAAGAAGCTCATGAACCTCTAACCCTTCCTTCAGTTAGGATATTCATCGAACTGAAAGATAGCACCGTGAGCATCTTGCATTGTGTGGTTCATTTTTTTTCGAGTCAAAACACCATCAGTTTCACTTCCACTCCTGAAACTAAGCAAACTTCCACTAAAATTGGCGCTTAATCTAAAATTGAACAACTTTTGATTTTAATATCACCAACAAGATTAGGTTAGTGCCCTAGATTAGGTTTGGAGATTTAACACTCTTGGGCTGCAAAACTTTGAAACTAGTATTGATTAACGAGAGTAAATCCATTATCGCAAAAAATGCTTGTCGGGAAAGCGCTTCTGAAAGATGCGTCAAGCACGAGGTCAATCTGAATAAGTAAGGGTGGTTCCCCCTTCTTGATTATTTAGACATGAGATTATCGAAGGGATTCTATGTTCAGTGACAAGTCCTCAGGGTGACATCATTGTTTCTAGAGTTTCTGGTAATAAGAGTTGTCCTTGACTTACAACTGTCCGCCCGACCGTCGATTGTGAAGTGGTAACTTTAGTGGCTCTTCTTAAGATATCACATAGGCTGTTGTGAGTGGGACACATAGTGGCTGAAATGAACCCCATGAGACACATTTTTTCCCGCCATGTCATTGGTGGCAAATACTCAAAATGGATAGTAATTTTACAATAATTTGACCTCGAATTCAAAAACGCTAAAGCCAAGAAGTTGTTGGCATTTCCTGAATTAATGTATGAGTTACCCATAGAGGAGGAGGGTACTATATCTGTTGAAACTTGGGCAGATGAACATGTATTCCTCATTGCAACTTCTGATCCTTGGTATGGAGCATTCATTATACACCTTCAAACCCAAACGATCGATCCTCATCTTTCTAGTATTGAACGACATCGCATTTGACATCGAGCTCGAAGATACCTTATCATCGGGGATACTTTGTACCGCCGAGGAATAGACATGCTATTAAGACGTTGTTTAGTACACCAAGAAGCTGAACAAGTACAGAATTATTTCCATGCTGGAGCATGTGGCGGTCATCTTTCTGGGTTGGCAACTGCTTAGAAAATCTTGCATGCAGGATACTTTTGGCCTACAATTTTCAAAGATTGCATAAATGTTGTCAAAAAATGTCACCCTTGCCAAATTTACACAAGAAAAATGCGCGCACATCCTGCTCCTTTACACCCTGTAGTAACCGAGTGTCCATTTTCAAAATGGGCCATGGAATATATGACAGTCAACCCACCTTCAGCCGATGGCCACCACTACATCATTGTAGTAGTGGACTACTTCACCAAGTGGGCTGAGGCAATGCCTACATTCAATTGCACAGGAAAAACTACAGCATACTTTCTATTCAATCATGTGATAGCAAGGTTTGGTGTACCTAAAGAGATCACTACGGACAACGGAAGTCATTTTAGGAATTCCTGTATGGATGAACTTACAAACCGGTTAGGATTGCGGCAGGACTTTTCCTCACCATATTATCCTCAATCTAACGGACAAGTAGAAGCCATCAACAAGGTTTTGAAAACCACGTTACAAAGGATGATTAATAAAAACAAGAACAACTGGCACTTGATGTTGTTTACTGCTCTTTGGGCCTACCGAACAACTGTTAAAACTGCAAATAGATTCACTCCTTTCCAACTAGTTTATGGAGAAGAAGCTGTGTTTCCGATTGAATGTGAAATCCCATCATTAAAGATAGTTGTCGAACTCCTACCTAACACTTCTGCGGAAGAGGAAAGGCTTCTCCATCTCCATGCTTTGGATGAAACTAGAAGAGAAGCCTCCCTAAACATAGAAGTACACAAGAAGAGGGTCAAAACACAATATGACAAGTCCATTCGTCCTCAAGTCTTCTCTGAAGGCGATCTGGTTTTAGTTTATGAACAAGACCAAGATAAAATAGGAGAAGGAAAATTTGTACCTAAATGGTTTGGCCCACTTATTGTCAAAACTGTGTTAAAAAAGGGAGCTTATGAATTGGTCAATTTTGATGGGGAACCCATGTCAGAGATCTATCTGAATAAATACTTCACGTAGGCACTGATGCCACTCACCATTTGTTGTATTATGTTGTATTTTTGTATAAAATTTTATACATTAGTTATTTCGGGCACACACTTAACTTGCTTGGCATCGTCACTTTGGCAGATGACACAAGAGTCTTTCACATATTTGGGATATGCGGGCAGCGCCAGTCGTAGCTCTCGGAACGTTGCTTCCGTCGCATGGGTTGTTTTTTCACCTAATAACGAAGTTCTTAGTTCAGGAGGCACTTTTCTCGGATTTGCAACCAACAATGTTGCAGAATATAGCGCAGTCATTGAGCTTCTTGTAGAGGCTATCACCCTTGGCATCCGACAAATAATCGTCAAACTGGACTTAGAATTAGTGGTATCCCAGTTAAATGGTCAATATCAAGTTCCACAGCCTACACTGTTTAGAAAGTTTCTACGAGTACATCTTTTAGAGCGTCAGTTCGATTTTATTGAGTATATACACGTTCCTAGAAGTCTAAATAGTTTGGCTGACTATTTGGCCAACTATGTACTTGATTGGCATCTAAGTCATTAACATTATACCAAAAAGCAACCATGTACATTATTTCATGGCCAATGTAATTAAACACATCATTTAAGGACATAAGTGAAACCGAAATAATCTAGCTTACATCATAACCCAAAAAGTGTGTAAATTTTGCACACACCAAAAAGAATAGTGTAAATACTATTTCCCTTTTTTATTCTTTTTCTTACAGATAAAACCCAAAAAATGTTCATAAAAAAATGAAAAATTTGGAAAAGCTCGAAAACATGGGAAACTGTTTCAAAATTTTCTAGTTCGACATCGAAACTAAGCCACTACTGGCAGATCAAAGACTAAAGGTTAATAGCTTCTAGGAATTCACGCTGAAAGGGAATGCTTCCTCTCATACATCGGCTGCACAACGAACACATATGGTAAATCATGAGTATTTTTACTTATCTTTTATTCATACATGTACAAACCGTATCCTTTTGAATGATAGAAAGAGGCATAATTCCTCAATTTTAGATATCTTTTTAGATATTAAATGCACATCTGAACCAGTGTCTAACTAAATTGTTCGCTGGTGAAATGGTTTTTGATTTCAGGACTTGAAGACTTTCACAGTTTGAACTATTTGACTCAGGTAGTTGAGACAAACCATGATTCATGATGATCTATGATTTTGACATTTTTCACAAGATTCAAGTTGAAGTAAACCTCATTGAACCATTACTACTTGGCCATTTCACCAAATTGGATAACCTCAATCACATGGTATTACTTCACCGTCCGTCAACACATAATCCTGCTTCAGACAGCCTACCTTGGGAAGGAACAACTGTAAGAGTGTGCACAACTAGCTTAGCCCTTGTTTGCAATATGGATCTTTCCTTGGCCTAACCCGTTCCCTTGAAAAATAGGCGTACGCCCATGGAACACTCGTTCCCTCCTATGTATCATAACATTCTTTATTCTTTTTTACAAAAAATAAAAAAGCATAAAAATTAAAAAACACAAAAATCCAAAAAGGTAGAGAATTGAATCACTTCATAGTATAATTCTTGGAGAAAACGGAAACAGTCAATCCTTGTCACCCTTGAACATGGCACATAATTTGGTCTCCGCTATCAGTACACCATCTGCATTTTCCTTAGGAAACTGTACCAGTATTTTGAACAGATCTCCACCGATGGGCTATCCTTCTTGTCAACAATGGAGCTTTCGTTAACGCATCTGGCATTAGCGGATTTCATTAAAGGTCGGTTACTCAAAGTCCTATGTTGCCAAGTGTCCATTCTTCATCGTGTTATTTTTTCAAGGGAATTCCAAACCGAATCATCCATTCCTCAAATATTCCTGACCAGTCATGTCGGCCTTCCTTGTGTCAGTTTACAGTGTTGGATCTTGCAGTTCTACCAAATTATATCATACTATTGATCTTTGTTTCATATCGGTTGATGTGGGATACATCAATGCCCTCCTTCCGATGGATCTATTCATATCGACATCAAATAATTATCTAGGACATGGATCTAGAAACCTAAAAGTACCTTGGATCTTGCAGTCATTAGTGGCAAGTTTCCTCACAAATGACAGCGGGTATACATCAATGACCCCTGATTGTTTGATTCTACAAGTGTTCGACTTCAGAACATTTATTCACACTTGTTAGTTTGTACTCAGTACCTTAGAGTCCATCATCATTATCGGTGGGTCTCTTCACATCTTTTAACGGTATACATCAATGACCAGTAATCAGATGGTGTTTTATTATGCTCAACATCAGATCACTTATTCACATGATATAAACTCGTACTATCGTCGGTTTGTATTGAATACCTTGGGAAAAATAGTTGTATCACTCATCGATGCACCTCCCGAGCTGCGCAACATTAGACCGCCATGTCAGAAGCCCAAAAAGACTTTGTTATCACACCCATCAAAGTGCACATTTACATTTTCAGAAAAAATTGCTTTTGACATGGATCCACTGTGTACTGTTCGTGGCCATGCTTGTTTACTACTGAGCATGGGTATGCCCGCCTCAAGAAGATATTATATATTTGAGAAATTGCTATGTTTTACATGTGTGATCCTCAATCCATTGCATGTGAGCTTTCCTTCCCTTATCCTTGCTTTGAACGATAAAGAGTATCAATATAAATAGTATCCGTATAAAGAGTATCAGTATACAGAGTATGAATTTCAGTAATGTATTTCGGCCCTTAGCTATGCTTTGGACCTCACACATTAGGGGGCATTTGTTAACAATAAAATTAACACCCTTAGTCAAGTGATGGAAGAAGCGCATTTTTACCAGGCACCTGCAGCAGGAAGACATCACACAAGTTCATGTAGAGATGAATCCTCTCTAGGAAATGCATTAAAATGCATTAATTGTGCTTAAAATCATTCTAAATGGTGCAAAATGCCTAAAAACTATGAAAATTGGGTTTTCAAGTTAAAATAGTCTAAAATGGATTATCCCACACTCAAAAGAGAAACCTAAGGCACATTTCCCAATGTTATATAAGAAAGGCTTTGGGGCATGGTAAAGACACACCAAGAGAGAGCAAAGGCATGCTGAAGAGATTCTGAAGGAGGAAAAAGAGCTCAAATTCTTCAAAAGCAAGGGTGAAGGAAAAGAAGCTCATATCAAATGGAGGAAAGATTCACATATAATGCCAGGGTAAGGATGTATTTCTCCATTGTTCTACTATGAATAGATTCAAGTTTCTACCATCTATGAGTTTAAATCTGGTTTATCTTGCATGAATTTAATTCTTAGATGGATTTAGATCTTAAATGTGTTTGTCTTGATTGATGAATAGATATAGATCTTTTGGAAATTTGTATTAATATTTTCAGGTTACTGACATAGGAACTCACCATTCCTTAGGAAGATAGTTCAATTAGTGTAGACACAACCCTGCACTAAAGACTGTTATCAGGGACCTTACTAGGTTTTCTTCCAGTTTATTCAGTCTTTTGTTCTCTGAGAGGTTGTTTATAGGTTACTTTTCAGTTCCTTTTTTATCTTGATTCATTTTAGTTTGACTGAGCAAAGCTCTTTTTAATTGCTTTAAGTCCCTATGCGCTGGTCTGTTCTTCATACAGTAGAACATTTATGTCTTGTGCGTTGGTTTCCCTGAAACACAATAGCGCATTTCTTATGGCAGGCGTATTTCTTATACCACACAGTAGCGCATTTTTCCTGTAGGTTCAAGCTCTCCACTAGGGTTTGGTTTCCAGTTTTTTGGGTCTACTTCTAGCATTTTGCCTTGCTTTTCTAACTGATTTTTGAGACATCTTTATTTGTTTATGAGTCTTGTCTACCTCTTGAAGGTCCTTTGATTTGCTTTTCCTAATTCAGCATTGGTTGTTAGGTGTCTTTCCTATTTTTCATACTTTTTGAACTCGTGTGAGGCTTTATGTTGGCCACAGTAGCGCACTTTTTCCCTAGACTCTTGTTGCACTTCTGCAGACCTACGCACTCAATGCCTGTTGTCTATTGCAAACCTGCGCACTTTTACTGAGATTTAACATTTTTTTAGGGTTTGATCCCAGTTTGAGTTTTTAGGGTGGTTTTTGAAAAGTTTGTTGGTTTGGATGCCTCCGGAGTTTCTTTTCAAGTCAATCTGAGTTAGTTTAAGATTTCTTGTTTACTTTTCCTTTGAGTTTGTGTGGTGGTAAAGTCACCTTGGCTTGCTTTCCTACCCTACTTGTTTGGAAGATGTTTTCTTAGGTTTTTGGTGCTTAGGAGAAGCCTCTTGGTTTGTTTACTGTTTCGTGCATCAACTTTACCATATTTTATTTTACATCTTGTTCCAAACCTTGATTTTGTTCATTGAAACAACCCTATAGGTAGAGTCTTTCTCAAGTCTTTTTTATTTGATTGTTTTAAGCCATTAGGTTGTTTTTATTTAGGGGAAACCCCAACCAGCAATACACAAACCAGGTATTCAGAGGTTCCCATGCCAGATTCCTGTCTACCAAATGCCATCGGCTCCACCCCATCTACCTTTTCTGGAAACTTTGAACTTTCCAGATCTTTCAAAACTCACTAACGACCCCATGAGCCATAATCCTACATGGCCACCTGTTCCCACTAAGTTTCCCTCAGACATCCAAAAATTTGAAGGCAAGACTGGTGAGGATCCCACTGACCATGTCACGAAGCTTCATCTTTGGTGCTCCTCGAATTCGCTGAATGATGATTCCATCAGATTGAGGCTCTTTCAAAGAACCTTGACAAGTGTCACAGCCAAATGGTATATTGAACTACCTGCAGCTGCCTATGGCACCTTTTGGCATCTAGCTACTATTTTTCTGAATCACTTTCAACTTCCTGTCTGGTATGATGCTGGTATAGACCTTCTATCAACCTTTAGACAGAACAAAGCCACTCACTTATCTGACCATATTCAGGAGTGACGAAGGAGATAGAGGCTAATTAAAGCTGACATCCCTCCAGCATTTTTATTAGAGTGGTATCTAAAATCACTCATTCCTTATATTTCTAAGGAATTTACAATTTCAGGGGTGTCCTCCGAAGAGGAAGCTATCTTAAGAACCCAGCATCTTGACTTGGTATATGCTCAGTCTTGGCTCTTATATGAGATTATTCCCGACGCACAAAGGTCTAACACAGACTTAGGTAAACCCAAGCCTGGACCACATGTTCATGGCATCATGGGTTCAGTATATTCTGCAGCATTTGATGATTTGACTAAGCAAGTTCACGCCTTGTCTATCAAATAGTCTGCTGCAGAAGCAACTTTAGTTGCATCCTCCCCTTCGAAAATGGAATCTGTAACACAAGTGTAGACGAATCAAAAGGGCCCTCGACATCCCAACAACAAAAGAAAGGGAAAGAAAGGGGAGGGGAACCACCAAAATCCCAAAAACACAGAAAATGCCGAGGAGGGTAAAAAGAAAAAAAGGAAAGTGAACTTCCCTTGCAAGCTATGAAAAGAGTACCACCTTACCCATCAATTCCCTCTGATGGAAGAAGCCCAGAAGCTGCTCCGTGAAAAGAAACCAACTGTATTGAAAGACCCATTCCCTCATGGACAGGGTTTAGCTTCTGGCAGCTCTAGTGTTGGGGGAACCGCTCGTGCCACCACAGTTGATCAATCATTTATTAATATGGTTAATTCTTATGATCTTTTGCAAACTCGAGCTAGAAACTATACCCTGGATCCATAGCAGAAGGATGTTCCCGAGTCATCTACCCCTCTCCACATCGAGATACCAGTGGATTCATTGCTGAAGATCCCGAAAGGTGTCTGAAAATGGGTTTTGCACAACCCCAACGCGCAGGCTGCTCCCAACTACAATGTGGTGGAAGATTTAGCCCAAACCCTTTGTGCCATGTCCACTTTAGAGGTACTACATAGTTGTCCATTACAACTTAATGAACTTCTCACAGCGATTGGGAGCGTAGACTCATCCAATATGCTTGCTCGTTTTGATATGAACAATATCAAGTTCTGATTGTCATACCATGTCGCTATGCAAATAGAGGTAATCCATGGTCCCAATACCATTGGACGAGTTGTTGTAGATAAGGGCGTGTCTACGTGCGTAATGTGCATTTCTTGCTGGAAGGATTTGGGCGAACTTGAGTTAGCCCCCTTGAACACTATGCATACCGCCTTTGATGGAAGATCTTTCCATCCACATGGAGTCTTACCATCCTTTGATGTTGAACTTGCGGGCAAGCTGGTATCTGTAGAGGTTGAAGTTCTAGATGCTCCGCTTGACTATAACTTGTTGTTAGGTAGGAGCTGGACGTATGCAATGAAAGCAGTGCCATCGTCCATTTTCTGGGTTATAATGTTCCCTCACGAAGGAAAGATCGTCACAGTCGATCAACTTTCATTTTCTCAGAAAAACAACCAGGCTTCTTTGGATTCAGCAATTCCGATGATTGATCAGTCTCACCCAGCTAGTGAGAGTTTAGGAGTAGGGATTTATGGGTCATTAATGGGCACTTTTGACCTACCTGCTCCAGTTCATTTTATTGGTTCTGAAGAGTGTTATTTGTCTGATATTTTCACGGTCGGTCCAATGACAGATCCATGGATTCTCCCCACCGAATCAAAACCAATTGTGCCCCTATCTGTTGCAGAGGTGGCTTACTTGGATTCACAACATACTACAACAGAACATATCGAGACTCCATTGGTCTCTGATGATTCAGATATGGACTATGCCCCCACATGGTCAGTGGACTCTATCCACTCTTTTGACTGTCTAGACATTGTTTTGCCCTCTGATGAGGCGATTTTGGAAGCAATGATAGGCCTGGACCATCCTTAGGAACACATGCACCATAGGTCCTATTTTCTTCCTGATATGGACAATATTGAGAGAGGTGATATTTCTATGAGACCCGGTGGGAATGTTGATTTGTCCGCTATCCCTTATACATCCAAATTTTTTTATGCAAGGGAATATGGAAAATATATCAAGAACTATTTCGATCAACATTTCCATCAAACCTGGAGTCCTGGAAAATATTTTAATTGGAGCATACTGTTCTCCTGAGAAGATCATTTTGTATACCAATCTCTTTAAATAATTCTGTGACGTTTTTTGCCTGGTCTTACAAGGAGATGCCAGGCATCGACCCTACTTGAAGAAGTACTATGCTTAGGCTTCTGTTCTTTTTCATATATTATAGTTGTACATTTTTTAGAGTTAGCTTTGTTTATGGTGGTCGTTACGTCTTATGCATCTATTGCTTTGTGTTTCAGATGTCGACTGGACACTTTATAGGGTTCGCTGATGGCGCTATCCGCCACACCCGTCAGTTGGCTGCAGCTGCTTGGGTTATTTACTCACCAACTGGCCAACTGGTTTCCTCAGGAGGGGCCTGTTTAGGTCCCATAACAAATAATGTGGCTAAATACAGTGCAGTCATAGAGCTACTCCGAGATGCTATGTTCCATGGCATTTCACATTTTGAGGTACGGCTCAACTCGCAACTAGTTGTGTTTCAGTTAATGGGTGTTTATCAGGTTAGATATCCTGTTTTTCTACGTCAGTTTTTGCACGTTAAGTTACTTGAGAGACAGTTTGATTACATCACATATCAACATATTCCAAGAAATTTGAATGCATTATCTTATTCATTTGCAAATTATGTTTTAGACTGGCATCTCTATCATACACATTTATAGTTCATGCATAAAAGACAATAACACACATGTAAATAACACCGATATTGTATATATAATCCATATCAAAAAATAACATGAGTTTGAGTCATAAGTCTGTCACATAGTCATGTCATAATATACAAAAATGGGCTAGACGGCCTCAAAAATATACATATATATGTCCTTCTCCTATGGAGAAAGAGGGGCCTCATCTGCCTCTACTGCCTCTCTATAGCAAATGACCAGCCTAGCTACTTTTCTCAATAGCCGAATCCATGCTGGGGGCACACCCACCACATTCTCCTACATGTCGAGCAGCATCCGCTCGATCCTGTATGTCAGAATGCCATGATTCATCGGACTCATATTCCCCTCTATGTTCGCCAGCGTGGCGTCATCTGCCCCTACTATGACTGGTCTCACAAAGGTACGGGGCTGTCCCTCAGGACGTACTAGTCCAACATCTGCATAAGACATTTTGTTTCAATATTTCAAACTCATTATAAAAATCATATATATATAAAAGAAAAAATTAAATAATTTTTCAAAAAACAAACTTACCAATCTCTCCCCAGGCTGCTCCTGGAGGAAGAGCTAGCTCAGGATCGTTGCATAAGCCTATGCCCGCATATGGAAACTGCTCAAGAGCTGGTACCTGCCGGTCCCACCACACCCAGAAATCATCCTCACTATAGAAAAATTTGCTCTCGCCACCACCCTGGTGCAGGAAGATCTCTCCCCAATGACCCATCAGTGGCTCACGGGGTTAAGTGGGGAAAAATCCATCCCCGGACTCATGGCAAGCACCCTTTCAAAGAAAAAGGTGCAAAGTATGCTTCCGTACCCAAAATTATTCATCCTCCCGGTCTTACACCCGGAAATTTGAAGCTTCATGTTTTCCAATAGACTTGAACACCAGCTATCCCTCGTAAGCATTCAGTACCCATATGCATGAAGTTCCTTGAAGCAAGATGTTGTGTAGCACTTCCGTCCATCCGGTTGAGAATACTCAAGATGACCTTGAGTGGGAAGCTCGCAACAGTCGAAATAAGGACCTGACTGCCGGTTTTTTTTGTACCCACTACACAATAGGTATTGATATAGTCCTGCACGAATAGGGCATCCACATTTCGAGAGGAACCTTTATTATTCCCTACATCTCCTCTTCGGGAGAGACCCGTGATGAAATAGATGTCATCAACCGTCAATTCCAATATCTCCCCTTGGAGATTGAACACTAATGCATTGGCATCCCAATACTGTACAAGCCTCTCAAGAAACCGGATTTGTGACCACATGTTGACCATTCTATAGAATTTTAACAAACCACATCTTCGCAATGCATGCAAGGTTAATGGATCTAGTAGAGCTTCTCGATCCATCTCCTCATGTTCCCTTTCACTCCACACAACCACCATCCTACCATTAAAGCATCAAACATTGGTAATTTTTAATTTTTTCTCTAGTTTTTGCAGGTAACGCTATTGTCTATGATAGACAATAGTGTCATGAACGTGGCTGTCTTACAGGCAGACTAGCGCACTTTTGTCGAGTACGCTAGTCTCTTGCAAGCCAACCAGTGCTCTCGCAGAAACGAGTTTAAAAGTTTGATAAAAAAATTATTTTGACCACTAAAATTTAAAAACTTTATATGTAAATGCAAGTATAGGATGAGACTACTTGCTTGGTGAAAGCAGAATTTGGATTGGTGACCCGGTTCTATCGCAATGAGAAAAGGTAGCTTGAGGTTTTTTCTCCACACTTTTCCCTAAATTTCAAATTGTGATATTTGATTTTCAAAAATGAAACTATTTATAGAAATTGTTTTTTAATTTTTACCCACTTTTCCAAAAAGGGTATAGTTTCATTTTGCTTTTAAAATGTTATTTTAATTCATTAATATTTTCAAATTTTGGTGGATTAGATTAACTACATATTTCGAATTATCACTATAGTTTTAACATCGATCTATTGGTTTTCTTCATTGACAAGATCAGTATAGGTACCACATTGTCCAGTATTTTTGTCAATTGAGAAAATTTATCCTAGTTACTAACTTGGTTGTCTAGATTCCATTATTTGGAAGGTTATGAACTTACGATCCCTGAAGCTGTTTAAGTCATTTTAAGTCCTTGTTTTGACTTTTCAAAAACAAACAAGATTGTCGAGTTTGCTTGTTCTCTTCAAACTCGTTAAAGTAATTGAGAGAACATCTGCTTAAGTATAAGTTTAACCATTTTCCAGACTTTTGCGGATTACTTACGAAAAAGGAATACTCTAGTCATATGTGGCTAGAAGAGTTCTTCTCTCATCGTTTTACAATTTTTCGGGGGAGGAGACTAATTGTACGAAAAAGGACTTTTGGATCCTTCTTTAGGGTTTTCAGGATCTCAAAACATGAAAACCCCAAGCGAGCATTCACCTACTCGGGCTCGATGTGAAATCCACGAGAGGGTATATAAAGGATTGCTTAAGTTTTTGTTAATGTGGAATTCTGCCCTACGGATAAGTCAAAAATCCCTTAACTTTAAAGTAGATTTTCAACTAACTCTAAAGCAAGAAACAAGTCAAAACAAATGCTACCTTGAAATTCCTGATCTAACTTTTACTGCAAGATTAAATGTATTCAGAAACAATGAGAGATAGGACTTACCTTTCAATCCGACGTTTGTCCAAATTCCAGCTTTTGATCCAAGTGCTCCAATGTAGAACCTGTTAAGATCAACCAAAGAACAAACATACAAGCTTCCAAATACCTTGAATATAAAATTAGATTCAAATCCAGATTAGATACATTCCATGTTAAAGACTTAAACAATACACATGAAATGGGAAAGACAAGACAAGTTATCTTATTACAACTTGAAGAATACTTACAAAAGGTGCTTGATGTCCAAGCCAATCCTCTAGCTCCAAGTGCCTTCTCCTCTAGCTATCTCCACAAGGCTGCAAGATCATAGGTTTGATGCTCTCAAGAGTCCTCCCCCTTCCCCATGGAATGCCTCTCTTTTATAGTGTATGGTAGGGTTAACTAACAAGAGAGATAGGTGGATCTAGGGAGAGATAAGTGGATCAAGGTGTCTAATCACAGAAAGTGAGTTGGGATCAAATCATGGACCCCAATTTTCCACTATCTTCGAAAATCCAAAATCCCACGAGCCATGGGAAAAAGGCTAATAAAAGAGTACCGCGCCCTGTGGTCTGAGCATAACGCGGTACTACCACGTTCTGGGGAAAAATCATAGCGCGGTAGTGTGGAGTGCCGCGCTCCTAAAACTGAGCAAGGCGCGGTAGTGTGAGTAAATAAAGTCTCAGCTGGGTCAGAACTTGTCAGGGTAGATTTACCTTCAAGGTTCATTCATCTTCTGGGTGGTTCAAACAGCAGGGGAAGTGTCGCCAACTCTATTTGTGGTGGAGATGCGACACTGTGGAATATAGAGGTATAACAGTTTTTCAGACTCTATAAACAGGAAAACACCAGCGAGCATATACCAACCCGGGCTTGATACTAAAATCCATGGGTAGGTGTATGGAGTTATTGTTTAAGTTTTTCAGACTCCTTAAAATTGAAAACACTGATGAGCAAGAACAGATCTCAGCTCGATATTAAAATCCAAAGATCAGTATTATAGAGTATTCTTCTATCTCTTCTTCGAACTCTGTAAACAATGAAGAAGGTCTTGAGTCTTCCTCCCATGGGCTCATTAAAATTTTACATGGTTGGGCTTATTGAGTTTGATTTCTTGGACTCATTAAAACAAAAACAAGGACATTCTTTTACCAAAAAGAATAAGGGAAGAGAATGTTATATATACATCTTTTCAGTTCCAAAGGCAGTTAAGTTAGTCATGTCCTTAAACACATCACCTATTTGAGTCCATTATTCAGTTGGTTTTAGTTTTTGACCTTACGGTGAACCTGATCTCAGAGTTTGTTACTCCTCTGGTTGGTTATTCTTCCAATCACATGGAGAGTCTGCTAATGTCTCCTACATTGCAGGCTTATATCACTTCCCCCTCATGTCAAAAGCTGCATAATTCACTTTGTGTCGTGCTCACTGTTCAAGGATACAGCCTGTGTCGGCCATTATACAGTTACCTTGACTTCATGTGTCGGCCATCCCGATGTCAGTTTGTTTCATCTTGTTACTTGTCCTACTCCAAATCAGCTCAAACTTGTGAGTGTTCCTCGTGTTGGATGATGAAGGATGCATTAAGGCCTCCCTTCTAGTAGACTTCTTCCCATCGAATTCAACTCATTTTGCTCTGGGAGTGAATTTTAGAGTTTTGGTTAGTACCTTGGGGATTGCAGTCATCAATGGCAGTTTCCCTCGCTGTTGAATAATGAGAATACATCAATGTCTCTTATTCGACAGGTTCCTTAAGTGTTCGACTTCAAGTCCATTTATTCACACTTGTTGGAATGTACTAGGTACCTTGGGCCCCGTTATCATTATTGATGGAATCCCTCGCGTTTGTTAATGGTATACATCAATGACCAGTAATCAAACAATACCCCACATGTTCAACTCCAACTCCTTTATTCACATGGTTAGGGTTTGTACCTTGGGTTTTTTGGATGAAGACTTTGGGACTCTGATAGCATCACCATATTTATGTTATCCCCCAAGATGCGCAAGACTGAGCGACACTCATTTTGTCTCTACATGAGACATAGATCCAGCTTGTTGTTATGGCTATGATCTCTTATTTATGTCATGGATCCACGCTTGTATTTCAGTGGCCATGCTATATATACATCTCCCAGTTATGTATTGGAGATCATGTTGTATCACACCGAACATCTATATGATGTCAAGATTGTAATTTCTTGCTGACCTTGATTGTTTTTTTTAAGTACTTTTGTGACTCGATTCTGTGATTTCTTGATCCTCCTCTGACTTGGAATTATAATGTATTTTGGCCATCGTTTCCCTCTGACCTCACACATTAGGGGGCATCTTTTATAGGTCAAATATGCACTTCTCTGTCCATGATCACATTGCTCTATCGATCACACAAAAGGACACTATGGATGGAAGAGCTAGGTTGACCCTGGATGAGTTATTGCTTAGCTTACATTCTTCAGCTGAAAACATATTTTTTCTATAGTTTTCACCATGTGTGCACTACTATTGCCACAGTGATCTAACGTTCTGAACGATGGTCTTATTGAAGACAACCTACGCACATCCTCCAAGATGTTGTGAACGTTGGTTGTCAAATGCAGAAGTTGCATACTGTGCGCTAGTCTAGTTGTATGAAACCTACGCGTATCTTAAGATGAAATGAAAAAATATATTAATATTATGAATTGGGATTAGTTGAATTTGGTTCTGCAACTTCCCCAACCTCCCAATTCAACCACCTCTCGAATTCAACTGCCTACCTTGTGCCATAAATACAATGGGAAGCCATGAGAGAGGGGACTAGAAGGAAGGATAAGTTGTTGTTACGCTGGAGGAATTCGTAAGCCATTGTGAGGAGCAGGAGCCCAAGACTCGGTTGCAGAAGTGTTTGGACAGATCAGGTTTATCTGTACTTATCTACATTTCTTTGACAATAAAAGGTGGAAATACCCTTCCCACCCCAATAGAATGTCTATTTGATGGAATGTTTATTTGATTGAATATCTAATTGTAGTTGATGTCAAGTTATTTCCAATTTCATCATATTTATTACAGTCAAGATACGATGAGGAAGGTTAACTTTGTTTTGCAGGTTCATCATTGTAGAAGATTAGGTGAAAGCTAGGACCATCCATCGTTAAAAAGGTACAACTTTTGGAATCCTAACCTATTTCCATTTGTAGTAATTAATGCAAAACATGAATGTATTTACATGCCACCCCATGTAAGTTGGTAGTTTTGTCTCCCCCACTATAAGGTATTTTCCTGCACATCAGTGTCCTCCACATATGCCTTTATGGAAGTGTATGATTATTTCCTCCGTCTCTTCTTCTGCCACACAATTTAGCAATATGCCCTAAGATTCCTTCCAGTAGAGGTATTCATCTAATATGCAATACTTAATAGCTTTTAGCTTCAAAGATATGACCTATGACTTACTCATATATTATGGACATTCAAGATGTATCAAATAGAAAACGATGTCCATGTAAAGTGGGGTTGGGATTCTACAATTTTTGGATTTATTTTCATTGGATTGCTTTGAGGATCTTCTTTATTTATATCATTTTCTTCCTTTGTCATCTCAACCACCAAATTCAAATCTAATGCTTCACAATTTTATTCAACTAACAATTTGGTCAATCCATTTTCCTCTCCTCTCTTCATTGTCTTCCTGACTAAGTATATCCTTTACAGAGAGTGTAGCAAATAGTATCTAAAGGATTTCAATGCTTTCACCGTGGTGTAGGCCTACTTTTGGATTAGACTGTATTTCAATTCTACATCTCTTAATTCTTTACTGAAAAAAGCTATGGGTTGTTCATATCCCTCTTGGTTCTTCTGCAGAACTACAGTCGCAATAGTGTTGGAAGAAGCAAAGGAGAAAACTAGGAAAGGCTTAGTATAATATGGACTTATCAACACAGGTGCCTCCCCTAAGGACCTTTTGATATGCTCAAAAGATTCTCTGGATTCTTTCTTCCACTTAAATTTGTTTCCCTTTTTTAGCATATTGGTAATATTCTTTATCATCTCAACCAAATTGAGAATAAACCTCCTCAAAAAATTGATTTTTCCCATGAAATATTGGACCTCTTTCTTGTTTCTAGGAATATCTATTGATTGTATGGCTACCACCCTTTCTGGGTCTATTCTTACCCCATCCTTGGAAACAATGTGTCCCAGTAGATTTGCTTCCTACAAGACAAAATGTGATTTCTTGGGATTTAGGGATAGAACATACTTCCTGCACTTAGTAAATATATGCTTCAAATGGGACAAGTGCTCTTCATCTATTTTTGAAAAGACAGTCATGTCATCAAGATATATCACAATAAACTTGTCTCTTTCTCCCACAAAGGATATATCCATGGCTTGTTGAAATGTTGCTCATGTATTCATCAGTCCAAAAGGAATCTTGTCATACACGAATGTACTACAAGGGGTTGTAAAAAATTTCTTTTCACTATCTTCTTTGCTCGATGCAACCCGATTGTATCCTGAAACTCCATCCATCATAAATATCATATTTGCCCCTACCATTCTATGTATAATTTGATCCTTTTTGGAAAGGGGTAATTATCCTTTAAGGAGCATTTATTTAGATTTCTGAAGTCAACATATGATACGATTTTCTCATTCTTCTTTCTGAAAGGTACCAAGTTGGATACCCACTCTCAAAATCTCAAAGGAATTATTATTTTTGCATCTAATAATTTCCTTACTTCCTTTTCTATTATGGGCAACAGGATGGGATTAGTTTGCATCGGATTCTACTTAAATGGATTTACTCCAGGCTTCAAAGATATCTTATGTTCAATAATGGATGTATCATAAGTCCTAAGATATTCATACTTCCATGAAAATACATCTATGTAATCTTTTAACAACTTCAGATACCTATGTTTAACATCTGCGAGCCATAATTTTGATGATTTGATTTGTTTGGGCTCCTCTGTTGTGCTAATATTTACATCTTTTACATCTTCATCTTTTGGTTGAACAGTAGGATTAACGGGGTTGTCATCTTTTTCAAACAACCTTTCTAATGGTACCAAAACCTTAGGGATGAAATGATTATTCAATTGGAAGATCTTATGATTTGCCACTTTGTTGTTCAATTTTGGATCTGCTTTTACGTCCTCTTGACATTATGCATTTTCATCTTCATCTTGATCTTGATATTTGCAAGTAGTTGAGAACTCATCTATAATTTCCATGAACCTTATTATTTGTTGATCATCCTCAAATACTTTCTAGTGCTTCTGATTGTCGGGGACAGAAGGTCTGTATTCCATTTCCACTTTATGCTTCAACTTGGGCCCTATGGGGGGTTTCAATGAACTAGCAGCAACAGACAAGAAGTTTGCTTTTGATTCATCTCTCTTGGGACATAAATGATTTTAAAGGCATGAAATCAATTTTCTATAATATCCCATACTTGATTCCTATATGCTATCATATTGGGGTGCTTAATTTGATAACATTTTTTATTTGTTGAACTATTAATTATGAATCTCCATATACAGAAATTTGTGTTATCCCCATCCTTCTTGTAGCATCTAATCCCAATATGAAGGCTTCATACTTAGCCACATTGTTTTTGGTTTCAAAATTCAGCTTGAAAGCAGAAGTCTTTCTCCCTAATTTGGGGATAAGGGCACTACTCTTACTCTTGCTTCTCCCTTGGAGGAGGACCCATCAAAATACATCTTCCAAATTTGGTTTCTGAAAATGACGAGGTAATTTGAACAACCACTTATGTAGAGGGACCTTCTTCATATCCTTCATCCAAATATAATATACATCATCCCATATCCTCTTCCAATACATACGCAGGGTAATTGATAGGATTGTTTTGGTCACTGATCACATAGGAAAAGTTATCCCCTCTGTATAATCTTTTGGTTTCTCCTGCAAATAAAGGCACTATAGCATACTTCATGTCCATCTGCATAGTGCCTCCCATATTGTTAGCCCAATTTCTTAATAAAAACATCCCATATCTGGAAGACACATCTACCAACACCACATCCATCATAATACTTTTTGCAAGCAGATGAGCTAAGGTGACCACCATATCATTTATCATACCCAAACACCTTACTTTTTTAGAGAAAAAAATATACAGTTCGGTATATGGTTTGGTGATCTCCAATCCTAACTAATCCATAATTACTTTTGGCATATGGTTATGGGAAGCCCCAGACTCTAACATGCAATTGTGCAACAATTTTCCATATATATTCAAAGTTATGTAGAATGGGGCTGTATGGCAGTGTTGTATGGTCATCCTTTTCTTCCTCTACCGCAGGACCTATTGAAATGGCAAGGTTTTCATCTACTATATTCAAGGTATCATAATGCATATTTTTACCAACCATGTTCAGGACTTTTTCAATTTGCTTCTAAAAGACAATATTTCAGGCCAGCTCTGATACAAGTATTAGGATTTTTATTTTGCCTAACTCATGTTCAAGATCAAAAGGGATGGGAAATTTTTCCTGTTCCCTTTTTCCAGGTTCTACTCATTTAGGTTGTGGAACTTCAGCATTCTTTTGTGTAGCAGGGGTATAGGCTTTGTCACCCTCTCTTGAGAGATAGCATACTTCCTAGTAGTGACTGACCTATCAGCAATTTTTCCAGGTTTTGGATCTTCAGAAGCATTTTTAGGGCAAGGAATTTTCCTTTGATTTGTTGTATTTTTTCTTGGCCTTAAATTATATCTTCTATGTACTTCTTAATCATTCGGATATACCTCTTCTTACAAAGATATTTCATAATCACTATGTGTCAGATGGATCATATTCTTATCATCCTGCATCCATAATATATCTTTAGGTGGTTCTATGTATTCCTCATTTGGAGGTAAATATGAAAACTGGTTATTATTATTTTCTCTAGCAGGAGGTTGTAAAGGTGGATCTTCATTCCTCCTTTCTATATTGATCATCTAAGGGCTGAAAGGCCTTTTGTACTGATTGGGATTCCTTTGAACTCCACCCTGGTGATTTATATTGGAATTATTTCCTTCTGCCTCTAATCTAGTAAGTTTTATTGATAGACCTCTAATTAATCTTAACATCTCTTCTATATTTTCATATTGTGAATCTTTATCCTTCCCCGAGGTGTTAGCCTCTTCCTTAGGATTTTCTTATATAATTCATGTTTGTATCTTAGCTTCCCTAAAGTTGTCATGTTTCCTTCTATATCTATTGCATCACATTGCATATTTAATAAGGTTGCAGACCTCTTTCCTTTCAATATCATTGAAAATTCAGGCTCAAATGCAACTGCATAGATTACTTTAGCATCTACTTGTGAGGGATTTATATTTTGAGAAATCTTACTGTATATCTTGTTAAATAAAGGTGATCCCCATTCTTACCTAACTATCTCATGAAAGAAGTCTCTAATTCATGCCAGGAATTTATGGAAGCTGCAAGAATGGCTCTGAACCACTTCATGTCTTCTCCTTCCAAAGTTTGGACAAAGAGTCTCATGAATACATCATCATGTTCAATGTAGAGGTTGTCAATGAAGTCTTGAAAAAATTGGCATATGCTCCTTAGGTGTCGTAACCTTTTCTCCATCATATTTAGGTAATCTTTTCAAATAAATTTCAGGTAGATCATGAAGTTTATTAGGGATATTTAATGGACCATACCTAGAATCTACCCAGGGGTTAACAAGTGATGGTGTAGGTCCACCTCCTCTTCCCATATTTTCCAATATGTGTTGTAAAATTATATTTCTGGTCTGGGAAATTATAGGATTTCTTTGTGTCCTTGGCTCAGGCTATACAAGACTATAAGTACTTGCAGAAGGTGATAAGAAAGGATTCTAAGGCTCTGTAATATGATTCAATGGAGCTCGAGGAGCTGACCTAGGATTTTCTTGATTATTTAAATTTTCGAAGCTCTCTTGATGTTGAAAAGAAAAAGCATCTGAGGGAGGAAAAACATGAGGAATATATTTCTCCTATGTATTATGATCAACACAAATATTCCTCCAGTTATTTCTTGAATCTGGAAGGCTTAAGAATTCTTGTGAAGTTGGATTTCTTATGGTAGGCCTTATGTCAGAAGAAAGCTTCATGTTATCTCTAGGGTTGTATTCTAGATTTACTTTAGAAGTTTCAATTTCAAATAGCTACCATTTCTATGCTTTCACCTTAGTTTCCCTTTGAATTCCTCATTTTCTTTTTTCCAAATTTTACCATAGTTTGTTGTGATCGAATGTTTCATTTATTAAAAGTAAAATAAGGCTCATTTGTCATTTGATTTTCAAAATGTTTTATTTCTTAATTGAAATAATACAAATGCTACTATGATTAATGTTATCATGCTTGAAATATTAGCAATTTACAATTGATTTATGATTTATAATTATATATTGGCAATATGTGAAAAAAATGTCTAAGGGAATAATGCTGCCAATATTAATTTTTGAAATGAATACGAGTGGCAAGAGCTTGTGCTAATGTTTTAATCGACAATGCTTATTCATTAAAGCATAGACAGCACACAATGGAGAATTTTTAAAGAGCACCAAGGACTGCTTTTATAATAAGAGTAATTTATTCAAAACATATCACTTGGAGAATCTGTGAAGGCATATTTTTCTAGAAATGTCTTGTTTCATCATCTTTTTTCAGAATATATTGTGGCCAATTAGAGATGAATTTGGGAAAAATGAAGGAGTTTTTTATTCCTAATCTATCAAACTACAAAAAACTATCTCACTTTTTACACAGGTGTCAAGGATTGGAATATCCACTCTCGTCATTTCAGCCTATGTTTCTGACTGCGTAAAATCCAATCTGGGTCATATTATTGCAAAGTTGGTTATGAACAACTGGAGAGGAATTTTGACAAATTGAAAGAGGTTTATCTTAGTAACATATTCATATATAATAACCTCTTTCATTTTTCCTATAGGTGTCACATATTGGGAGAATAGAATCCATCATTGAGTCCTATGTTTTCAGATCTCAGAATTTTCTTGTTTTTACACATTTTTTAGAATGCATATCTCGGGAAAATGGAAACAAATATCAGGGAACTGAGAGAGGTTTTTACTCACAACAAACTGGTATACAAAAACCTCTCCTAGATGGTACACAGCTAGAATTCTTTAGGAGATACGAAGTCATAATTGCATCCCTAGTTTTCATGGCAATCTGGTCCATTTTTCATGGCAAACAGTTCCAAAATTTAATGTAATTTCTTCTATCTTTAGGATTTCGACCTCAACACCTATATGAGGCATGATTGTAACATTTTGGAGGGGGGGCTCTTCTTCTAAGAAATAATAGGTTGGAACACATTATGGATATCAAACTTTAGCCAGGAGTTGCAGGCATGTATGCATATTGTTTCAAGTTAATATGAAATAGTTGCTTTGCAATGATTATGTTCAAATGAGCCTATTCTTTTTAATAATTGAATAACATATTGTTGCAAATTTGTTCTGTGAATGGTCTTATCAATCCAACCCAGAATTCTTATGAACCATGTGTAGTTATCCTTTAAATATATGATACATAATATGATTTGTTTCATTCATAAAGTCATGCTCGTAGCCCTTTCTTATTAGTTTATTTTACAGTGATGCATTTCTGCAGTTCATTTCTAAACTATAACCTGATTTATGTGGTGATTGTTTACCTACCATCATTTTTATAAGATTACATTCCCAGTTATCCTTAAATTATTACTAAGATTTCTCTAGGCTTGAACCTCAGTAGACTAGGTCCAACTCTAGTGATAACATCTTCTGGCGCCGTTGCCGGGGACGGAGAAACGAAATTACATCTTCCATGGGTATTTTATATCTTTACATCTGATTTTGGAAGGTGAACAAGATTAGGATAATTTGCTTGCATACTACACATTCACCTTGTATTTCAGAAAGTTACAGTGGCTTCAAGACAGATAGGGACTCGAGGAAATCCTTTATCTCCTCTGCACTCAGGGGTTTCTGATCCAGAAAGGATTCTAAGAGAAGCTAGAAAAAAAAAATTGATTTCCCATCATCCAGTAACCCTCAGTATTATTCAGCTACAATTATACCTTCTAATTTGTTGGATACTCAAGAAGAAAGAAAATTAGATTTATCTGTGTGCATTCCTGAATTCGAAGATTTTAATCCTACTCAAACTGATGATTTTGAGGTTTATTCAAATCCTCTGACTTCTGAACATAAACATATACCAAAGGAAAAATTCACTTTAAATTCTTTGAAAGCACCTTATATACCTCTTACTAGCAGCATTCTTATTGGCCAATTGAAAATTGAAGTGCCATCTCCTTGAAGAGATATATTGCTTGAAGGTGAACAAGTAATAGACATATAAATATTGGCTGCAAATTCTTCACTTAGCGACTCCAGCTTCTACGGATCTAGATTTCAAAGATTCACTGATGATTTTATTGGACTAATGAGGAGTGCAGATGTTGCTTCTATTGTTTCAAGGTATGCATGTCTAGATTTTGCAGAAATTCCTGGTTTTCCGAATCGTCTTCCTTCGGATGAATATTTGTTGAGAAATGGTCCTAAATTTAATGGAGAAGATCTTAGTTTAGATGTGACACATATATCTAATTTCAATGAATTTACGGAGCAACTTAGAGTTAAACATGAAGTCCTCACTAGAGTCTTCTATGATTCATTACAAGGAAAATGTAAAAGTTGGGTTGAAGATTTGTCTGTTGGGTCAATTAGATCATTAACAGATTTTTGGATTGTCTTTTTGAAGACATCGATGGAGAAGACAAAATTTAAGGCAGAATCTCTTTCCATCCAAAATTTCATAGAATAGAATGATATGTGCACCGATGAGGAAATAGATGAGAATTTTTCTTCCCTTTTGTCTTCTTATTTAAAATCAAGCTCATGTAACTCACAATCTAAAGTCATATTTTTAGAGGAATTTGTTGAATATATTGAGAAAGAGATTGAAGCTTTAGAGGTCAAAATACAGAGCCTGTCTTTCCAAAAACCATTTCAGTTGTTGTTTGATATCAAGATTGAAAAATTTTATGAGAATAAAGACAAGTTTGATGATTCAAAACTAAAACAGTGGTATGGAAAAAATTGCACGCATAGATCAATTAATCGTAACAATCAGATCTTAGAATATCTTGAGGGTTATTATGTTTTTTATGACCCGGTAGCCGTGTTGATGCCTCGGATATCATAGCATCAATCAGAAAGGGATTCTCCCCGATAGATTATCCCAATTAGGTTATCTACCGTTTGGTATAGGGAATCCGTCCGGTTAGCGGTTCCGGCAACCGTGGGTTTGGAGTTTTATTCCAATTATACCGGTTATGGCCCGATCCACCGTTATTTTGATTTTATATTTTATAATGAGATGCAAGTGCCTAATTTATATTTAATCTAAATGCAAAACTGAAGAAAATATTTACGCCTAAAACTAAAATAAATCTAACTATCCTTGCAAGGAGCAAATTTAAAGCATGAGCAATGAGCTGTAAGAGTTATCTTTAAAGAATCAACAAGAAGCCATTAAATATTAAAGAGAAAGCTACAACAAAGATGAAAGATATAAGAAGATAGCTTCTTATTAAATATAACCCATTACATTACTCATGGAAGAGAGAATTTCATTTGCAAAGGGAGAAGCAAGATCATTTAATACCAATGAAGTAATTCAAGACAATCATAAAGATCTCACAGTAAAGAATAGCAGACACAGGAATAATCCACAGTGCATCCAATCTTCATTTCAATGCAAAAGGGCGTCCTCTCGAGCTTTTATTAGAAGATTTTATTTTCTTAAAACATGTGCAGGACAGCCCGTACAAGTCTAGAAAATAATTCCCTGCCAAAAATCCCTTATCCTTACTTCCTAACTTCTATTTATAATTACAAAAATGCCCTTTGGGCTGCCACCTGGCCTCTTACACTTGTCATCTACAGGAATTTTCTTCTATAACAGAAAAAAATGTGACTCATTTTCGTTTTACAGAAATTATTTTAAAAGAAAATAGGGACAGTTGTCCCATAGCTCCACATCTCATACATATGCAGGCCCAAAATACAAAACATCAGAAATAACGCTCTAACCTCAACGCTTTCACTCCTGTACATGTGCCTTAGCTGGAAGAGAGCCTCTCAAACTGGCTGATGCTGCCTGAAGAGAGGCACTCGAACCCACTGTAGCTGCTACTGCTACTTGAGAAGAAGGAATCGGGCCGGCTGGAATATCTGCTACTGCTGGGAAAGAAGAAACCGAGCTAGCTGCCACAGTTGGTGCTACTGGGAGAGAAGAGTCTGTGTTTGCTGTCACAGCTGCTGCTTCTGCTTTCTTCTCCTCTTCTGCAATGTTGCTATACCATATACCAGTGTCCCTTATGACTACATTTGCGGAAGCAGGGAGCAAAATTTTCTGAGAAGTCACATTTTTACTAAGCTCTGCCCCAATGCCTTGAATTTATGTCACTGTAGCTTGATGCACTTCTTTACGCAAATGGCTGTGGACTGATGACATTCCAATATAATGTTGGAGGTCATCAACGGCTAGGACGTCAATTTTCTTCACATATTCAGTTTGGATGCCCAGCTCTTCCTTTAGCTCAGACAAACGTTGTTCTTTGCTCGGGAAATCGTCAAGGGACTGCGAAAAACTCAATTTTCACTTATCATGCACTCCCTGGATTCATTGATACAGACCGTTAATCCTATCCATGGTCTCTTGTACACTGGCCATTAGCTTACTGCCACTGTTTCTGCAGAATTCCAAAAGGGCTATGTCTTCATTAAATCCCTCTACAGATTTGAATGGGAGATGCATGGGGAAATCCACCTTTCCTTCTCTCCATTCTATCTGGCTCGGGATATTTTCCTTAACCCGAGTATGTTTAGCTTTAAGCCTATGGGCCTCTGCATTAATTTCTTTTAATCTGACCATCATGGCCTTCAGCTTGCAAACTTCATTAGTGATTAGCTCCTGAGTGTCATGCATTTGCTTCAGGATGCTGCAGGACAACTCATGGAAAGGAGACATGTCTATCGTTCTGCCCTCAGCCTGCTCTAATTGCTCAGCTAATGCCAGCTTGTCTGCTTCAAGCTGGGACACTCTGGCTCCTACATCATTCTTTTATGCTTCCACAATCATCATTAGGACTGACAGTTGTTCCTTTTCTTCTTCTAGCTGGTTATACTTGTCTGATAGCTCTTTATGCTCGACAAACAGGCGATTATACTTGTTCACCACAAGATCCCTGTAGGCTTGCTCATTAGCCACAGTATGTTGTAGCATACGAGCTCTCCTCTTTGTCGATTCATTTTCTCTAACTATATCACCTACATTGTCCAGTGATGCTTTTGCTATCTCTACAGCGGCGGATGCCATAGCTAAGGGATCCTTATTTGTATTCCGCATTACAGTGATCTCCCGGTGGGTAATGATATCCTCCTGGAAGAGTCTTTTGATCCTCTCTTCTGATTTAAGGACCATTGCCTTCCTCTTCTTATCATAGAAAAACTCATCCCATCTGGACACGGTATGTTCTTCTGATGGAGTGTATGGGACGATTGGGAGGTCTATGATGTTTATTTCTACTTCAGCTGGTGGGGTCTGGACTACCTGAGCTGGATCTGTTCCCACATTTTGGGTACCAGAGCCACCTGCCTGAGCTGCGTCCACCTCTGCATTTTGAGTGCCGGAGACACTTGCTTGAGGTGCGTCTATTTCCATATCCTGGGCACCGTCTCCTCCTGCTTGGGCATCTTCACCTGCTTTAAGTTCCTCTTCCGCTTTCCGCCCTATATCAGCTTGCTATCTTTCCTCTTCCCCTTCAGCTTGCTGTTGATCTTCATTTTCTTTCTGCTGCCTTTCATCTTCAGCCTCCTTAAGCCGTTGGGCTTCCTCGGCCTCTTTCTGCAGCCTCTCACTTTCGGCTTCTTGCTGCATTCTCACCACTTCAGCTTCCTGCTGCAATCTGGCTTCCTCAGCCTCTTGTAGTAACCTTGCTTCTTCTTTTAATCTGAGCTCCTCCTAGGCTCAGGCCTCATATGCTTCTTTTCCTTTCTTCTGGCTGGTCTTCTGGGCCTTGGAAGAGCTAGAGCTTTCTCCAGTGCCTTGGCGACAGATTCGCAGCTCAGCCATGTTGTTGATGCCTCTGAATGCCTCTTCCTCGGCATCATAATAACGCGCGTACTCAAAATGAGCATAAATTTCTTTACAATGCTCGGAAACTTTTCCCTTCCTGTCATTCCTATGGAAGATTACCTCGCCGAAGTGGAAGGCTTTCAGCTCCTGAACAAACTCCTCGGCTGAGGAAACCCCTGATAATTTCTATGCTCCTATGCAGAAAGGTAGAGGGGGGGAAGAAGCCTTATGCTGCTTGTTAAGTGCTGCTCCAACTCCATCCAGGAAAATTTGTCTCACTGCCTCTTTGAGGACCACATAGTCTGTAGCATACCTCGGTAAAATATATGGAGCTTTAGTCCCTCCAAACATTTTGAGGTAGGTGCCTTGCTCTGAAAAGTAAAAATCTCCATAATTTTCAAGGACTTCCATAGCATTCTCCGACAGGCAGTTGGGCTCTTCCTTGAATATCTGCTCATATAGGGGCATGATGAACCCCTCACAGATGAGCCTATAGTTGGGTTTGTAATTCTGAGCTCATAACATCCTGAAAGCGGTATAAACCGGGGTGCTGGCCTTATCCCATGTGCATCCTAATTTGGGAAAAGATAACTTGGCCAAAACACAATTGATAAGATATGAGGACATGTAGAATTATGCCTTCTTTAAGGCCAGTCCTTCTTTTGCAGCAACTACCATTGAGGCCAAACTGTCTGACAGGAGAGTAGCCCAGTCAAACACAGTTCCTTTGAACGCCACGAAGTGGATGATGGGAACCCACTGAATTTTGTACACTATGCCATCAGGCATGCCGAAGATTCTGCACAACATCACGGCGATTAATCTTAATGGAGGTCTCAAATTCTGGACGTTGTATTCGTCATTACCTTTATTTCTTAAATGCTTGCCCGCGACCAGTAATTTTTTGGCCATTTCAATGTTGTTCATCTGGCCCAGCCATGCATCAGTCAGAGCCTGCTGGATGCGGGGAAATTTATAGGCTGCGGCAAGGTATGCTGGTTGAAACGAGGCAATAGTTATTTTCCTGCTGTCCTGAATTACTCTTGTTTCTGCATTAGTATGTTGGATTATCCACCCGATTATTTCAGAACATGGGAACAGTTCAGGGCGGGTAGCAGCTCTAGCTATGCCTGAGGTTCTGATATTGAGATAAATCTGCTCTTCTTCTAGCAACATATCCGGGATATCTTGGTCTCGGATCATCCTATAGATGTCACCCCATCGGATTTCAGGAGGAATACCGGTGGTGCACCTAGTATCTTGGAATGAAGTCTCAGTTCTAAGTGGTGCAGGCTGTGTTTCCGTCATTTTATCCTTCTTCCTACCACCTTTTGGCATTTTGACTTATCCCTGCTAGCAACCAAATACAAGTCATTATAAAAATTTGCACCATACTGTGATATTTTAACAAAGAGCAGCACCCATTTAACATGCTAATGAGATATATAAATAAATTTTGAAACTGCATGTTGGGAAGCAAAATACACTATTCCAAATAGGAAACATAGTTCTGATATTTGGCTATCTTAAGGGGACACAGCTTAGAAAGTTCCCGAAAGGATAAGTATGTTGCGGAAACAACCTGCTCTCGGTCTAGCCCTAGGAGAGATGGTATCTTCCATAGATGTGGTTCAAATGGCTAATAGTGGGGTGAGCTCGGATTGAAGTGATATTCTGATGAAAACAGGGGCCGGAACACAATTACCAACGATGAGGGATCTCATCTGACCATTGCTGCTATTACTAAGATTTATGATAAGCTGCGTGGTCGGCTTTGGATCTTAAAGGAGGGTGACGACGCTTGAAACAAACTCAAGCAGCTATGGCTTTGGAAGAATTGAGAAACTACGGGGCTTCAGCGGGTGAGCTTGGATTGAGGTAAACTTAAGACGAAGTCAGGGATGGCCCTCCGCGTTGATGAGCAGGCGAGGGGTTTCAGCCGGACCGCTATCGTTATTTATAATAGTTGACGAGGCGCTCTTATGGCAGGCTCAGAATTTGAACGGGGTGGAGACCTTTGGGATGCGGCTGGTGAACAGTCGAGCGGTCACTCTCTGAGACATTAACGGGGCTTGGCGACTTTAAACACAAAATTAACGACGTATGTGACCAATACCTATCGGCTTTGACCTAGACAAAACAAAAAGAACAACCCAAAGGTAATCTAACGTGTAGATGAAACAAAATTAACAGTTATGAACCTACCTAGCAATGATGAGGTGGCCGAATGAGGTGGATGCGGACGTGGATGATCTGAGCTGGAGCAGACTGGCGCAGCATCCTACGGCGTTCGTTAATCGAAAAATCACAATGCATTTGGCCCAAACCCCACCGTTTATTTAAACGAATTGGGCATGTGCGGGGTTTAAATGTGGTGGGTGGCGCATTTAAAACGGGCTTTAAATATTTTTACGCCGCAGTCATGTCAAGTGATCTCGATATGCGCGCGCGACCGCCACCCGCGGGATGAACTCGTGAATTTCACCCGCCATTGCGGAAGGTTATGCTGAACTCCTTCGACGTTTCGGGAGAGATTGGTGAATCTTTCCGCAATTTTAACGAAGATAAGTCGATAGCTTCCGCAAATGCGGCACCATTCCGTGAAGGTTTCCGCCATTTCGGAAGGAATTGGCGAAAGGCTTCCGCAAAATGAACGTGGACGTCTAAGTTCTTTGGCGGGTTTTCATAACGTGAAAGCTTCCGACATTGCGGACGGCTTTCGCAAATAGCTTCCGCAGTTTCGGAAGGCTTCCGCGAATGCTTCCGCAAAAATCTCCCGCAAACTTGAGAAATTTTCTAAGTCTCGGCCGGGCTTCGAGAGCACTTCGGAAAGCTTTTGCCATTAGCTTCCACCGTTTCGGAAGGAATTGGTGAATGCCTCCGTTGTTTCGGAGGGCTAACCTGAAAGCTTCCGCAGTTGTGGAAGGAAATCGTCAATAGCTTCCGCGGTTTTTCAATGATTTTTTCTAAGTCTTTTCGTGAGACTTGTGCGACTGGATTCCGCAACTGCGGGAGGATAGCCTGAAAGGCTCCCCAATTTCGGGAGACTTTCCCAAATAATTTCCGCAACTGCGAGAGAGAAAAAACTAAATCTTTTAGGGACGCTTATGCAAACGGTTCTCGCCGTTTTGGGAGAAAAAGTTGAATACTTCCGCAACTCGAGAGGTTTTCTCAAATCGTTCCGCAAACTTCGATAAATTTCTAAGTTCTATTCGAGAAGTTTATGCAAGTCGCTCTCACTGTTTCGGAACGAAAACTCGAAAACTTCTGCAACTGCGGGGAGATAGTCTGAAAAGCTCCGCATCTTCGGGAAGCTTCCACGAATTCTGTCCTTTGGGAGGAAATTTGGAAAGGGTCATGGCATGATTTTCTGTTGAAAAACAAAGTTAAAAGATGGAAATGGCCTCTTAAGGCATCCCTTCTAACAAATAAAAGGAGGGGCCCCAATATGTACAAAATTTTGGGGGGGGATGTTGCTGCAACAACAATTGGCGAGTCGCTGGCGAACACAGATCTCTGAAAAATTCCTCTCCATGATCTGAAACCTTCTTAAAGACCTCCATCTTTGTGCAATATTCAACTGAGCATTTGAATTTCTGTGAAGGGAGAATGCGCTTTTCCTGCTAGTCATTGGGGAAAAGGGAAGCTTTGACCGAAACATCTTTAAAACTCTCAAAGGGCCAACATATGAGATTCATTTTAGAAGGATCACCTTTCAGATGGTTACTACTGTCGGACTCCACAGGATTTGCAACACTTTCTCACAGACATCATTTCTCTTGTTCCTCATTCCCAGGTCGCTTGCATCCTTTTGGATGCTTTTACTTTGGACAGCTTAGCTGTTTGAGCCTTCCAGAGATATTTTCTTTAGACATGATTTTTTATTTAGGCTCCTCAATCCATAATGTCCTTTTGTGTGAGTTAGAGATTTTATTGTTTTGATCAAGCCTCACGGACGGAGAGGAGCCTATTTTGGGCTGTGTCTTTTGGAAAACATTCTTGATTTTTTTCATGCTTTGCTTTTGTCTCAGCCATGCTTTAATTGAGGCGAGAATCTCTGGAAAACAGACCCTTGAACATAAGCCGTTTTGGCTATTAAATTTTGCAGCATGGAGTCATTTCAATACCCTATGTCCTCGAGATGTGCTAATTTCCATGGGTCCAACTCTAATAACCTTCTTGAGATGTCTGTTAAGTGTGAGAGTGGGTGGAGCCCAAAGATAGTAATGAAGATGGTCATAGGTCTCTGCTATTTAAACAGGATTAGTGTGACTAGCAGAGTAGGCTTCCTTCCTTCTAAAAATTTCAGCAAGAGCACAATACATAGATAGACTTTATTCGAGCATAGTTCCGAACTCATGGGTCGTGAGATTTATTTAAGAGACCTATATTTGATGAGAAACTCAACCACAAGGGCTTTCAGAAAACAAACTTGTTGCAAAGGTTCAAATGACAATAAAATAAACAAAATGGCCGAAGATAAAGCAAATAAACGCTAAAGCAACAAATAAAAGAGAATCTTATTTATGTACAGAAAGTCTCAGCGAGACTATGCAAAGTATTTTTTCAGGGCGAGGCCATTGAGAGGAAGGTTTACTTCTTCTCCCTCGAGATTTGTCACTTTATAAGTGGATGGGCCTATCTTGGCCGAAATTTGGTATGGGCCTACCCATAGATGTTGGAATTTCGTATGCATTCCTTTGCCTTCATGATTATGGTCCCATTTCAGGACTAAGTCCCCAACTTCAAAAATTCTTTTATCGGACTTCCTCTTATCAAACCATCTCTTAACTATGTCTTGGTGTTGATGGAATCAGTCTTTAGCTCGCTGTCGGGCTTCTTCAAGTTGAAGCAGGGTATTGATCTTGGATTGTACGGCTTGGCCAGCCGACCCTCGAGAGGCTTGGGATAACTGTAGGGATGGGAGTAAGATGTTTGGGGGAAGGATGGCTTCCTTGCCATAGACAAGAGTGAAAGGAAAAACCCCTAATGCGTTCTTGGGAGTCACCCTATCTGCCCATAAGGCGTTCGGGAGAGCTATATGCCAACTTCGCTGATTTTCTATCACAATTTTCTTGAGAATTTGAATGAGGTTTTTGTTTGAAGACTCAGCTAATCCATTTCCTTGAGGGTAATAATTGGCTGAATAGTGTAACTTGATTCCCCATTCATAAACAAATTCATTTATCTTGACAGATGAAAAATAGGTAGCATTATCAAAAACAAGGGAAATTGGAACCCCAAAGCTGGTTATGATGTTCTCTTTCAAGAAGCTGATGACTGCGTCTTCATTGATCTTGCGCAACGGGATGGCTTCCGTCCACCTAGTGAAGTAGTCGGTAGCCGTCAGGATGTATCGATGTTGCAATGAAGAATTTGGATTTATCTCTTCGATAACATCTATACCCCACTGCTCAAAAGGCTCAGAGATAATCATCGGTTGCAAGGGTCCTGCTGCCTTAGGTAGCTTTCCGGCACTTCTTTGGCATACATCACAATTTTGTGCATACGTGTGGGCATCTCGGAACAGAGTGGGCCAATAATATCCAGCTCTCAGTATCTTGTGTGTTGTCGTCTCTCCTGAATAATGTCCCCCTGCGAGACCATCATGCAATTCTTTGACAACTTTACTTGCGTCTTCCTTTTCTAGACATCTAAGAAAAACTCCATCATAATTCTTTCTGAAAAGTACCCCATAAATGATTTGATAAGGTGTTGATTTCAAACGGAGTGCCCTTCTTTGTTTGGAGTTCCAGTGCTCAGGTAGATATCCCTGCTGTAAATAGTGCACCAGATCCCTATACCATGACTGGGGAGTTGTGAAGATATGACATACTTCAACCGAATTTAGCTCAGCTTCATTTTTCCAATGTTGCTCTTCATCAGTTGAGTTTCCCACAAGTAATTTGCATAGGCCTTGCCCTTTGATGATCGTGGCTGGTTTAAATTCTAAATCATATTCTTGAAGAGATGTGACCCAGTTTCCCCTCCTTTCTCCTAGTTCCTTTTGAACGAAAAGGGATCTAACAACTGGGTGGGGAACTATGACTTTAGTTCTGTTCTTAAGAATATATGGCCTGAATTGCTTGACTGCTTTGAAGATGGCGTATGCATGCTTGTCAACCATGGGATAGTTCAGCTCAGCCCCCTGCAGACCAGTGCTCATGAATGAAATTGGGTAGTCATCCCCCAGCTCCACCTTTTGCGTGAGTACAGCTGCGAGGGAGTCATCCGAAGCAAAGGTATACAAGATGAAATACTTATCAAAATCTGGGCTTCTTAAGGAAGGAGCCTTAGCTATGGCTGCCTTAATATCTCTAAATGCATCCTTTTCCAAATCTGTCCATTTGAACTGTATGCTTTGTCTAACCATCTGTTGCAACGGTTTAACTATTTGTGCGAAATCTGGGACAAATCTGCAGACAAAATTGATGGTGCCCATAAAGGACTGCATAGATTTCTTGTTGTAAGGCATGGGAATCTTATGAATAGCTTGGACTCTTTCTTGATCTATTGACACTCCCCCTTTAGAAATGATATGGCCCAAGAGTTTACCTTCGGGAACAGCGAATACGCTCTTCTTGGGATTCAAAGAAATACCATATTTCCGACAGCGATCAAAAATATGCTTCAGATGAACAACATGATCTTCCCTTTTCTTTGAAAAGACGGTTGCATCATCTAAGTATACAACAACACATTGCCCACCCAATCCTCGGAAGGCGATATCCATTGCTCTTTGGAACGTAGCTCCCGCGTTTATCAGACCAAAAGGCATCCTTCTGTAGGCGAAAGTTCCCCACTTAGTTCGGAAAGTAGTCTTAAGACGATCCTCTTCGGCTACTAATACTTGATTGTAGCCAGAGAAACCATCGAGAAGAGAAAACAGTTCAGATCCTGACACCATTTGAAGGATTTGTTCCATTGAAGGGACAGGGTAGTTGTCTTTATCTGAAGCTCTATTTAAATTTCTGAAATCTACACATAGCCTTATCTCTCCTGACTTCTTTCTTACGGGAACCAAGTTTGCAACCCACTCAGAATGCCGGACCTTAAAGATTATCTTGGCGTCCAGGAGCTTCTTTAATTCCTTTTGAATCAGCGGTTCTAGAGTAGGATGCATCCTTCTTAACTGCTGCTGAAATGGCTTGACACCCGCTTTCATTGGTATGACATGCTGAATGATGCGGACGTCATACATTTTCAGATCTTCATAAGTCCATGAAAAAACATCCTTATATTGCTTAAACAATTTGATGAACCTATCTCTTTCTCCTGGCGAGCAACATTTGCCAAGGTTGACAAATTTTGGTTCTGCCTCGGTACCCAAATTGACTAACTCATGTTGCATTGATGAGTTGTTGGTTTTGGTATTAGCTGGCCTTTTGAACTTATTTTGAAGATCGAACAGCATTTCGAGGGACCTTACCCCTTTGGGGATGAAATTTCCTTTCTCCTCATCCTTCCTCATTAAATCAGCATCATGTTCTTCTTCATCTATCGCAGCTCCCTGGAAACTGTCTTCGTTTGTTAGAAAGATGATAATCTGTTCGTCATCATCGAAGACACTGAAGTTGGTGATGTTATCGGGAACGGAAGGCATGAAAATCAATTCAATTGAGCATTTATTATTTGATGGCACCAATCTAGAAGCAGATGTTGCTAACAAATCAGCTGCCGCATTTTGCAATCTAGGAATAGATTTTATATTGAAAGCGTCAAAATGCATAATTAAATCCCATACCTCAGCCTGATAACCCTTCAAATGAGGTGAGAGACAATGAATGGTGTCCCTTACCTGTCTTACAACTATCTCGGAGTCACCAAAAACCTTCAGGTACTTAACATTTAAGCCAATGGCCTTCTTTAATCCATGTACCAAGGCTTCATATTCTGCAGTGTTGTTAGTACAATCAAATTCTAATCTACAGGACAAAAAATACTTGTTTCTTTTTGGATCCATCAGAACACAACCGGCTCCAGACCCTTCCAGATTTTTAGAACCATCGAAGTATAATGTCCAAAAAATATCTTTAGATTCAACTAAGTTAGTATCTCTGTGATCTAAATCAGTGACTAAACTAACTATATTACAATCAACATCATCAGCCTGAGAGAAATGAAGGAGATTGAACTGTTTATCTGATTCATGGTTGATGGATTCAGACTGATAATTACCCGGATCCATTTCTAAGAAATAATTCCCCAGAACTGAGGATGAGAAGGTTACAGCCTCATTTTTTTCTTCTAATTGAGTTACGTTTTGCTTCATGTGTGGTTCTCTCAGGACTTTAATCTGATTCTGCCTGTTCTGATAAGGCAACCACAGATGAGACCAATCAGTAGCAAAGCATCCGTTCAGCTTGGTAGACCAGTCCCTGCTTAAAATCAGCCCATAAGCTTCAGGAATATCAACCACCATTATGTCAATGAATTGACAGACTCTAGAGTCAGCTGATAATCTAATGAGAACATCTTTCATCTCCCCAATTACTTTGACAGCGGTCCTATCTAATTGGATAATTTGAGTTGGAGATGGCACAGGCTGCCCGTTAATCCTTTTACAAATTGACAGTGGCATAACGTTTGAGGATGCTCCAGAATCTAACAAACAATTGTGAACATTATGGTTTAAAATTTCAAAATTCAATAGGAATGGCAATGTTTGAGATTTGGATTTCCCACCTATGCTAGCCTCGTTAATTTCAGGATTGTCTTGAGAGTCCGTTAATGGAGTGCTGGTCTGGGGTTGTAGAACATGCAGCAGTTTGTCTCATTGATGGGGAAAACTGCACATGTCAAATATTGACACATTCGCTTTGACCTTCTTTATATCTTCGATAATATCATATCCTATGTCAGATTCGTTACCAATTCGAGCTGAATGATCTTTTTTGCTCATTGCGACCTTAGGTGGCTGCACTATGTTGTCAGTGTTTGGCTGTTTGGTCGTTGTTTGGTTAACTTTAGGCTGTGGTGGAATAATGGTTATATGCCTTCTGGGCAGTTCTTTTTAAACTTTAGGCTTAGGAAGAGCCGAGCTTGGCACAGGATCCGCAATAGGGCCTTTGCTGTGAGTAGCAACGTTTACGGTAGAGGGAGAGCTTTCTATGGGATCCTCTTCTGCTAAATCAGTCATAGGTACCCAATCCCATAGCACCATAGTAGTGTCCGTGGTTGGTTCCTCTAATTCAGGGCTCGATTCCTCTAGAGAATCATCTTGTTCTGGGATTTGTGAATCTAGCATATGGTTCATGACTAAACTCATGGAGTTAATCCATTGCAGGCATCTCTTCTCCGAATGCGGTTCTTGATGAAAAGTGCAGAAATTTTCCATCCCGATTTCGTTGAGGTTCAAAACAGGGTAAGTATTCATGGGTGGATGAGTTTGATCACCGTCTTCCCTCTTTTTATAAAATGGCTTGAAAGGTTTCCTATATGTGCTAGCAGCCTTGTCTTTCTCGAGGTCTACAATTTTATTAGATAATTTCTGCATCATCTTGACTACATTTTCCATGTCTGTAGATGATTCTTCTTTGCCTCTAGTGAGCAGCAAAGGTTTTTTGCTGGCTGTTGGTTTTGGTTCTGCATCTAAGGCATGTTTAGCAATGCTATCAGCTTCTTCTTCGACCTTTCTAGCTTCTTCGAAGTTCTCTATCAAGGTAGTTTTCTTGGATCTTTTTACGAACATTTCTATGGGTCCTTCAAGAGCTGTTGTATAGTATTCAATCAGAGATTCCTCTGCTGGTTTATTAGCTTCCCTGAAATTATTTAACAGCGTCGTGAATCTTTGATTAAAGTCTTGAACCTTTTCTTTCTTTTCCATTCTCATGGATAAGAGTTCTTTCATAAGCGTTGCCACAGTCTTTTGGTTTCCATACTTCTTCAAAAAATAGTTTTCGAATTCATCCCAACTAGAGATCGAGCTGGGTTGTAAGCTAAAGTACCAGGATGATACTTTTGGCTCGAATGTGTATGGAAACAGCCTGCAGACCACATCTTCATGATGTACATTCAAAAGATTCAGAGCTAGATAAAAGCTCTTGAGATGATCTTCGGCTGAAATGGATTTCCCTGGGTCGAACTTAGGTAAGACCTTTTCTGGATTTTTTGGAAGATTATGGAATGGCCTACCTAGATTCAGCGCTCCCCTTGCTCTCCAAGCAAGTACAGCCATGTTTGGATGTGGAGAACCTGGCGGAGAATTGTAAGGTGAATTCTGGGGAGTATTCTTTGGAGTAATCAGTTCTTCAAGGCTTTCTTGATCTGAAATGTTTTCTGAGTTTTCAGGATCTACCTTATTCAGAGGGTCTGAAATTTCTTCTAAAGTTAAACTCACAAGTTCTTCAAAACTTTGAACAAGAATTGAATCACGGGTGTATTTCCGCTCTTTTCTAGGGGTACTTTTTCTAGGGAGAAAATTCACCGCGTTTAAACCACCTAACTGTCTAACGTAGGATCGTGTATGCCTCCTCAAATCCTCTATTTCTACAAAAGGTACAGCGTATAATGCTTCTTGAGGCTCAGGATCAGAAACAAGGCTTTCTTGATTTAATATTCCAAGATCTGGGCTGTTTGAAATGCTTTCTTTAAGCGGGTTTTCAGTGACATTTATGACAGTGGGAGATTTTCCTCTATCAGCCATGCACTTTCAGGCCCTCCTTCTAGCGCTAAAAATGGTTGATGCCTCGGATATCTTAGCATCAATCAGAAAGGGATTCTCCCCGATAGATTATCCCAATTAGGTTATCTACCGTTTGGTATAGGGAATCCGTCCGGTTAGCGGTTCCGGCAACCATGGGTTTGGAGTTTTATTCCAATTATACCAGTTATGGCCCGATCCACCATTCTTTTGATTTTATATTTTATAATGAGATGCAAGTGCCTAATTTATATTTAATCTAAATGCAAAACTGAAGAAAAGATTTACGCCTAAAACTGAAATAAATCTAACTATCCTTGCAAGGAGAAAATTTAAAGCATGAGCAATGAGCTGTAAGAGTTATCTTTAAAGAATCAACAGGCAACCATTAAATCTTAAAGAGAAAGCTACAGCAAAGATGAAAGATATCAGAAGATAGCTTCTTATTAAATATAACCCATTACATTACTCATGGAAGAGAGAATTTCATTTGCAAAGGGAGAAGCAAGATCATTTAATACCAATGAAGTAATTCAAGACAATCATAAAGATCTCACAGTAAAGAATAGCAGACACAAGAATAATCCACAGTGCATCCAATCTTCATTTCAATGCAAAAGGGCGTCCTCTCCAGCTTTTATTAGAAGATTTTATTTTCTTAAAACATGTGCAGGACAGCCCGTACAAGTCTAGAAAATAATTCCCTGCCAAAAAGCCCTTATCCTTACTTCCTAACTTCTATTTATAATTACAAAAATGCCCTTTGGGCTGCCATCTGGCCTCTTACACTTGTCATCTACAGGAATTTTCTTCTCTAACAGACAAAAATGTGACTCATTTTCCTTTTACAGAAATTATTTTAAAAGAAAATAGGGGCAGTTGTCCCATAGCTCCACGTATCATACATATGCAGGCCCAAAATACAAAACATCAGAAATAACGCTCTAACATCAGCGCTTTCACTCCTGTACATGTGCCTTAGCTGGAAGAGAGCCGCTCAAACTAGCTGATGCTGCCTGAAGAGAGGCACTCGAACCCACTGTAGCTGTTGCTGCTGCTTGAGAAGAAGGAATCGGGCCAGCTGGAATTTCTGCTACTGCTGGGAAAGAAGAAATCGAGCTAGCTGCCACAGCTGGTGCTGCTGGGAGAGAAGAGCCCGGGTTTGCTGTCACAGCTGCTGCTTCTGCTTTCTTCTCCTCTTCTGCAATGTAGCTATACCATATACCAGTGTCCCTTATGACTACATTTGCGGAAGCAGGGAGCAAAATTTTCTGAGAAGTCACATTTTTACTAAGCTCTGCTCCAATGCCTTGAATTTCTGTCACTGCAGCTTGATGCACTTCTTTAAGCAAATGGCTGTGGACTGATGACATTCCAATATAATGTTGGAGGTCATCAACAGCTAGGACTTCAATTTTCTTCACATATTCAGTTTGGATGCCCAGCTCTTCCTTCATCTCAGACAAACGTTTTTCTTTGATCGGGAAATCGTCAAGGGACTGCAGGAAACTCAATTTGCACTTATCATGCACTCCCTGGATTCTTTGATACAGACCGTTAATCCTATCCATGGTCTCTTGTACACTGGCCATTAGCTTACTGCCACAGTTTCTGCAGAATTCCAAAAGGGCTATGTCTTCATTAAAGCCCTCTACAGATTTGAATGGGAGATGTGTGGGGAAATCCACCTTTCCTTCTCTCCATTCTATCTGGATCAGGATATTTTCCTTAACCCGAGTATGTTTATCTTTAAGCCTATGGGCCTCTGCATTAATTTCTTTTAATCTGACCATCATGGCCTTCAGCTTACAAACTTCATTAGTGATTAGCTCCTGAGTGTCATGCATTTGCTTCAGGATGCTGTAGGACAACTCATGGAAAGGAGACATGTCTATCGTTCTGCCCTCAGCCTGCTCTAATTGCTCAGCTAATGCCAGCTTGTCTGCTTCAATATGGGACACTCTGGCTCCTGCATCATTCTTTTCTGCTTCCACAATCATCATTAGGACCGATAGTTGTTCCTTTTCTTCTTCTAGCTGGTTATACTTGTCTGATAGCTCTTTATGCTCGACAGACAGGCGATTATACTTGTTCACCACAAGATCCCTATAGGATTGCTCATTATCCATAGTATGTTGTAGCATACGAGCTCTCCTCTTTGTCGATTCATTTTCTCTAACTATATCACCTACATTGTCCAGTGATGCTTTTGCTGTCTCTACAGCGGCGGATGCCATAGCTAAGGGATCCTTATTTGTATTCTGCATTACAGTGATCTCCCGGTGGGTAATGATATCCTCCTGGAAGAGTCTTTTGATCCTCTCTTCTGATTTAAGGACCATTTCCTTCCTCTTCTTATCATAGACAAACTCATCCCATCTGGACACGGTATGTTCTTCTGATGGAGTGTATGGGACGATTGGGAGGTCTATGATGTTTATTTCTACTTCAGCTGGTGGGGTCTGGACTACCTGAGCTGGATCTGTTCCCACATTTTGGGTACCAGAGCCACCTGCCTGAGCTGCGTTCGCCTCTGCATTTTGAGTGCCGGAGACACTTGATTGAGGTGCGTCTATTTCCATATCCTGGGCACCGGCTCCTCCTGCTTGGGCATCTTCACCTGCTTTAAGTTCTTCTTCTGCTTTCCGCCCTATCTCAGCTTGTTGTCTTTCCTCTTCCCCTTCAGCTTGCTGCTGATCTTCATTTTCTTTCAGCTGCCTTTCATCTTCAGCCTCCTTAAGTCGTTGGGCTTCCTCGGCCTCTTTCTGCAGCCTCTCACTTTCGGCTTCTTGCTGCATTGTCGCCACTTCAGCTTCCTACTGCAATCTAGCTTCCTCAGCCTCTTGTAGTAACCTTGCTTCTTCTTTTAATCTGAGATCCTCCTGGGCTCGGCCCTCATCTGCTTCTTTTCCTTTCTGCTGGCTGGTCTTCTGGGCCTTGGAAGAGCTAGAGCTTGCTCTAGTGCCTTGGCGACAAATTCGCAGCTCATCCATGTTGCTGATGCCTCTGAATGCCTCTTCCTCGGCATCATAATAATGCACGTACTCAAAATGAGCATAAATTTCTTTACAATGCTCGGCAACTTTTCCCTTCCGTACATTCCTATGGAAGATTACCTCCCCGAAGTGGAAGGCTTTCAGCTCCTGAACAAACTCCTCGGCTGAGGCAACCCCTGAGAATTTGTATGCTCCTATGCAGAAAGGTAGAGGGGGGAAAGAAGCCTTATGCTGCTTGCTAAGTGCTGCTCCAACTCCATCCAGGAAAATTTGTCTCACTGCCTCTTTGAGGACCACATAGTCTGTAGCATACCTCGGAAAAATATATGGAGCTTTAGTCCCTCCAAACATTTTGAGGTAGGTGCCTTGCTCTGAAAAGTAAAAATCTCCATAATTTTCAAGGACTTCCATAGCATTCTCCGACAGGCAGTCGGGATCTTCCTTGAATATCTGCTCATATAGAGGCATGATGAACCCCTCACAGATGAGCTTATAGCTGGGTTTGTAATTCTGAGCCCATAACATCCTGAAAGCGGTATAAACCGGGGTGCTGGCCTTATCCCATGTGCAGCCTAATTTGGGAAAAGATAACTTGGCCAAAACACAATCGATAAGATATGAGGACATGTAGAATTCTTCCTTCTTTAAGGCCAGTCCTTCTTTTGCAGCAACTACCATTGAGGCCAAACTGTCTGACAGGAGAGTAGCCCAGTCAAACACAGTTCCTTTGAACGCCACGAAGTGGATGATGGGAACCCACTGAATTTTGTACACGGTGCCATCGGGCATGCCGAAGATTCTGCACAACATTAGGGCAATTAATCTTAATGGAGGTCTCAGATTCTGGACGTCGTATTCATCATTACCTTTCTTTCTTAAATGCTTGCCCGCGACCAGTAATTTTTTGGCCATTTCAATGTTGTTCATCTGGCCCAGCCATGCATCAATCAGAGCCTGCTGGGTGCAGGGAAATTTATAGGCTACGACAAGGTATTCTTTGTGAAACGAGGCAATAGCTATTTTCCCTCTGTCCTGAATTACTCTTGTTTCTGCATTAGTATGTTGGATTATCCACCCGATTATTTCAGAACATGGGAACAGTTCAGGGCGGGTAGCAGCTCTAGCTATGCCCGAGGTTCTGATATTGAGATAAATCTGCTCTTCTTCTAGCAACATATCCGGGATATCTTGGTCTCATATCATCCTATAGATGTCACCCCATCGGATTTCAGGAGGAATACCGGTGGTGCACCTAGTATCTTGGAATGAAGTCTCAGTTCTAAGTGGTGCAGGCTGTGTTTCCGTCATTTTATCCTTCTTCCTACCACCTTTTGGCATTTTGACTTATCCCTGCTAGCAACCAAATACAAGTCATTATAAAAATGTGCACCATACTGTGAGATTTTAACAAAGAGAAGCACCCATTTAACATGCTAATGAGATATATAAATAAATTGTGAATCTGCATGTTGGGAAGCAAAATACACTATTCCAAATAGGAAACATAGTTCTGATATTTGGCTATCTTAAGGGGACACAGCTTAGAAAGTTCCCAAAAGGATAAGTATGTTGCGGAAACAACCTGCTCTCGGTCTAGCCCTAGGAGAGATGGTATCTTCCATGGCTGTGGTTCAAATGGCTAATAGTGGGGTGAGCTCGGATTGAAGTGATATTGTGACGAAAACAGGGGCCGGAACACAATGACCAACGATGAGGGATCTCATCCGACCATTGCTGCTATTACTAAGATTTATGAGAAGCTACGTGGTCGGCTTTGGATCTTAAAGGAGGGTGACGACGCTTGAAACAAACTCGAGCAGCTATGGCTTTGGAAGAATTGAGAAACTACGGGGCTTCGACGGGTGAGCTCGGATTGAGGTAAACTTAAGATGAAGTCAAGGATGGCCCTCCGCGTTGATGAGCAGGCGAGGGATTTCAGCCGGACCGCTATCGTTATTTATAATAGTTGACGAGGCACTCTTATGGCAGGCTCAGAATTTAAACGGGGTGGAGACCCCTGGGATGCCGCTGGTGAATAGTCAGGCGGTCACTCTGTGAGACATTAATGGGGCTTGGTGACTTTAAACGCAAAATTAACAACGTATGTGACCAATACCTATCGGCTTCGTCCTAGACGAAACAAAAAGAACAACCCAAAGGTAATCTGACGCGTAGATGAAACAAAATTAACGGTTAGAAACCTACTTGGAAACGATGAGGTGGTCGAATGAGGTGGATGCGGACGTGGATGAGCTAAGCTGGAGCAGACTGGTGCGGCGTCCTACTGCGTTCGTTAATCGAAAAATCACAATGCGTTTGGCCCAAACCCCACTGTTTATTTAAACGAATTGGGCACGTGCGGGGTTTAAATGTGGTGGGTGGCGCATTTAAAACGGGCTTTAAATATTTGTACGCCGCAGTCACGTCAAGTGATCTCGATATGCGCATGTGACCGCCACCTGCGGGATGAACTCATGAATTTCACCCGCCATTGCGGAAGGTTATGCTGAACTCCTTCGACGTTTCGGGAGAGATTGGTGAATCTTTCCACAATTTTAACGAAGATAAGTCGATCACTTCTGCAAATGCGGCACCATTCCGTGAAGGTTTCCACCGTTTCGGAAGGAATTGGCGAAAGGCTTCCGCAGAATGAATGTGGACGTCTAATTTCTTTGGCGGGTTTTCGGGATGATAACGTGAAAGCTTCCGAAATTGCGGACGGCTTTCGCAAATAGCTTCCACAGTTTCCGAAGCCTTCCGCGAATGCTTCCGTAAAAAGCTCCCGCAAACTTGAGAAATTTTCTAAGTCTCGGTCGGGCTTCGAGAGCGCTTCGGAAAGCTTTTGCCATTAGCTTCCGCCCTTTCAGAAGGAATTTGTGAATGCCTCCGCTGTTTCGGAGGGGTCACCTGAAAGCTTCCGCAGTTGCAGAAGGAAATAGTCAATAGCTTCCGCGGTTTTTCAATGATTTTTTCCAAGTCTTTTCGTGAGACTTGTGCGACTGGCTTTTGCAACTGCGGGAGGATAGCCCGAAAGGCTCCCCAATTTCGGGAGACTTTCCCAAATAATTTCCGCAACTGCGAGAGAGAAAAAACTAAATCTTTTCGGGACGCTTATGCAAACGGTTCCCGCCGTTTCGGGAGAAAAAGTTGAATGCTTCCGCAACTCGAGAGGTTTTCTCAAATTGTTCCGCAAACTTCAAAAAATTTCTAAGTTCTATTCGAGAAGTTTATGCAAGTCACTCCCGCTGTTTCGGAATGAAAACTCGAAAACTTCTGCAACTGCGGGGAGATAGTCTGAAAAGCTCCGCATCTTCGGGAAGCTTCCATGAATTCTGTCCTTTTGGAGGAAATTTGGAAAGGGTCATGGCATGATTTTCTGTTGAAAAACAAAGTTAAAAGATGGAAATGGCCTCTTAAGGCAACCCTTCTAACAAATAAAAGGAGGGGCCCCAATATGTACAAAATTTTGGGGGGGGGATGTTGCTGCAACAACAAGCCGATTATATGGAGGAATTCATCGATTCAATATTTCAATACTCAATTTATGATAAGTGTGAAAATCAAACTTATAGACAGGTATTGATTTTTGTTCCAATCTTCATTTTGCTAATACACAGATCAAGAGTTTCATCAATTATTCGGATACTTGTATGGATTCACTGGAAGTATGATTTTACTTGACCAGGTTGCAGATTTGGTTAGTATAGATAATGTGGATAAATAAGCTCATCTCAAGAGCATCCGTTTTCTTTTAGCTTTCATATTTTCATTTGTAGTGGTGCACATTTTTTCAGCAGATTTGTTTTTAGTGTGTTGGCTTGCAGTAAATCGGTAGACTCCAGCCCAATGGAGCAATTTTTAGTTTGCATTATACAGTTTTTATTTGGTATTTTGGATAAGAGAGTACAGTTGACAGGTTTTGAAATGAGGTCATGACTCCAGCCCAATAATGGCACTGGTATTTTCAGCTTTCAGTGAGTGAGCATTGTTACAGTTTGCAGCAAAGGATGAAGGCACATGGTCAAAGTGTTCTTAAAGTCTCACAAGGAGGAATTTATCCCCAATCGGAGCCAGATGTTATCTCTAGGGTTGTATTCTAGATTTACTTTAGAAGTTTCAATTTTACATAGCTACCATTCCTATGCTTTCACCTTAGTTTCCCTTTGAATTCCTCATTTTCTTTTTTCCAAATTTTACCATAGTTTGTTGTGATCAAATGTTTCATTTATTAAAACTAAAATAAGGCTCATTTGTCATTTGATTTTCAAAATGTTTTATTTATTAATTGAAATAATACAAATGCTACTATGATTTATGATATATAATTATATATGCGCAGTATGTGAAAAGAATCTAAAAGGGAAAAATACTGCCAATATTAATTTTTGAAATCAATACGAGTGGCAAGAGCTCGTGCTAATGTTTTAATTGACAATGCTTATTCATTAAAGCATAAATAGAAAACAGTGGGGAAGTTTTGAAGAGCGCCAAGGACAGATTTTATAATAAGAGTAATTTATTCAAAACATATCACTTGGAGAATCTGTGAAGGCATATTTTTCTAGAAATGTCTTGTTTCGTCATCTTTTTTCAGAACATATTGTGGCCAATGAGAGATGAATTTGGGAAAATTGAAGGAGGTTTGTATTCCTAATATATCAAAATACAAAAACCTATCTCACTTTTTACACAGGTATCAATGATTGGAATATCCACTCTCGTCATTTCAGCCTATTTGTCTGACTGCGCAAAATCCAGTCTAAGTCATATTATTGCAGAGTTGGTTATGAACAGCTGGAGGGGAATTTTGACAAACTGAAAGAGGTTTATCTTAGTAACATCTTCATCTATAATAAACTCTTTCATTTTTCCTACAGGTGTCACATATTGGGAGAATCGAATCCATCATTGAGTCCTATTTTTTCAGATCTCAGAATTTTCCTATTTTGACACATGTTTTTAGAATGCAGATCTCGAGCAAATGGAAACAAATATCAGGGAACTGAGAGAGTTTTTTACTCACAACAAATTGTTCTACAAAAACCTCTCCCAGATGGTACACAGCTATCATGATTTAGGAGATACGAAGTCATAATTGCATCCCTAGTTTTCATGGCAGTCTGGTACATTTTTCATGGCAGACAGTTCCAAAATTTAATGTAATTTCTGCTATCTTTAGGATTTCGACCTCAACACCTATATGAGGCATGATTGTAACATTTTGGAGGGGGGGACTCTTCTTCTGAGAAAGAATAGGTTGGAACACATTATGGAGATAAAACTTTAGCCAGGAGCTGCAGGTATGTATGCATATTGTTTCAAGTTAATATGAAATAGTTGCTTTGCAATGATTATGTTCAAATGAGCCTATTATGTTTTAATAATTGAATTACATATTGTTGTAAATTTGTTCTATGAATGGTCATATCAATCCAGCGCAGAATTATTATGAACCATGTGTAGTTATCCTTTAAATATATGATACAGAATATGATTTGTTTCACTCATAAAGTCATGCTCGTAGCCCTTTCTTATTAGTTTATTTTACAGTGATGCATTTCTGCAGTTCAATTCTAAACTATAACCTGATTTCTGTGGTGACTGTTTACCTACCATCATTTTTATAAGATTACATTCTCAGTTATCCTTAAATTATTACTAAGATTTCTCTAGGCTTGAACCTCAGTAGTCTAGGTCCAACTCTAGTGATAACACTTCACATAGTGGATTTACTAGGTGAAATTTCAATCAATTGCTTGATTCTCTTTCATCGTTGAGGAATCCAAACTCAACTTTGTCATGGCCGAGGAAAATACTTTCTAATTCTCCATCCTCGTCAATGATGCCATTTTTCATGTTAGTCCCTGAGATGTACTAATCTAAATATAGTGCATGCCAGGGCATGATAAGGCTCAAATTTTATAGATTTTAGATCTAAATTTGTATAGAATGGAGAGGATAATTTGATACTTTTTTCATTTCTTTGTAGGTAAATAATTTTGAACTTATTTTGAACATGTGAGGAACCTGCAACAATTAATTAATGAAAATATACGAGATAGTAGTAATAACAGAACTCAGAATCACTTTTATTGATCGCAGGCCACTTCGAGTGGGAAACCTCCTTTGAGCAAGCTCAATACAAATAACTTCACGGTACCTTCATTGGTCTCAACACAAACTTATATACTAAGTATAGGCTCTAATACCATGGGTCAATACCATGTGTTAATACAAACCATAGGCCAATACAAACTATGGATCAACAATTACTATAGGACAAATTACAAAGCATATGCGTCCAACAACAATAATACAAACTATGGATCAACAAACACTACGGGATGACTTACAAATAATATGCATCCAACAACAATATACTAACAAAGTAAATAGAAGGGTTGACATGGGTTCCTAACATCCCCTCTCCCTTAGAAAAAGATTTGTCCTCAAAGCTTTAGATGTGGAAATTGATGCAAAATCTGAAGAAGTGATTCCCCTGTAGCATCCTCAGGTTGCATTCCGGGCCACTGACGCCTTTTGAGTTTCAGGATCATTGCTTGGAAGGTTGTAGACGAAGAAGAACCATATCAGCTGCGTGAAAAGTGCGCTCTGAATGGTGTTGATCGGCTTGTTGTTTCAGTCGAATTCTTGCCATGTGAAGATTGTCCTACAAAATGAAAAGAATTTGATCGCGGTTTCGAAGAACCGAGTCAATTTCCTGAACTGGGGAGCTGCTAAGGGTGTATGGAAGAAGAACTGGCGGTGCCTGTCCATAGACCGCTTCACATGGTGTCCTTTTAGACGTGGTATTGTACCACTGGAGTGCTTCTAGGAAATACATAGAAATAGTTGTCCAAATCTGTGTTGGGATGGGCAAGGGTTCGAGCAGTCCTGAAAGGAGTGTCGTTTCACCCTTGTTGACCTGGAAAGTATCACAACCAACTTCCATCTGTTGAATTGTCATTTTTCAGTCCCTGCCAAAATAAGTTACAATGTTCCCGATCATACGTTTTGAGGAACCCAGAGTGCCCTGCCGATGAAGAAGCATGGAGTTCATAGAAGAGATAGCCCTGTTGAACAGATTGCAACCAAACAAGCAAAGAAATAGATGTAAGAGAAACTGGGTCATCAAATGTGCGAGAAGGAACATCTGCCACCATATTGTCCTTACCCTTCTTGTAAGTGATCGCATATTCATAATCCATGAGTTAGATAACCCATTTCAGGTGTGTTGGGGAGGAGACTCATTGTTCCAGGAAATTTCCCAAACTCTGGAGATTAGTCTTGATGCAGAAATAATTTCCTAATAGGGATGGCTGCCACTTCGGTACTGCATGCAAAATAGCCATCATTTCCTGCTGAGATGTAGATGCGACTACATGCTTACCGGAAAGGTCTCTTGAAGGTGGCAATCCCACTAGTGCAGCAAAGACACCTGCATATCTATCCAAGGAAGTAGTGGAGACCGTTGATGGGTGCATCTGAATGGAATGGAGCTGAGCAATGACACCATGTGAATTATTCTTAAGGATCTTTTCCAGGCGATGCGAACTGATAATGTGGAGAGACCTTGGTTGTAAGCTCGTAAATTCGTGTTGTGTCCCATTGAATGAAAATTGCATCCAAATTTCATCAAAATCCCATAATATGGGGCCAAGTGTGCGTAACCATTGAACGCCCAAAGCCACATCACATCCGCCTAAGGACAAGGAAAACATGTCATAGCACAGGTTATAATCTTCTAGAGAGATACGCACATTGTGACACTTTCCCTTACAAGGTGAGGTGCCCCCATTGGCAACCGTGAATTCAAAGTTGGAGCAAGGATGGACAAAACAATCATCCTATTTGGAGATCCGGGGGTCAATGAAGTTATGAGTGCTACCAAAATCAATGAGTATTGTAAGAGGAAGCTTCTTGAAGTAACCCCTGACCCGCATTGTTTGGGGGGTGGTGATGCTGGATAAATCATGGAGAGATATCTCTGGTTGGTCGTCCTGAGATGGAGGGTCAATAGGTGGCTCCTGAATGTCGACCTGATCATCCATTGTATCTGGAGCTTCTTCACCAATTTTAGAGGCAGGCGAAGAATCCATATCCAAGAGATAAATCTTTTGTTGAACACATCTATGTCCCCGAGTGAATTTCTCATCACAATTATAACAAATCCCTTTTTCTTTGCGTGCCTGCATCTCTGTTTCAGACAAATGCTTGATAGGAGTTGGTCAAGGAGCTGGCAGGATGGGAGGTCGTTGAGAACCCATATTTTGGAGGGGGATAGAAATGGGTTTGGAGCGTTGTTGGGCCGCAATCTTATCTTCTACCAAATTAGCCAACCCCAGGGCTTCCATCATTGTGTTGGGACATAACATTTTAACCTCTAAGCGGATTTCATCCTTAAGACCACTGATTAAACAACTCCTATAGAATTCATCAGACAATCCTTCTGTGTGATTGGATAGTTTCTCAAATTTTGTCTGATACTCTCTTACAGTGCCAATTTGGTGAAGTTTAGTGGTGGTTCCTGTGAAGCCATCAAAATCACTAGGACCAAATCGTTGCAAAAGGAGCTGGAAAAAATCTTGCCATTTTGGCTCTTCATGAGCCTTGATGTACCAACGGTGCCATTGAAGAGCTTCCTGTTGCAAATGAAATGATGCAAGTGGAACTTTGGTGACATCAAAAGTATTATGCAGACTGAAATACTATTCTGCATGATAGATCCATCCAGTCGGATCGATACCATTGAAGCGAGGAAAATCAAGCTTCGTACCACGGAAATTGTTGGAAGAAGAGAACCCATTGTCTGATGAAGACTCGAACTCTCGTTTGTTGTTCATGGTTGAATGCTCAAGATGGAGGCCGGAAATTTTTCATCCAAATCCTGGAGTTTAGTTTGGATGGTTGCAAGTGCTTCCTCCATGGTTTTTTCTCTTGTGCGGGTGACAACCATAACCAAGAGTTTTTTTTTGGGGGGGGGGGGGGGAATGGGTAGAAAAACACAAACAGAACCTTATTTAGTAAAGAGAAATTTGGATTTGGGAAAAACTCTAACGGGTAATTGGGGTTTGACTAGGTTTTGGACACTTTCGAATAGACAGGGAAGTGGAAAATGAGGATTTCAGAAGCGGGGTGAAAGAATGGGAAAATTTGTCAGAAAGAGACAAAGAAGCAGAAATAGGGAATGAACACATTGGCAAAATTTGAAGGCAATTGGGTGAAAATTCAAGAAGTTATGGAAAACCCTAAAAATAGACAAATGTGGGATTTCTGACTTTGGAAAGTGGAATTTGGGATAGGGTCCTCAGGAATGAAAGATGCAGAATGGGATTACAGGGGTGTCAAGGAAGTTTCAAGGGAAACGGAGTGAAAACAAGGGAGATATGGAAAAAAAACAGGGTTTTTTTTTTTTCCTTCCAGAATGGATCTGCTACGGCGCAGAAGGGATCGGAAACAGATGGATCTACAACTACGCGGAAGTGATTGGCAAGGGAAACAAAGTGAAAACAAGGGAGATATGGCGAAAAAACAGAAATTTTTTTTTTTTCAAGAATGGATCTGCTACGGCGCAGAAGGGATCGGAAACAGATGGATCTACAATGACGCGGAAGTGATCGACAACAGATGGATCTGAAACGACGCCAAATGGATCGAAAATGGTTGGATCTGAAACGACTTTCAGAATATATCTGAAATGGCTGGATCTGGAACGGCTTTCAGAATGGATCTGAAACGGCTCGGAATGGATCTGAAATGGCACGAAAGTGATCGAAAATAGTTCAGCTGAAAATAGATATGGACCCCAGGTATGTTCAGCTTCCTAACAGTTCATGGGTTTCACTCGGCCACCAATGTTGTCTGACGACTTGCATATTGGGGAAGTACCCCACGCTCCACAGCTCAGGTCAAACTGATAACCGCTTTGTCACAAACGACAGCTCTTGATTTACCTCACAGGTGGGAAAAGTTCAATCAGGTAGGGGTCGTTGCCATTTTCGCTGGGAGGTCCTCTCAATGGGCCAACTACTTTGGGGTTCCTATGGTACTCCTCACAATGATATTTAGGGCTTATGCCCAAGTACTTCCCAAAGTTAAGCGGATAGGGATTATTCCCAGATCCGAAATTGCAACAGATGTGAAAAAAAAAGCAGAAATTCCACCCAACGAGCCCAAGAAAGTGCTCTGATACCAGATGTGAGGAACCTGCAACAATTAATTAATGAAAATACACGATATAGCAGTAATAACAGAACTCAAAATGACTTTTATTGATCATAGGCCACTTCGAGGGGGAAACCTCCTTTGAGTAAGCTCAATACAAATAACTCTACGGTACCTTCATTGGTCTCAACACAAACTTATATACTAAGTATAGGCACTAATACCATGGGTCAATACCATGTGTCAATACAAACCATGGGCCAATACAAACTATGGATCAACAATTACTACGGGACGACTTACAAAGCATATGCATCCAACAACAATAATACAAACTATGGATCAACAAATACTACGGGACGACTTACAAAGCATATGCGTCCAACAACAATATACTAACAAAGTAAATAGAAGGGTTGACATGGGTTCCTAACATGACAGTACTTTGGATCTAAATGAACATGTATTTTCGTAGATGGAAGAAATGGAGATACAAGAGGTGCATGCAAGACAGATCTCTTATAATCAATGACAGCAGAAACGTACTGAGCATTTGTGGAAAAGAATTCAGTAGTTATGACAAAATGTAAACATATCGTGAGTTCTTATGAATTTATAGGTAGCATGACATACACAGAAGCAATAATAAAATAAAACTTCAAATACTACTAGATCCTATGAAATCCATGTGATCAATCTCAACATTAAACATTATATTTATATCAATGACACAAATAAGGCTAAACCTGTTGCTTAATGCTTCATTAAGCTCTCATGAAAGATCTACATAGGCATGAATAGATATGGAAAAAACTGAAGAAGAACAAATTACAGAGGAAGAACATCTCTGCAACACTTTACAATATTTTTATCAGAAAGTTCTATTACCTACAAAACAGTTTATTGAATCAACAATCCTACAGACCCTCTAATATTTTATATCCTTGATTATTGATCTTGAACTGTATTATATAGCCATCTACTGGTAATTGCTTTCATTTTTCCTTAACTAATTTGTAACAAACTTGTGTGCGTGTCACTTTCACGTTAAATTTGTAACTACCTAGCAGTACTTTGTCTAATTCCTTTCTTCTTTACTCAAACCCATTTTAATGCTTTTAATTTGAGATGCCTCCCTCTCATGTATCCACTTGGTTGTACAACTAACTTCCCAACTGATTGGCCCACTAATTGAGCACTTGGTTGAATTCATGGTTGTCCCATTAGCTAATTGTTGACTGTCCTATGAACCGATGCATCATTTATATATTGGCTTGTCCTCCTAGTAGCATGAAAACTTGAGTAATTGGTTTCCCAGAAGAATGCCCTTGCACTTGACTTGATGTATGTCCTACATGTTTCCCTTGGCGTGGAAAAACTAATTTATGATATTTGGACACAGATTGCCACCCCTTTCCTATTGGGTACTTATGTGCTTTCAAGGCCTTCAATATTATTTCAGCATTTGTGGTCTTTTTATAGCATATAGGCCCCAACTTCTTCAATATATTATTCAGTAGTATCCAAATTTCAAACTCGGATTTTAGCTTGTCAATTACTTGATATCCACTTATATCTCCTTCCAATACATCAAATTTGTCCACTTCATTTCTTTTTTTGGATCAACTTATTTTTATACTCTTCCTTAGGATAAATTTCTCCATTTCCATCCTAGGGATGTGGCAATCCAAGCTTTGTGACCTCATTGAAAAAGTTTTTGAAGGTAGCTACTTCATCAATTAGTGCCTTTATTCTATTATGAGTTCTCTTCAACAATGTTTGTTTCATAGTCTTTTGATTGGACATCTTAATTAACTGGGTTCTGTTTTCAATTTGCAATTACTCTAGTTTCCTTATGGTTTTATTGTTTAGATAATCAACTATTTGCTCTACTTGTTTTGGCATTTCTCCAAGCTGCTTTTCAACTACCCTTTCCTCTTCTTGAGCTAATTTATCCATTTCTAACTCATCTTGAATTACATCATAATGGTCCCACTTTTTTAGGAACAGTTGTGCTATCCTATCCCATAAAGCTTGGTTTGTTCTTCTTATCAACAACTCTCCTTCAACATTTAACTGTAACTTATTGATTTGACTTTTGAGATCATTTATTTCGGCCTCCAAATCATCAAGTTTATCTTCTTTCTCGCTAACTTCATTTTAAAATTCCACAATTCTATTATCCTTCTAACTCACCTCAGCTTCTAATTCTTTAACCCTGATATCTTTATTGGTTGGATTCTAGGATGGGGTGTCTTCTTCCAATACATATATCACCTCCTGAACTATGGCTTTTTTTTCATGCTCTTTTGCAGTTTGTCATGCTTCTCCTACAGGATGATTTACCTCTTGTATTTTGGGAGATGATGCATGGGGAACATGTTCAATAGACAATGTTGTCTTCTGTAGTTTTAATGCAGCAGTTTCATGATGGAGTTCATTTATCTTATTTTCCTTCTCTTCTAATAGACTCTTATATTGCAACATGCTTGCATAGATTTGTTATTTTTCTTCTAGAGCTTGCATTAGTTCAAGAGTCTGAACTAGTTGGGATCCAAGTCTTTTCAACTGCTTCTTGAGTTGTTCAATATCATTACCCTTTTGTTATAGTAGTGACATAACATGAGATCCCTATGTCAGATTAACCCCTACGGCTATGATTTTGTTTCTAAGCTCTTTAATAGTGACTTGTTTTTCTTTAACGGTCACTCTTTCTACTTTTAACAATTGTTCAAATTTGTCCAGGTTTGATCTCAACCTTTTTTCTATTTTTTCTTATTGTACAACTTCTATGCATATCATGTCACTAGCCTACCTATAAAAATCCAGTTTGTCTAGATTCCCAAACTTCTTAAAATCCACTTTAAATTCACTTTCCCTCCACTCACTAAAGGTAGAAGGAATTGGCACCTCAGGTTCCAGAACAAAAAATATCAAAGTATCATTTTTGTGGTCTGCTACTGTGAGCAGTCTCCTCCCTGATGTTCCTACCTATTGTCTGGCATCTTTGAATAATTTCACATTTCTTTCACTTATGCTTATATATCTATCCTACATATTTGTTTTTACTTGCACCAGGCATGTTGAGGATAATGTCTACAGCACTTGGGGGACTGTGAATTCTAGAGAAGGGTAATGAGTGAACTTAATCAATTTCCCTTCTCAACTAATTGATGGTTGTTTTGTCATTTCATCCAATTCACCCCCTCTCTACTAGTGCATGCTCTACTCCTTCCCCTTTTATTCTAGCCTTTTTTTCTTGGGGACCTTGTTCAGCCACATGCACCTCCATATTTGCTTGGAGTTCTTCATCTCGCCTCTTTTTTCTTGCTTGTTTCTCTGGGGTACCTTGCTCTTCCAACTTTTTTGTACTAGTAGAACCTCTTCCCAGCTCTTCGGGTTTTCAATTTTCCCATATCTTGGCTTGGGTTTATAATTATAAGGAGAAATCATGTTTACTACTCTTAACTTGGAGATGATATGATGAGGATCATAAGAACCATTTTCTGCTTTCTCCAAATTCAATTGGCTCAAGAATCCTTCCATATATTGTAGAGTGTGATCCTTTCTCCAATTTTTAGTACAATGGTTTTACCCAAAGGGTAAAAGATCGTTGGTGTTGGTGCTATGCGTATCGTTGTTGACTAGGCTACTATGGTGAGTGTGGGATGCTCAAATTTTTTTCGAATATAGTCAGGATAACTTTGAAAAATTGAACTTTCTCTACTTTAATGGTTTATACAATTTGAATCTTGTACATATGGTAGAATTTGATTTGGGTGTGTTCTATGACGTAGGATGGTATCAGTGGACCCACTCAACACGTGTCAATTCATGATTGGATGATGCAGAGGCCAATGTGTCTTTCTTTTGCAGGAGTGGAGGCTTTTTCATTCTCCTTTTTCAGGTAGGAAAGCACCTTGGTTTTGTATGGTGGTAATGGATCGGGAGCATAGTGGTATTGGAAATGGCACTTTGGAGTCATTATCAATCATCTTCCTCCACGTGTCCTTGGAAGTTTCTAGGCAACGGCTCCTTGTGGAAAAATTAACCAATGTGTACTTTCACGATGCACTATCAATGTCAGTCATTGATCTTCGGGGTCTTTTCTTGATTAGCTCATCCACTTTCTTTATCTTCCTCATATCTCATCAGAGCACTATTAATATTGGCCATTGATTATTTCATATCTAACGGTGCTTTGCTTAACGAACTATAGTACCCTTATCCTCGAGCGCTTGGTCTCCAAATTATGGTCATTCCCCTTCTCTTTAAGCACTCACGAGGTGTGGTATACTTCACCCTTAGCCCCTACAAGCTTAAAACACAAATCTTCAAACATTGTTTTTACAATTTTGGAAGCTTGAGAACCTTGAAATATTTTAGTGCTAACATTGACTCCAGCGGAGACAAATTTGTTTCTTTACAAATAGTTGAGAACTGCATATTAGTGCCTTCCTTGTTGGGCTATGGAGTCTTTCTTTCTTGGAACATCTTTACACATTGAGAATTGTTTTATTCTTGCACCATATTTACAAGCATGAAATGTAAAAGGAACTTAAAATGTTGACAGACTCCATTATGCAAGCATGTTAACTGTGAAATAATTATATTTGGGGAAAGGAAAAATCATCCACATTGATCATAGGCCCCTATAGATCACATAAACGTAGGGAATGTTACAAAATGATCACCATCAAAAGTGGTCCACATTCCTACAACAATTCCACTTGGAAATTAAGTACAATAAGGGAAGCATGAATCGAGTTACAGAATGCCTCATTCAACCTCTAGTTGTGGTGCTAACCATTGTTCTGGACTGTTTTGGGTAGGAAACCTCAGCATGGCCCCAATTGTATACTAGTAACCTTGACTTCACTACTACATATCAAACACTAGGAACATGTGAACAAGTTATGAACCTTCACCTCCAAGATGTACTTATATGCCATATATAAGCCATCTTTGTGTTCCTTCAAGTGACCATGAGAACCTAATTTGGGAGGAACATTACAGTCAATGGGGAACTTTAGCATCTGGGAGATGGTAGAAGTATTGCAAAAGTATTTATATCGGACATTGTTCTATACTATTAGAGAAATTTTGAGGTCAAAAATGGGCCTCAAAACAAAGAAAATGTACTATAAAAATCAACCAATCACATTCTAGTAGATGACATCATCCCCCATGGTTGAGGTGGCATTGCATAAGTTAAGAATGTTTATTTGTCAAATTTTCTATGGTGGATGAAAACTCATAGTTAACCAAGGTAGTGGTATAAGTACTTTTAAGTCATAAAGTAAAGTATTCATAATGAAAGTCCTTTAACATTTTTTCATAAAATAATATTATTTTTATTTTCAAGTAAAATACTCATAATGAATGTTTTTTCACACGTTCTCATAAAATAATATTATTGTCGTTTTCAGGTAAAGTACTCATAATTCATAAAGAAAGTCCTTTCACATTTTTTAATAAAATAATATATTGTCATTTTCATGTTTTTAATTTTAAATTATATATTCACTCCACACACACACATATATATATTATGATTTTGATATTAATTACCAATATAGATTTAATGAATAAAGAATAATAATAATAATGCAATGTGGATTATAATAATATTATTAACATTTTACATGTAAATAAATTTTCAATTAAATCACATTATATGAATTCTAAACGACAATAAATTTTTGGGAATTTACAATGAATCTTAGTCACATCAATGTAGAGTTATTTTATTAATTTTATTTCTAGTGAATTTTGAAAAGTAACTCATCCATGGTTATTTATATTGTGCATAGAAAATAGTGTAGGAGGTGTGTTGTTGCTGCAACATCCCCCCCAAAACAAAATTTGTAAATATTAGGGCCCCTCCTTTTAATTTTGTCTTGAAGCTTGATTTTGTTCAAACTTAACTACTTCTCCTTTCAAACTTTTCCTAAGTATTGTTTCTTTCCAAATTTTTTGATCCTTTTGGCTAAGGCTTTTCTTTTCCCTATATTTTCTTTTATTTTTCTTTTAGTGTTTAAGTACGCGCTAAAGGCACAAATCGCATATTTAACTTGGCGCCGAAAGGCACAAGGTTTGGTCTTAACTTTACCACCAATGCGCTAATAAATCCCTTAAATCATCGCCTTGCGCGCAAGTTCTAAACATAAAATCTACGCCATATCAGCGCATAGCGCAATACCTGACCCTAAAACCTCCACCATTGTGCTCAGTTTAACCTTAACTCCTCCACCTAGTTTTCACACCCCATTCGCGCATTCTTTCGGGTGCAAAACCTAATGATAAATCCATGCATGTTGCGCAGATCCTAATCTTAAGGTCGCCGCTATCCATGCTTTCCTTTTAAGCTTGCCTTTGTCGCATATTTCTGGCGCAAAGTTTAACGATAGCTTCCCCGCCATAGTCATAACTTCTATGCTTAATAGTGCCGCTGTATGAATCTCGCACCATCGCAGGTCTTAAGCATAAAATGTCGTTCGACGCGGGAAGATGCTATTCAAATCGTCGTCGCTACGCACCCGAAAGTTACGGCAAGGTCGGGTTGGTGAAGCCATTTAATACGACTTGTGTGGCGTTAATACACCTCTGCGCCGAGCCCCATGCCCACCAAACACACATTAATTCACCCGTGGTGAATTAAATCTCCTACTATATACACATATAATGGCGTTTCAAATTGCTCATTATTCTCAAGTCAGGAAAGCTTCCAGTGGGCGTTTTGTCAGCTTTTTATTCCGGGTAGACGCGTCGATCACGGGAGACCACTTCGAAAGCACCAGGTAGGTGTCCTTCTCCTCCGTTTGCTTGTTATGAGGAATAATTCTGTTTGAAGCCTGTCTTTTGACATCTTAAAAGGTGAAGCATGTTTCATGCACAGTCGTTTAAGTCACCCATGGTATTTTATGTCCCTCCTCGGCCATACGCTCATTGTTGTTTCCCCGTAGGCCCTTAAACACTAAGTCGCCATCCCAATTTCGGTACATACTTGTGATAACCTTCCTCTGCGTACACAGCATCATTCATCCCCGCTACCTTTGCAACTGTTATTGAAGAAAACTCCCTCAAGATGTACCCCAAAATGTCAAACCAAGCCATATCCCTCATGAGTGCTTTTAAGAGCCAATATGGCAAGACCACATCCTCCTAGTTCTGTGTTACACACTACCAACGAGAAATAACACCCCATGGCGAATGATGAGAACCCCACCCACGCCTACAATGCTACATTCGTCTAATGCATAAGTGTTAAAGTCAAACCTCTAACCGAACAACCCCTGCACTAGTGAACAATAATGTGTGTTGGTTTTCTGTCTCCCACCACAATGTCAATTCCAATGTGATTTCAAGTTAGCACTTATGCAACAATTTCGCTTTTTCAAGTCATTAAGGAATAACACGATTGGCAACTTCCAGTTTTATGTTGAAAATACTTACTGTTAAATGATTGCATGAATGTTTTATTTCATTTTAAGTTGTTGCCATCTTTCTAAAGATATTTAAGTTGAAGGAGTTACCTACCATTGTTTATTAGTTACTTTGAATACTAAGCGATGTCTGTGGTATTAATTGCTTATGAATATGCCAAACTCTTTATTTGTGCTACCTCGTCGACATAGGTTTAAAATGCATAGAAGATCTACAAGGAAGAAGGCCGTGCAAAAGGTAGAGTCAGATTCAGACGTGGAGATCCTTCTAGATACCTCACTTGAAACCATGTTCGCTGATACGCAAGCTACCACCAATGTACCCCCAGGAAAATCTGCCCCATAGTTTCAGTGGGGTGACTTATATAGATTCATCAGGGATCAGGACTACTCTAATGCCCCCCTAGAATATACTTTGGTATATGCAAACATCAAGAAATCCTGTATCCATAAGGAAGCAACCCGACCTGAGTTATTTCCATGTTCCGAGGTCCTTGGTTGGTTGATCCCTCATGTCAAAACTGACACCAGGTTCATAAATGACAAGAATGGAATGAATCTGGCATCGTTTGCACCTGAACATATCACAACCACTTACATATTGCCCCTGGCAAGAGCTTGTTTGGCCGATAACTGGATAGCAGAACACCCCATGGACCCTCTAGTCTCTGTTAGGAAGATGACATTAGCTGACAGACAAATAAGACAAAGGTAGACCAATGAATATGAAAGCAACCTCCTAAAAACCCCCTATAGACTCATTGTTTTGATGTTAAGCCGAATCTTCGACATGCCTAATGGTAATATCTTCAAGATTGGTTGGGTACCAGTAATATTCCATGTAGCCATGTCCGTTACCATTTTCAATTGGGCTAATATAATTTCAGGAATCCTGGAATCACAGTTAACCGCCGCCCAAGGAGGAATGACTCAAAAGAAAGCAGACTTCTTTATGTCTTCTTATTTGATAGATTGCCTGTTGAGCAAGCACACCTTCCTAGACTTGGGTTGTTCATGGAATATAAAGGAGACACCTCTCTTCATAGCCTATCAACCCACATGGGCAAGCAAGTATGCGAACCACTACAAGCAGGTTTGCGAGAAGTTCATCATGCCCTAATATCAGCTTGTTTTTGTAGAGGAACCAAATTGCATGTCAGAGAATGCCATGCCCATTATTGAAGCATTTGGAGATTATTACGATCCCCAAGAAAGCACCTACATCCGCATGAGTGGAGGATCTGTAGCTCCATTTCTGCTTCCCAGGTATGCTACATATTTTGTGATACACAAGGAAGCCTTAAGGAAACTCTTCAGCGTCAGTGGAATCAATAGAGTCCTCACCGAAAGGAAGAAAGGAATATATCCGCCAATGCCTTTCACTATCGGCGCATATAGCCTCCAGAGGGAAAAAGAGGGAGAAAACTATGTTCGGGACTTGGAAATATTTCATTTTGGTACAAATATTTTAGAAGGCATGACCCTTGTGGTAAAATTGCCAAACATGTTATTGATCTCAAAACTACCTTTGAGTACACCCATCTTATTGACCTGAATGAAGAATTCTTTTGTAGCGCTGGGAACTTAACGGAATTAGGAAAACGCTACAAGAAGAAAGGTGGGAAGAGTTCTTCCCCAAAACCTGTTGGTTTGATACAACTGGAGCAAGAGGCGGAAACATCCCAAGCAAGAGGTTCAAAAGACATAGAGCCAGAGGAAAGAGATAGAGTCCTACAACAAAAGGTCGTCCAACAACACCAAGGCCAAGAAACAGCAAGGCTTCAAAATGAGCTGGCTGCCAAATTACAACAAGAAGAAGCAGCAAGAATCCAGCAAGAGCAAGCTATTAAGTTGTAGCAAGAGGAGGAAGCTGCTAGAATCCAAAAGGAAGAAGAATAAAGAACCTTGCTAGAAGAAGCAAACAGGATAAAAGCAGTGCTAGCCGAAAGGAGAGAGAAAGAGGAAGATGCTAAAATCCAACAAGAGCAGGAAGCAAAAGCTCTATGAAAAGAGGAAGACAGAATCCTCCAAGAACAAACTACTAAATTGCAAGAAGAAGAAGAAGGAAGGCTCTTGTTGGAGGAAGCAGACAGATGCAAGCAGAGTTAGTAGAGTTAGCAGAAAGACAAGAAAAGGAAGAAGCCGAGAAATATGCGGAACAAAACTCACCCAGCCCACGGGCCATGGACTTAGGTATGTCAAAGATAAACCAACCAGGGATAGCTCATGAAAGGGTTGTTTCTACTGAAGAACTAGCACTAACCCCATACAACCCCAGAAACCAGCGCCAAGTGGCCAACCTGGATTCCATCTATTTTCACGAATGGAAGAGGGCTATTATTGACAGAAGAGTAAGGAAAATGGAAATTGGGGAGGACTTATATGAATTCAGAGTATCGGAGACCACGCTTGTCCAAGGGATCGACATCGATCCTTCGTTCCAGGAAGGATGCACTGTAGCGTAAGCCTAGGCAAGTAAAGCCAATATCAATCGGTTAATGGAAATTGTTACGAACTACAGAGAGCTGTGTTTCAAGATAATATTCTATGTAGCCATGTCCGATACCATTTTCAATTGGGCTGATATAATTTCAGGAAGCCTGGAATCACAGTTAATCGTCGCCCAAGGAGGAATGACTCAGAAGAAAGCAGACTTCTTTATGTCTTCTTATTTGATAGATTGCCTGTTGAGAAAGCACACCTTCCCAGACTTGGGTTGTTCATGGAACAGAAAGGAGACACCTCTCTTCATAGCCTATCAACCCACATGGGCAAGCAAGTATGCGAACCACTACAAGCAGGTTTGCGAGAAGTTCATCATGCCCTTATATCAGCTTGTTTTTGTAGAGGAACCAAATTTCATGTCAGAGAACGCCATGCCCATTATTGAAGCATTTGGCGATTATTACCATGCCCAAGAAGGAACCTACATCCGCATGAGTGGAGGATCCATAGCTCCATTTATGCTTCCCAGGTATGCTACAGATTTTGTAATACATAGGGAAGCCTTAAGGAAACTCTTCAGCGTTGGTGGAATCAGTAGAGTCCTCACCGAAAGGAAGAAAGGAATATATCCACCAATGCCTTTCACTATCGGCGCATACAGCCTCCAGAGGGAAAAAGAGGGAGAAAACTATGTTCGGGACTTGGAAATATTTCATTTTGGTACAAAATTTTTAGAAGGCATGACCCTTTTGGTAAAGTTGCCAGACATGTTATTGATGTCAAAACTACCTTTGAGTACACCCATCTTATTGACCTGAATGAAGAATTCTTTCGTAGCGCTAGGAACTTAACAGAATTAGGAAAATGCTACAAGAAGAAAGGTGGGAAGATTTTTTCCCCCAAACCTGTTGGTCTGATACAACTGGAACAAGAGGCGGAAACATCCCAAGTAGGAGGTTCAAAAGACATAGAGCCAGAGGAAAGAGATAGAGTCCTACAAGAACAGGTTGTCCAACAACACCAAGGCCAAGAAACAGCAAGGCTTCAAAATGAGCAGGATGCCAAATTACAACAAGAAGAAGCAGCAAGAGCAAGCTATTAAGTTGCAGCAAGAGGAGGAAGCTGCTAGAATCCAAAAGGAAGAAGAAGAAACAACCTTGCTGGAAGAATCAAACAGGATAAAAGCAGTGCTAGCCGAAAGGAGAGAGAAAGAGGAAGCTGCTAAAATCCAACAGGAGCAGGAAGCAAAAGCTCTAAGAAAAGAGGAAGACAAAATCCTCCAAGAACAAACTACTAAATTTCAAGAAGAATAAGAAGGAAGTCTCTTGTTGGTGGAAGCAGACAAATTGCAAGCAAAGTTAGCACAGTTAGCAGAAAGACAAGAAAAGGAAGAAGCCGAGAAAGATGCGGAACAAAACCCGCCCAGCCCACAGGCCATGGACTTAGGTATGTCAAAGATAGACCAACCAGGGATAGCTCATGAACTAAGGGGTTGTTTCTACTGAAGAACTAGCACTAACCCCATACAACCCTAGAAACCAGCGCCAAGTGGCCAACCTGGATTCCGTCTATTTTCACAAACGGAAGAGGGCTATTATTGACAAAAGAGTAAGGAAAATGGAAATTGGGGAGGACTTGTATGAATTCAGAGTATTGGAGACCACGCTTGTCCAATGGACCAACATCGATCCTTCGTTTCAGGCAGGATGCAATGTAGCGTAAGCCCAGGCAAGTAAAGCCAATATCGATCAATTAATGGAAACTGTTAAGAACTACAGAGAGCTATGTTTCAAGATAAAAGCTGACAGGAAGAAGGAGGTATTAGATAGAAATGAACTAAAGAGGAAATACAAAGAGCTCGTAGAAGAGAAAGAAGAAACCACTTTGAAATCCCTGCAGCTTGAAAATGAGAAGAATTCACTGGAAATGCAACTAGAAATTTCAGAAGATGAACAAAAGGACTTGAAAATTGACATATCGGAGCTGGAAAGACTAATAGAAGAAAATACTGAGTTGTTGGAACAGCTCAGAGAGTCCAATGAAAAGAGGCAGGATCTGTCCACCTTTTACAAGGAGGCCTGTGACATGCAAGCGAGGATTCATCAATTGCTAGTACTAATTTCTGAAAAAGTTTGCAGGATGAAAGAAATGATCACAAAGATGACAATCCTTGAGATTAAAGAACTTCAGATTAAAGACAAGTATGCGCAACACGTGGTCAAGATTAAGGAGCATTTTGAATGGAGAAAAGGAAAATCCGGTTTTCCCTCAAATATGCGCGCCTTAACTGATGAGGAGCTAGATATGGATATAGGATTCCTTGAATTTTTCAGATATTGTGGCAACAGATTAAGTGTCGAAATCCAGAAGACAGTAAAAAAGTGCTACGTTATCTATTCCAAGATCCAAGAAGCTCACGAGACATGTTAGATGCCTCTACCACAGAGTATTTTCGAGTTTCGTGAAAGAGACCAGCGCATGACGGAATTGAAGAATAATTTGAACGCTGAGTTGGGCTATTTAAAGAAGATAGAGGCTATATCCTTAGAAGACCTTAATCAGTTCATTGGGCAGATTGTTGTCCACACTCACTTTCTGGAAATCTGTGCGCAGAAAACTGTAACAGGGACAGTGACCATCAAGTCAGATTTATGCAAGCATAGGATAGCACGGAATGTAACAATATCAGTAAGAGGGAAAACCATTGTAAGGGAAATTGGACATTGGGCAAGTTACATTCAACAGGAAGATAAAGCAGCACAAAAAAGCGAACCTGTTGAAAAGGGCGAGCAAATAGCAAAAGAGCGACCCAATGAGTCAGCAGAACCATGTGGGCCATAGTTTTCCTTATTATATTTTAGGAAAATAAGCTGGAAAGTTTTCATGTACAAACATACCAAGAGACGGTTGTCCTTTATTTTGTTTTTGTGAAAAGGTCCTCACGAATCATTCAATTTTGTAGTTATACACTAAATGAGAAACTAGAAGGTTCCAGAATTTAGGGCACACTTGTCAGCTCAAGGAGCAATTTGTAAATCTATATATAGAGGGATAAAAGAAGGATAAAGGACTTTTGGCAGGTGAAAGAATTTTCTTCCTTGTACATGAACTATTTTACTACATGCTCTAAGAAATGGATTTTGCCTAATGAAAGCCTGGGAGAAGGCGTTTTTTCCTGGAGGATGTGTCAAATGTGTGCTGGATTATTCTTGTATCATCTGCATATTGCTGTGAGATCATTCCTTGCTATCTTGAATTGTTTCTGTGTAATGAATGTTCTTATATGTTCCTGTCCAAAGATGTGTTTTCCCAAATGAGTAATGGACTGTATTAACTGAATTAAAGCTATCTTTAATATCTTTTATATCCTGTTGTAGATGTATCTTTATGATTAAATGGATATCTGTATGATCTTTAGGTGTTTCTTTCAGCGTATTACTCATCTTTACAGTTCGCTCCTTGCAAGGATAGATTAAATTTGTTTACACAGTCATAGATTAATTTAGGTTAATTACCTGCATTTAGCTTAGGGAACTTGCATATCATCTTAAAAATAAAATACATAAACGGTGGATCGGGCCGTAACCGGTGCAAAGGACAATAAACTTTAAATCTTACGGTAGCCAGAACCATTTACCGGACGGATTCCCCACACCAAATGGTGAACAATCTAATTGGGATAGCTTACCGAGGAGAATCCCTTGCTGATTGATACTAGGATTTTTGAGGCATCAACAAGGTGACTTGTCATATATACCTACCCCATAAAACCCCTAACTCATAATATTTGAATATATCTCATACTTTTTTAGTACATCTCTTAGGAGGCCATTTTTTGACCTCAAAATCTCTCTAATTAGGACATCCGAAGGTATCTTAGATCATGTACTACTTATGTTATTGTTAAACCTACCATTAAGAAGAAGTGGTTATGCACTACTCTATGTACCCCAGACAAGCCTTTGGAATTAGCCTCTATGGATTATATGTTAGGTATTCCCTCTATCAATATCGACAACTTGCAGTACATTTAGTAGATCCTAAGTACCCTGCAACAACACAAGTTATATGCAAATTTGGAGAAATTCTCATTTTGAATGGACGTAATTTGGTATTTGGAGTACTTCATGGATGAACATGGAGTGCGTGTGGACCCATCCATGGTCCAATTCATTCTTAATTCGATAAAACCTAATGACTCTAACAAAGCTCTGTGACTTCTTGGACCTCACCAACTTCTATCACAAGTTTGTCTTGGGGTTCTATCATATCACTTGGCCCTTAATCCAAGTGACAAGTGTGGATCCAAATCCAAGTTCACCTAAGGTGCGTCACAATAGAAAGCATTCAAGGATTTGAAAAAACGCCTCTTTTTAGTGCCAGTCCTCACTCTGCTAGACCTGCAACAAATTTTCAACATTGAGAAAGATGTCTTTCACTATGATATCAGTGTGGTCTTCATTGAACATGGACATTGGGTGGAAAATCACGATGAGACACTCTATGATGTTGTTCACATCTATCTCACCTATGACAAGGATGTGTAATCCATCATGCATGAATGCTGACAATAAAATCCATATATTGTTGGAAAGGAGATTATCATCCACACTGATTACAAACCCCTAAAATTCATGCAGATGCAGGTAAACTTATAAAACGACTTCCATAATAAGTGGTCCAAATATCTACAACAATTCCACTTGAACATTAAGTACAAGAAGGGAAGCACAAATCAAGTTTCACATTGCCTCAATTGGCCTCCAATTATTGCGTTAACCACAGTTATTAACTCCTATGTGCGTGAGACCTATGGGTGGCCCCAATCGTTTCCATGTGACCTTGGCTTCATTGTTGCTTATTAGGCACTTGGAGCAAGTGAACAAGTTCTATAATTTCACCAACAATATTCACTTTTGTGACATATAGGCCATATTTGTGATCATTCAAGCAAGCATGAGAAGTTAGTTTGGGAGGCACATTACATTCAGGTTGCGAGGCACTTTGGTGTAGAGAATATAGTAAGATTAATGTAGAAGTATTTATATTGGCCAAAGCTCCAATAGGTCTACATGTATGTTAAATCATCTATTTCCTATGCTACTGCTAAATCTGCCATTAAAAAGTAGGGTTAAGACACTGCTCTACCCACCCTAGACAAGCCTTGGGAATTAGTATTTATGGATTATATGTAAATTTTTCCCTCTACCAAACATGGCAATGACTGTCTTTGGGGTTGGTAATCAAATCTCTATGATGGCCATTTTGGAACCCTGCCAAAATATTATCAAAGTAGAATTCATCGCTAATCTCTTCTATGAGCATGTCTTGGTTCACTTTGGGATACCATGGACCATTATTCTAGATGAGTATAGTAGGTCCATAAATTTTTCCCTCTACCAAACATGGCAATGACTGTCTTTGGGGTTGGTAATCAAATCTCTAAGATGGCCATTTTGGAACCCTGCCAAAATATTATCAAAGTAGAATTCATCGCTAATCTCTTCTATGAGCATGTCTTGGTTCACTTTGGGATACCATGGACCATTATTCTAGATGAGTATAGTAGGTTCATCAGTACCTTCTGGTCTAGAATATAGTTTATGATGGACACCAAGCTTACCAAATCAACTTCCTTCCACCTCCAAACAAATGGACAAATAGAGGTGGTCAACAAGATTATTGTGCATATCCTACAAATATAAATTCCAAGAATCCACATACATGGGCTAAGGTCCTTCCATATGTTCAACATAGATACACAAATCCCTCAAATTTATTACTAGCCACAACCCTTTTTAGGCGTGATTTGGGTTCTAGCCATCATCCCCCATTAATGTAGCTCTTCCCATTGCATATGCACAGGAAGATTCCTCCCATGCTTAGATTGAAGAAGATACAACAACCAAATTTGTTGAACATATCCATCATATCGAACAACAATTTCATGATATCCTATAGAAATCTAGTGTGAATTACAAGTAGTGACATGACCAACATCAAGTTCCACTAAAGTTCCAGGTTGGTGATAAGGTATGGTTGCATTTGTAGAAAGAGCACCTCACGGACCAGGGATGATTTTAAGAAACCCCCCAAAATTTATATGTATAAAAAATGGGCGAATCTCCCCAATATATAGGAAAACTTGAAGGCGATTTTATCAATAATATAATATGTATATATATTTTTTTGGTGAATCTTTCATTTCATTATATAATGCTGTAAAATCTTGGCGAATATTTCACTTAATTATAAAAAACTGTAAAAACTAGGCGAATCTTTCACTGATTTATAAAATATAGTAAAAATTTGGCGAATATTTTTCCAATAAGACTCGAGCTTTTGATTTTGTAGATTACTAAGGTAGTGCAACAGAAGAACATACATCAAATCTCAAATATGGACTCTCTCGACTCCTACACTCTCGAATGAACAAGTGTATGAATGAGGAGAGGATGGATTTATTTATGCATTTCACAAGTAGTATTTGATCACTCACAATTAGAAGGTGTCGATGAAACACGACTGCACTAACTAGATTCATGGCAAGTAGGGACTCTACTTGTTATCTCGTCCCTTAATTGTCCAATGGACATGTGGGGTCATGAATCTTGACAAGCCAACAAACTGATACAATTACATGAATATCCTAGTAGCGAACCACTTCCTTTATATATAGAGATAGTTCTTGGACCAATTCCAAGGTTCCAACCAATATTGTCACCAAATTTTCTTCTCTTTGGTGTCGAATGGTAGGAGAGTTGCATATTTGTCAGTGAATACTTAAAATGGCTCAATCCAAACAAATTTTCCTCGGCAAGTGATAACTTCTCCCATCACTGTTTTAAAACATCCCAACACTATAAAATCATCCATAAATTGATAAATAACAACCCCATGCACTTCTAAATTCACCCAGTGATGAGAATAACGCCCCATGCACTTCTCAATTCACCCAGTGATGAGAAAAACACCCTAGACACTTCAATACTTGCCCCGAGCACTTCAAAATTCTCCCAAAGATGATAAAAATGCCCTAAGCACTTCAATATTTTCCCAGTCACTTCTAAATTCTCCCAAGAATGATAAAAACTCCCCATGCACTTCAATATTTTTCCCAAGCACTTCAAAATTCCCTTGAGGCACTTCAATACTTACCCCATGCACTTCAAAATTTACCCAATGATGATAGAAACGCACCATGCACTTCAATATCTACCTCGGCCACTTCAAAATCTCCCAACGATGATAAAAACACCCAGACACTTCAATATTTTCCCCAGACACTTCAAAATTCTCCCAGCAAAGGTAAAAACGCCCCCACCCACTTCCATGATTTCTCAGACACTTCATTACTTGCCCCAGACACTTCAAAATTCGTCCAATGATGATAAAGATTCCCTATGCACTTCAATAGTTTCCCTAGGCAAGGGAGAAAAACACCCAACAATGATATAATCACCCAGGCAATCACAAAAATGCCTCAATCCGCACAAATTTTCCTCGACAAGTGATAACTTTGCCCATCACTATTTTAAAATGTACCAACACCATAATAGCATTCATACATTGATTGATAACAACCCCAAGCACTTCTAAATTCATGCAGTGAGGAGAAAAGCCACCCATGCACTTCTAAATTCACTCGGTGATGAGAAAAATACCCCATGCACTTCTAAATTCACCCAGTGACGAGAAAAACACCCCAAGCAATTCAATACTTGCCCTGGGCACGTCAAAATTTTATGAAATATGATAAAATTGCCCTAAGAACTTCAATATTTTCCCAAGCACTTCTAAATTCTCCCAAGGATGATAAAAACTCCCCATGCACTTCAATATCTTCCCAAAGCACTTCAAAATTTCCCCGAGTCACTTCAATACTTGCCACATGCACTTCTAAGTTGACCCAATGATGATAGAAATGCCCCATGCACTTCAATACTTGCCTCAACCACTTCAAAATTCTCCCAGCAATGATAAAAAACACCAAGACACTTCAATATTTGCCCCAGCCACTTCATAATTCTCATAGCGAAGATAAAAATGCCCCCATCCACTTCTAAATTCACCCAGTGATGAGAAAAATGCACCATGCACTTTTAAATCCACCCGATGATGAGAAAAATGCCCCATGCACTTCTAAATCCACCTACTAATGAGAAAAACATCTAGAATTCGTGTCCTCTGATGCAAATGAGAAAATATGGAAATCTTTTGAATAATCAGGGTTAACCAAAATCGGTGCTTTTGCTATGCTATCCTTGATGCACTTAAATGAATTGTATGGTTTGTATGTTTCCCAACCTTATGAATCTAAGGAGTGTAACCTACCGTCTGTAGATTTCCATAATAATTATGGTTGGCCTCAAGACCCTGATTCTGATCGACATGTGGAGGATTGTGTGAGTAAAAATTCTTATCAAAATCCAAGCTTGGGAAATTGAAATCTTTCTGATGGCTAGAGAAAGTGTGATTTTCTTGATCATATGGAAAAACAAAATTTAGAATCTGAAAATTGGTTGACTGATCTAGCTCATCATGTATGCTTGTAGATGGTTGGTATGCATTACTCTGATTTCTAATGAATGCATCCTTGATATTTTACCCAATAACATTATTATTGAAAAATCCTCCATGATATTGAGTGCTACCATATGTATTGTCTTGGGGAGCAGAAACTTCCCATTTACCATTACTTGTAGCATAATCATTTGAATACCTCGACAACTCTGCCATAGTACATTGTGTCTGCACACCTTGAAACTGATTACTTTGGCTATATAAAATGGGATCATCATAAGCATAATCTCTATCAAAGACTTCGTTTACTTCAGCTTGCTTAAATGACATTAACTAATTTTGAAAAGAAGATGTTGTTGAAACTCCACTTGTATAAGTTTTCCAACCATAATCTGCCACTCGATTCCATGCCACTCTTGAGCAACTAAGTTATAGTACAATCCAGGATACTAAGGAAGGGTAGTTGATGGTATGTATCCAAAGTCGACATGCCAAACAAGAGAATGATGTTCTTGTTATGGCCTTGATATGTGTTGAATTATAATTCAAGATGCAGAAAAATATGTTGTAGTCTTTAACCAATAGATCATATACTAGGCCAGGATTCCTGTCACATTCAGGCTGACATGACTTGCACCGTAGTTGAACGGACATGTTCTTCCTGCCATTTAGTTGAAAGGACCTCATTGACTAGAACCTTTTTAATGTGGTGTTAATATTTGTAAAATAGCTGTCCAAAAAACCTACACTTTAGATTTGATGTAATCAAGAACTTCTGCCCCATCAATTGCATTCCAATGTGTAGCAGGAAGAACATGAGTGTCTATAACAACCTTGTTTCCATTTATGGGTGCATTGTAGATAATCATGCCTAATCTCCCTACCATACGAACTATTTCACCTTCCTAAACTCTTGCATTGACACCATGAAGGAAAGACACAGTCTTTCCTTCAACTTTGAAGGGATCTAGAGATCCCATGGTGCAAAATTGTCTGCAACATTATTCCCATAAAATTTGTTAAAACTCATCAGCGTAGAGAGTTGCAACTTCTTATTCCTTGAACTATTATTAATTCAAGTTTCTTCTTTGGAAATAAAATGTCATAATTGATAATGGATTATAACTCATTTGAAAAACATTAAAATTGTTAATTATGTAGCATACCCATCATTTTCAATTCCATGCCTCCAGCTGCCGATACTAGAGGATAGATTTTTTTCTTTGGTAACTAGAACTCTGATATGCTTTCTCCCTAGTATTGAAGTTTTAAACACAAATATATAGAGGCTTAAAATGATATTTCTATAATAATACAAAGGATCATATTTGTTGACTTCAATGGCCTTCATGGGGCTTCTAATGGCTTACAATTTTATGGAAGGATGGAAGTAAAAAGTTCATTAAGAAAAATATCCCTTGAAAATAACATTGTAGAGAGTAACCTTCATAGTATTTGGAACTACTCTAGTATGAATGCATGTGTTCCAGTGATTAAAAGGTCTGATAATGGTTTGAAAACCACTTGCAATGTGAATAGAGTGAAAAGGGTATAAGACTATCAGCCTAATTTAGTGTCTACATATTCTAATGGTAAATTTGGTTCCCGGGGTTTTATGAGGGAGACTTATGTATATGGATTTCATATGATGAATTAAATGTGGTTTCATATTTGACTGAAAACATAAATGAATTTGAAGAAATAAGATATACTCACTATATATTTCCTGTTGTTTCTAAGAATAACACCTTAAGGAAATTGTCATTCAATGTTGCTTGCTCACATGATTATGATCCATGGTGCCATATTTGAAACTGTCCCCGAAGATGGACCACTATTTCCAGTAGAAAAAATTACTACCTTTCCTCTTTGGACTGCATGGAACACTCCAAATGCCACTACATCTTGAAAATAATCATAAAGAGGAGGGTCAGATCTGAGAAAAACAAAGAACACATCAATTCCGTCATGTACCCAGGAATCAAATGCCGCAAGAATATATGCATCATAGCATTGAGGCCAACAGACTTTGTAGGATGCAACTCTAGCATGAGGATATCCTCCTTTTGCAATCCCTTCGGCATATCCAATTATAGTTGTGTTTTCCACAAAATTCCCACCTTCTGTAGACAAGGTATGAGTACCATGTCCATTTGTATATGGTGGAGAAAGAAATCCACCCACAAAGGGATTGAAAGGCCCATTTGCAACCTCAAATCCCTAGTTGAAGTTGTTGGCTCCAATCAATTTCCTGTTGCAAACAACACATTGGAGAGTGAATCTTTGATTCTATGAAAAATATCATGAGGTTTTCTTCCTGATCAAATGCCTAATGTACAAGACACTATAGAGTGTGAAACCTTGATTCTATGAATACAAGTAATAAATGTCTTGTTTCTTTAAGAAGGTAAATCCTACAACATAGTTGGGTTCTAGCATAAAACATAAAAATAACAAGCACAAGGAGGCAGAGGATTTCCCAACATTCACGTTGGCATTGTTCTTCTCCTTAGAAATACAATGCAACAATAAGGAACAAGAACCACATTAGAATGTAAGGAATGTAGCAAGAACAAACAAAAATGCATGAGTATGTGCATGTATTATTATTGTTTTTATTGATAGAATACAAACATAAGTAAAGCAAACACAGGGAAAAAATTCACCAATTAGAAAATCCATCTATAACAATGTTGCAAACACCATCTCGACAAAAAATCGACAGGGTTTAGAAAAAACATCATTTCAGAATATCTCAAGCACACATTGGCAAATATCAGCAATATTCATTTTTTTCAATTTTTTATACATCTAAAGCAATAATAACATCAAATAAACACATTGCCATATCAATATAGCAAGAAAACTGATATATAAGATATATAAGATGTCTAGTGATACATCACACATAAAAAATGAAATGTGTCTTGAATCTCGAGTCATAAAAAAATATAACAAATGTATCAAGTTGAGGTATAAAAATCAATTGGGAAGTGTTGCCCCCTATTAGCATAGGGTGTGCGCTTTAAATTTTTCATGATTTCTGGGATGACATGGGAATCAAGGAGTCATTATGGGATATTTGCACGATTGAGAACAACAATGACCAACAGTAAATCCAAGTCTGGATATTTTCTGGGCACTTCACCCCCAAACAACACTGAGAAGTAATCCTGGCCTGTTTTGACGCAAATAAGCATCAACAAACACTTCTGATATATTTTGGGCAGCTTCTGAAGTTCATATCAGTGGAATAGGCATCAAAACTCAAATCAGGGCACAATTTGGATGGATCTATGCATTCCTACAGCTGTTTGGGCTCTTTGGACAAGACTGGGCATCATTCTCAACAGTTTCTCCAAGTTCTGGGTGTAATCTGAACCCTAAAATAGAAATAGACATCATATTTTGGGTCTAATATGAGCCATATGGGGATTTCACTCAGTTTCATGGGCATGAATATCTAGTTGAGGGGTTCAAGTGCATTTAGATCATATGCTAGAGTCCATATCATGGCATTGGATACCTCCTAGTTGGGATGATTACTGCTATATTCCAACTATGTTTATAGACTAGACTTGAATCACATACCTAATACTAACATAATAATATATGCTAGTTATATACTATAATACTTGTAACGAGCCTTACAGATGTTACTTGTGAGTATGAGAATTGGGCACCCTTGAGATGGATAAGCAAATCATTAATGTGAGAAAATGGGTATCAATTTTTATAGTCACTTCATTGAGATCATGATAATAAGTAACAAGATGCCATGCACCAGATTCCTTTACAGAAATGAAGAAAGTAGAGGAACCATAAGGAGAGGAATTAGGTTCTATATGTCTAAAGTTTAAGACATATTGAAGATGTCACTCAATATCAAGAAATTCATGAGGGGCTAAATGGTATATTGGAGCAATTGGAAGAGAAGATGTTGAGACAAGATCAATAGTGTGCTAGATGAAATGAATGGGGGGAAGGCCAACAGGAGGTTTAAATACATACAAAAAATCATCTAACAAGGGCTTCATATAGGTTGTGGAAGGATGGGAGTCATTATCAATATTAACCCATTGAATCACACATAGTGACATGAATTTGTGAAGATTGACATGGAACACAACAACATTGTTGGACAACAAGGAAGGTGAATGGGTTATAGAAGATGTGAGATCACAAGCCTTTCCATCTTTAAAAAATTTATAAGTGTTTTGGTGAGCATCATATAGGGAATGACGAATAATTTGGTAAGGAAACCCAGTAGTAAATATACACAATTGAGAGGAGACACATCACATTCCAAAGTATATTGAAATGCCCCAATGGAAATGGTGATAACATAATGCTCAGTGACATGTAGATGAGGAGCATATTTTGTAACCAAACCTTATATGGAGTTTGATGGTCTATAGTGGGGAGCTGCATATAGGATACTAAATATCATGGGAAAATATATTTATTTGGCCACCATTATCCATAATTAGGGTGGTGATTCTAGATTTAATTTGATAATTATGAGCATATAGGAAACCTAGTTGATGCTGGAAGGATTTGTTGTACATGAATGATAGTGTAGGATCTGGGGTGGTGGGATTGGGTAAAAAAATTGGAGGACTCAAAAAATTGGTAGAAGAGTGAGATGAGGTACTAGGAATGGGCTTTGATAGGAACAATAATTATAAAAGTTATCTCCACGTAATTTTTTCCCAAGCAAATAAATAGACCCTTGAGAAATATCAATGACAAAGTGTGAAAATTAGTGTCCAATGTTTAGCTTGGATTTAAGATATGTAGCAATTCCAGTTAAGTTTCATAGATATAGCAGATTAGGAAACAGACAGATCATACCACTATCAAGGACATAATAAATTAAAAAGTCCCTATGTTTTCCTAGGGGATTTGAATATTTACTTTGATAAGTGAGCAGGATTGGATGAAGGCTACCATAAAATGAGAACATTGTTATCTTTCTGTTTAAATGAAAACTTTCATGAGTATGGCTTAACTCTACACAAATAGTTGTTGTGACCTAATAGTTGCTGTGACCTATTGCTTAACTCTACACAAATAAAATATCATGTTGAAATGCTACACTACCGTGCTTGGAGATGTGAATCAAATTGCAAGTTAAGTCACCATTTTCTCCTTTATTTTGCAAATAAACCTCAAGTGTTTTATTGACTAAATGATCTTGGATCTGTTTCTGATGTTCTTTCATATCTGCATACAAAATTATCTCCTTTTTCCTAGGCAGGGACTATTCAACCTTTTCCTTCAGCCTTCTAAGAAGAAATGGTCTAAGAATCAAATTAAGCTTTGAAATTACCTAGAAAAGTACTTCTTATCAATGCGAACAAGGGAATCTCTTTACCTAGATGAGCATTTGATGTGGGTACCTAAAAAGGGGAATCTCTTTACTATTTATTTATTTATTAATTTTCTAGTTTTCAAATTTTATTTTAAGACGAACAAATATAACTTGATATTAATCAATGGATTTCAATCTAATTTCCCTCAGTTATTAGAAGCAATAGCTAACAGGAATGAGTGCGACAAAGGACCAATAAGGATAGGAAACTTGGGATAGACTTCTTAATAAACTGTAAGAAATAGGTCTAATGGCAACATTCTATTCCTAGAAATGGAAGCAAAAAGTAAGATCTGCACTTTGTTATGAAAAAAACCCGGTCAATGCTTTTTTCACTGCTAGGATACTGCACTTTTCTGAACATATAGAATTTGAGATCTCTTTATTGAGAAGTTTTATGAGTTAGTGGGGATTTATGTTCTGTTAGGGATTGTGTTTCCATTTAGGGTTAGTTCAGTGATCTTTGGTCATGTTTATCTATTATTATTTTCTGAAGTAAAAAAGGAGAAATAATGTTGGAATCCTGGAACCAATAGGTTTTGGTAGTTTTGTGAATTTTTGAGAAATTGCTAGGAGTTTTCTGAAAAAATGATAAATTGTTGAGTAGTTTCCATATGTTTGGAAACGTTGCTGAGGTAGTTTGTAGTGGTTTGACATATTTCAAAATTTGGCTATGGTCTCAAGGTACGTAGTTTCATTATGCAATCTACATCCTATTTGGGTTGCAAAAAGAAGGAATATTGAAAGGAGTCTATGATGTTGAACATGTATTGGAATGAATGTGGGGCAAGTAATGCACTTGAGCCTTGATTGTAGGTTTGATCAATTTCGAAAAATTAGATTTAGTCTTGTACTATTTTCTATTAATAAATTGTCATCAGTTTGCAATGAAGTTAGGTAACACCAACTACAATTGAAGTCACACAATGATCTCATTCTTAGATATGGGTATAGCACCTTATGCATAGTTACTTGACTCTTATGAGCTTGAGTCAAGTCTTCCAAGTTTAATTTGGCCTTGGTTCATATGTACAATTTTGATTTGCATGTCAAACGCAAATCAAATTGAGTGACTAGTTTGACTCATATGTCTCATGAGTGAATCTTGTTCTTATGTTCATAAACGACATTGAAAGCCATAACTAATATCCAATATTGTTTCCTTTTCTATTTTTATTTCACAATAAACAACTAGTAGACTTGTTCCTTTCCTAAAATCCACGTCATTTTGTAGTATGTAGTATATTTATGTACTTTGAAATGTGTTACTACTGAAAATACCTATCATTTGAAAATTGAAAATTCTATAATAATGAAATTCATTTAAATTTAGTGTATTTTGATGTTATTTTAAGTTATCAAGCCAACATACAAGTCTTTCAAAGTTTTAGTCAACTCTTACTCTTCAATGTTGTCTAGTGACTCTTTGACTAAAGTTTGGGAACTTTGATGTGATGTTGGGGAAGTTAAATTCATATTTATTTGCACAATGAAATAATTGTGAAAGTTGGGATAGGCCCTCTAGTACATGATTATGTTATATTTATTGTGAGATGAGATATGACGAGATGATTTTATTAATGTCCAACGAATGACCATAAAAGTAGGTCAATGAGATTGAAATAATACGCCTATTGTAGGTGCAAAGAGAGATTGTGAGGGCTACTCCTAGAACATTATCAAAAGTAGTAAAAGATAAAGAACTAAGTGTCCAACTAAAAACTATATGTCTATAAGAGAGGAGGGTCCCAACCACCATTCATCAGTACCGTGTCGGGCACAACAGTTTCCCAACCATCATTTTCAAGTTGTGTCTTCTTATTAGAGATCACCAGCTCAAGAGTTAGGTATTTGTAATTAACTAGTAATGATGTTTTGATGCTCTTTCATCACCCTCACAGCTGGACAACCCTTATGCCTAAGCCTTCCCTTACTCTATTTAGATAGTCTAGATTAAGTAGAAAGGGGTGAGGATTAATCAACACAAGGCTCTCTACTCATGATGCAAGGTGCCCCTCTTGAGTATTCCAGTATTTGGTGCAAGTTATCCACATCTAATTCAACCTTCTAAGTCTACACTACAATTTAGTTATCCACTTAGGCATGATTAAATAAGATTTCAATGTTTCTTTTATGGATTAGAAACAAAACTTAAGTTCTAACAAGTTGTCATGCAGCATAGAATTTTGATAACCCAAGGTAATTTGTCCCTGAACAAGGCAGATTTCCATGAGCACAAAGAAAATAGCCATAGAAGTTTGATACCCATTACTAGGCAGAATCATCAAATTAACAAAACAAAAGGAGAAGTTCCAGGCTTTCTAACAGAAGTAATGTTTCCAAGAACATTTTCTAAGATATCAAAAACATGGAGAAAACAATTGTTGGAGTACTAACACTCCAATAATATTTAGGAGCCATGAAAATTTGTGTAAGTCCCACTTTACTATTTAGTGTCATGTAAATGATAAGGTGACATTTAAATGATATGGTTAAGGGTTAGGTGGTTAAACCACCAAAACCACTAAAGAGTGGAAAAATATTTAATAATGTTAGACGTCACATGCTGTATGGGAAATGTATCATTCATGCATTAGTAAGAAAGACTTCAATGTTTCCTCTCCACTATAGTCTATGAATGTGTGAACCCTAAATTTTTACATAGTACCAACGCAATACTGGTCTTGACTTTCTATTGGAGTTCATGTCTAATGAGTTCATTTACACTCTCAAGGATTGAGGTCGGGACTTTTAAAAGAAAAAGAAGTCCAACTCTAACTGATATAATTTAATTTTAAAAAGAGAATAAACTAAAGTTTCTAAGGTTTGTACTTTTAGAAGGATTTCAAATAAACAATTTAGAGTAGAAAATGAGAATAATTCAAACACCATACAAATGATAAAAATGAAGAATTGAGATTTTTCGTTAGTTGAAACTTGAAAGATATTAAAAATTAAAGTTAGGATTTCGTGAGCAGAGTGAGTGCAAATGTCAAAGATGGGATTATTGTGCAGGAATATCTCATCAAAGGCAGCTAGGAGAGCAACAAGAGTAACAAGTTTTTGAAAGACTTACAACCTACAAGAATAATTCCATACACATTGCAAGCTAGATACGTGAGATGCTTGTAAAGAAGCTAACTCTGAGAAAATAGATGCTAGTAGTATGCTGACCCATGACGAGTAGGGAAAAACACCAATAAGAGAATGATTGGATGAGATTTGCAAATAGGATTGTAGCACCTACACATAGTGATTTCGAGGAAACATAATACAACAAATGATTTTAACGAGCATGGTAAAACACCATTTACAGAATGACTGAATCAGTTTGGCAGACAGGAATGTAGCACCTATATACAATGATTTTGAAGCAACATAATAAAACATATGAATTTAATGTTGAGACAATAATACAGTCAACTTAGTAGACCCTACAAATATGTTGTTGCATATTGAGTTGAGGGTACAAGATTACAACATAAGTGCCCAACGAAAGGAAAGACACCATGTAAGAAAGCAAGACAACAGACAGAAAACGAGAAGGAAAGACACCATGTCAGAAAGAAATCCAACAAACAGACAACGAGAAGGAAAGACACCATGTCAAAAAGCAATCCAGCAGATGAACAAGAATATTTATGTGACCGACATGATCCATTTTGAGTAATTCCATATGTTGACATGAATTTTCCATACGAGGGCACATTTAGAAATGATGCTTAGACATGAAGACACCAGCTAGGGCATGGTATTTGCAAGTCACATAATTCCAAAGAAAATGTACTTGTTGTTTTCTATTATGAAAACCTCATAAAATTTGAGTTTCAATGATGGTGAAATGAATCATAGGTTGAATAAAAATTAAATGATGCATATATTTGGCCACAATTATTAAAACAAAACACTCCAAAACTTAAAAGACAGTCTTCTGGAAGCACTGAAAGAAATATTTCAGTTTAATCCCGTAGTCTATTTTATCTAAAAGAAGTAAGACAAAAACAAATAGGTGGACTGGCATTATACCATTAATGTTGAAACCGATGAAAACTAACTGTTTTGAATAACTATTAAAACTTAGGCGTATTCAAGAAAAGGCTACAGTAGTTGGAATACTCAGTTTGATAGACTGTCAAGGTGAATCCAATTGAATCTTTCCTTCAACGAAAGGATACATGAGGGTGGTAGAAATTTAATATTGTTTGAATATTGTTCAAGTGGGAGTGGTGGATTCAGGCTTCAAAATTAGGGAGACAGTAGTTCGATAGAGCATTGATGAAAGACCCGGTCTCAAAGATTAATAGAACATAAAGACATGACATGTAACTAGATTACCTTCCTAGAAAACAAATCACCACTACAGCTAGTTACATAGGTGTAGTCTGTAATCCTTGCAGATCCATCCCCAGATCCAGAGTAGATTCAAGATCTTAGGTCTCATTTGGCATGTCAATAATTGGGTCAACAAAGACTTAGATGGTTCTAGAGTCAACTACAAACTAGATTTTAGATTTGGGTCATGTTGTGAATTTCAATTTGGAAATGTAATCTCCTAGAATGAGGCTGGTGCCCTCTAAAATAACCAGCCTCCCTCAATACCTAGATCATACCCTTATATCTTAGGAAGAGGATAAATATCTTCACACAGATCAAACAAATTATCCCAATTAAAATCCTTCCAAACCTCCTTAATTGGAATGGAATCAATGGATAAGGACAATGAAGAAAACAATTTCCATCCTCTAAAAATATAGTTTCCTATAGCATCTGCTTTGTATTCCACTGCCCAAAATCCATCGACCAAAGCAAGGGAAAATTCTCCACACAACTCATGATTGGGTTCTTTCCTTGCATCCTTAGTTCAAGTACCTATGGCTAACTGGGAAACACAAGCTTCGTCTGAAGGAGTTGCTTTTCACTTAGTTGAATATCATCTAAACTAGAGTTATAAACTTCTGCCAATAAGAAGTATATTCTATTTTCCTACAGAAGGATAATTTTTGAATGACAGTAGTTGTCATTTAATTGTGAAAGTTCAAACATTTAAAAATTCACCCCTTCTTGACTGGAAATGCAATCTCTTTGCTCAGTTTATTGATTAACATGAAAAGAATAAAGAGACATTTGTGAATAAACTTGCAGATATTTTGGACCTATGTCATAATGTTTTCACCTAGGACCAAAGGTTTTTCAAGAATGATTGGATCATGTATAGTCTGTTATGGAAATAACATCCTAGATTTTTGTGTAAATATTTTAATTTTCTTCTTGGCAACCAAATTCTGACAACGGTTGCTATAAGAATCTTCATCCATGGATCTATTGGATAAAGATGGCATGTTTGTAGGGTACGATTTGAACCTCCAAACCGGTATCTATTTTCTGTTTGATTGGAAAATGGCAGCATCATTTACACAAAACTGGATGTGTAAATCAATGGTGGTTATTCACTCATGTAATGTTGCTAAGTAGAAGGAGAAAACAAAAATTATGTCAATAAAAAAAGGGTCTATGCCAACAAGGATGATTATATAACAAAAGTGTACAAGGCATGAAAACTAAACGAATGGAAGAGAAAGACTCGTGAAGGCTATGATGCATGGATAGGTTGTGAAGAGGTTGAGGGGCCACTTGTTGTGGGAAAAGATATTGAAGGAACTGGCACATTCCTGCACACTCCATTTGCTGCCCCCGCCTGCAATATCCAATTCATCTGTTTAAGACTTGATTCCTTTATAACCAATTGAAGAAAATAATAATCATTGTGAGAGAATAAAATTACAATCAATTTGTACAGTAATCTCTAGCCACTTCAGGAAAATTCTTGAGATTGTTTTTGACATTTTTCTGAAAATTCTAGATTAAAATCAAAAGAAGCTAAGAAAATGCTCGTCCAAACACTTGAGTTAATGCCAATTCTTATTGTGTTTAATCCTTTTACACAAATATTTAGTTGAATATGTCAAGTTTTACAATGTTGTGAAGGTTTAGACCAGCAAACTGTGAATAGCAAGCTCATTTCAATGGAGTTGTTGGTGCACTCAAAGCAACTGAGTTATTTTTTGACCATGTCTAAAGCCATTTTGGGTTTTCTCTATTTATCGTTTCTAATCATAAATCTCATTCTCTTGGCCACTCTTGACAGGATTTGTGGAAAATGTTGGGTTGTCAACTCAATTTTCTACTTTTCATCTAGAAACAAATAGTCAAACAAATGTTATCAACAATACCCTTCTCACTGCTATTAAAATTCATCATCAGTCTTAAAAGTAGTGGGATAACACACACACACACACACAGAATACAAGACAATTACAACAAGGCTCCTCATTTGTCTACAGGCCACTGTCCCTTTAAGGCTTGTTATGGTTTTCAACTGCATGCACCTTATGAGTTGTGGATGTGTCTTATTTTTCTTTTCATCAGAAGAAAGAACAAGGTAAATCCTCTACTTTTACACTTGGAAAAGTTTCATCCCAAAGAAAAAACAATACTTTTGCAACACAGGGAAAATAAAAGGCATCAAATTATACATGACCTTCAAAAAGTTGGAGGTAATGTCTACATAATTTGGGTAGGCAAAGAAAAAACAATACTTTTGCAACCCAGGGAAAATGAAAGGGCGTCAGATTATACATGACCTTCAAAAAGTTGGAGGTAATGTCTACATAATTTGGGCTGGCAAAGACAGAAGCAAGATCAACATTATAAACTATAGCCTTTATGTTATGGTTAAACTAAAGCCTCTGAAACAAGTTAACCAATCCCCCACCTTGACAACCCAAATGCCCAAGCGAATCCAATATCATTCCCAACATAGTAAGTAAAAAAGTAAAACGCTAAGAAGCCCAAAACAAGCTGCACCTTTTCCAGAGCCAAAAAAATGGAAACACGCAGCCTTCTGTAGAAGTGTGTCTGCACGTAAATACCGAGGAGGCCCAACCCCAATATATGATGCTGCTGCTGCAATGGTGGAGAGCTGTGGCAACTCTAGAATGAAATTCAAGCCCGATTATCCCCAATGGAAACACTATGAAACCCGATTCTACCAAATCGAAACCCTGAAACCTGATTCTATCGATATATAGGGAAGAAATCGGTCCATTATGCCCTGATGCCAGGATTTATGGACGAATTTCTTAAAAAACATTCACAATAATGAAAATCCTGGGGCGATTGAGACTCGTATTTCGATTTACAACAAAAACATTGGGCGAAATTTGGATTTAAAACCTCCATGGATAGAAATCGGGGGCGAATGGAGAATTTTAGGGGAATTTGTGGAGGCTAAAATCGTTTTTCCGGGTAAATACGATTGGGCTAAGTTTGTTTGAACCATTTTTGGGGAAATAAATAATGGGCTAAATTTTAATAATGAAAAAAAGAGGTTTAATATAAAATATTCGCCCACTAAATTTTCAAAACCCCCCAAAATTCGCCCATGGGCTATAATTCGCCCCTAAAATTATCCCTGTCACGGACCTTTAGAGAAATATTAGACCACTTCAATAAATGCCTTACACCGTCTAAAATTTTATGGGTGAGAATACTTTTGAGTTAAGTATACCCCCTTTTCTTGACTTGCGCCAAGTATTTAATGTGGAGCTACTTTAACCATATTTTCCACCTCTGTTGGATACCTCAAAGGAAGGTTGGCCCCTATAGAAATAAATCCTTACTACATCGGGAAAGCTACAATGGACTGAATCATGGACATCCAAATGAGGATCAGCCACCAGCAAAGCATACAACTCTATCGGGTGGTCAAAGCACGACACCTTCTTCACTAAGGAAAGTGGCTCACCAAAAGTCAGATCTAGTAGAATTTTCTCCATATAATGGAGGAACCTGGATAAATGGGGACCGTTGCTTCCTTGGGGGGGGGGGGGGGGGGTGAATATTTATCCAAGTGGATACTAGTGGCCACCCTACCTATTCCACTAACTCATAACAGTTCTCCACCTTGGCGCTTTTTCTACAATTTTCCAAGTCTTCAACTTCCAGGGCATTGTTTAGTCCCTAAATAGTGTTTTTTGGACCTACGATGGCTTAGGATTGTCAAAGAGTCTCCTAAATCTTGATTGAAAATTTTCTTCTCTTTGATATATTTCCAATGGGCTACCATGCTCCCTAAACGGAATTTGTATGTGGAAGTTGATGTATCAACTATACTCCTCACGACCCACATTTCTTTTTGTCACTTCATCTCCTAGGTTGGGGTTTTGTATATTTAGGGGTTTTTCCTCTTACAATTTATCACATTATGTTAAAAGTCCATTTTCATCCACCTTTAATGGTCTTCTTTAACACAACTATCTTTAAAGATAAGCTACCACCATTCTAGCTAGTTTTCACTTTTTTGTAGTTTACAACGTTTTTCCATTTCATTCATAAGTATAATTTGGGTTTTATTGTACTACTATTCTCTCTGCAACCTCTTTGTTTAAGTTTCCATTTTATCTGTTTTCCTTCATTTCGTTCTTTAAATAATCCAATTCAACTAAAGTTTGTGTACCGAGGAATTAATGAAGAAACAGATAAAATTTGTTTCAATGCTCAAAAGAGACCTTGGAAACCTCATCCTCAAGATATGGTTCAAGATCCTTCTCATTCTTATAATTCTTTTTGGACTAACAAGCAAATGCAATATCCTTCTCAACTTTAGCATCCCTACATACCATGGCAACAATGGCCACCTCATGCAATCCAAGGCTATTAATGGACACAAGGTTGGAGAGGTTTTTGTTTGAATCACGGTAACAATAGACCACCCCACAATTTCTACAACATTGTTTTCAATTACCTCGGCAATATTAATTACAATTGCTTACTAGCAACCCTCCACTGAGACCATAGTTACTTTGCCAACCAACTACTAACCAAAATAATAAAACAACTCAATATGTTTATAACATTGAGTTGTCAATCTTTCCTACTTATGTCCTCTCCCTTGTAAATTTCCAAGATATAAATTTAATATCAAGGAGATTTATCAATAATCAAACTTCTCCGATTATCACAGAAGATGATGTGGGGGAAGTTCAAGACTCAATAGGAAAATATTTTGCAAAGAATCAATTTGTTGTTCAACAACCTAATAAACCACAAACCATTTCTATAGAAATTTCAAAACATCAATAGCTTGGAGTTGCATAGCTTCCTCTGTATCTGTAAACGTTAAGTTTTGACAAACCCTTTACCCATCATAAGTTTTGACTTGAGAAAGTTGTGTTTCAAAATTATTTTATTCCAAGCAATCAAGGATGTCCCTATCTATGGAAAATATCTCTGAGAATTGTCTATAATGGAGCCTAGGAGGAAGAAGAAAGACCCCCAAACAATCCATGTGGTTGGCCAACTAGTATATCTAATGCTTGGAAATATTTTCACTACCAAGTACACAAATCCTTGGAGTCATATTGTTGATTTCCACATCAATCATACTCGTATTTCAAATACTGTAATTGATTTAGGAGTTTCCATAAATTTTATGACCAAAGAAACTATGGAGAGGCTTAAATTACCTAATTTACAACAAAATCCTATAGTCCTTTGTCTAGCTGACCAATCCACATTCAAAACTAAAGGTACCTTAGAAGGCATTGTGATTTCATTGGATTCCTGGGAGTATCCAATAGAATTTATTGTTTTGCAACCAAAATCTAACCTTGGGGGTTATCCCTTGACCTTACGCAAGCCAAGTTAGCTACAGTTGATGCCTATATTGGTTATATATATGGAGACATGATGATATCCCGAGGAAATTCCACTAAGAAACTCACTTTATATCCTCCTACCAACCCTAGCATTGATCATGATACACCGCTTTGGATAGGAAATGAGGATAGTGATGAAGAGAATGATTTACTGATAATTATCTTAGACCAATTGGTCTTATATAAGGAAGAGACTGAAGATGGCATGATCAACAACTTTATTCTGGCCCCTATTTCATTCCATCATCCAACCTTCACATTTTTTAGTTATATATTGGATCAGAATATTCAAGAAAAGGGTGTGATGGCTACCCTCTCCTTATAGTCATATTATATGCCTTATCCACATTATACAATACTGGAATCTTCTAGTAAACCTATAGAGCTTAGCCAAAGAAAATCATTCGATATCAACTATGGGTTAGATACTTTGCAAAAAGAACATTCCATTTCCTTGTTACAATAACATAAAGATGCATTCACATGAGTATACAGTGACATGAGAGGAATCCATGACATTTGTACTCATCATATTTACATAAAGAGTCAATCTTGACCTATTTGGCAACCTCAATAGTGAATGAATCATGCTTTATGAGATATAGTGAAAGATTAATTACAGATATTGGTTAATTTTAATTTGATTTATCCTATTTTTTATAGTGACTAATCATTGTCCCTAAGAAAAATGGAAATTGGGGAATTTGTATTGATTATCATGAACTCAACAAAGCCACTTTAGAAGACAATTCCCTCTATCGTTCATAAATCAAGTCCTTTGACACATTAGTAGGAAAAAAAGTACTCCTTCTTGATGGGTTCAATGGGTACAATCAGATTTACATTTCCCTTGAGGATCAGGATAAGACTACTTTCACCTATCCATGGGGAACCTTTTCCTATACTCCTTCTTGATGGGTTCAGTGAGTACAATTAGATTTACATTTCCCTTGAGGATCAGGATAAGACTACTTTCACCTACCCATGGGAAACATTTTCCTACCAAGTATTTATTTTAAGACTTTGTAATGCACCCAACAACTTTTCAATGGGCTATGCTCACTATATTTTATGACTTGATACATTATTGTGTGGAAGTATACATAGATGATTTTGAAAAAAAGGCTATGCTAACTATATTTTATGACTTATACATAGTATACATAGATGATTTTGATATTTATTGTACTAATTTTTAGGAAGTTCAAACTAATTCAGCCAGTACTTAAGAGATGTTAGGTATTGTAACTTAAAATGTTCTCATAAAATTTTCAACTTTTCACAAATTTGGTTTTCTCCTCGTTGCCTCAAACTATTATTTGCCCACTAAGACCTTTTCCATTGTATACATTATCTAACATTTCTATTTCAAGGTTTTTTTGTTGAATTCGTCTCTCCAAGCCAACGTTTCTAGTATTTGTTTATTAAACAAAGATTTTTTCATTTTAAGCTTCTCAATATACAAGCTAAATTCACGATGCATATATTAAATCAAACTAAACAAAACCACCACTATATATTCTAAAGGTTTCATAAGTTTAAAACCAGCTTTGAAAGGCGGTTTGTTGAGCTCTAAATCAAGATAAAAAGCGCTAAGTGTCCTCAAGCTGAAAAATTTAAAAGTTTTGCAAAATTATTGAATTGTGGGCAAACCCAATCTTGATATTATATTCTTATTCAACCATGCATTTAAGCCTACAAAGTTGAAATGCCAAATCATGTGTCCAAGTATCAAGCACTAAGCCAAGTGGCAAAGCAATCCCATTACATGAGCCCATGCATACTCTTGTGCACAACCCATCGAAATAGCGTTTATGAAGGCGTATTTTAAGAGAGTGGTTCCTCTGGCACCTTCGTCGGCCAATGAGGAGCCGCCACCTGTCTCATATGGTGACTGTGGTGACTGCGCAACACTAATATGCTTTGTACACAATTACTGCAAACTGCTCATATTAGCTGATAAACGACTGCCAGCAAGCTCCGCAAGATTTTCGAAAGATTGTTAAAAGACATTTCCGTGAATCATGCTAATTCCACGTATCCATGTATTCTCCTCTAAAGAAACAAGCAATATATGCTTCTCGGCTTCGTCGAGAGCGTCATAACTAATTATGAGTTTCTTTCTTATATCTCTCTCTGGGAAGTAATTTGGAGATTTTGTGCAATTTCTCTTTCCAATACTCCAAATCATCTTTTCCACGAAGAAGCGCCCCAAGCACTTTTAAGAGATATCGGCAACCCATGGAAGGCATCCAAAAAAAATTCAACCACTTTCTCAAATCCCACAACAGGATGGGGGTGACCTAAGGTATGCGAGCAAAAGAGATCTCGCGAGTGCTGTGGATTGAGACCTTTCAGCCAGTAAATGGATGACTCTACAATCCCTGAGTTTGTAAGCACATCTTTATTGTGAGATGTAACTAAAATTAAACTACCTGAATGGATGGTATCTTTCACTGGTGAAAATAATTTGTCCAGTTGATCAATATGATATACATCATCTAAAACTACGATTGCCCGCTAAGAAGTTGAGAGATACCTTTTGAGTTTTTCTATACCTTGATCGGCGTTGTTGGTCATTCGATTGAGCCAAGTCTTTAAGAAGTGTAGTCTGCAAGGAAGTTAAAACGTTCTTGGCTGTGTTTTCTCTCACAAAACAAGATCGATCATAATTCGATCTGTGACCGTTTAAGAATTCTTTTGCGAGGGTCGATTTTCCTACCCCGCCAAGACCCACAATTCCTACAACTCTAGCCTTCTGGCTTTGCATCTTCACAAGGACAAACAAAAGTTGTTGGAAGCATTATATCTCAGCTCAGGTCAAAATGGGAGTGTGCTGTATCGAGGAAAGGAAATTATTGTAAATGGTGGCACTCTGTTTTCGAAAGGTTTTTGTGTGCACTGGCAGAGCAAAGGCGAAACCGAGTTTAACAGTGGTTGATATCAAATACCGTGGATTTTTCTGGTACTAATGAGGTGCAAAAATTGCAGTTAGAGGCTGCTGCGGTTATCGCAGAAATGAAACGAAGGCTCTCTGTTTGTGTCTGTAAATTCTTTGAATGCTTTTGGAGATGTGTGCTGGAAAAAGGCCATGCATCCTCACATTCTTGCACGGGTAGCCATGTATGTTCAGAAAAGTGCACATTTTGCACCATGGACGATGCCGAGAGTTCAGTGGATCGGATTGCAGAGATTTGGCGGGGCATGAAGGGCTATATGAGAAATTGTGGACACAAAGACCATTTTCATGAATTGAAACAAGATGCAGAGCATCTATGTGGGAATGAGCATGTTTTCCCTGAGAAATGCGAGGTGCCGGGAATATGTAAAATTTATACGGAATTAGTTCGCCAAACGCGGCAGTTCTAAGGGAGCAGAGGGTCTTTCGAGGATGAACATGTATCAGAGCAGAACGGTATACGTATACGAAAGGATTGGTGTATCCTCGTTCCTTTAATAGGGCTCATGAAGGTTCCAATGTTCATACAAATAGAGAGGACGCCATACATTATTGTGACTCGTTACATGAGATGTCGTGGATATTGTGGTTATTTTTGCTAACTTCCCAGCGATCATCCTGGCTTGCACAATACAGTTCATGGAAATATGAGATGGGCTAAATTCATTTCAGAGACAGAAGAGATTGATAGTGATGACAGGAAGTACACTTGTGGAGAAACAGGATTGGCAGAAATGTTACAGAAAAGCGACTGTAAGAAAAGGAGAAGTGAAAAGAAAAGAAACTTACAGATTAACAAGGGCAATAAGATGGGTAATCATTGGCAGGCATATTTGCAATTGCTTTACTTCAGAGATTCCTGAGATCTAAATCAATTAAGTCAGAATATAGAAATATTAAAATTTCAAAATTTGTACTACTAAAAGGCCACAACTAATGTTGGTTTAGAACTATTACTCACAAGTTTGTAATTCTAAATCTCCCTCAAGATGGCTTAGGCATTGACTATCCATAAATCCCAAGGATTGGCATTAACAAGGTCAACCATTGACAATGGTAACATTGAAGATCAATGATTAACCCTCAGCAATTCCACAACGTTAGAAGGAATCTAAATTACACCATCGTTCTCCTTCGAACACTATGCAAAGATGAAAGACACTTCATATGTCTCACTTCGAAAAAAGCAAGAGGCATACCTTCATTAATCTCTATCCCTTTCACACATAAAATTGCAATCCTCAATCATTGCACTCCCTCTACTGAATGAAACTATCGATGTTAATTTCCAATATATTTAGAGTCAAACTTGATCACTACTTAACCCTTTATTGTTTTACTCACATATGTATACATTTTTGTATGACAAATTAATGTACAAATCATTTTACTTGCCATCAATTACATGGGTTTCTATTTATTGCTTATTAGTACTTGCAATAGAGCTTTGCTTTCAATTTCATCGACTATTATCCCTACCATAAATTAGCTAGACTTTCTTTCAAACACATAAAATTATATTGTCTACATACACACAAATTTTTCTCATTTTACAACATATTGAAGTTCTTCTCGATGTTTCATTTCCCCAATTTGGGGGTATGCTAGTTTATTTATAATAGAGGGTGCATTCATGCGCTGCTGTTGGTTGTATCATAAGGGATGGATCATAGAAGTGAAACGTGTTTTGGATCATAGAAAAGTACATGGATTTTTTATCAAGCCCAACTCTCATTCGTTAGATATTTTGGAGGCACAAGGGCATGTTAAAAGGTTTACATATTCAACACCTGAAATGCATTTCATGACACCCACCCGTGTATTTAGTGGACGCATGGACAACGAGTTTTAAATCAAGACACAAATGCATTGGTCCTCTGAACCATTTATGGTACGAGTAGAAGTGGACGCTTATAAGATGCACACATATCATATCAGGAGAAGAAAAGTTAAAATTGGTATCTGGGTCTATGAGGAAGTGACAGAGAACATCGTTATGTGTTGGATCAAACAGCCACAAAACACAATATGCAGCGGAAGCAATTAAAATAAGAAAGCAAATAATGACACACACACATAAAATATACGCAGAGATTTACGTGGTAAAACCCTCTCTAGGGAAACATCCACGGAGCAATGGTATCGGTCTTCTTATTATTCAAATCTGGAAATTACAACAACTCTCAACTCATTTAATATTCTCTACGAGAATACAAGAAATATATACATTTCTTACACAGTTACTCATAATTTACCATATTCGGTTAGACAATTACATAGTCACCCAGAGACCAGTTGTCACCCGTTTCCAACAACCTCCACCTTGACAACAATTTTCCTGATACCATTTTTCATTTCTCTATTCATCACCTTTCCTGCAAGCCTAGAGAATCTAAGCACCACCGTAGCTTCTCTAAAGTAACTGGCTTCGTGAACATGTCTGCACTATTCTTTGAGCGTGAACCTTTTCAAGAACCACTCCACCTTCATCAACAACATGTCTAACAAAATGATATTTTATAGGAATGTGTTTTGCCTTGCTGTGAGAAGTTGGATTTTTAGCCAAATGAATAGCACTTTGACTATCACAGAAAATTTGTATAGGGTTGTGAACCTTTCCTAACTCACCCAGCAAACCTTTTAACCAGATTTCCTCTTTGCAAGCATGTGAAGCAGCTATATATTCTTCCTCTGTAGTGAATAAAGCAACAATATTCTGAAGCTTTGACATCCAACTAATAGCTCCACCTACAAGAGTAAAAACATAACCTAAAGTGGACCTCCTCTTGTCCAAATCACCTGCAAAATCAGAATCAACATAACCAGAGACTTTATCACTGCAACCATTAAAAGTGATACAATAGTTGCTTGTGCCTCTAAGATACCGAAGCACCCATTTCACTGCTGCCCAGTGCTCTTTTCCTGGATTTTCCATGAATCTACTGACAACACCAACTGCATGTGAAATATCTGGTCTTGTACTTATCATCGCATACATCAAACTTCCTACTGCATTAGCATATGGTACACAAAACATATACTGCTTTTATTCATCATTTTTAGGACTCAAACTTGAAGAAAGCTTGAAATGAGAAGCTAAAGTGATATTAGAACGCTTCACCTTATCCATACCGAATCTCTGAAGTATTTTCTCCACATACTTCTTTTGTGATAACCACGGCTTTCCATTTTTCCTGTCTCTGTGTATCTGCATGCCCAAGATCTGATTTGATACTCCTAGATCCTTCATATCAAACATCCTAGCCAATTGAGCCTTTAACCTGTTGATTTCAAACATGCTCTTGCTCGCGACAAGCATATCATCAACATATAATACCAAAATAATGAACATGTCATTTTCCAACTTTTTAAAGTACACACAATGATCACACTCACTCCTGGTAAAATTTTGGCTCACCTTGAAAGAATCAAACTTCTTGTACCATTACCTCGAAGACTGCCTCAGGCCATACAATGATTTTTTGAGCTTGCAAACAAACCTCTTGTTGCGATTATAAACAAACCCTTCTGGTTGTTCCATGAAAATTTCCTCATCTAAATATCCATGTAAGAAAGTTGTCTTAACATCTAGCTACTCTAACTCCAAATCATATAAGGCAACTAGTGCTAACAGAATTCTGATAGAAACAAGTCTTACAACTGGTGAAAAAATATCATGAAAGTCAATACCTGCTTTCTGAGAAAACCATTTTGCAACCAGTCTGGCTTTGTACTTCGGAACCGTTTCATCAGCTCCTTTCTTCAGTTTGTACACCCATTTGCAGCCAACCACTTTCCTACTCTCCGGAAGTTCCACAAGATCCCATGTTTTGTTATTTTCCAAAGAATCAATTTCTTCTTTCATTGCATGTTTCCATTTGTCACTGCCAGAAACTTCTAATGCTTCCTTATAAATGTCAGGTTCTCCTTCATTAGAAATGAAAGCAACAGATGTGACAAAATCATCATACCTCTTTGTAAAAGTTATGTTCCGTGTAGATCTTTGTAGAGTTTGTTGTGGTATTTCCTATATTTTTGTCGGCTCATCCTCTTCCTGAGGAGTGTCCTCATGAATATCCTCTTCCTGGACATCCTCATGATTCCCCCTCGCAGATGACTAAGTATCAAACTGAATTTGCTGAAATTGTGGTACATTAGCCTGTTTCAAATCATTACTTGCATCTACATTTGTCAGAGAAAGTTCATCAAATATTATATCTATGTTTATGATGATTTTGTGGACAGTAGGATTCCACAATCTATATCCCTTAACACCATCACCATACCCAACAAAGATCAATTTTCTTGACTTAGGATCTAGTTTGGAATGCTGATTTTTCGGAATAAGTGCATAGGCTTCACAACCAAATACTCTAAGATTAGAATAATCACATGCTTAACCTGTCCATACCTCTTCTGGAATTTTGCAATCAATTGCCATTGATGGTGATCGGTTGACCAGGTAACAAGATGTAAGCAATGCCTCTCCCCACAATTCCTACTGCAACTTCGCATTACTGAGAATACTCCTTGCTCTTTCAAGAAGAGTCTTGTTCCTGCGTTCAGCAATGCCGTTCTGCTGCAGAGTGTAAACAGTGGTCATATGCCTCTCGATCCCATCCTTCTTGCAATAATTATCAAACTCCTTCGAAGTAAATTCGGTTCCATTATTTGTTCTAAGACATTTAATGAACCTGCTAGTGCTCTTTTCAACCAAAGCTCTAAACTGCTTAAATATATCAAAAACAACAGCTTTTCTCTTTAATAAATAGATCAAGACTTTCCTCGAGTAATCATCTATAAAACTGACGAAATATGATGATCCCCCCTAAGAAATTGTAGGAGATGGTCCCCATAGATTAGAATGTATGTAGTCTAGGATACCTTTACTAGTATGTTTTCCATATTTAAATTTTTTTCTAGCTTGTTTACCATAAATACAATGCTCATAAAACTTCAAATCTACAGATTTAAACTAGGAAGCAACTTTCGATCAGCAAGTACCTTCATTCCTCTTTCGCTGATATGACCTAACCGTTGATGCCATAGACAAGTGAAGTCTGCTGCACCAACTGATGCTACTGTTGCATGATCGATTTTCGTCCTCCCTTCAAGTCTATACAGATTCCCGACTTTGTTTTCCTTCATAACAACCAAGATACCTTTTGATATCTTCATAACTCCACCTTGAACTGTAAATTTGTAATCAGCATCATCAAGAACTCCCATTGATATCAAGTTCTTCCTCAGTTCAGGTACATGTCTCACATCTGTTAGAGTCCTAACAGTCCCATCATACATTTTTATTCTGATACTCCCTATCCCAACGGTTTTACATGAAACATTATTTCCCATATAAACTACCCCATCATCAACAGATTGGTATGTGGAATACCAATTTCTATGAAGACACATGTGGTGAGATGCTCCAGAATCAATTAACCAGTCATAATGGTATTGTGAGACAGTAGATGTAGATAATACCTCATCGATCATACCTAAATCATTCTCGGCTATGTTCGCCTGCTTTGTAGAGTCCTCCTCCTCAGAAGATCGCTTGTGTTTCCAGCAATCTTTCTTAAGATGTCCTGCTTTATTGCAGAACCAACACTTCAATTTACTCATTTTTCGCTTCGACTTTGACCTTGATGTACCCCTTGAATGTTGTCATCTTTCACTAATTCTTCCTCTGGCCACATTTACTTCTGATGTCGAGGTTTCAAGACTAGATTTCTTTCGAGTTTCCTCAGAAATTAAGGCTGCCACAACATCATCGAAGGTAATAGACTCAGTAGAACTTAAACTGATAGAGGTTACAAAATGTGCCCAAGACTCAGGCAAAGAGAACAACAATAAAATCGCCTTGTCTTCAAATGAAACAATATCTTCCATACTAGCCAACTGACAAATAAGAGTATTGAACGCATTCAAATGATCAGAAATCTTTGTACCTTCTTTCAGACGCAAGGTAAATAACTGCCGCTTCAGGAGGATTTTATTCGTCAAGGATTTAGTCATGTACAAACTTTCCAACTTTGTCCAAAGACCTGTTGTTGTAGTTTCAGACACGATGTTAAACCAAAAATCGTCGGCCAAGCACAGACGAATAGTACTGAGAGCTCTTTCATCCATCTCGCCTCAGTCTTCATCTGAAATATCCGCGGGTTTCTTTGTCTTCCCTACCAGTGCCTTCGCCACTCCTTGCTGCACAAGCATATCCCACATCTTGACCTTCCATAACTCCAAATTATTGCTCCCATTGAACTTCTCAATTTCAAATTTGACACTCTACGTTTTCGTCATTCTCTCAAGAAACTAGATCAAAACACTTTATAAAAAACTCCAAACCTTTTTTGAAAAAATATATAATGGATACCAAAAGATTAATGGAAATAACCCAAGTTAAACATTAAATAAATACCTTATACCTCCCACTTTAATCCTTTAAAAAATCTTATAAATAAGATATGCTTTAAATAAAACTTATATCTCCCCTTTATAATATATCCATTTTAAACATATATTATTGCAACATATGCCGTATCCACCTTAAAAAACAATTAAAGAGATAAACCCCAAAAAAACATTCACCCTGAAACTTTACCCAAAAAACATCCACGCCGAAACTTTACCACGTGAAAAATGAAATCTCCTTTTTCGCGCTTCTCGAACACTGAATGTCTCAGGTAACTTTTGACCAGTAAACCTGTAAAACAAACCGGAATTTCTTCTCTTCAAGTGATAGGCTGGATGAAGATCACTCTTAACTTTCTCTTTCTCTACGGCCTCCTACCAAACTTTGATACCACTTGTTGGATCAAACAGCCAAAGAACATAATATGCAGCTGAAGCAATTAAAATAAGAAAGCAAATAATGACACACACACATAAAATATACGCAGAGATTTACGTTGTAAAACCCTTTCTAGGGAAACATCCATGAAACAACGGTATTGATCTTCTTATTATTCAAATCTGAAGATTACAACAACTCTCAACTCATTTAATCTTCTCTAGGATAATACAAGAAATATATACATTTCTTACACGGTTACTCATAACTGACCATATTCAGTTAGACAATTACATAGTCACCGAAAGACCGGTTATCACCCATTTCCAACATTATGATACAATACATTCTTGTTTCTTAAATTTTGAATAATATAAAGTTTCATCCCGTGAAGGATGGATATGTATGTATATACATCGAAATATGTTATGATGGAATGCTTAGCCACACTGATGTTCAAGCAGGAGTTCAAATCCTCCTGATGGATGGAATGGACCAACCGACCAACAACATGGAGAATTCTATATGGCATGGATATTGGATATCAATTCTGAATATGCTTCACTGGTTGTAGATAACTTTGTATTTTCTTTACTAAATACCCGAATAAAATAGGGGAACCTATATTAATCCATAAGCAAACTAGGTCGATGGTTGAATAAGTTGTCAATGATCGAAAGGATAGGGTTGACATAAAAAGAGGAAGAAACAACGCATCATTATCAACCTTAAGAATGATTGTAAGGTGTATAAACAGAGAGGCCACAAGGCAACATTCAAAGGAGCTACTTACATTGACTTGACTTTGACTGCTCCCAGGAGCCATTTTTATTTATGTAAACAACTCAGGCACACCACGATGACATGCTTGCATCACATCGCAACTACATATGGGTTGTCCTTGGTCCCCACAGATACATCCAAAGTGGCACATCAAAAATCATGTCAATCTGATCAATCTAACTTATGTGATTCTTAACATGGAAGTCAACTATGCAATCATCAAGTTACATAGTAAACCCATAATTTGCTAGAATTTCACCCTAAGAAGTTGAGGTTTGAGGCATTTTTTCGCTTTTTCAATCATCAAATGATTACAATGTTTGCTGATGACACCTGATGTTATTCGTCAAGTTGGACACGGCTTATATATGGAGCCTTCGCTATATGTGATGGATGGCAATAAGAAAACATCCATGTAGCCAACAATTTCAAGAGGTGGCAGGGTTATTTCATATTAGCATGATAAAGTCTCATTCACCAAAGCTAGGACATCTCTCACCAGAGACACAAGATAGCAGCGATTTCCTTAAATTTTTCTATTAGAGCTCATTTTTAAGTTTCTACCCTTAAGATATTCGATCTCCGGTATACATTTTTACAGAAAATCATCATCAATTGGTTAGGCTCTGTCCTAATTTTGAAATTCTTGAGGTTATAAATGTGGTCGAAGACAAAGGGTTAAAAATTGTTGCTAATAATTGCAAAAAGCTGAAAAGATTTAGTTAGAGTGAAATGAGGAGGAGATGAGCTAAGTTTAGAGAGTAAACAAGATTTGTTGGTGAAAATTATTAAGGTATTCTCGAGTTTTTTAAGGACTACCCAAAGCAGGAAAGAGACTTGAGATTTGGAGAACTTTGACTGACATCCATTAAAAGGTTTATAGTTTTGTAACATATGATCCTAGGAGGTCACAGGTTCAAAACCGGCGGGGGTAGGGTTGCTCATTGGCCCGTTGTGACAAGACTTGAAGGGTAGGCGACCCCTGGGATAGAGGCTCTCCCCTGGGATAAAGGGTCTCGGGACGTCTCGGCCCCTGCTGAGTCACAAGTTTCTGATATATCTGGCTTGCAGGCTGTTGGATATACCCTTGGGAGGTTGTTGTTCCCATAGTTAAAAAAAAACATATGAACCTAGCATTATAACCAATCCATAAAGCAAAAAATTGTTGAAACAATCGATTATGCGTAAAAACTTTGTTGTGACACATTTGTGAAGTAAAGAAGTTGAGCTTTTAGTGAAGAGTGGAGAAAATCAAACCCCCGTGTCTATAGATGTTGACTTTACATTTGAAATTATGTGTCTCGTCACCTTTCACCATATTATCAAAGAGAGACTATTGCAACAGCTACAGAATAGTTGGCAAGTTAAGTAGCAGTAAAGAGATATTGAAGATAAATGCAAACTCAAGGGAAATGCATTTTTGAGGTGGAATGGGACAACTAACCCTACAGGTGTAACTCTTTCCACAAAACCTTATCTTCATACTAAATTTAGAATTTAGTTCCAGAATTCAAGGCAAAAAAACAGTATTCGAAGAAGATAAAGGAAAGCATCGAAGACATCACAAGGGTTGGCAAAATGCTATAGCAGGGATTGGGATTTTTGTTGCTTAGGCAAAGCATTATAAGATCCCAATGGGATATTGTGATTAGCAGGACCAGAGATATTCTGGAGGATTTATCACATCATATGCAGAATTTGTTTTCTTCAGTCTTTGTAGTTTCTCTCGGTCTCTCACATATTCTTTCTTTCTTGTTGACCTTCAAACTGCTATAACTTTCTTGTTTCAGTTATGGAAATTGAGATTGTAGACCTACTCTCAGTCTTGTTTCCATAGTTAAATTTGAATATAATACTAAGCAAAAAATTTAGTCTTAATACATGTTATTATTATGTGTTTCACTGTTTTGTATTGAGTTATGCCAAAGCTACAAGAATACTAGTTATCTTTAGTGCTTTAATGATGGGAATTAGTACATGCTACTTTACCATTCAGTATGTAAGATTTTCATGTTCTTGAAGGCACGATTATACTTGGTTTCATGGTCATCTTTAAACTGTTGTATTCATTAAAATGCCCAACACATTTTCTTTTCATATCTGCATGTGCTAAAGAATTCCATGCCTCTTAAACATCTATGATTCATGTTTTCTTTGAATGTCACTGACTTCCATCCTCGCGAACATTAGTGCCTCACATCAAAACAAGATTATATTTCTGCATATGGGATAATTGTTCCCAATGGGAAGACCCTGTTTTGAATGTATGAATCTGTTTGCTTTGCCCTAGTTGTATCTTTTCCTCCATCTTCTTTATTTTGTAATCATTTAAATCTGGCACTGAGTTTATAGAAGAAAGTTGTTGCTATGGTGACTTTGGGCAGCTAGCTTGTAAGTTGATATAAGGGTTACCCACTCTAGCTCAAGATCCAACTTGAGACCTAAAGTGGGTTGTGGATGCCTTGGCATAGTTCCTCACTAGTTAGGAACATCTCAAAGAACAACATCAAATTGACGACATTGCTAGGGAACAAAGTTCAAAGGTTTGTTTCCCTTAAAATGGCATTGACAAAGTTCTTAGTCCTGCTAGTGAATAAGAGCAGAACAACAGGCTGCTTGATTTTAACAAGAAAAAAATGCAGTTAAAGATTTCACCTGGTGAGCCCACATTGTTTTAATGGAGAATCCAGTTGCTTCATGGGTAGCTGCAAGGTATGCTCCATTTGATTTCTCAGCTGTACTTGGTTTTCCTAATCCTATGCCTAACAGAGAATAATTGGAAGATTGTCTTTCTAAGTTTTGAGAAGATGATGAGGACAATACTGCTCAACATTTGAAATACTTAATTTCATTCTTGCATGCATAAGCTGCGTATTCTCCATGGAAAGAGATGCCAGATGATGGTTCAAAGCATAGTAGCATAAATAGGTGTATTCTCCATGGAAAGAGATGTTAGATGGTGGTTCAAAGCATAGTAGCATAAATAGGTGTAGGTGTAATAAGGATACATGGAAAGAGATGCTAGATGGTGGTTCAAAGTATAGTAACATAAATCGGCGGATTCATTCTTACTAGCGGACAATTAAATTTTGAAAAATAATTGAAAAAACTTTAATTATTTAAACACTTTACTCTACTTTTGTATTTTATTCAAACTAGATTTTTTCATTATGTATTTTTTCCATATCAAATCTTATTCGTATCCATATTCGTACTCTAATTATGCTACCATGGCTCAAAGATTTGCCTCCTACAAATATCTCTTCATTAAAATATTCATGAGGTTATTTATCTAGTTGATATCCTCTTCAAATATTCTTTTGACCAAGAGGTTGAATGGAAGAATTTTTACAACAATAAGGACAAAAATGATTTTGTTGAGGAAGATGAATAAGATTGTGATATTGAAGGTCATGCAAATATATTTCACATTAGCTTTGTCGAAGATGTATTTGAGGAATGTCATGAGGATGAATTGTTGCCTCCTTTTGCAGAGAATGGAAATGAACAAATAATTAAGGAGGTTGATGTCTCATAGTGTCATAAGGAAGATGGTGTTGATGATGACTCCAAAAAGATTCAAATAAGCTTCAGAAATGGTATGTGTGGATGAATATTTTAATGTTGGTTTGTCTTTTTCTTTTAATTCCACTTTCAGAAAAGAGATATATGTAAAGTGTGAAGAGAGCAATGTTTATAAAGAAGATTGTGCATATCTATATTTGGGAAATGATGGGTGTATTGAAGGGTTTGACAAACCTCACTTACAAGTTCAACAAAGCAATGAAGCTTTTCTCATTACACATACGGATCAAGTATTGATAGAGAAGGAAAGCTTTGAAAAACAAATTGTGGAATCATCATACAGATAATGGGTTCCAAAATTTCCAGTCACAAACCTATTTATGATGAATGTGAATATTTGGATGTTAAGTTTCATAAAAGGATGGTTGTTCCAAAATGATGTGAATACTTTTCTATCCCAAAATCTTTTGAAAATGCTAGTATCCAAGCGCAGGTTCTGGGTGAACAACTACATGTATGTTGTATTAATTTTGTCAAAGAAGAAGTGTGGATTCCTACATCGTCGCCTACATAAATTTTTAATGGTGAACAAATTTATGATGTATATAATGATGAACTTGAAGAGCCTCCAGGCTTACCTGTCTCCATGCCCTGATCTCATGTTAAATCAAGAGTCAATAAATAGCATAGTAGTTCAGGTTATAAATTATGATCATATAGAAAACTACAGCAGTGAACCATTATGGGATAAGTATGAAATAGAACAAGAACATAGATCAGATTCACGACAAACCATTGAAGAAAGTTTTAAGGATCAAATCCCAATTGAAGTTCATAGAGGTATTGAAGACTTCTTGCTTTCTTTTTCTTCATTGGAATTACAAGAAAATGTTTATTGTATCATTAAGGAAGTAGAGAAAATGATTGTTTTACAAAACCAATTCAATATCTTCACAAAGAAGAAGGATTCACTGATGCTCAAGAGGTATTTTTTTATGATTTTGAGGATCATATACATCATTCTTGGAATCTTCAAACAATATAAGATTTACACTATATTTTTAGTGTGAGGATCAATCTCATTTTCCTCTTAAGTTATAGCTATCCATATTGTTGCTTTCTTTCATAACTAAAAGCGTGAACAAGGCACATTCAAGAAGAGAGATTCTCAGTTGGTTTCAATGGAAATTTCATTTCACCTGATAAATTGGGTGGGTGAGATGATTAGAGTACTAACTATGCTCATAAACAAGTTTTCAGTTAAGAGTACTTTAGTTTCCCAGTTCATTTTTTCAAAATAATTTTGGTTAGTCTGGAATATACAGTTTGATTTCAGAAGTTACGAGTAAGCAATGAATAGAGGAATATGGTTTCAGGAAGTTACAGAGATTGACAGAAATTGGTTCCAGAAAATGAGTGACTCCATGCCCAAAGGAGAAAAGGCACAGGATTATAGTTCTTGGCACCTCACAAGGAGCTACCATCCCTCAATAGGAGCCAAATGTTGTAATTTAAAATGTTCTCATCAAATTTTGTACTTTTCACAAATTTGGTTTGCTCCTCGTTGACACAAAAATTATTCTCTATCTAGTAAGACATCCTCCAATGTATATTTTATAAATCATTTCTATTTCAAGGTTTTTGTCGAAGTTGTCTCCCCAAGCTAAAGTTTCTAATCTTTGTTTATTAAACAAATATTTCTTGGTTTAAAAATCCATCAAAGAGTTTTTTTTTTTTTTTTTTTTCTAAGTTGTCTCTCAAGGTAAAGTTTCTAATCTTTTATATTAAACAAATATTTCTTGGTTTAAAAATCCATCAAATAAGTTGTCTCCTCAAGGTAAAGTTTCTAATCTTTTATATTAAACAAATATTTCTTGGTTTAAAAATCCATCAAAGCTCTATATTTATGAGAAACTTTTCTTTTAAGATTATAGACAGGGAAGCTAAATTCATGATGGCTATATTAAGTCAAACTAAACAAAAGGCTTTATGAGAAACTTTTCTTTTAAGATTATAGACAGGGAAGGTAAATTCATGATGGCTATATTAAGTCAAACTAAACAAAAGGCTTAAAAATAACTTTGAAAGGTGGTTTATTGGGCTCTAAACCAAGATAAAAGGCACGAAGTGTTCTCAAGTCAACCACACAAAGCCTACCAAGTCAAAAGGTCAAACCTTGTGACCAAGTGTCAGATCAAGCCCATGCTGGGTCTTGTGCTCAGTCACTTAAATTCGTTTCTGAACATAAAAAATAATTTTTATTTTACGGTGTAGATGTGGGATAGATTTCCAGAGGTAAAATAAAAATATTAGGACGAATGATTACACATTTAACCATTGTTGATGCCAATGGTAATAAAGGGCGTGTCAATGCCGTGGTGTTGGTGTTGACCGTACAACAAGGGATTGATCGTATTCGTCATAAGTGACAAATGTTTTGGGCAAGTAATATGCACCCCGCAGCAGACTAATTAAGTCTGCTGCAGGGCTCTCTGACATATCCTTAGTACTCCGTATCTCCGTGCGCATATATTTTCCGGTGAGAAATTTCCGAGCTTGATCTGTTGGTTCAGTCCCATACCCATGATGTATGCGCTCAATGCCCATAACCACAGCCTGACCTAACCCCATCCGGATATGCCCATACAAAACATGTAGAGAAGACCAACATGATCAGCATTAATGGCAGGTTCATTTGAAATTGTAAACCCGCGCATTAGGATTTTGAAATTTCAAATGTCGGCGCTCTATGCACTGGCTCGCGATCAACCATGGCTCCTCACATCAATTCCTCCCAACTCCTCCATGGTAGAAGAAGCTGCAGCTGCCATTCTCTTTCAGCTACAGCAAAACCAAAGTGTTTGGTGGGTTTCATTTAGCTTCTATGAGCCCCAGAATGGTTGCGGCATCGAAGATGCAGGCACCCACATGGCCAGAGTAGTTGTTGTGCTTGAGCTGAGAAATACAGTCAAATTCGCCATTCTCAAAAGAGCATTCATGGGTATGCTATCTCATCTCCCTCTTATTTCTATAATTTTTACTTCTCAAATCAGAACCAGGCCTGCTATTAACTTATATCATTAATCATCTGTATGCAGGCCGCAGTGTTTGCAGTGTGGGTTGCAGGATCAGAGGATCGGATGCAGTTGATCATGGGCCTACATTAAATCTGACAGAGGTATATTATTTTAGAACCAACATTTTTCTTTACTAAGCGCTTATAACGTGATAAAAAAGGTAGATCGAGCGAGACAAATTTATCAACCTGCCCATTGATTTTGTTTATTTGATCACCACACAGCGGCATTCACAAAGGGGATGCAACATTGTTAGCCTCCGGAGAATATACATTTCGAGCTGGAAGATACAGGATGTGCTCTCTTACAGCTGCGTGACCATTATCAAGGCATACTTAGCTCAACTTAAGGGCATACTACAATGACAAATGCATAGAGAGGGATTGCGGCCTTTTAATAGCTGATTAGGGATGGGCGACCATGATTAACTTGATTGGCATATACCTTAGTCAAGCACATCCATCCAACGGTCCACATTTCGGGTGGGCTCACAGGTTACCGAAACGTCTATTGTTCATCAAACTTTGGTTACCGTTTTTTTTGCTAATCACTCGGTTGCCACGCCATGGGGAAGCGAATGAATCGTCAATAGTGTAATGAATCGTAAAGAAAAACATTCAATTTCAATTTCACACATGCATGAATGCATTATGTTACTCTGCATCAATGGGTCTTTCGATTTCTCTTTTGTTTGCAGGTCCAGGCACTGGAGGAGGTTCAATACGACATTACTATTACTTTTCATTTCAGCCTCTGGTACTGAAGCTGGTAGCTTGAAGCCCTTGTTTCTAGCATATTGGGAGCTGATCCATGGCACGACTGTGAAGTTATTTGGGTCTGGAAAATTTTGTGGGAGCTGTAGCGGAAGGGATATCATTTGTAGTTGCAGGTGTCTTTGATCCTGAAAGAGTTGAGGAGGAGAGAATTCCCATCAAATTTTCTGTTTGGTGTGTCTTCCTCAACCTATCAGGTAGGCGAGTCCGTAAACCCAAAATTATTCAGTATATAAGACCGAGGCTATCTTAGGCTTGAATAAAATATGATTTGTTGCAGTTCTTTCAAGGGAATTAAACTCGGCACTTGGATTGGTAATGGGGTTTGTCAAGGAGTGTTGAATCTTCAAACTTCAATTTGTTTCCTTCGGAGTCAAAGATGTTATTAGTTATAATATTATTGTTTGCTTGGAGAAGGGGGATTCTCTTTTTTTCTGGTTCCATGCATGAAAGTCCACAGGGGGGCGTCCCTTCCTATTTTCCTTAGGGCGTGAATGGTGAGGGCGTCTCAACCCAAATCGAATTCCATAATCATTTGTTTTGTGTGTTGTACAGAATAGAGGGGCATCTATTCCCATTTCAACTTGATTATTATTCCCATGTCGACTTGATTATTGTTCTTTTGTTTATGGTAGAGAATAGATGATCAACTGATTGAAACTGGATTAATCCATGCGGGGGAACTGTTAATGGGTTAAATGAATGGTTAATCAAATGGAAAGAACTGAAACTGTTGAATCATTTTTACCATTTTAGCTTAATAGTTTCAATGTTTTACCATTTCAGCTGAATTGTTTCACACTGCACAGTTTGAATGTTGCACGTTGCGCTTTAGGGTAGAGAGGGTAGAGATTTCGCTGTGTAGATTAGGTTTCTCTCTGGAGATTGCCCGTTGAGTAATGGGATACCTGTGATGACCTTCATAATAGCTGTCATGTGTAGGTATTGAGTAGGGTTTGTGAATTCTTCAGGGAGCATTTATTAATTGCATGCCTGTAACCTAGACATAATTGCATGTTTGTAACCTGGACATGTTTGGCATTTCTGTGGAATGAGTTTAGGTTGGAGAAATTTCGCATTAACAGTTTGCAAGGTCAAGACAAAGTATTTGGTGCCGCTGTTTGCATAGGGCGAACGATGATTGTGAACTTATAGAAAGGCCCTGTTATCCCAATACTTTGGGCTCCTGGTGGCCACCTCCAAGGGAATCGGATCAGTCCAAGCTGTAACATAGCCATTGTCAACAAAGACGGGATCAACAACTATTTTGGTAAGACATAACCATTGGTAATATAACCTGGTTTGCATCGATTATTCTGTATGTTTTCATCTCTAACCTAAGAGTTGGGAGAGTGCAATATCTACAGAGAAATATTTGTTATTAATGAATATCAATCCGTAGATTGTGCCAACCAAATTTAAAATTAATTATGCCAACCAAATTTAAAATGAATTAAAAACCTTCTTGAACTTTGAATAACATGCATTCATGTTAAAAATTCTCTTCATTAATTTGTTATCTTTTAGAAGAACTGATGCTTCCTTTGAGTAATAGATTATGCCAACCTCAATTTTAAATCTATAGGCTAATCAATGGCCTATTCCATTTGCAACTCTTAGCGTTTTATTGGTGAGGTATTTGTTTGGATGCCATTGATTAGCATCTGAGAAATTAATTGAAATTTTATTGTAGGATCCATTTAATTAATCTATACCTGTTTCATTTAATTGAGACTTTGTTCATCTTGGATCCTTCAATAAGCCAAAGATGGCTGCTCAAGCTTATGATGTCGCTTCTTTCTTCATGTTTGCACCACATTCAGGCTGTCGCAAAAGAAGTAGCTGTCGTGTTCTCTTCTATATCTGCAAGTGCAGAGAACTCTATATTTGATGGACAAAAATAAATGAGAAATGAGAATCCCAAGAAAACCTTATGTAAGTGATGTGCAAACGAATTCTACCGATTTTTTGTCAATGTGTAACGCCCACAGGAAGTCTGCATTCATGTCTATTAGAGACAGAGGAACACATTCTTTAATTCATTAGTAGTTCTTCAGATTCACATTAGTGAATTCAATTTCTTTAATACAATGTAATCTTTTGCAATCTATATTCAATGCACTTTAGAGGATATAAATGAGACCTTGATATGAGATACAAAAATTTAATAATGCATTGTCACTCTAAAAAAATGCTATATAAATTCACCATAAAAGGACTCACAAATGAGCATAAGAGTAGTGGACATATCGGTTCCTATTCTCAAAGGGATGGTTTAGTTTAAATCCAAATACAATGGAACCCACCTTTAATAACATACCAATAAAATGCTAAACCAGGCAACATAATTGGTGATCTTTGTCTTTTTAGGGTTTCAAATTTACACTGTAGAGTAAGTCGTAATGTGGTATGTATGTATTAACATTGGACAGAATGGTCAATGACTTAAATGAGAAGGTTAATAGAGCTAAAAGAACCATTACATTTTGGTTTTTTTAAGGATTTGGAACTGTGTCATTAAACATAGACATGTTTGAAAATAATATATATATTTTAATAATTATTTATATATGTTTTAAATTGTTTTACTTTAGAATATGAAAAGAAAGATGTTTATAACTAAATGTCAAGTTTTCTCATAAGTTTTTGTAAACAAGTTTTTCTTTTTCGTTATTAAGATATTTTGTTGGATTTCAAAGATTATTTCATTATTAAGGTATTTTGTTGGATTTCGAAGATTATTTATGGAAGACAAGTTTGAATTGAAATTTTGTTAGTGTTTTGTCATTAGGTTAGGATTATATCATCTATCTCTCTTGTAATAATTAGTGGGAATTGTTATCAAATTTGTTGTTTCTTTATTCTTTTTATTATAATTCAACTTTAAATAAATAATGCAATCTTAGTATTATATACTTATTTAATTAATTTTTTTAACAAAAGTGTAATTATCACAGTTTTTTTAGATTTATTTTATTATTTACATGCTTTATTAGAACATCCATGAGATAACATTGAGGACATCTCATTATAATTATATTGTTGGAATACATTGTGAAGCACATATGAAATGTTTCTCATAACATAATAACAAATTTAGATGGATTCTATATGGTGGCTTAATGTAACATAAGTATTTAACCTTATGTTTATTGTGCAAACATTCATTTTTATTATTGTTTCAAGAGTTCAATTTTTTTAAATAAATAATTTAATAAGTTACTCAACACAAAGAATACAACACCCATTCACCGTCTATTCTATATTATCTAGGCCTTATATTTAAAATGCTTTTCCAACATGCATTTGATCAATTAATATACGATTTTGTAATTAGTACTATATAAATGTATATATGTAAAAAAAATTTAAAAATGTAATATCTTTAAATATATCACAAATATATATTTCATCAATTGGTATACTATTTTCTTATTAATATTATATATAAACATCACAAACATATATTTCATCAATTGATATACTATTTTTTGATTAATATTATATATAGAGAGAGAAAGAAAGAGTTAATTTTAAAAGAATTTAACATTTTTAAATATATCACATTTTATCTTTTAATATTAATTTTTTATTTTACTAAAATATTAACTATAAATAAATAATTTTAAAAGTAAAAATTTAATAAACTAATTTAGAATTATATTCAAAACTATGAAATATTTTCCGTAATTATAATGTTATAAATATTATTATGGAAAATATAATTTTAAAATTAATCTTATTTTATTATAAGTAAATTATCTTATAACAAGAAATTAATTATAATGTTACAAATATAATTATGGAACATAATATTTTAAAATTAATCTTACTTTATTATAGGGTAAATTATGGTATAACAAGAACTTGAGTAAATAATTAGAATTTAAATGTGAGAGAATAGATTATATTTTGAAAATATGATTATTAAAATTGATAAATCTTTTATTTATTTTTTGTTTATTATAAAATAATTTGTTAATAATTCAGAATCTAAATTGATTATAATTTTGAAAATATAATTATTTAAAAAAATATTTTTAATTTTTTTTTTGTTATTGTTGTTTAAAGTTTGATTATAAATTAATTTGTGGATAGGGTGTGGTCATGTAAGTAATGATATTTAGTTCAATATTTTAATTATGTGTAAGAGAAAATGATAATGATAAAGTTATTTTTTAAGTAAATAAACATAATAACTTTCAAAAATCGAAATAATAGGTTTATATTTATATTATTTATTCAATTTCAAAGATGCAAATAATAGGTTTTTCTCAAATTACTTATTCACAGTTTTTGGCATTGTAATTCTTTGTCCATATTACTTACTAAATGTTCTTCTCATTGCAATTCTTTGTGAGTAGGCTCACATTACTTATTCAATTTTCAGAAAGCAGTAATCAAGGTGCTGAGCATGTACTACTTTGGCTAGTAAGCATGCCATCTTTAGAGTGGTGGCCAGTTTCTAGTTATTCAATTTTCAGAAAGCACTCATCAAGGTGCTGAGCATGTACTACTTTGGCTAATAAGCATGCCATCTTTAGAGTGGTGGCTAGTGTCTCATCCTTTACGTTAAGCTACTAGAAGACCGATATTTGTTGTTTGAATAGAGCATATGCAAAGATCTTCATTTGGTCTTACAATTATAGAGAGGAGAGACGAGTCAAGAATGCCTTCAAATTCCAATCCTATGTCATTTAGGGATGTGGTAAAAAACAATTCTACAAATCCCAATGCTTCAAATCCTTTTCCTCTTCATATTGCTTTATAGTGGAGCATGATGGAGAGTTTGTAATGTTGGAGATCATAACACAAAAGATAATCCAACTATATTAATTATATGAAAAAAAATCAATTATCTATAGATTTAATGGGTATTGACCGTGTACAACTACGTTATTGCACTGAATTAGTTAGACTTGTACAAAGAATTGTGAGATCTCTCTTTGCTCCAAGAGATTTATTATTTTTTTCAATTCTATGTTCATGCTAACTATGAGAAAGCTTTTGAAAAGGGTCCTTGGTTCTAGGGAAGTACAAGACCTTTTATAACCCCTTCATCACCTGAATTTGATCCTAACAATATATGAATTATTACTATGCCAATATCATTACTAACATATCATATCATATCATATTAATTTTAAAACTAGTCTAGATCCAAATTCTAGGCTCTATCAAGCGTCGAGAGGGATCAAATCTCTCGAGGGGCAAACCTCTCCTTGAATAGCTCCTTGAGTGCAATACCCGAGCCACCTAATCCTAAGCTCTAAAGTCTCTAGTTTAAGTCTCATATACTTTTTACTTTGTATTATTCTTTTTTGTTTATGGCCGACATAATATTTATTACTTTTTACTTTGTATTATTATTTTTGTTTACTTTGAATTATTTTGTTACTCTAAAAACACTTGAGAAAAACTCTAAAGTCTCATATTTACTTTTTACTTTGTGTTAAAAGTAAAAGTTAAAGTCTCTAGTTTAAGTCTCATATTTACTTGTTTACTTTGTATTATTTTGTTACTCGACAAACTCAACAAAAACTCGACAAACACTCTACTAACAAGATCTCTTCCATATCGACAAACACTCTACTAACAAGATCTCCTCCATACTGGGCTATAGAGCGCCTCTCGGCGCAATAATTTAACATTTTTAAATATATCGCATTTTATCCTTTAATATTAATTTTTTATTTTACTAAAATGTTAATTATAAATAAATAATTTTAAAAATAAAAATTTAATAAACTAATTTAGAATTCTATTCAAAACTATGAAATATTTTCCTTAATTATAATGTTACAAATATAATTATGGAGCATATAATTTTAAAATTAATCAAGTACTTTATTATAAGTAAATTATCTTATAACAAGTACTTAATTATAATGTTACAAATATAATTATGGAACATAATATTTCAAATTAATCTTACTTTATTATAAGTAAATTATTGTTTAACAAGAATTTGAGTAAAGAATTCGAATTTAGATGTGAGAGTATTATATTTTGAAAATATAATTATTAAAAGTTTGATTATAAATTAATTTGTGGATATGGTGCGGCCTATTTCCTCATGTAAGTAATGATATTTAGTTCAATTTTTTAATTATGTGTAAAAAGAAAATCATAATGATAAAGTTATTTTTTAAGTAAATAAACATAATAACTTTCAAAAATCTAAATAATAGGTTTATATTTATATTATTTATTCAATTTCAAAGATGCAAATAATAGGTTTTTCTCAAATTACTTATTCAACGTTCTTGGTATTGTAATTCTTTGTCCACATTACTTAAGTTCAATGTTCTTCTCATTGCAATTCTTTGTGAGCGGGCTCACATTACTTATTCAATTTTCAGAAAGCACTCATCAAAGTGCTCAGCATGTAGTACTTTGGCTAGTAATCATGCCATCTTTAGAGTGGTGGCCAGTGTCTCATCCTTTACGGTAAGCTACTAGAAGACCGATATTTGTTGTCTGAATAGAGCTTTTGCAAAGATCGCACTGTCCATTTGGTCTTACAACTATGTTGGAGATCATAACATAAAAGATAATCCAACTACATTAATTATATGGAAAAAAATCAATTATCTGTAGATTTAATGGGTATTGACTGTGTACAACCACGTTATTTCACTGAATTGGTTAGAGTTGGACAAAGAATTGCGAGATCTCTCTTTGCTGCAAGAGATTTATTATTTTTTTCAACTCTATGTTCATGTTAACTATGAGAAAGCTTTTGAGGAGGGTCCTTGGTTCTAGGGAAGTACAAGACCTTTTATAACTCCTTCATCACCTCAATTGATCCTAACAATATGCGAATTAGCACTATGCCAATATCATTACTAACATATCATATCATTGATATCAAATCTATAATTTTAATGACATTAAGGTCAATGTGAATATTAATATTAATATTAATAATATTAATATTAATATTAATAACAATAACATTGATATTTGATATTAATATTAATCATATTAATCATTTCATTTATAAAATTAATAACATTAGTATTAATATTATTAACATTAAGAACATTAATATTAATTTTAACCTCACTAAAATTAATAATAATATTAATATTTGCATTAAACATTAATGTTTGATAATATTCATATTAAGAAACAATAATTAACGTTTATGTTGATTATATTAACACTAACATTAACATTAAAATTACTTAATTGTCATAATTTTTTACATTATTACTCTATCATGTTACTTCTCTCATTGTCCATGCTATTGTCCTTTTTTATGTTCTTTCTTTCACTATTTTTTTTCTCATAGTGATGTTAATGATGTTACAACTATTACATTTCACAAAATATATTATCAACCACAAAAATAACCTTATAAATTGTTACTCACTCACTTCCATAGTTTGACATAATATTGAAATTTGATTTTATGTGATTAGTGCTTAGATGTGGGTAAATCAAATAATATCGCATTATCAACCATGATCAATCATAATTAACCACTATCAACCATGGTCAAAATAGTAAAGCACACTAAATATGATAATGTTTCTTAACCATATTGAGATGCTGCAATACAACATAATACTTCGGAATGTTACATTTGTATTGAACCCTTTACTATGTTTGTAATGAATCATCACCATTCAAATGAATAATTGCAATACAAATTTCAACCTAGATAATATCATAATGCAACATATCCATAGTGGATCACTAAAACGAACCAAATGCAACCACAATCAACAAAAGGGAAGCATACTCAACCATGCCCAACCACTATCAACCACAGTCAACCATGTTCAGTAAGAGACAACCATCATTAACGATGGTTAAGCACAGTAAACCATAGTTAATTAGTCAATCAGAGTCACCCATAGTCAACCATGGTCAACCATAGCCTACCAAAGCGAACCAAACTCAACCATATCCAACCAAAGTTAAAAGTTAAATAAGTTCAATGAATGGTCAGTTGTGGAAAAAAAAATTCAACTATAGTCAACAATAGTCAACCATAGTCAATCAGTTAACCATAGTCAACCATAGGAAAAAGTTAAATAAGGTCAACCAATAGTCAATTATGGCAAAACAAAATCACCCATAGCCAACCATGGTAGACCATAGTCAACCATTGTCAACCAAAAGCAACCATATGGTTGATCATGGTTGATCGTAGTTGGTTAATAATAATAACCAACTATGGTCAACCATGGTCAACCATTCTCCACTATTTTCTACCATTATCAACCATATTTAACCATGAAAAACTATGGTTAACCATAGTTAAGCATGAATAACCATGGTCAACCATTGCCATGCAAGAACAACCATGCTCAACCATAGTCAACAACCCTCAATACCCATAGTCGACAATAGTTAGCCATGAACATCCATGGTCAACCCCGAAAATACGTAGTCAATCGTGAACAACAATGATCATCCATACTCAACATAACTCAACCATATAAATGTCAACATAATTCAACCATGATAAACATCAACCAAAGTCAAACAAATCCAACCACAGTTAAATGAAGTCAACCATAGTGAACCAACATCCACCATAATCAACCCTAACCAACCAAATTCAACCAAATTCAAAATTCACGCAAGGTCGACCAATAGTTAACTGTGGTCAAATAAATTCAACCATGGTAAACCAATAGTTAACTGTATATGCGCAGATTTTGCATACAGAAACTTTCATATACGCACAGCTTCTGTATATGCGCTGCGCATATGCAGAAGCTTCTGCATATGTGCATATACAGAAGCTACGCATATGCGGAAGCTTCCGTATATGCGAGCACGCATATACGAAAGCTTCCGTATATGCGCATCTTCCGTATATGCCCAACTTCCGTATATATGCATATACGAAAGCTTAAGTAGGCGTTCCGTATATGCGCATATACGAAAGCTTAAGTAGGCATTCCATATATGCGCATATACGGAAGCTTCCATATATGCACATATACGTCCGTGTATGCGCAGCTTTTGGAAGCTTTCGTAAGGCGTTCCGTATATGCGCATATATAGAAGCTTCCGTATATGTGCAGCTTCCATATATGCGCATATGTGAAAGCTTCCATATATGCGCGACGCATATGCGGAAGCTGCGCATATACAAAAACTTCCGTATATGTGCAGCTTCCGTACATGCGAAGCTTCCGTATATGCACAACGCATATACAGAAGTTGCACATATACGGAAGCTGCGAATATATGGAAGCTTCCATATATGCGCAGCTTCCGTATATGCCCAGCTTCCGTATATGCACATATACGGAAGCTGCCGTATATGCGGAAGCTGCACATATACAGAAGCTTCCGTATATGCGCATATACAGAAGCTGCCGTATATGCACGCAAGCTTCCGTATATGCGCATCTTCCATATATGCCCAGCTTCCGTATATGCACATATACAGAAGCTTAAGTAGGTGTTCAGTATATACACATATACAGAACGCCTACGGAAGCTTCCGTATATGCTCATGTATGGAAGCTTTCGTAAGCGCTCCGTATATGCGCATATACGGAAGCTTCCGTATCTATAAGCAACGTATGCATAGCTTCCATATCTTTAAGCTTCCGCATATGCATATACGAAAGCTGCACATATACAGAAGCTTCCGTATATGCGTTGCGCATATACCGAAGCTTCCATATATGCACAGTGTATGCATAGCATCTGTATCCGTAAGCTTCCACATATGCATATACGGAAGCTTCCGTATATGCGCAGCTTCCATATATCCGTATATGCGCAGCGCATATACGGAAGCTTCCGTATATGCGCAACTTCCATATATCCGTATATGCACAGCGCATATACGGAAGCTTCCGTATATGCGTAGTTTCTGCATATGTGCATACGTCCATATATGTGCATATGCAGAAGCTTCCGTATCCGTAAGCTGCACATATATGCGCAGCTTCCGTATATGCACAGCGCATATACGGAAACTTGCGCAGATATGTGGAGCGTATGTGCAACTTACGGATACGTAAGCTTCCACATATGCACATATATGGACGTATGCGCATATATGGAAGCTTCCGCATATACGGAAGCTGCACATATACGAAAGCTACTGCGCATATACGGAAGCTTCCGTATATGCGCATATACAGAACACCTACGGAAGCTTCCGTATATGCGCATGTACGGAAGCTTTTGTAAGCGCTCTATATATCTGCATATACAGAAGCTTTCGTATATGCGCATATGCGGAAGCTTACGGATATGGAAGCTGCGCATATACGGAAGCTTCTATATATGCTCATATACGGAACGCTTTCATGAGCTTTTGTATATGCCTAGCTTCCGTATATGCGCATATACATAAGCTTACAAAAGCTTCCAAAAGCTGTGCATATACGGAAGCTGGGCATATACAGAAGCTTCTGTATATGCACAACTTCCATATATGCGTAGCGCATATACGGAAGCTTCCATATATGCGCAGCGCATATACGGAAGCTTCCATATATGTGCATCTTCCGTATATGCCCAACTTTCGTATATGCGCATATACGGAAGCTTAAGTAGACGTTCCGTATATGCGCATATATGGAAGCTTCCGTATATGTGCATTTATCGAAGCTTTCGTAAGCTTCTGTATACGGAAGCTTCCATATATGCGCATATATGGAAGCTGCACATATACAGAAGCTTCCGTATATGCGCATATGAAACACGCAGGAATTAAATGAAATTATCTAGCTTGCCACTTGTCCGGCATGCGAGCTGGGAACTAACTTTTATCTCAGTCGCGGGATCCCTTCATCCCCTTATTCAAACAATTCCAAAACTCTGCAGACGACTGCTGTGGTGTTTGTTCCGAGGGCCTCACGGTGGGGAGAGGCCCTAATTATGGATGTAGTCGTGGTTGATATTCGGAAGAAATGAGGGGCGACTCTGCAGAAGCTAAGAGTAAGAATTTTGGGTTTGTAAGATCATTTTTTAACTTGGATTTATCAAGTACCAAGAGGAATACGCTTACGTCTATACATATATAAAAAGCTTCTGTATATGCATATATACGGAAGCTGTTGCGCTTATATGGAATCTTCCGTATATGCCTTGTGCATATACGGAAGCTGCGCATTTTCAGCTGCGTATATACGAAAACTTCCATATATGCGTAGCTTTCGTGTATGCACAACAGCTTCTGTATATATTCTAGTATATATACCGGTATATACACCAGTCTATATGCCGGAATATACACTAGTGTATATTTTGGTATATACACTGGTGTATATATTCCGGTATATACACTGGTGTATATACCGAAATATATACACCAGTGTATATACCAAAATATACACTAGTGTATATTCCGGCATATAGACTGGTGTATATACTGGTATATACACCAGTCTATATACCGATATATACACCAGTGTATATACCGGAATATACACTGGTGTATATACCGGTATATACACCAGTGAATATTCTGGTATATAGAATGGTGTATATACCGGTATATACACCAATCTATATACCATAATATACACCAGTCTATATACCAGAATATACACCGGTGTATATTCTGATGGTGATGAAGATGATGATGATGAAGATGATGATGATGATGGTGGTGGTGATGAGGACGATGTCAACGATGATGATGTTGATGAAGATGGTGATGACGACGACGACGATGATGATGATGATGGATGATGATGATGATGATGATGTTGATGAAGATGGTGATGACGATGACGACGACGATGATGATGATGGTGGTGGTGGTGGCGGTGATTACAACGACAACAATGTCAATGATGATGATGAAGATGGTGATGACGACGATGATGATGATGATGATGAGGAGGAGGAGGATGATGATGATGATGAGTGTATTTCGGTAGGGTGATGACAAGGATTAGGATGAAAATGTTGTTGATGATGATGATGATGATGTACACGGTATATACACCAGTGTATATTCCGGTCTATAGACTGGTGTATATACCGGTGTATAGAATCGTGTATATACCGATATATAGAATCATGTATATACCAATATAAGTAGGACAAGTATATAGACTTTTGTATATACCAGTATATGTACACTGATGTATATACTGGAATATACACTAGTGTATAAACCAATATGCATATATATCAGAATATAAACCAGTGTATATGCTAGTATATACACCAGTCTATATACCGGAATATACACCAGTCTATATACCGGAATATACACCAGTGTATATTCCGGAATATACACCAGGCACGATTTCCCTATCTAGGGTTTTTGGTATTTTGTTGTCTTCTTTTCATAATTTAAATCACAAACTTAGATGAAACACAACATCACAACACAGAAATAAGAAAAAAACGCTTAATCAAACATTCACCCTTTAAATAAACATTCATCCATTTTGAAATCATGACGTCTCAGCGTCAAACTCCTGTCTTATAAGTTTTACATTTAAACTACACTATAGAGATCTCTTGATAGCATGGACCTCTGTTGATGCATAGCCTTTTACCAACTTAAACGCAGCTTAAAACATTACAGAAAATTATCTTTTGTCTACGTTAGGGTCAGAGCGTCGAGCCACATCAAAAGAAAACTAAAGTCTAGGGATCGAATCCCTTGACCTGCCATCGCAACCATAAAATGCAGGACCCAGAAAGAAAAACACGATATCACTACCAACGCTAGGGCTAAATTCATAAGACCACATAAAAACAAGAAATTTAAAGAACTATTAAACCCTGGGTTTTCTGTACATACAAAATATAGAGAATAATTACAGTTAAAAGTCTATAGAAGACCCCATAAGTTAGCATTTACACCGTCCATTTATACAAAGCACTAAATTGAAGACAACTCCAGAACACATCCAAACGCCATAGACCAAGTTGCATTTCAACTACAAATTTAAATAGCATTACATTATCAACAACAGGGAAATCAATCCCATCATTACAGTATGCCCAGGTAATTAAAGAAGTGTTCTTCCCATTCTCAACAACTAGAGACAGCCTACTACATGAAAACGTTTCAGCCATTACAAAGTGCCTTTTTTTCAACAAAAACGAAATACCTAGTACTAGAAGCTCAAGGTTGGTACAGGAGGTAAAACAAAGAATCCTCTCCTTCAAAGAATCCTGGAGATAAAACAAAGAATCCTCTCCTTCAAAGAATCCTGGAGGTAAAACAAAGAATCCTCTCCTTCACAATAAAATCGCCATACAGGCTAAACACCCAGACAAAGTTGTGGTGTGTAACATTTAAGGAGTGTATCAAATCCGGTCCTAAGTTGCCACTCTAAATCCAAAACACAAAACCTATGCCTTACATTACAAAGTATACCAACCGCAGGAAAACTTATTTTGAAGGGAGGAGGGGACCATTAAGGCACTAGATTTACCCAGTCGTGTAGCTGCACCTATCTCCATAACTAGCTCAAACGACCATCACTCGGGTTCTTGCAAGTGTCAAACCCCGAGACAAGCTAGTTGAGCCTCAAACCAAATCGACACTGCTGAAAACAAGTAAAACGAAACCAATAAACAAGTTCTTTACCTCATTCATTCATGTAGTTAGCAGGGCCAGCCTGCCATAGGTGCCTCCGAGGCCTGGAGGTTTTCGTCCTCCTCTTCTCACAAGCAGAAAATGAACAACTATGAATTGTTGCACCACAGTCATTCAACCCTTAGGGTTTAACCCTAAAAGTGCTTACCTGCTGGCTACCACTATTATCGTTGGATTCCATTGATGCGTTTCCCATTCCATATGCCTTTATTGGTACCCCTCCTTTTCTATTTTCGAAGTTCCTTCTAACTCATAACATGGCTTTAATCATTGGTTAGGGTAATGTATTCAAGCACATATTTATGTTCATGCAAATTTTAGGAAGTAAAACACTTAGATAATTCTTGTGGGTACCTACACCACCAAGTAAAGTTAAACTTTAGCATAAAATGCTAAGTAAGCCTGGCCTAGGCTGCCAGAGTCCACCCCTCCAAACATAAGGATGCCCTTCTAAAATACAATCATGTAAGCAGATAATCGACAAGTTAAAATCACATAGATATAACTTGTAAATGGAAACGGAAATAAGAATGTATATAGACATCCAATCTATCAACCAAGATATAAACCATCAGCCGAAGGGATTGTATAAACAAAGAACCAAAATTCATTTGCTTCTGCAGAACCATACAGTCGAAACCCAAAACACTTTGATTGTAACCCATAGTTTTTTCTTGGACGAGAGCATCGTATATCAAAGCCATTTATAACCTTACATTTCTCCAAGTGTTTTTCTCAGTGCTGAGGTTAATTTACTAAAACATCTAGATAAAAGGGTAGTATTATGGTGCATAGAATTTTTTTTAATTTTTACCATTTTAGGGACATTACAAGAAATCCCATAAAGGTATTTAGAGACCAACACAAGATGAATGGATTCATTTAGTTGTGGTAGAGGAGCTTCAAATTACTCGATAGAGGAAATTTTAGTTTCTCTATTCTTATTTCTCACACCCACGGGGTTTTCATGGCATTTAAGCAAGGATTTACCAAGCTTTATATAGAAAGACTTATAGTTCCTTTTTTTAAATGGTTATAAATATAACGCCTCAAATTATAGGTCCATTATGATTAGTGATCTTATTGTTTTAAAGTTATATGGTATAATTTTAGAAAATAAGATTAGCATGCGGCTTAAAAAACATGATAGAGAGCTAATAAGTCAATTTTTGAAGTTATCTCTCAACTTTATATGATTTAATTACTCTTAGGATTATAGGTGAAGAGTGTTAAAATAAAAAGGAGAATCTCATATGTTGTTCTGTTGACTTCAAAAAAGATTTTGATACCATTATTGGAAATAACTTATGGAAAACATTGGGAGATATTGGGGTTCAATTCAAGTTGCACACTATAGTGTTAAGGTTATATGAGAGATTCATTACCAAATTTATTAGAAACAAGAGTTGGTCATAAGAAAATAATTGTAATATACATATCAAGTAGTGATATACTTTGTCCCCTAGTCTTGTTATTATTTATATAGACAATTTAGTAGCTTGCATTGTTGCTAGTATGAACCTCACAAGGGTAGTTATCATCATCCTCCTAAGCTTAAATTTCTAAAAACAATTTGCACCAACTCTTAAAGTACTGAGTAAAATAACAAAACAAAGATATCATCATCAAATCTTGAAGTTTTACTTATCCAAATTTTGTTTGAGATAAACCAAAATTTGGAAAAAATCCCTTCATAAAAGTATTTTTGAATTGACATCCATCATAAGATAAATTAAAAATACACTATTGAAAAGATGAGTGAATATTAAAACTTAGCTTTTTTAGATCTTAAAAATTGTTTTAAAAAATATTTTAAAAAATATTCTTTTAATACACTATTTTTATTTTTATTTAATACTATTAATAAAAAATATTATATAAAATTATAAAGTTTTAAATTTTAAACTTCTATCCAAACATACCATTAAGATTGTAAATCTTCTCTTTTAATGAATCTCAAATATTCATTTAAAAATAATTATATTTTAACATAACTATTAATTAATAATCAAAACCATTATTAATTGAATATATATTATAAATATGCTTTTATTAGGGATTATTTATAACACTCTCATCACAATAATTAATAAAATTATTTTATTGTTTACTCTCTATATATATATATATTATTTTGATATTTCATAAGTAAAACAAGTTAAAGGAATTTTTTTTAGGACAATTTTCATCATAAGTTGTTTTTTTATAATTCGTTTTAGAATTTATAATATATTTTAATTTTAATTTGTTTTTTGTGTGCTAACTTTTGATTTAAGAAACTATGACTCGGAGGTATTTAAGTAGTCTTACTCACTAGTAAAGGGAATTGAACCCAAGTTCCTATTGTGATTTTATTTTTTTAATTATATTATATTGTAATTTAAAATATTGTGAATATTCACATTTAAAAACTAAAAAATAATATTTTAAATGTGTATATCATTTTTAAATATCATTATTTAAAAATGATATTTTAAATTTGTATATCATTTTTAAATATCATTATTTAAAAATGATATTTTAAATGTGTATACCATTTAAAAACTAAAATATGTTGTCAATTTAATTTTCTTATAAAGTTAGAATTTTTTTTATAAATTTCATTATTTAAAAAACAAAATTGATTTGTAAAACTACTTTGCTGAAAATTAAAAAAAATAGAGAGATTTCATTAATTTTTTTAGGTTATGTTAATTTATTTTCAATACAAACAATTTTTTCTACGTAGGGTTAGTTTATCTATCTTAATTTTCCAATATCTTGTGTGCTAGTACTATTTGAGGCCTAAAACAAATTTTCAATAAGTTGTGCAATCTGTCAGGCTGAAATCCGGCATGACCATGATCAAAATCCGGATAACTATAAAGTTTTCTGGTTTTTCTTCTTTGTCAAGTTTTAGAAGTCAAAATCTGAACCTGAAAAGGAACTAATAGCCAAGAAAGACAACCACAAGCTCAAAGATCTTTATAGTTTCTGACTATGAAGATTTGGAAAAACCTGACAATATTTATGGAATGGAATTTGAACGCTCATTTACCACGACAAATGACTTCAACGCATGTTCATCGCAGTACCAACATACCCCATCTTATCAAAGGGCCCGTGGAACATATCACCTGCGATTTCAAAATTAAAACAATTGTTGAGCGAGGGAACAGAGAGGAACAATAAACTACGATATTAGACGGAAAATCCAGGTACGCTGTCAACACAATGCATGGCATAAAAATTATATAGCGGAGCTCGTTCACCATGGACAATATCAGCTTGGAGCTAAAGCTGGAGTTGCAGATACGGTTCCAAGAAGTTTAGTTTCAACGAATTGGCATTCAAACCAAAAATTTGAATTGAGCACGGAGGGAACCACTCACGTACCCGGGAGCCTGGGTATTTAAAAATTCAAATTTCACTCATAGCTGTGGTTGTGAGAGCTAAACCAAAAATTTGAATTGAGCATGGAGGGAACCACTCACTTTACCCGGGAGCCCGATTATTTCAAAATTCAAATTTCACTGGCAACTAGCGGATGAATGAGACCTTTCGGATGCCATGGCATGCCCACGCATAGCTATGGCATGCGCACGTTTAGCATGCATGATAAATGTGAGACCTTTCGGATGCCATGGCATAGGCACGCATAGAATGGATGATAAACATGGACATGTTCCGGTAACTCTAAGTGGATTGTCGAAATCTCTGGCCGGAAAGTTCCACCTGCCCAGGAAAGTTGAGTGTACGTCAAAGCCCTGCAGCAGACTTAAATAGTCTGCTGCGGGGTGCATATGGCTTGCCTGCGGGGTGCATATGGGGTGCATATGGCTTGCCTGCGGGGTGCATATGGCTTGCCCACATTCACGGTTTTGCTCATGTCCAATCACCTAGAATCCCAACGGCGGCCTGTACCTCTCTGTTGGCCCGCTCCTCGACTCCTCTGTCATTGATCTTTCTTTCTCCGGCGGCTACGTCTACTGCAATCAGCATATCCCACACCGTCTGCACGACTTGATTGTCCACGGATTTCCCTAGAGGCTGCTCCACTCAACCTCGCGGATCCTCCTGCTACCAGCAAATATCCACTACAACCGACGACTCCAGCTCAACCCCACAAACTCTTGTCACGGTCACGTCAAGTTCATCTTCTGGCGATTGCAGTTGATCGTTGCATCCCAAGAATCTATATCTCGATTCCCCACATCTGGTGAAGTGCATTTGAAGCAATCGACTCAGCATTCAACTCATGCGTGAGCTGTAGCGAGAATTCCATTGTGGGGGATCTGGATCCACCTGCAATAAATCCATGGTTATGGCATTAGAGTTACAGAGCTCGGCTTTAGTGTACAATGTGTCCCGGAATTACTCTGTACATCACATCTCATTGTGTTTTTCACAGGGGAAGCCCCACTCCTACCTTACCCTCGCACGATCTAATGAAGTGCGGGAGAGATGGGAAACATTTATTTCCACATGAAGCTGCAGATAAGGTCTGCTTGGACTGACATGGGATCGTGACTCCGTCACATTAACTGTCACGGTGGTTGGAAACGACAAGAGTCTTGCCAAGGGGCAATTCGGGTGGTTATGCCTCTTCTCTCAATTATACTTTGAGAACCTGCACTAACCTGCACTAATTTCATGTCTCAAGACTCCAAAAATACTAGATACTCAGATAGAGTTTTTTTTAGTTTTGGAAGGCAGTAAGACTCAAATCAAATACCTGGGAACATTTTCCCAAATTCTTCCTGAAATGCATACCTCATCATAGATTTTGGAAAATAATCTGTTGGAAAATAGATTTTGCTCCTTTTTCTAAAAGAGGCTTCAAACCCTTGCTCCTTTCTGTCAACCTGTGGGGAGTTAGTCACTCCATACGAATGATCATGACCTGCACACACACAAATAGTTAATGAGTTAATAAGATGTTTAATGAAGTAAATAATAAACGAAAACCTCTAACTGAAGTGCAGACCTCATCATGATCATAGTAGATAAGCACTCCTGTCAACCAAGGTGAAGGGCCGAGGCAATATTCTGTGCAGGCCTCAAATTAATTACAAAATTAATACACAGAAATTTGGAGAAACTCAATCAGTGGTAAAAGCCAATGACAATTACTACTGCAGCACTCTCTCTCTCTCTCACAATTCTACCTTGACTGATATATTGTGATTTATTGTTGCATAACAAGTTATTGATATATTGCAAATTATCGGTTACCAAAAAAATGATTGAAGCGAGTAGTTTACCTTGTTTGCCTGAGATAAATCATATCCATACTAGAAAGCAAGCTCATTGTCAATGAAGCAATGAAGCCATGAACAAAGAATGCCTATCAGAGAACGACCCTCTGCATTACTGTCAGGGAACATATTATTATGTGGTAGAAAACGCTTTGGAAAAATCTCACATATTCATCACCCAAATTGTTTACATGCACGCAGCCCTCTTTGTCCAAAATGTCAAAGGTTTTGGACAACATATGTTTACATGCACAGTATGTAAACTCTTCATCCAAGCACATGTTTACATTCACAACAACATGTAAACTCTTTGTGCCAGCTATTGTTTTAGACATTTTGGTCAATTGCATAGACCATCGTGTCATTACGAGTGCGCGGAGGCCCTCCTTGGAATGTGCTAGCCAACTTTACATGAATGTCGAATCTACCATAAATTCATGTATGGGATAATTTGCTAAAAATGAAGAACATATAAGCGATGTTGCAGGAAAGTTCTAAAATTCGAGAAAATGTTTACTTTGTCTTCTCTTAAACATACTGAAGCCAGATCAGGGATTTTTAAATGTCTGTGAGGGATTGCCTCTGTCGTTGCAGGTGTTTGGGGCTCCTCTATCACGAAAAGATTTGACTGATTTTGTGCATTTTGTCAAGGATCTATCAAGAAATCATCTCAGCGGTTTTATACCTGACTTATTATGTTTGCCTTGTTCCGTAGTGTGATAGAAAATAGTAATCTGTAAAGGCAGCTTCCTTGGGATGTTTTTAGCTTGTCGCAACTTGAGACAGTGTGAGTGTATTTAATTTAATCTTTTTTATGTTGTCAATATTACATTGTTCAAAGCTCAAACTTGAACGGTTAATGATCTTTGCTTTCCCATGGGAAGCTCTCCAATAACTATATAGATGGACTGTTAATAATGGAAGGCACTTTCAGCTAGCATCTCTAGTTGATAGACGTTCGATACAACAACATCCTAGATAATTGTGTATGTAGACTTGCAGCTACCTCTCAAGAGCTTGAAGACTACCCCAATTGATTCATCTAAATAGACTTTGTGAAGTTGGTTAATTGCTTCCTCCAAACCAGTTACGTCTTCGTCTTCTCCAGGTCTTCTCCAATGTGATAGCGACTACCTAATGACCAAATATCAATCATTATTGGGAGCAACAAAGTGTAAAAATCAATCAGTTATACAACAAGAGAAATAGCTGCAAAGCAGCTAGTCCCTACTTTAAGATTTAGTTTTACTAATAAAAAAATAAAACATTTATTAAGAAAATCATATATAATTTTCATAGTTGTTGATATAAAATAGAAGAAAGTTATAACTAGACTGGTAGGATCACATTTACCCTCATTTATATAATTATTATAATTATTAAAATTATATAAATATTAATCAATGAAATGGGTTTGTGGTAAAATTTAAAAATAATAATATTGAAATAAGGTGTATTATATTTTTTATTCAAAATGGTTTAGAAAAAATTATTTTTAAAAGAAAAAATTATATAAAACATAGTTTAAAAAAGTGTCAAGTGTTTTTTCAAACAAATTGTTAGTTTTAAAAATATTAAATAAATAATCTTGTCTTTAGAATTTGACATATAAAATTTCTTCTTTAAAATTTTAATAAAAAATAAATTACTTTAAATAATTTTTATTATACTCATTGAAATAACTATAAGTTAAATTAAGAAAACTTTTATGGAAATTATATCATGTAAATCATTTTTATCTTTACAGCTTTTATAAAATATATAGATGTTGGAAAAATTCAAAAATAATTATGTATAAATTTTTTATTATTATTATTGATTTTTGAAAGGTTGGTATTAATTTTGAAGATGGTTTTGTCATATTATATAAATATGATATTTACTCGCCACAATTAATAGAGTAAGACTAAAGAATTGATTAACACTAATGTTTTATTAATTTGTTTTTCTTTCTAGTTTTTATTATTATTAAAATCTAACTACACAATTATTATTAAAATTAAAATGATAAATTTATTAGTTGTAATATTAACAATGTTGAAAACCAGTTACGTCTCTCCAATGTGATAGCGACTACCTAATGACCAAATATCAATCATTATTGGGAGCAAAGGGGAGGCAGGAGGGGGAGGGGTTTTCACTAGCCCCGATGGACAATTGATATTCACCTATTCTTGGAACTTAGGAGTGGAATCCAATAACATGGCAGAAGCCCTGGCCCTTTGGCAAGGACTTAACCAAGCTCTTCTACATGGCGCACAGCAAGCAACTGTCGTAGGGGACTCCAGGATGATTATCCAATGCATGAACACCATGAAGTTACCTGCGTCCATGCGAATTCGTCAGGTTCTCCAAAGAATTGCTCAGCTAATTCCTCTCTTCCAGGACATCGAATTTTTCCACGTCCTGCGAAAAAATAATGAACAGGCTGACAAAGCAGCCAATGAAGCTATTAATCTGCAAAAAGGTTGTTTAAAAGTCAATGATGAAGTCAATAGGGTCCCCATTCCGTAACATCGCTCCCATGGGCACTTGGCAAAGAAATAGCAATACGTTTGTTGGCTGCTGGCTCCGGAATTCAGGCACCTGGCGCCTCCGTGGACGGTTGGACTGCATGCGGGAGGGCGTCGTGTCCACATTCGAGGACTCCTCCCTCCTCCTCAGCTCCCGTTATCTTCCCCTTTCCATCGTACGCCCCTCTTCAGCTGGGGTGACGGCATCTCCGTCTAATCTGTTGATGGCTTGTACCAGACACCGTACCAAGGATCATGGCATTCATTGGAAAAAGATCTGCTCGACTCCTCCTGAGCACCTGGACGACGCCAAACGCAGGGTTTTGATGCCATCACTCCAGCTCAGTCTGTACGCCTTTGCCACAGGGGATTTCGCGGCCAGTTTCAATAATGATTCCAAGCTGATGCAGGATTCACCAGAGTTAATGGATATCGAAAGTAAGAGCCGTTATTTAAGAGTTGGTACGAATTTTGGAAATGGAGCAAGCCGGAACTGGATGAAGGACACGGGAACATGTGATGAGGTAATGGCTATGATGCCGAATTCATGGTATGAAGTGGACACCAGATTTAAAAACGGTAACTCCTGTTTCAGCTCAAATCGGCTCACCACCCTGGCTTTAGACTATCTAGGAAGGAAGAAGCGAACTTCTTACGCTACAATTTTGTGTCACCTGGTAGGCATCTGGTCTCTTGCCATGGCTGATACTGAAGACTCGCCTGCGTCTTCCCCCGACCCATTGTTGGAAATAGAGGCGGAAATTCGGGTGCTCCGACGTCGAATAAGAAGGCAAGGAGAGTTTATGCATCGCATGGACGCCCAAGGAGGTAGAAGACTGGACAGGCTGGACGAAGAAATTGGAAGCAACCGTGAAGAATTTGACCGAGCTCTGGAGAACCTGGAAACGAAAATTATGGACGCCATTGAAAATCTCGACCTAAGGTTGCAGAACCTGGAGCTTGTGATGGAGAACTACCGTGGAACTGGGAATCCAAGCTCGAGCAAGAACCCGCCAAAGGCAAGCCAGTCGGCTGGAGCACGTCATCGTTAATTGCTAGGTTCTTTTGTTTACTGGTTCCGTTTTGTAATCAACCTCTGTTTCTAGTTTTCTTGAAAAGTCCTGATTAGTTACAGGCATATGTAAATTTGGGAACTTCTGTTTCTAGTTTTCTTGAAAAGTCCTGAATAGTTACAGGCATTTGCAAATATGGGCAGCATGGCTGTCTGAACTGCTCTCATTTTGGCTTGTAAAACTTTGAGTGGCACTGCCACAGATCTTTAATATAAATCCTTTAACCGTTTCTGTCAAAAAAAAATATTAACAATGTTGTCAAAATTAAAATAGTAAATTGATAAATTTGTTAGTTGCAATATTAACAATGTTAATCTTGTATTAAAATTTTAATATGTTTAGATGGTAGTGTTCAAGTAACATAATGCAATTTGCATTTTAAATTAAAATAATACATTAGAATATATATATATATTCTAATGAACATTAGCATCTTCACTTATTATAATTATTATATGTAAAAAGTACAGCCAAAATAAAATTATTTGTTTTGAATATAAGAATTTGAGCCATCTTACAAGGTTAGATACAAAATTTGGTTCCCATTATTAAGTGAAATTATTTTTATAATTTTTAAATTTTATTGAATAAGTAAATTATTCTATAATTTTTTAATTCAATGAATTTGTGTGAATAATTTTATTATAATTGTAAAGAATAATTTAATTTTTTTTAATAATTTAATTTGGAATTAAAGTAATTAGTAATGTAGAGTATGGAGATTTATACAGTTTATCAAAATTGTTATTTGAATTTATCAATATAAATATACTGTAATAATTATTGTTTTTAATGAAATAAATTTAATATTTTTAAATATTTTTATTGTAATAGAATTGTGTGATTTTAATATTTAAAATTATATAGATTTAAAATATTTTCAACAAGTTGTTGATTAAATATAATAATAATTAATACATTTTTTTAAATTTTTTATAAAAAAAAAAACTTTTGTACTTACCAAATTGAAATTAAGATAAGTCATACAGAACAAACTCCTCTAAATCAACAATTTTAACTACATTTAACATTAAATAAAAATTGATTAAACTTGATTATATTAACATTTTTATTTTTTATACGAAAAATATAATTAACATTTTTATTATAATATAAATTTATTACTATCAATATCATTTGAAATTGAAAACTAATTTAATATAACGATCATGTTAAAAAGAAGAAAAAAATAAATGTTTGTGCAAACGAGAAACCGTGGAGTGGAGAAATCGGTTCAATACATACAAATAATCCAATATCAAGTTGCAATCTTTGAATTATTACTTTTGTGATCATTGAAGTAATGTATTAAGGGTATTTTTCAAAACATATGTAAAGATATACAGTCTTAATGAGGCCTTGCGTTGGCTACATGCCAGCAGCAATTTCTAATCTTCATGCCAGAAGAATCCCCGTCAAATAACATGCTTTGGATGATAGAATCGCGGTTCATATAGTCCTGTAGTTGGCTTGCATCCTAGGAATCTTCTTACAATGTAAACTGTTATTCTTAGGCAGGCTCCGCGAGTTGTCCTCGAGCTTTTATTACTACATATGCTATTACCCTTTAGAGTGCGCAGTTTATATTCTTTGACGTAGTTATGAGCTAATCATTTTACCTTATTTATTTAAGACCTAATGGCGAAGGATCATATTGAGGATGGATGGGAATATACGAGTCAAGGGTGGACTATAAACGGCTCTTATAACGCGTTATATCTTAGTATGAAGAAGGCATAACCATGGCGAGTAACGCTAGCAACGGATGTATGACAATAGTGGGAGCCATCGTATATAAAAGAAAGAAACAGTGTGAGAGCGAAAGTAGCTATGCCTGGTGTACCACGAGTCATGTCCAGTAAGCTAATTCCCAACGTACTGAGAATAGCTATGTGCAAGAGAGAACCGAACGATGCAAGAACTATGTCTAGTTGGAGCATAGCGTCAAACAATAGGCTAAGCATCCCACCAAGGTATTTATTGCCCCAGGTACGCTCACCAAGCAAGGGAGAATCCATTTACATATACAGAAGCAGATTCACCAGCAACGTGTTTCCATCCCGTAGTAACCCTGGCTTCCCTTCGTTTGGTCTGAGATCCACCCGCAGTTGACTCAGCGGCGGTAGAGGTAGCCGAAGATTCAGTATACTTAATTGACCTATAACCAGTAGAGGTAGAGGTACAAACAGCAAAGGCAAAGGAAGAGCCCGCGAAAAAGGCAGATATTTTGGTGGAACATAGACGGTAGCAGGAGCAACTCACCTTATTGACAAGGGACCCCAGAAGTGGAGGTAATAGTGACTGGTATCAATGCTGATGGTTACGGGTTTGTAACTGTACAAAGAAAAGCTGGAACAAGCCAATAGCTGCCTAAACAAGGTAATCACTAATTGAACTGTTAGTCTTATGCAAAGCTTTTTCTTTTGACTACTCCAATGAAGCATTGAGATTTGAAGGCAAATATGGAATTCTTGTATGAGACTGAGCTGCAAACTGCATTGTTTCTGGTTTTGGGAGAGACAAAATACCCAATATCAGGTACAAATTTAAGATCCATTTTATGAGAAGAATTCAATGTATATGTCATTTAAGCAATTATAATCTACAACCATTTTCTCAAATAATAGCTTCTGGGTAGTTACAAAAAAAAACTATTTAAATACGTCTGAATAAATTCCCAAAACAGGAAAATAAATTCCCAAAACAGGAAAGTATGGAAGTAGTCGTGATTTATTCAATATTTAGGTAAATTTGGAGTAACCAACAAATGTTGACTGTGCTTTTCCCAATTATGCTCTTAATGCAAGCCAATCAAAGTTGAAACATTTTCCTCGAACATTTAGAATTTGAGCTCTTAGTGTCTCAAAATAAATGGAAAAGAAGATACATTCATAGGATGCAAATTGTAGTCCTGTCATTGAAATAAAGCTAAAAACAGAGATAATATCACAATTATCACAAATGTTACAATTTTTTTTAAGTTTTCTTCCATGTATATTATTTGTTTCTCCGTTGTAGGAAAAATAATGGCAAGATAGGGAAACTGTTTAATGTGCAGCTGTGAACATTATCCCAAACTGTAACTAAGGGAAAAAGCCAGGGACTTGATGACAACTGAACGGGGACTTGGGGACAAACAACAAATATACCCCATGACTGTCCAAAAATACACCATTTCATACCATTGGATACAGTGCAGTGTTGTAGATTCCAATTACAATTCCTTCAAAGGTTGGTCCAATTTCCCTTTACACAATAACAAATCAAAGAATTAGTGCTTACCCTCTATGGAATATCTTGCACATTTTCAGCCAGCATGGAATGATGATCTGATAAAGTCTCCCTTGGAATCCCCAACAAAGAAGACTTCTCATCGACGATCTGCCAGTGATTCATTACCCTCTCTTGAAACTCCCATCAATTGTTTTGCTGATGGTGATGAGTTGGATTGTAGGCGGGATGTATCTATTGCATTAAGAGAATCCATGGACTTTAAGAGATTGGATGGAAAAAAGATGATATCCATATTCTATAACGCTGAACCTTTCCAAAAGCAGAAGGATCAAGTAGATAGATCAAATGTTACTGCTTCATCTATTTCTGGTAGTCTTGCCTCCCTATTAAATCACAATGGCCTCAACGATCCTCTGATGTTGAAGGCAAAACTGAATGTATCCACTCATTTTAGAAGTGAACCTGCAAAGGAGAGGAAGACAAGCAGCCAGTAAAGATTGAATTAAGTGAAAAAACATCCCCTGATCTCAATGTGGATAGAAAACGAATCAAAAGGTAAGCATCATTGATCTCATGCTTTAGCTTTTAGTTGAAGTAGATATTCAAGTGTTGAATTAGCTTTTAGTTGAAGTAGATATTCAAGTGTTTGAAGACAATATTCATATTTTACAGGTTAAGAAAAACCATTTATATACCTCCACCTAAAGCAAGATGTAAATGAAAAATCAATTACAATAATAATTAACAACTATTTTAGGAAAAGTTACACCAAGGGGACGAAGACACACCAATACTTATCATTGTTTATTGAAATAAAAAAATAAAACCCGAGTTGAGAGCAAGTGACACCTAGTCCATGCAAAGATGGGGATCAACTCAACAATTATCATTGTTTATTGAAATAAAAATAACTCGAGTTGAGAGTGAGTGACACCCCGTCCATGCAATCTTATGGCATGTAAACTTGTGACCACTCTTGTACAGATTCTTGCATATATGTGGCGAAGCAACCATAGATGGTTGTAGGAAAATGCCACGACCAAAGCTTTATTTGCAAAATCCATTACACCATTCTAGTATATTTGTGAAGTCATTGCGCTGTCCCACTGTGTGAAGAAAATTAATGAAAATAATAATGCCTATTCCATCAAATCTGGTAGCATCAGCTTTTGGCAAGAGATTTAGTACAATATTGGAATTTTAGTTCTTTCGTTGTGTTCGGCATTGATGCCATGAATTATTATAGGCTAGTAATATTCAGAATGACGAAATTCTAGAATATGGCGGTTTGAAAATCAATTGTTTCTCGTCTCTGTCATTGCAAAAACATGAATAAGAGGAAAAGACGACTAATTGTGGCTGCAGGCTATCAACAACCACCCAATCCTCGTCGTTTTTGTCAATGTAGAAATGTATGAAATTCGGCCAATTTCAAAATTATTAAATCAAAAAGTAAGTTCATGGTCAAAAGTTAAGTTGAATTTGTGCATTTTTAAGTTTAAAAGGTTCAAGGTCCTTCTTAAATATGGCGAACACGTTGTTATAATACATCTACAATTTGACAGATGGATAGACACTTGTCTATGTACAATAAAACATTGACAGATGGATATACACTTGTCTATGTACAATACAACAATATAACATGTGTTAAGTTTTTGAATCCATTTAACTATTAACTTTTCAATCATGAAGCAAACCATTGGGACAAAAGAATAGGAAACAAGGGAATACGTTCTGTCCAAAATTGAAACCAAGAGAAAATATGGCGGACAAGTCTTCTCGTTCTTCTTAGACACTAAGAGATCTTCTCTCAAAAGGTATGTCACGTGTTTAGAAATAATCCATTTTTTATACAGAAATTTGATGAATGTGTAAGTCTGGATTATCTTAACTCGCGCGATTTCTCCTCTTTTTCACTATGTGGCCCTCCTCATAAACTATTGTGCATTCCCTTCTTTCTTTACCTTCATCAAAATGTTTACTTTCTCGTGCACTTCTCTCCCTTTTCTCTCTGCATGCGTTTTTCTACACTACTGCATGCACATTCTTCTCTTTTGTGTGCGGGGTAAGAATAGAGAGTTGTGTATTTACTTCTTTGCGTATTTACTTGCATATTCTGCTAGAATAGATTTTTTTTCTCTTTTCATATTTACTTGCATACCTCTGCATAGAGGTTCTTGTACTCTCTGTAGCATTTTCCTTTTCTCCATGTGGGGGTTCTCTTAAACCTTTACCTGTAGTTTCCTCCTTTTCTTTGAGGAGTAATTCAACATGTATGATAATTTACTTTAAACATATATTTTTAGCTAGTGATTAGAGGAAGTATATGAATTAATTCGCCCAGTAATTTACCATAGTTGTATTAATTGAAGAAAAATAGCCAAGCCTGTCCAACTTTACTTTGAAATGTTTGATATGATCAAATCTGATAGAACAGGGAGGGAGGGGTCTAAGCATTCATCAGGTAGTCTTGCCTAAAAAGGAATAGCATGTGAGAAGAGTATTGTAGTTCGAAAAATAATTCATAGATCCATTAATTTAAGTAGCAAAGCTTTGTTGATCAGTAGAATAATGGACATGCAATGCATTTCTTTGATATTGATAATAAAGTGTGCCTAACTTCTCTGTATGTAGGATAACCTAGCGTTTCTGAGTGGAATAATATCAGATAACCTAGCGTTTCTGAATGGAATAATATCAATGTAGAAATATAAATCCAACCTGAGGGCTATATTGTATTTTTTAATATGTATTAGGCATTGAATTCCTAAAAAGCCATCTAGAATCACTGAAGGATGATAGTGATCAAGACACTCTGGTAACGGACTTTGAGCTCATCTTTCCTTCGTTGTTAAAAGAGGCCGAATCTCTCGACATCAGACTTCTGTACGACCTGCCATATATGGATCTGCTGCGGACGAGATGGCAGGAGAGATTAGCGAAGTAAGAACTCCTTTTATATTAAACCATTACTTCTTGTTAAGCTTGGAATTTGGAAAACTGATGAGCTTCTGCGGGTTTCAAATGTTATATATATTTTGTAGATACCACAGGGAGGAAATTCATCACGGTCCATCATCCTTGAAGTATTCCTTAGAGGGAATACAAGACATCGTCGACTGGAAAAGAATATTGGAAATTCAAAGCCAGGATGGGTCTTTCTTAAGCTCACCTGCCTCTACCGCCTGCATCTTCTTGCACACAGGAGACATGAGATGCCTCGAATACTTGAACAATTATTGGAAAAGTTTGGCAGTTTTGGTATTGACAACTTACTCTTAAAGTTTTTTCCCTTTGGCCAGTATTTAAGTTTAAATAAAAACTAATTATTGTTGAATACAGTGCCTTGCATGTATCCTGTGGATATATTTGAACGTCTTTTGGTCGTGGACAATATTGAATGCCTTGGTATCGATAGACACTTTGAAAAGGAAATCAACGAATTTCTTGATTTCGTTTACAGGTAATCCGTTTTCCAACTTCGTAATGCCGTTCGATTCGATTTCAAATTGAATATGTAGCTCAATTGTATTACAAAATTCTTATGCATGACAAAACTTAATATCGTATGCGTCACTGGAACGAAAAAGGAATTGGGTGTAACAGTTTGAATTCCATAGCAGATCTTGAGATCACTTGTTTGGGTTTTCGATTGCTTCGACTGCATCGGTATAATGTGACTCCAGGTAGACATCAGGATAAGCATTATGTATTTTACCTCCGTCTCTCTAGGGATCAGAAGACAGTATTTTAGATGGATGTTTCCATATACCAACTGACTGTCTTAGTTTGTTGTGACATTTATAATACCCTTACAATAACAGTGGTTTTCAAGAACTTAGCGGAGGGAAGTAATGGGCAATTCCTCGGCTCGGAAGATCAATTTAACAAGGAAGTAGCAAACATGCTGAGCCTTTATCAAGCTTCGGAACTTGCATTTCCTGGAGAAAATATTATGGATGAGAATAAAGGCTTCGCTACTCAATATTAAGACAAGCTTTGACAAGAAACGAAACTTTTAGTGCATGGAACCGCAAAAGAAATCTAAGCAGAGAGGTAAATAGAAAAAACATGATTTCTCAGTTAGCTTAATTTGAACTTTTATTATGACATTGAATTCAATATGTTGTGATTGTTAGATTGAATACACGCTGGGGACTTCTTGGTACACCAGTCTACCAAGACTGGAAACAAAGAGATATCGCCAAGTGTATCGACCAGATTATGTACGGTTAGCAAAAGGGATTTACAGGTGACACCTCCAGATTAATTGTTTCCCAAGCTGCTTTCTCTTTGGACATAGGCTATCCATTTTATGCGATTGTTTTTATCATTCTCAATGAAAGCTACGAGTGTCAATTTTTTGTAATGGATAATTTCATAGATGCTTCAAGTTCAGACTCTGTGATGGACAAAAATGAAAAGTACTATATTATTTTCTATATGTTGACTTGTATTAAGAATAAGGATACATATCTGCCAACTTCAATGCCGTGCTGGACTGAGTTACGCCACTTTCCCTACCATTACTATCGACAGTGACCAGTGTTGACATAGATATTTCCAATGCTTATCCCATTCCTGACGTGTCAGGGTTTTAACCAACTTGCTAATACTGCAATGCATATAAAAAACTTGTTTCCTTGCTGGTAATATTGTGGGTTTGCGTGTGCCGCTTATTTCGTGGGGGACTGGGTGTGATTTCTTCCTTAAGGCTGCCCTCTGTAGACAACGAAAAGCTTTTAGAGTTGGCAAAATTGGACTTCAACATTGTCCAATCCATCCACCAAGAAGAGATGAAGAATATCATGAGGTAAGTAATCGTGTCTAACTGTTCACATTTTCACAGGATCAAAATGATGTGACTTAACTCCTGAAAAGAATTTATATAAATGATTAGCAGCAGTTGTTGTTCCGATAATGATGTTAAATTCCTGCACAGCTGGTTTAGAGATTCAGGGTTGCATCAGTTCACCTTTGCTAGGGTGAGGCCCATGGAATATTACTTTTTAATAGCGGCGGGGACCTATGAACCCCAATATGCCAAAAGCAGAGTCACCTTTACCAAACTGGCGTGCTTGCAGACTGTTCTGGACGACATGTATGATACATACATAAACCTTGAATATTTGAGGCTCTTCACAGAAGCTGTCCGAAGGTACTCATGATTCCAGAGTTTCGATTACAAGCTAAACAAAGTTATACAAAAGTTCTTTGGAGTATTATGATGTTGATCATTTAAAAGCTAATATAAAGATTTTTCTGGTTTCAGATGGGACCTCAGCTTCTCAGAAAATCTTCCAGATTATATGAAAGTCTGTTACAAAATCTATTACAGCATGGTTCATGAATTGGCTTCGGAGTTTGAAAAGGAACAAAGAAGCGACTGGCTTATCTATTTTCGGAATGTTGTAAGTAATCCTCTTTAAACAAATTTTAACAAAATTTAGATAATGTCGATACCTGTGTGGTTCATTGGCAGTTCACTATGAAGTGACATTTGTAAATTGGAGATCACGATCAGGCAATCAACTCGTAATTAAGTTTTTCCAACAGCTTGTACTGTCAATTAATGTCTAATACTACATTTATTCCATATGAACATCAATCAATTAATGTTTAATCCTAAATTTCTTCCATTTGAACAGCAAGAGGAATATCTCCTGAGCTATTTGCAAGAATCGGAATGGCAGGCGGCTAAGCAGGTGCCCAGCCTGGATGACTACATAAAAAAGGGGATTATTTCCAGCGCTATGCGTCCATTACTAGTGACTGTAGTATTGTTAATGGGCCAACCCGTTCCACGAGAGGTTTTTGAGCAAATCAATTATCCCCGATCCAAAAATGTGTTCATCGAGCAGACTAGCTACCTTACCCAGCTAATCGACGACATTATGACATATAAGGTAAGGCGACTTGCATATTATAATAACGTTTCTTTTACCACCAGAGGGGCTGTGGGTCATAACATTTCTGTTAAGAATCATCAGTAAATTTGAAAAATCCGCAGAGTGAGAAGGCCCGTGGAGAGTTGGCTTCGAGTATCGAATGTAATGATTGTACCAATAACATAATGTCTACTCAATTTATGGATGCAAGTATGCAATCACATCAGCAGCTGTCCGAAAGGTTAAAATTGTTTTGAATTAAAATTGAATGTAAGTACGGGATACATGCAGGTCACCATCGTAATCTGTTAAATCATATCAACCAAATGCAATTTTGATGTATAGTTTCATTAATGATTCATAATGAATAAGGATAACGTGTATGGGACACTTGATACGTTCACCTTTGGAATGATGTGGAACTATTTAGTTATGCGGGTTAATTGGATGGGACATCATTTGGTTTGAGCTTGGTCATTCATTGTGGTCACTTTATGTTTATTTTATTAATATTGTATTAAGGTATAATTGTATATATTCTCATATTTATTTTCCATGGGGACTAATTAGTATAAACAAATTATTCTTTAGTCTAGTAATTTTGGTTAGGAAGTAATGTAAAATGTCAATTCCTATTATTATTTAACCGACTATGCTAGATGTTAAGCTCAAAAATGATGATTGAATGTCAAAAGTGGCAATTTTGATAGATTGGATTCTTGTATAGAATCTTGACTTTGACTTTAGTTATTCTTGTGTACATAGCCAAATTTATCATTAGTTATTTGAAGCATTTTAGTTTGTGAAAGAACAAAAAATACCATAACAAACTCCATCCAAAGTTAATCTCTAAAATCTTGACTAGTCTTTAGTTACAATATTGATTAAATATTGATCTTTAACTTTAAGCGTTACATCTCATGACAATATAGAACAATGCATATACCTTGTGAATAACTAATATCAACATAACAACCAAACAAACATACTTAATGAAATGACTTAGTCATTAATCATTACATATCATTACATCTCATCATAGGATTATGAGTATGTCTGTAAAATCAACACAACAACATAATCAACTTACAAAAATGAATTTTTTATTAACCATTAATAACTTGTTAATCTATTTACCTTGTAGAAGGAAAAATTACCAATATTATAAGGGGTTATCAGAGGATCCTATGGAGAGTTGATGCTATGTTGGGGTGGAATCACTTTAGAAAAAGATCCAATATTAAGGATTCTTTAATAATCCATGTAGGTTATTTTGGTAATGTCGAAGAAACTGCATCAACTTTGGACTTCAAAGGATGGCTGAAATAGGGAATATATGTTACATTGATGAGGAAGTCTTCCTTTTGTTGTGGACATAGAAACGAAGTTAATCAAGTATAAATAATTTCAAGCACAAAACATTTCAAGGACTTTCTGTTTGATGCAAATCCAAAATATTTATCTTCTCGTAAAATTTCCAGAATTTGGCACCCAATGAAATAGCATTTAAGGGAATGAAATAGCATTTAAGGGACCTTATATTTATCTTAGAAAATTTTATATTTTGGCAGGTTGCTCCAGAGGAGTTAGTGGAGTTGCTCCTCTCAAACCCAAAGATTATGGATGTTGCTATTATTTCATGAGTCACATTGACCACACTTGGATAATCTATTTTCAAAGTTTTACACATAGCTCAAATTACCATGTCTTGAGCTAATAAATATTTTCTAAGATATCACATAATCTATATAACAATACTTAATCTCCCCCTTGTTTGCACATTCGATTTTTTTCATACTTGCTAATTCATTTAGCATGCAATTCTATGTCTTAGGTGTTGATGTAATTGTAACTTCGGAAGATATTCACTTGTATTTTATATTGTTATTATTATTGTATTTTATTTGTACCTCCAACAGAGATGTTTATTCCTTCGGTCAGAGATGCCATTATTGCATTCGGTCATGTAAAGTCATTGAGGTAAATCCTCCTTTGTAATTCGGGGCATTAGATCCCCCTAGAGTCAGTTGTATTAGGGTTATTGAGTCCCCTAGAGAAGTCACTCTAGTCAGATTTAGTTGGGGCCGACCTAGCAAGTGAAAGTAAAGTATAAATAGAGAGCAAGGCTCTCTCATTTGGATACACACTCACTCACTCAAGTTCGCATTACTGAGAGAGAGAAGACAAGTTCGCATAGGAGGAAAGAGAGAGAGCTGCAAAATATTGTCTTATTTTTTGGGTTTTACTTTTGTGACATTGTATTGGTGACTATTCTATCTCTGAGGAAGTTGCGGAGTTTTCTCCTTTATGGTTTCCCCTAGGAAATTCTTTGTTTCTATTGTGTTATGATGTGCTTTTCATTCTTTCAGATAAGATCCTAGATAATATTGATTAAAACTTAAAAAACTAACATGGTATCAGAGCTAACCTGAATATAAGACATTGTGCAGCTGTGGGAAGCTAGGGCTTCTAAGTTGGAGGTCTTCTCTCCAAAGATCATCAAGAAAAGGAGGTTAGGCTAACTTTCCCTAGGAGGGCGCATCTTTCTGTCGAAGCAAAATCTGATTCTAAGAATTTTCAATTTTTGGCCCATCACTACTATTGGAAGGAAAACTAGGGCATCAACTATCTCAAGATTATGTTCACAGATTTGGGAAAGTGAGTACATTGGACAAATCGCCTTGAGGAGGTGCATCTATCTGTCCAATCAGAAGTTCCAAATTCCAAGTTTGGAAAATTAGGGTTTATTTAACAAACCCTAGGCCAGCTAGCTCCAGAACCTGTTTTGGGCATCTCTAAGTGGTAAGACCTACAATATTTGTTATTTCCATTTGAAGTACTCATTCAATATGTCTCACCACACCAATCTTGAGGATAAGCTTGAAGGAGATTATAACTTCTGAGCATGAAAGTGTAGGATTGCTCTTGTCCTTAAAGAAAATGATTTGGACAAGTATGTGAATGAATAGGTTCCAACACCAGAGGGAGATGAGGCTAAATCCATCCATAAGAAGAACTTGGTTAAGACCAATAGAATCATTGCATATTCTATCAAGGATCATCTCATCCCACATGTGTCATCTTTGAAGACACCCAAGGAAATGTTTGATGCTTTGACAAAGCTATTTGAAGGAAAGAACATAAATTGGAAGATGACCTTGAGGAACCAACTTAAGAACATAAAGATCCAGAATATCGAGAACATGCAATCCTACTTCACAAGGGTCTCAAAAATCAAGGAGCAACTTGAAGCAATTTAATAGAAGGTAGAAGAAGGAGAAGTTGTTATGACCACCTTGAATGGTCTCCCAAGATCATGGGACTCATTCATTCAAGGGATATGCGCCAGGAAAAGATTGATCAAATTCAGTAGACTATGGAAGGAATGTACACAAGAAGAAGCTCGACTTGTGGCTCGAGAAGAGAAGATGGGGCCAAATGATGATCAATCTCTCACAGCCCACATTAGAAGAAATAATAACAAGATGGAGCACCATCATCACAGTAAGAGGGAGAAACACCACCACCAAAGTCAGAGGGAGAACTTTAGATGATCCAGGAGAGATCTATCTAACGTTAGAAGTTATACTTGTGATGAGAAGGGACACTACTCTAGAAATTGTCCCAGAAATAGAAATGGCTCCCACAACAAGAAGAAAAACAAGAAAAGACACCATGCCCACACTGTATAAGATGATGAACCTCCAAGGAAGAGAGCCAGAGAAGAAAGTGATGAAGAGTATGTTCTAATATCAGCACTCACGGGTATTGTCACACATGGAAGTAATGATTGGCTTGTAGATAGTGAAGCTTCCAAGCACATGACGAGATACAAAGAATCATTTGTCAATCTATCCGAGCATGAGTCACCTCATAAGGTGAAACTTGGGGATGACTACCAATACCTCATAAAAGGAAGCGGAGAAGCTTCATACAAGCTAGACTCTGGAAAATATCTGAAGATGAAAGATGTCCTATATGTTCCAGGACTAAAGAAGAACCTTCTCTCCATATCAAAACTATATGCTAAAGGTATGAGGGTTGCATTTATTGATGGCCAAGTCCTAATGTGTCCAAAGGGAAAGACTATAGATGATGCTATTGTGATTGGAGAACAAGAGGGAGGTTTGTACAAATTAAAAGGTCAACCTGAACAAGCCTTAGTTCATGAGTCCAAATTTTCCTGTAAAACTTGGATATATTTCTTGAAAGGCAAAGATGAAGTATTCAACAAGTTCAAGGAATTCAAAGGTTTTATCGAGAATCACACTGAGAAGAATATCAATACCTTTCGATCAGATAATGGCGGGGAGTTTACCTCGGAATATTTCAAGAACCTTTGCATAGAATCTGGGATTAAGAGGGAGTTGACCACTCCATACAATCCACAACATAATGGCGTTGCAGAAAGAAATAATAGAACAATAATGGAAGCAGCAAGGGAAATGCTTCATGACCAGGATCTTCCGATGCATTTATGGGCAGAAGCTACAAGGATAGTGATGTATGTACAAAACCGTACTCCTCATCGAGTACTAGACAACAAGACTCCAGAACAAGTATTCTTCGATGAGAAACCAGAAGTCAGCCATCTCATAATATTTGGCTGCCCTATGTACATACACATTCTGAAGGAGAAGAGAACGAAGCTAGATCCTTTAGGAAAGAAGGGTATATTCGTAGGATACAACGAAGCATCGAAGGCCTATCGAATATACTTCCCAGGATTCAAGAAGATCGACATCAGCAGAGACGGGACTTTTGACGAAGACTCAGCTTATAACAAATAAAGAAGACAACCTATTAAAGACAATGAAGAACCTGAAGTTCCCAGGAATCAAGATGTAGTAATGGAAGAAGCAGTTCTAGAATATCATGAAGACCATGAGATAGAAGAACCATAAGAACCTATAGATCCACCTCGTGAAAAGAGCTCCCACAAGAGGAAACCAGCATGGGTACGAGAGGAAATACAATATGCGGAGAAGTATGGTGCTCCAGAGGGGTGGCATATAGAAAGCAAGAGACCTAGACCATACTCCAGCTATGTGGCCCTGCTGTGTGACATCATTGATAAAGAACCTTCCAACTATGTGGAAGCAACAAAGAAGAAAGAATGGAAGGATTCCATGATCGAGGATTACCAGTCGATTGTGAAGAATGATGTCTGGGAAGTAGTTATGAGACCACAAGGTAGGTCTGTTGTGACTTCGAAGTGGATCTACAAGATCAAGCATGTTGCAGATTGTAGAACTGAGAAACACAAGGCAAGGTTTGTGGCACGTGGCTTCTCCCAGAAGGAAGGCATAGACTATGAGGAGACATTCACACTTGTTGCGAGATACCTTCCATCATATCAGTACTAGCACTGGTTGTAGTGATGAAATGGAAGGTACACCAAATGGACGTCAAGACAACAATCTTGAATGGTGTATTAGAAGAGGAAGTGTATGTGGAGCATCCACTTGGATTTGAGACACATGACAGGAAGACTCATATGTGCAAGTTTAAGAAGGACTTGTACGGATTGAAATGGGCACCCATGACGTGGTATGGTAGGATGGATAGATTCTTGATGAGCTTGGGATTTACCAAGAGTAAAGCAGATTCCAACCTTTACTATAATGTTGAAGAGGGAAATTCAGTGATACTTCTACTCTATGTAGATGACCTGTTTGTAACAGGGGAGGATGAGCTTATCGCGGATACGAAGAGGAGGCTTGCCGTAGAATTTGAGATGAAGGACCAAGTTGTGATGCACTATTTCTTAGGCATGGAGGTGTGGCAGAGTAAGGATGGAATCTTCCTTGGACAAGGGAAGTATGCAGTAGATATTCTGAAGAGGTTCAGAATGATGGACTGCAAGGAAATGGCCACAACTATGGCATCGAACTTGAAGCTACTATGTGATGCTTCATTAGATTCAGTTGATGCCACAATGTTTCGTCAAATGATTGGGCCATTGACGTTCCTGACAAACATGAGACCAGACATATGTTTTGTTGTGAACACATTGATCCAGTTCCTAACGGATCCGAGACAAGTTCACCTGGTTGTTGCAAAGCATATATTGAGGTACCTGAAGGGTACAGTGGATTATGGGCTTAAGTATGAGGCGAATCAGAAGATTAAACTGTAGGGTTATGTTGATTCGGATTGGGCAGGCAGTGTCTCTAATAGGAAGAGCCCTTTAAGAAGAACCTGCAACAATTAATTGATGAATACATGATATATCAGATCACGGAATATTTTTATTGATCGCAGGCCACTTCGAGGGGGCAACCTCCTTTGAGCAAGCTCAATACAAAATAACTTCACGGTGCCTTCATAGGCCTCAACACACACTTATATACTAAGTCTAGGTTCCAATACTATGGGTCAAAACCATGGTCCAGTACAAACTATGGATCAACAATACTACGGGCGACTTACAAAGCATATGCACCGAACAACAATAACACAAACTATGGATCAACAAATACTACGGGATGACTTACAAAGCATATGTGTCCAACAAAAATATACTAACAAAGTAAATACATGGGTTCCTAACATGCCCTCCCCCTTAGAAAAAGCTTTGTCCTCAAAGCTTTAGATGTGGAAATTGTTGTTGAATCTGAAGGAGTGGTTCTCATGTAGCATCCTCTGGTTGCATGTCGTGCCACTGAATTAAAACCTCTGTGATAGAATGAGAGCAAAGCTAACGAGACATCTGTGATAGATTTCCAGAGGTAAAATAAAAATATTAGGACGAATGATTACACATTTAACCATTGTTGATGCCAATGGTAATAAAGGGCGTGTCAATGCCGTGGTGTTGGTGTTGACCGTACAACAAGGGATTGATCGTATTCGTCATAAGTGACAAATGTTTTGGGTGGTTTCTTTCTCGAATGTGACGACTTCATTTAGAAGCTGAGCACGATATGGTCCGTTGATCAATCCCCACTCTCATCCATTGAATATTTCCGAAGCACGAGAGCATGCTAAGAGGTTTACACCTTCGGCACCCGAAATGCATGACACCTATGGATTTAGTGATCACGCGAATGACAGGTTTTTTAAATCAGGACACGAGTCAAGGAAATGGAAAGGTTAAAGCCTTAAAGGACGTATGCGTTGGTCCTCTTAAACAGGTGTAAATCATTGATGGCAAGAGTAGAAGTGGGCCCTTATGGGCATGCTCACATATCAAGAGAAATCGGTTTCCGGGCCTGTGAGGAATTAACATGAAAGAATTATTATATAGTATATTCTTGCATTTTGATTAGTATAAAGTTTCATCTTGTGAAGGATGGATATGTATATACATCACGATCTGATGCAACGCTTAGTTGCATTGATGTTCAGATAGGAGTTCCAATCTTCCTGATGGATGGAATGGACCAATAATATGGAGAATGCTATATGTCATGGATATCAATTATGAGTAGATGTTCTGCTGGTTGTAAATAGCTTTGTATTAATTTCTTTACGAGATAGACATCCTATTTGAATAAAAAATAGAGGAACTTATATTAATCCATAAGGAAACCAAGTTGATGAAGATAAGTTAAAAGATGAAGATAAATTATAAGTTGTTAATGATCACAAAAAATATAAGGTTAACATAAAAATAGAAAGGTCATGAGGTAGTGCTCAAAGGAGCTACCTACATCGAGTGCTCCCAAAAGCCATACTTTTTTATGTAAACAACTTAGGCACACCATGATGACATGTCTACATTACATAGAAACTAAATATGGGTTGTCCTTAGTCCTCGCAGATATGTCCAATGTGGCTTTGACTTTGTATATGAATGACATATCAAGGATCATGTCAAATTGATTAATCCAACTTATGTGATTCTTAACCATTCAAGTATGCAATAATCAAGTTACATAGTAGACATGTAATTTTCTTAGAATTTCACCCTAATAAGCTGAGGTCCAAGGCATTTTGAATGAACATTAATGGCCTTTTTAATTCTCAAATGATTACAATGTGTGTGGATGACATCTGATGTTATTCGTCAAGTTGGGCACAACTTATATATGGAGCGTTGGTTGTATAGTAATTGAAATTATTATAACATATGGACATTTACCTAGTACATCTTTTATCCTAAGTTCTATAATCCATGTATGAGGGTGTAGTTGATCTCACTTGGTCCAAGATATTCTCCCTTGGATGAGAATATTCTTCTCGTAGACAAGGACACAACTCTTCTTGAGTCATGTTTCAATTGCACTTAAAATGTACTAATGGAGTCTAGTCTTGCATGCCTACTGTTAGCACTCCAGGAGTCCTTCTAGGCTATAGGTCAAAGGAGCCTGGTAACTTAACTATTTTTTTCAATGATGGGTGGATAATCGGATCAAAATGGAATGACTAACTCACTGAATTTGTACTCAAAACAATCTAGGCATATCAAGGGTTACAAGGCTTTCAAAAGCTATAATTAGATAGGTAATTTTATCAAGATGAACAAAGAAGCTAACTCTATCAACCAGAACAAATATGTTTGGCAATATATATGATGGATCAATAAACCAGTAATAGATACTTATGATCCTTGCTTACAAATCAGTAGGTAAGATAACAGTCACCAATGGATTATGTAAACACAGCTAAGAATATAATTCAACTCATAAGCATAGAATAAGTATGAAAAAGAGAAGTTTGATTAATAACAGTGAAAGGAGCTTGCATCTCAATATATAAAAGCTAGTGTCTTCTTCACAAAATACAGTAAAGTAGAGTCTCCAAAATCAAACCTTCACTTGCTCTCAAGTTCTAGGATTTATAGCCTTTACAACATATTCCCAAATCCTAAGAAGCTGGATCGAATTTACTAAATATAGAAAATCAAAACCGTTTTCAATAAACTAGGGAAAAATCCTCTTTAATTTGGCCAAACTGCTGAAAAATGGGGCTCAAAGATGGATTTGATTCTCCCAATCTGTGACACCTATAGGAAAATTGAGAGAGGTTATTGTTCTCTGACATGTTAGGAACAAAAAACTCCGTCCGTTTCGCAAGATGATCCTCCAGTCACTCATAATCATTATTTTAAAATGATGGCTCTGCACAGTAAAAACGCCATTAATTTGGCCAAACTGCTGAAAAATGGGGCTCGGAGATGGGTTCAATTCTCCAAATCTGTGTCAACTCTATATAAACCGAAAGAGGTTATTGTATATTGATTTTTTTTGAGAAAAAACCTCTCTCCGATCATTGAAATTCGTTTTCATTTGCCCGAGATCTGCATTTCAAAAACATGTGTCAAACAAGCAGATTCTGGGATCCGAAAATTGGGGCTCAGAGACGGATTCAATTCTCTCAATATGAAACACTTGTAGGAAAATGGAGAGAGGTTATTGTTCTCTGATATGTCAGGAACAAAAACCTCCGAGCGTTTTTCAAAACGATTCTCCATACGCTCAGAATCATCATTTTAAAATGATGACTCTACACAGTAAAAACGTCATTTCTGCAGCAAATATCCTTGCCTCCATCTTGACAGTCTTCATGTTTTCGACAGCTGCAGCAATCTTTGACAAGATTAACAAACTTCAAGGTGATTACAAGTCACTTTAACTCTTCTTTTGATAGTTGGACATCATCTTGACTAAAATAGAAAGGCTCTTCAACCTTTATCTCTTTTGTAACAACCTCAAAACTTAAAAGAAAGAGTGGTCTCTATCCCTTTTAATTTTATCATTCATTTAGAATCTTCCTCAAATGATTTGGCAGCGAAAACATTTAATCTGGGTGAAAATACCATCATTCTGCCTGTCTCTGTGCTTTCGATGGCTTGTGAGCCAAAATTCTAACCTGTAAGCCACCGAAAGCTCTGCTTTCGATGGCTAAGGACAACTGTGCAAACTGAAATAGCCGCCGAAAAGGCAGGCTTTAGCAATCTAAAAACTAATACAGTGGCAAAATGCTCTACCTTCAACAAGTGAAAAGATTGAAATCATGAACATGAAACAGGCCATAATATCACAAGAAAATTTGATCGATGCCATGTTTGGAATTTGTTGAATTTGACACAAGAAGTCAATGAATAGTTGTTGCCTCCTCTCTTTTGTTATCTGAGTGCTCTGTGGATAACTGAGAACTTAGTGAAGATCCTCTTTCTCTTTGCTATAGTGGTAGCTTCTGCAAATTTACCATCTCTAGAACATTCTTCATTTTCCTGATTGAAACTGCTGCAATTCTTCATGTACAGAGTAGTCATTTTCTGCTATTGTATTCACAGTCACATGGTGCCACTGTATTTACTCTTGCGCACAGCTAGGAAAGCTTGATTTGACAATTGTATGATAGCTTTCACTTGCGGATCCTCTCCAAGGCAATCAAAATCTTAAGCTTTGTTTTAAAAAATTGCAATGGCACAGGTATCTTCTTATTTGATCTGCTTTCATTTTAAAATTTCTTTTCACTTTCAGTGGCTAGGAGAGCCCTGAAAATTTCGTTTAAGCTGCCGAAAGCAGAGCTTTCGGTGGCTTAGGGACCGTTTTAAATAAGTGCTTAGCTACCGAAGCCCGTCTTTTGAAATTTTTTAAATGAAAACTCAATCTAATTTTTTTCAAACTTTATTACATGCATAAAGCTATCAACAATGAGCCTTAAGAAATTTAGAAATGAATTTTCAAATGACATCCTATCATCTAAAATTGATCAACTCGACAAATTTATTTGGGGAGACAACACCTACCTTGGAATCATCACCAAGAGGGCTCATTTCATGTGAATGAGACTAAGATGGAATATTAGTTGTGCATACATGAGTGTAGTTCACTTCATTTGTGCATATCTAGTTAACTAATGATTGCATGGTTAGTCAATTGTGATTAGGTGGCAGATTACCAATGTTTTATTTTAGTGCATGTCCAAGTAAACTCTAGAAGTTCAACTATGGCGCATTAGCTCATCATATAGAGTATATCTCTTGTAAATTCATTCATTCATTCATTATGGAATAGAATTTTTTCATTCTCTCTTCATTCTTTTCACTCTCTGTTGCAATTGTTAGTGTTTCTTCTTCGCAAATAGATAATCCACTATGCAGGTTATTCAACAATTTCACACAATGGCAACAAGAAAACATCCATGGAGACAACAATTTCAAGAGGTGGCAGCGTTATTCCATATTATCATGATAAAGTCTCACTCACCAAATCTAGATCACCTCTCATGAGACGCACAAGATAGCAATGCTTTCCATAACTTAATTTGTATATTAGAGCTCATTTTTAAGCTTCTACCCTTAAGAAATTTGATCTCTAGTATACATTTTTTTAAAGAAAATCACTAGTTTTTTTAATAAGAATTGTTAATTTTTGTATTATATCAAAAAATGTTGCATCCTAACCAATCAACCTGAATAAATAGCAATATGTTTCAGCAAAAAGGTTCTACAAGAAGCTTTGCAAAAAACCAAAATTTTGGTTCTGCACTAGTTAGTAGTTGTTGATATTATCGAAACAAGTTGGTGTATGAGTGTGCATTTTAGTTAGGATTGTATGAATATTTCAATTACTTGTTTATCTGATGTAGTCTTTCTTTTTATGATTTAATTGCATACAATACTGATGACTTGATTTCCAACAATAACGTTTGAAGGAACAAGTTTATCTTATACGATTTTTAGCACAATGGGATCACAGGTGCCAATTTTTCCAAACTCACTCGGCGCAATCCAGTTCATCCCTTGATTGGTGCAGTCACAATTTTTCCAAACTCACTCAATGGAGTCCAGTTCACTCCTTGATTGGCACAATCCCAGTTTTGACAACTCACTCGTTGATCAGTGCAGCTAGTTAGCACAGTCAGCAGCAGTTTCCTTTGGTGCAGACAAATAGTGGTTTCGACGATGAACAAATCCAAATCAATAGAGGCCTAGACCCCAAAATCCATATGTCGCCCAACAGCTTCCACCATACAACAAATGTGCACTATCACTCATTGTGCATGAGCATTCAGCATAGCACATGATGCGCTTCTTTGAGTAGACTAGGAGTTTACCATTAAATAGGTTAAAAAAATTTGTGTATTTAGGTTTGATGGAGCAGCTAGTTCAGGCTGGCACCCTTTTGTTATGATACTCTAGTATTGACTTTGAACAGTGACAAGTTAAGGATATTTTTATGCATGTCTCTGGTTTCTACATTTGAATGGAAAAAGTACATATTCTATCTTATATCTAAGTATTCTCTAGTTTCTATATGACCTTGGGTAAGGACCCATCCAAGGGACACTACAAGAACTTGTTTCATTAGATTAAATATGTTATTTATGTCATTATTAGTTAAACAAAGTAGTCGTTGCAGAATTCCTACATTTTGTAGAAATTCCTACATTTTCAAAATAAAACGTTGTTTCTAGTTGCTTATGCACAAAGTTACTTTAGGATTGTTTTCTTAACTGCAAATTCAAGTTAAAATGTCATTTCTTTCATACATATGATCTCATTATCAACACTTGGTTCATGCCAAACCCTTTGCTTGTTTTGACCACTCGCATGGAACTCGTGGTTTCTGAAGGTCTATATTCAATAAATTGAAGGTTGAGTAATGAAGATAATTTACCAAAGGTTCTGAACTAAACATAGAATCACCCGATGCTTGTCTCTGAAAGGATTGATAAGGAACTAAGTGCCAAGTAGAGAATTTATTTCAGCAATTTTTTTATGATTGTTTCATTGGTTAAATTAGGATTGGTATTAGACATTTCATTTCTTTTGTAGTTGCATATATTTTGCAGGACCCTCATAATTTTGCACAAATCTCCGAGTTGACAATTAAGAGTAAAGGTTTAGATCAGGGTATTTTTTAAGGATTATACTAAAGTATATTATTCTAGGCGATTGTTTTGGATTGAAAAAAACATATATATAGATTGGTAGGTGAATATTAAATATGAAACATACAATTTACTACCGAAACTTGTAAATTTTGGCGAATATTATGATAAAAAAAACATATTTTATGTAAATATAGGCGATATTGGATACTAAAAATGACCAAATAGCGAATTTATTTTTTGAAAAAAAGTCAAAAAAATAGCCAATTGGCGAAATTTCTCCCCTAAAAATTTCCCTGGTTTAGATACAGTATTATTGTTGTTGTCTTGTTTATACTCGATAGAGTATTATTGTTGATATTAGATCCCACTACTTTTTAGCGTTGTTGCCAGGGAGGCGTTCAAAACCACCAAGGGAACTAGAAAATATTAATTTCTCAATTTATTTTTGTTTGCATAATAACAATTATGGTTGGAGGAGGAGAACAATAGCATGCAAAGCAATCACTTCAAGTAGGTCCCTCCTTGTCCTTATAAAATCAGTTATATCTTTGTTTTTATTTCAGTTTTCCAAAGAAGATTAGACACCCATTTCATTAAAAAACCTAAAAACTGTATAAAACCAATCCCAAAAATCCCTACAAAAATGGAAAATCTAAAGAAAACATTCATTATCAAGCATGAATGCTTAGATCTAGGGACATCGATTTTTTCCAAGGACTCCCATTCGAACCAAACCTAGTTCAAGCCATAGAAGAGAGGAGGAAGAAAGTGCTAGAAAACAAATTGAGGCCAACTCCCCTCTTTTGCAACATATGAGAAGAGGATTTGGTCTCTTTGGCTCTACCTCGGGTGAAGAAAACAACAATTCCCCTACTAATCAAGAAGCTGAGGAAGAGATCCCAATGGAAGAAGAGGAAAAAACCATCATTTTTTACTTTCCCATCAGGGGGGTCGATGATAATGAGGCTAGAATGAAAAATATCAACCATGTTTCCTTATCTAACTTTCATGGTATAACCTCTGAAGATCCAGACACCTTCTTATTTGAATTCGAGGTGGTTTGTTGGACCTATGATTACACCATGGATGCACAAAAACTCAAATTATTCCCCTCTACTTTGAAGGACTCTGCCTTGAGATGGTTCATGAGCTTAGAAGAAAACAATATTACTTCCTGAGATCAGATGAAGGATACCTTCATAGAAAAATATAGAGACTGCTACAAAGATAGGGAAACTAGGGATGAAATTTTTAGAATGATGCAAGGAGAGAACGAGTCATTAGAAGATTATGAGGAGATATTTCAAATGAGTTACAAGAGAGCTCGTACCTATACTTTGGATGACGACTCTCTCAAGCTTGTACTCCTCGGAGGGGTTAGGGAATAACTTCTTGAAACTTTGAATCTCATGTCCAATGGTGACATTTACCAAATGGAATACGATGAGATCAAGCATATATTTAGGAATCATTCCCGATCCACGGGTAAAAAGGTTAGAGGGAGAAGCCTTCCTTTTCAAACATCCAAACCTTCTAGTTCTAACCTTACTAATTCTTATATATGAAACCTATTGGATGATATGAAACCAGATATCCCACACTCCTTAGCACTACAAATGGAATCCATGCAAGCAAAAATGGAGGAATCTGATAAGGCCTTAGCAATATTTTGTCCCACTTGCAGAACCAAGCACAAGAAAATGAATGCCCATTAGGCTTGATGAAACTTAGTGCCAAGACTGTTGAATGTTGTGTAATATGCTCTAACAAGCATGCCACTGACAAATGTCCATACCTAGACCCTCTTAAGGCCATTCTTTATGAGCCAAAAGGAACAATAGAACCTGTCTTCTATATAAACCTTAGGAGACCAGGGCCACCAAGGCCTTTTCAATAGTTTTATGGGTTATCACACTAAAAAAAAATTCATGGGTAGCAACCTTATCATACATATGGAGAACCACCCTATCAACAACCTTATCTCCAACCAGCATTTCATCCAACTTATGGACAGTAGCCTTTTATGAATTCTTATGGGAAGCAACCATATTCTACACCTAAATGGGCACCGAATGCACAAGCCCCATCTTTACCTAATCAATGGAATAATCCTGAAGCAATACCTCCTGCATATGGGAAAAATTTCCCTACTCAATGGAGTCCAAACCAACAACATCCTGCTCTCACACCCCCTCCAGTAGCTAACTCCAATCAGCAGCAGGCCTAAAACTATTATAGAGAAAATCTTCATGTGGCTTGGGGTAGAACCACAACAGACAGAGTGACACCAGAAATCAAATCAATTCCCAAATATGCTATATAAACATGAAATTCCAACAATAAAATGATAAGACCCTTACCTCAACCGGATGTCTGAAGAAGACAACTATTGAGCTCTCAATCCAATTCTCTTCACCTACAACTTGTCCTCAACAACCAAGGCATAAGAGGATATAAAATGTTAGCACATAATCTAACATAGTCCGTGAACATATTCAGAAAATATACCCAATGAAAATAATATAAGCATTTGCAACATGAATTCGATGAGAAAAAAGAGTATTTCTATTAATATAATAAACAAAAGTACATAGTGACAACCTTCTGCCGACAACTCATCAGAACCGAGAAACTAAGTTTTTCCACCTAGGCCTCCACCACTTCAATCCTCCATACAATGTAAAGCTCACAATTTCAAGGAGTAATTGGTTTCCTCCTTCACAAGATAGGGAAGAGCTTGAGAGATGAACATAAGAGAGGTTCAATCTTACAAGGACAAAGGGATGCAGACTCGAGGCATGGAAATGGGGTAAAATTTCTCCATATTTTACTTGCTCTCAAATTTCTCCTCTCTAAAATGCTTCACAATGGCTCAATATATAGCCCTCAAAGGTGGTGGAGGGTCGAATCGGAGGGATTTCTTGTATATGGAAGGCCAAGAATCATAACAGTTGTGATTTCCAGTATTTTTAATTTTGAGCATGAAACCCAATGTACGCGGGATGTAGTGTTGCAAGATGTGTATAGGCGTCCTGTAGTACTACTGACCCACGTACATCAACAAAATATGGTTTTGGGGGTTTTAACTGAACAATAGGGGTAGGATGAGTCTACAGATGGATAAGGTAGGCCATCAAGGTATGTTGCATAGGGTGTGGCAAATCATTCTATAACAGATGGCCCCTAATGTATGAAGTCAGAGGGGTGATCACAATGGACGAAATACATTATAAATCTCAAAAGTGGAATAGTAGAGACCCAGTCGGAAGAACTAGCCACTCATCAAAACATTACAATAATGACTTTGTATACATGACTGCAAATTTGAATTACATAGCAGTCTCATGTGCATATACATACATGGCCATGAATAGGCAGTACATAATAGACCAATGTCATAAGTGGTCACAGCCACAAACAACACACAACAGAGTCCAATCTCCAAATCAACTAAAGACATCTGGTATATACTGGAGTACAAACTACTCTGCCATGAGAAATGAGGTCCCATAGGTACTATCACGATCAAGGATAGTAGCATATAAGATGATGCCACTATAGTTTGAGGCCTTTTACATGAATCATCAATGGTGCATGTCCCATCACATGAATATAGGTATTGAAGTCAAACATGATGAAACATCATTTGATTACCGGTCTTTAAGATATACCGTTAACAGACGCGAGACTACCCACCAATGATGAAAATGGGTTTCAAGGAACCGAGTACATTCAACAAGTGTGAATAAAGGTGTTGAGGTCGAACACTTGCAGAATCCATTGATCAGGAGACATTGATGTATTCCCAACTATCGATGACGAGAGAACCTACCATTGATGACTGCAAGTATCAAGGTACTCATCTAAATCTAGATCCCAATTCCAGAATAGATGATCTGAAGTCGATGGAATGAGATCCGTTGGAAGGAGGGAATTAGGGAATTACCCATTAACCAGCATAAGATATGAAGCTAGGTTGAATGATTTGGAAGAACACGAATGAATAGGATATACACGAACCAATAACCATGTGCGTCTTTCGCGTGTATAGGATGCAAGTAGTACACAAAAGAGACCCTCTGAATAGAATCCAATGATGAAAACTGATGACAGAAGCGAGGAAACCACCAATGAGGTCTAATGGAATCTAAGACACGACACAAATCTCAATGTGTGAATATATTTCCTGTCATCGAACAAAAGGGAAACCACTCAGCTAGAGACCAATGATGAGGTGTCATCTGTTGAGTTCAAGGTCACTTACCATTGATGAAAGTATGCCCAGGGTGATAGGTAGGGTAACAACTTCATGTAGTTCTGTAATGTACTTATAAAGGGACGACCGACATGCAAAGTCAAGAAATTTGAGGAGTGCTCTACTCAGGTTTTCAAACTTCCTTTGAACAAGAGCATGAGGCAGATGGATAAACTCAAGCAGCATAGACTTAAGACTGAAAATTGACACAACTCTATGATGCAGGAGGCATCAGCAAATCTACATAGGGAATGGAAGCTTAACCAATCGGAGGAGTAAACTCTGAGTAACTATAAAATATTCCTAAGTCCATACTAAACCCAAACCTTTGATGGATAGACTCAAAAATTTGTGCTTTGTTCAAAGGAGACAGAATTGTTGCCAATATAAGACAATATCATTTTTCCATCCAATTTTTTATGTTTTTCGGTTTTTTTGTCTTTTTCATATTATAAAAGCTTGAAAAAGAATAAAAGATTGCTTATAGGTCAAATGAGAGGAAATGAGTGTCGCAGGAAAGCAAACTAGCTTTATGTAGTAGAACATACCTATGCTCAATGCAAGGGAACGTGTGCAGGATAAGGACACTCCAAGGAATGTTTCCTGATAGGTAAGGAAAAATAAAGCTGCAAAGGTTAAATGATAGGCTCTGCTTGGATAGGATTGAGAAATGCTTAGGCGATTTTGCTTATAACAATAAAGTGGGAGCTGGCATTAGGCTTAAAAATGCAAGCAGGTTAATAATATCCAATTACAACTTGATATAAAAAGGAGTCTCTGTGGGTGATGGCCAGCATAAAAGATGAGAAAAAAAAATGAGATTTCCACGCAAAGACATGGTGGGACTATAAGGGACTCCCAAACCTAGGGAGGAGTTACAACATGGGCACCAAACGACAAGATACGTTCTAACTAGGGTACCCATGGTCGAGAAAGCACTACCGCTTAAATAACGACACTTCTGTAAGCAGCTAGAAAGTTCCATGTCGCTAAAAAATGGCTTTGTACCTAGGGATTATGAATCGTGGCCACAGGATAATGCAAAAATGCAATCAGAGTGAAATCCTATTCTATATGCTAGGGACGATATATACCTACCTATCAGAGGCACAAATCATGCTAAGAAATGGTAAAATCCATTATGACCCGGAGAAACTGTTTGAAAAAGTACCTCACACTATAATATTAGTCCATAAGGTTAATAAAATATAAAAAGTAGGGTAAAAACTATATAAAAGTGGGTAAGAATTTCTTTAAATAGTAAAAATATGAACTTTTACCATGTCATTTTAATTTTTTGGGATTTTTTGGTTTATTAAAAGCAAAGAATATTTTTGGGTGGCATCATATATTAACATTAACATATTTTTCATAGACATCAGTCCATAGTGACCAGAGGGATACCCACGACACTAGCGGAGAGACTGAGGAGAGGATCTAACTGGCGAAGATGTCGAGAGGACTTTGCAGAATGTATAGGGAAACCTAGCCCAATTGACCCATATGATTCCAATGGTACAGATTGAGGATCTACCGGAGACCATGCATATACATGTAGTAGCGGTACCCCGTGCATGGGTGAGGCTCTTTCGGCGTCTAGACAACGCCATAGTATGTTATCATGAGATACATCCAGGACCTCGGGCTTAGATTCCATGGTTATATTATGTACCAGCCGTGTGCATTTTGAGGGCCACAAGCCCAATTTTGTACTATGACACCACATTTTGAACTCTTATAGAAATGGAAAAAAATTATGGCTACCATTTTTATTATTATTTTTGTATGACTGAGTGTATGAATGAATGCTTCTTTTGCTTAGCTATGAGACAAATGCCAATCTAAAACATGTTAAAGAAATGTAACTACGGAAGATATTCTAAATGTATTTGTCTAGTGTATTATTGTATTCCTCCTTCGAGAGATGTTATTGATGTAATTGATAATGTAAGATTCATTGAAAGAGTCAATGTAAACCCCAACTGATTAGGTCGACCTGGAATAACTAGAAAAGTATATTTTATTGTAACGTATACAGGTCGGCCCAGTTAGGTGAATTAGAGCCGACCTAATTAGTAAAAGGTCAAGTCAATTGTAAAGTATAAATAGGGGATTGAGTTTCTCATTTGCAACACAAATCTCACTCACTCAAGGTTTCATAGGAGAGAGAGAAGTTCACACAAGTGAAGGAGAGAAGTTGTTTTGTCTTGGTGTTTTATCTTGTACTTGTTGAATTCTATATTGAGGAAGTTTTGTCAGGGTTTTCTCCCTTGTGGTTTCCCCGAGAGAAATTTTGTGTTCTTTGTGTCTGTTGTGCTTGTATTTCTTTCATTGAATGTATTGTTTAATGTTATTATGCTAAACAAAGTGAAAAACTAACATGGTATCAGAGCAGGACTGAAAGAAAACATTGTGTAGTTGTTGCCTAGGGTTTCCATTTCCGGAAACTAGTCATCTTGGAATTTTCTCTATAAATCACTTTTGACGAATGTTCAGGATCTGAAACTTGGACAGGCCGAAGATGAAATATTCATGTACCTTGTGTGCAATTTTAAGCCTCATATTCGATGTAATTTGGGATATATGATCCATGCAAAGTAGGGTTCCAGCCTCCTCCGGAATTCAGTTTTAAAAAGGTGACCTAGGGAGAAATGATATATCTCGGACTACAAAGATCCAAATCGAATTTCATAAAATCTTACAGAACGTACACAGACTGTAGTTTCTCTAGTGTGAGTTTCAGAACCCGAAGATGAAACAGTGACACATGGAAGTCTGTACAAGTTCTCTATACTGAAACAGTCCATAAACAGGTCATCTTGGGAAACTTAGCATAAGTTCCACTTGGTGAATCCAATACTGCTCTAACCTGTGGGTTTGGATAGAGGACAGATCATACTATCACACGACGAAGTTTCAAACCTCAAGGAGAAGAAATTTCGAAGATACATCAGAATTAAGACTCAAAAAATATGCAGTAGAAATTGAAGAAACTAGGGCTTCTTCTGGGAGCTCTCTCCATAGATTAGATGAAAAAGAGGGCTCATCTAACTCACCTCACCAGGGGTGACCAGGGCGCATATTTATGTCGAAGCAAATGTCATTCCGATAATTTTCATTTTTGGGTCCACCACTTCAGCCCGGAGAACTAGGGAATCAATTTTTTGGAAGATCTGCTCACAGATCAGGGAGAAAGACTACATTGCTCAACTCGCCTTGAGGAGGCGCATCTTTTCATCCAATCAATTTTAAAAAATCCCGAAGTAGGAAAATTAGGATTTCTCTATCAAACCCTAGGTAAAGAAAGAAGCAGTTTTCAGAAGGACAACTTTACTGGTAAGTCCACATCTATTTTATTTCCATTTGAGGTTCTCATTTTATCAAAATGACAAACAATACCAAGCTTGATGAGAAGCTCGAAAGAGCTAAGAACTTCAGGGCATGGAAATATAGATTCATGCTCATTCTTGAAGAACATGACCTAGAAGGATTTATAAAAGAGGGACTTACGAACCAGAAGGAGATGACTCCAAATCAAGATACAAGAAGAATATGATCAAGGCTAAGAGGATCATAGTTGATTCTATCAAATATCACTTGATCCCTCAAGTATCATCTAAGAAGACCTCAAAAGAAATGTTTGATGCTTTGACCAACCTATTTGAAGGGAAGAACATTAATAGGAAGATGACCTTGAGAAATCAACTCAAGGGTGTGAAGATCCCGAAGTATGAGACTATGCACTCATACTTCTCCAGAGTATTGTTATCACATATATAGTAGTCGAGCTACCATACATTTTTTGTCAGATTCTAGTACACTATTCAGCCAGTACCCTTACATTGAGATGCTGAGATGAGCATCTGTTATGGATCACTATCAGATTATGGACAGCAGATATATTCCCCATGCCATGATTGAGTTTCAGGACACTCAGAGAGATGACCAATGTAGCCATCTAGCCATTTGTACAGAGCAGACAGTATTTCCCAGAGTTACAGCAACATTTTCAGAGGTCAGATGTTGGTTCAGATGATGAGAATTTAGGTATATGACTCAGCAGGTATATAATGGTGTTCTGGTTTTACTGCTTTTATTTCCATTCTCTTAGCATGTCTTAGCATTTAGTATCGTGATCTGGCGATCATATAGATATGTGGACCTGGTTGTATTATACATATATCATATTTGTCTCTACTCAGGCTTATAAGTTCTTGTCCTATACTCATTGGTTTTACCCTCCCTAGGGAGAATAGAGGTGATCATTCCCGCCATACTTTGGCTTGCTAGTGTCTGTTTCATTATTCACTGTCTTCATCCATCCATGACTTACCCAGTTGGTTTCATTACCTTGACTTACTACTTGACTAGTGGCATGGAGGACCTTCCACCACTATAGCCTCTATATTGGATAAGCCTCCCTGTTTATTGTGCCTCGGCTATGAGTTGGTGACAAAACTTACCTATGGTAAGCTGGATTTCCTTGAGAAGTCCCCCTAGTCACTAAAGATGTTGTTGGCTAAACCTGAAACTTTTAGTGCTGCCATGAATACAAAGTATGGAAATCAAATGTTATATCTTGTATGAAAAGTAAGCCAAATGAAAATGGCTATGAAATATCAAATGCTATATCTTTTGTGAAATATAAATACCTAGGTAAACAAGTTGTCAGTGAAACACCTAGAAGTGCTCAGGTAAACAAGTGCCTTAAAAGCACACCTGCAGTAAGAAGCCTAAATTAAATGTAAATCTATGCAATGTGTCTATAAACACACATAGATCAAAGGCTATGGAAACTCTAGGCCAAAAATCAATGGAACTTAAACTCTATATCAAAAATATTGCTGGCCTCATTTGTATTATGGATTGTGCGCATCTGTGTAAGGTGAATAAACACTCTTTGAACAACTTATCCATTTGTGAGACACCGCAATTCCCTATGTTGTTGCTTGTCCACTATATGCTATGGTGTGTATTCCCTTTTCCATTTCCAAAGTGTCACAATGTTAAGTCAGTAAGTCATCCTTTGACCTATCCAATTGTTTCTTAGCCTTCACCCTTCACTAGCAAATTGATCACAACTATGAAGTGAGTATGACCTTGAAAGTCTTGTCTGAGTAATTAATAATAATTAATGACATTCTATTTGGATTTAGATCGCCAGTAATGATTGCTACTTGTTATAATTGCTATGTGAATGGATTATAAAGCATGTTTTAACCCTTGACACCTTGCAGCAGCTTGATGACAGTTTGAGTCATATTTTGGTCATGTTAACTTGGTCAAACCTCAGTTTGACCAAAAGTCAACCACAGGACATGAGGCGGCAGACCTCAGATGTTACAAATAGATGATATATGGTCTGGTACTGGTCACCATGGTGGGATTATGCAGTGGTTTCAAGCTTATGATGATGATTTGTGCTTTTCAGCACTTTAACAGATTATTATTATTTGGTCTGCCCGATATGATGAGTATTTATTTTGGACCATGCAGAAGTTTATATGGTGTATGAGTACACATATTAGATGGATTTGGACCTTCTGAGTCCAATGAGACAGTCTGTTTTCAATTTCGGGCAGTTATAGTGATGATTGAGCCTCAGTGGGCTATCATAATGCAATTTTGGTTTGTCGGAGGCCTTGTCAGAGCAGTGATGATTTACTTGGTTCACCTAGGGCGTTGTGCATGGAGGGGGTGGTCCAGCCACTTGTTAGTACCATATTACCACCCTCCCAAACTCATTGGTGAGCTCACCTTGACAGCGCAGGCACTCCAGGAGGTAGTTTGGGCAGTTTCACACTTCTCGAGGCAGTTCAGAAATGGTAAAAATAGCTATAGAGGAATTCGATTTGGAATACTGAGGCAAGTTTGTGGCATGGGATGATCAGTGATGATGAGTGGGATGTCTTCCACACCTTCTCCAGTATTTTTAGCTTCATCGGGACCCACATGGCACTTTTTGATGATTTCTGGAGCCTCCTAAGACTCACAACTTTCCCAGAGAGGGACGATTTGGTGTCTAGAGCATTTATTCTTGGATATTGTGCCATGGGGATTGACCAAGGGTGTTAGAAATTACCCCTTGAACCCACCATGAGCTATATTTTATGTTTTGTCATCATGATTTGGTGGGATCCGCTCTCCTAGGGCGATTTTGTCCACTTATTGTTATATTTTATTAGTGATCCATGTATTGTATTGTTGATCTCATCTCAACCATTGATTATATATTTTGATCTTTTAATCTTAGCCACAGATTTAAAAAGTGGTTAGATTGTGGACTCACTCCTTCATATTTAAAGGAGAGCGCTTCTCATTGTAAAGGGGGTCTTTGGCTCTTGGAATCTTGATATAGAAAAAATTTCTTGTGGAAATTCTTGCGGTCTCCTTTGCAACTGGTGTTCTTAGATGGTGATTGGAAATTCTATTGCATCCTAGCATTTGGGTATTTGTGGTAAGATCTATCTTTTTGGAAACCTGTGTCTTCTCTACAGGAGAGCGACTTCACTTGGGCATTTTTGCAAGGCTTCTTCAACTCGCTCCACTTGGCATTCGCTTGTATCAGGGGGTTATCATTAGTATCATTGTGATCTATGCTATCTTTCTGTTATTTCTCTTGTGGCATTAGTCTTATCTCTTGTTCACAGTAAATCTGATATTGTTGACGTTTATTGTGCAGGAGAGAGGGCGCATTGGCTTCCTTGGGCAATTCGACTTCATAGAAAACTACCTCAAATCGCTCCAAATTGATTGGGTTTGCATAGATCATCATCATCAAGGCATATACAAGGTTATCCAGGTAAGATCCACAGGTTCGTTCTTCTTGTCTTGGCTCCAATCCATTGACATAGCTACTTCATTGATAAAACCCTCAATTTACAAACCCTCATTTTACATTTTCTCAGATCTAGTAAGATCCACTTGGTGTTTGGGTATAAAATTTAAAACCCACCTCTACAGTATCCATGACGATTTGGATCTGTAGTTTGGTGTGATTTGGCCTTCATCCGACCCCTTTCCCAAGGAAAAACAGTCTCTCCAAGGGAGGTCGCACTTCCTCGGAGGGGCTAGCTTGCAAGGATCTAGCACCTGGTTAGGTGAGATCCCACTTGATCCATAATCTACACATTCAATAACCTACCCCTAGTGTGTCACTTTAGTGATTTTGACCTTGTGGGCCCCATTCTTCATTTCGAGGGTTGAGCCCCACTTGGGTCACTTTGTGGCACATTTCAATCTCAGATCTACTGAGATCTAGCCATTGGATGATCCTAATCTTTTAGATACACCTACCTCAACACCTCAACATTCCAGATCTACAATTTGGTGGACATTCGACTCCATTTGGACCAATTCCCAAGGCACTAATCTTCCTCAAGTCAATTCGACTTTCCTAGATTGTTGAGTTGTCTCGTGGATTGATCTTTGTCTTGTTGCTTGAAAACACCTTGAAACTGTCATATCCTTTCATCAAGCATAGCTAGAAATCCCTAACTATCAGATCTATGATTTGGGACACTTTCCCTATTTTAAGGGTCATGTTTCCCAAGGCAGTTGATTTTGATCATTTGAAACTAGCTCTGAATCCTGGAATCATACATAATCATTGAGTCATTGTGTGTTATATATCATTGTCATACTATACCTTTTCAAAGCCTCCACAGTGATCTTAATTCCTTATTTCTAGGGTTCCATACCTGTCACCTTACGTACCTCATTAGATTGATTTGATCTGGTGATTGGGTTGATCTCTCCTGATAGGAGTAGATCTGGGTCTCCCCCTTGCTGTCTTGGATTTGATAGCTAAAGCGAAGAGTGCCTTGTTTGGCGTGACAACCATCCATTTGGGAACCTAGGCCCTCTTTTTTCACCACTTTAGTTTCCTATCCCCTCTACCATCCACATTGGATCCACCTATAGGGGCAACTACAATATTTGGTGATAACATTTTGGCACTGTTGCCGGGGAGGTAGAGGCTTACCTTAGGTGTCTGTGATTATCCATGCATAACCCATATCTTATTGCATCCGGATTAATCTAGATGGTTATCATTTCAATCCTTAACTTAAACATATCCATCTATTTGTCACTCACTCTCTCCCTGCATATTAACGACATACATCTTGGTAGAAGAGTTTTAAAATCTACCTGGCGACTCCACAAAAGCGACTCCATTGGTGATCGATCCCATCATTATCTAGAACCCATGGGGTGCATCATTTTGTACTTAGGTTTTTCATATTGCAAAAAAAAATTATTAGCTAAATTTAAAATAAATAAAAAATTCCATCCATGGTTGCTTCTAAGCGGCCTAGAACTTTCGGTCGTTTAAAAGTTTTCAATTTCTCAAAAATTGTTGGGTATCCTCATCATATTCCTCATCAAGCCTGTGAAAGTTTGCCTATTTTCGATGGAAGTTATGAAATCTCTTCTAAAGGGCACCTTGAAAGCTTTAGGGAAGTTCTTAACGAGTTATCCATAACCCATGAGGATGTGTGTATGAAACTATTGGCTTCGTCTTTCAAAGCAAGAGCTGGGCTCTGGCTTTCGGACTTGAAACCCAATAGCATTTCTGGATATGACATGTTTGAAAATAAATTCTTAGAAGAATGGGGAAGTGAATTAGATGATATGTATCTTTCAAATCAAATCCAAGATCAAGACCTTCCCTTTTCCGATCATATTGTTGAATCATTTAACAATCAAATATCAAGTGATTTGTCAACATCCGGAGATGACCCCTCCTGCCCAATTTCTTTTGAGAATAAGTGTTCTACTTCTGAGTCAATCGAAATTCAAATCTTTAATCATTGTACAAACCATAAGTTTTCAAATTTCATTTTAGGTAGCCCTAGTCCTAATCCTGAGGAAATTTCTGAGGATGAGCTTTTAGTCAGTCAGTCTATTGAAGCTCCTCCCTCAGAGAAACTCATTAGTCATTTTATCTTTAGTGATCATTCAATTCCTTATCAACTTATTGAAGAAAAAGAAAGTGGAGACATTAAACAAGATCATTTAGTAGTGCTTTCACATGATCATTGTGCAAATAATCACGATGTTTTAGATGAGCTTGTTAATTTTATCCCTGACAAATTGAATAAAAATGATCATTTATCCTCGTATGAATTTAATAATGAATCAATAAGTCAATCTCAAGATGAGGATGAATTAGTGAATCATACTAGATATTCTAATCTTTGTTCCACTTATTATAATGAATCTTTAAATTTTCCTTTTTTCATCCTCAATCAAGATAGCTTACAGTTAGATAGCTATGATCAATCTTATCCTCAGATTGTAAATATTAAACTTGATCAAAAGCTTGAAATAATTCATAGAGTAAAGAGTGTTTTCTTTTGTCAAAATCCAAGGTAAAACTTGTCTATCCATTTGGGAGAATTTTCATATTTGCAATCCACCCTCCCTTCCCAATTCTTTCAATCATCTTTGGGTTGGTGCTCTAGTCAATCTTTTGCCTTTGGAATTTTCAAAAGGAAGTATAAGCACGATTACATGTTTGGAGAAAAAGCACTTCATTTCCCTTTTCAGTCACTTTGGAACCATAATGCTTGTTGTCAAGTTATCAATCATTCTTGGTGGCTAGAAAAAATATTTAAAGATCAATTTCATCTTTTCTCCATTTTTGAGCATCAAGTGGGTTTGCTTTTGACCTTTCGTCTTCTAAACCTTAATTTATCCCCACTTGGTTTTTATTTGATCATCAGTCCCAAGGAGAATCAAATTGAATATGTAAGAGAAGTAAATGAGGAAGTTATGTTTTGTGGAAAAAAATCGAGTTGCAAGCATTATATTTTTCCTACATCAATCTTAAGCAATAACTTGCATGAATTTTATGATCCTATCAATTCTTTGATGGAGGATGTTTTCATCACTCATTCTTCTCCTTAACATGATTTCTTGTTGCACCATTCAAGCCCTTTTACAATTTTTGAACAAACCAGGAAGATTGTCCTATCAAATTCTTTAATCTTTAACCCAATCCTGGCTTGTTTTATAAACAAAAATCAATGAAAAATCATTAGCTTGTTTGATGAATGGTTGCACTGGATCTATGATTTTACCTAGCATTTGTGCTAACTGGTTAGGTTAGAGTAAGTAGGAACTGAATAAGCCTGCTTGGGCAGTAGTTAGGTTTTTCAGCCATTGAGTTTAGCGCCTTTTGTTTGTCTCTTCATAAGCTCCTTTTTAAGATCTTAGTTTAACTGAGTACATGTCATTTTTCTTTTCCTGCACAATAAAATTTCAAACTTTGCAAGTTATGTTAGTAGATTAATTTTCTTTTACGCATTTTTCTGATAGAGAATAGATTTTATTTCAGTATGATTTTGTATTTTTCCCATACATGTTGCATGAGGTATTTTGATGTTTGTGAATGCAGATACAAGTGCAAAATAAAATGCAAAATAATACAAAGCTGAAAGCAAAATGGTAGAGTGTTGGATTGAGGATTCGAGTAGCAGAGTTCGAGAACTAGAGATTCTGAGATTCTCAAGTGCTCTTTTCAACAAAGCACTTGTCCCAGCCGGATCCAGATGTTATCACATATATAGTAGCCGGGATACCATACATTTTTTGTCATATTCCATTACACTATTCAGCCAGTTCCCTTACATTGAAATGTTGATATGAGCATCTGTTATGGATCACTATCAGATTATGGATAGCAGATATATTCCCCATGCCATGACTGAGTTTCAAGACACTCAGAGAGATGACCGATGTAGCCATCTAGCCATTTGTACAGAGCAGTCAGTATTTCCCAGACTTACAGCAACAATTTCAGAGGTCAGATGTTGGTTCAGATGATGAGCATTCGGGTATATGACTCAGCAGGTATATTATGGTGTTGTGGTTTTACTGCTTTTATTTCCATTCTCTTACCATGTCTTAGCATTTAGTATCGTGATCCGGCAGTCATATAGATATGTGGACCTGGTTGTATTATACATATATCATATTTTTCCCTACTCAGACTTAGAAGTTCTTGGCCTATACTCATTGGTTTTACCCTCCCTAGGGAGAATAGAGGTGATCATTCCCGCCATACTTTGGCTTGCTAGTGTCGGTTTCATTATTCACTGTCTTCATCCATCCATGACTTACCCAATTGGTTTCATTACCTTGACTTACTACTTGACTAGTGGCATGGAGGACCTTCTCCCACTGTAGCCTCTATATTGGATAAGCCTCCATGTTTATTGTGTCTCGGCTCTGAGTTGGTGACAAAACTTACCTATGGTGAGTTGGATTTCCTTGAGAAGTCCCCCTAGTCACTAAAGATGTTGTTGGCTAAACCTGAAACTTTTAGTGTTGCCATGAATACAAAGTATGGAAATCAAATGTTATATCTTGTATGAAAAGTAAGCCAAATGAAAATGGCTATGAAAGATCAAATGCTATATCTTTTGTGAAATATAAATACCTAGGTAAGCAAGTTGTCTGTGACACACCTAGAAGTGCTCAGGTAAACAAGTGCCCTAAAAACACACCTGCAGTAAGAAGCCTAAATTAAATGTAAATCTATGCAATGTGTTTATAAACACACATAGATCAAAGGCTATGGAAACTCTAGGCCCAAAAAGCAATGGAACTTAAACTCTATATCAAAAAGATTGCTGGCCTCATTTATATTATGGATTGTGCGCATCTGTGTAAGGTGAATAAACACTCTTTGAACAACTTATCCATTTGTGAGACATTGCCATTCCCTGTGCTGTTGCTTGTCCACTATATGCTATGGTTTGTATTCCCTTTTCCATTTCCAAAGTGTCACAATGTTAAGTCAGTAAGTCATCCTTTGACCTAGCCAAATTTTTCTTAGCCTTCACCCTTCACTAGCAAATTGATCACAACTATGAAGTGAGTATGACCTTGAAAGTCTTGTTTGAGTAATTAATAATAATTAATGACATACTATATTTGGATTTAGATCGCCATTAATGATTGCTACTTGTTATAATTGCTATGTGAATGGATTATAAAGCATGTTTTAACCCTTGACACCTTGCAGCGGCTTGATGACAGTTTGAGTCATATTTTGGTCATGTTAACTTGGTCAAACCTCAGTTTGACCAAAAGTCAACCACAGGACATGAGGTGGCAGACCTCAGATGTTACAAATAGATGATATATGGTCTGGTACTAGTCACCATGGTGGGCTTATGCAGTGGTTTGAGGCTTATGATGATGATTTGTGCTTTTCAGCACTTTTACAGATTATTATTATTTGGTCTGCCTGATATGATGAGTATTTATTTTGGACCATGCAGAGGTTTACATGGTGTATGAGTACACATATTAGATGTATTTGGACCTTCTGAGTCCAATGAGACAGTCTATTTTCAATTTCGGGCAGTTACAGTGATGATTGAGCCTCAGTGGGCTATCCTAATGCAATTTTGGTATGTCGGAGGCCCTATCAGAGCAGTGATGAGATTTACTTGGGTCACCTAGGGAGCTGTGCATGGAGGGGGTGGTCCAACCACTTGTTACTACCATATTACCCCCTCCCAGAATCATTGGTGAGCTCACCTTGATAGCACAGGCACTCCAGGAGATAGTTTGGGCAGTTTCACATTTCCCAAGGCAGTTCAGAAATGGTAAAAATGGCTACAGAGGAATTCGATTTGGGATACTGAGGCAATATTATGGCATGGGATGATCAGTGATGATGATTGGGATGTCTTCCACACCTTATCCAGCAGTTTCAGCTTCATCGGGACCCACATGGCACTTTTTGATGATTTCTGGAGCCTCCTAAGGCTCACGACTTTCCCAGAGAGGAACGATTTGGTGTCTAGAGCATTTATTCTTGGATATTGTGCCATGGGGATTGACCAAGGGTGTTAGAAATTACCCCTTGGACCCACCATGAGCTATATTTTATGTTTTGTCATCATGATTTGGTGGGATCCCCTCTCCTAGGGTGATTTTGTCCACTTATTGTTATATTTTATTAGTGATCCATGTATTGTATTGTTGAGCTCATCTCAACCATTGATTAGATATTTTGATATTTTAATCTTAGCCACTCATTTAAAAAGTGGTTAGATTGTGGACTCACTCCTTCCTATTTAAAGGAGAGAGCTTCTCATTGTAAAGGGGGTCTTTGGCTCTTGGAATCTTGATATAAAAAAACTTTCTTGTGGAAATTCTTGCGGTCTCCTTTGCATCTGGTGTTCTTAGATGGTGATTGGAAATTCTATTGCATCCTAGAATTTGGGTATTTGTGGTAAGATCTATCTTTTTGGAAACCTTTGTCTTCTCTGCAGGAGGGTGACTTCACTTGGGCATTTTTGCAAGGCTTCTTCAACTCGCTCCACTTGGCATTCGCTTGTATCAGGGGGTTATCATTAGTATCATTGTGATCTATGCTATATTTCTGTTATTTCTCTTGTGGCATTAGTCTTATCTCTTGTTCACAGTAAATCTGATATTGTTGACATTTATTGTGCACGAGAGAGGGCGCATTGGCTTCCTTGGGTAATTCGACTTCATAGAAAACTACCTCAAATCGCTCCAAATTGATCGGGTTTGCATAGATCATCATCATCAAGGCATATACAAGGTTATCCAGGTAAGATCCACAGGATTGTTCTTCTTGTCTTGGCTCCAATCCATTGACATAGCTACTTCATTGATAAAACCCTCAATTTACAAACCCTCATTTTACATTTTCTCAGATCTAGTAAGATCCACTTGGTGTTTGGGTATAAAATTTAAAACCCACCTCTACAGTATCCACGACAATTTGGATCTGTAGTTTGGTGTGATTTGGCCTTCATCCGACCCCTTTCCCAAGGCAAAACAGTCTCTCCAAGGGAGGTCGCACTTCCTCGGAGGGGCTAGCTTGCAAGGATCTAGCACCTGGTTAGGTGAGATCCCACTTGATCCATAATCTACACATTCAATAACCTACCCCTAGTGTGTCACTTTAGTGATTTTGACCTTGTGGGCCCCATTCTTCATTTCGAGGGTTGAGCCCCACTTGGGTCACTTTGTGGCACATTTCAATCTCAGATCTATTGAGATCTAGCCATTGGATGATCCTAATCGTTTAGATCCACCTACCTCAACACCTCAACATTCCAAATCTACAATTTGGTGGACATCCGACTCCATTTGGCCCAATTCCCAAGGCACTAATCTTCCTCAAGTCAATTCGACTTTCCTAGATTGATGAATTGTATCGTGGCTTGATCTTTGTCTTGTTGCTTGAAAACACCTTGAAACTGTCATATCCTTTCATCAAGCATAGCTAGAAATCCCTAACTATCAGATCTATGATTTGGGACACTTTCCCTGTTTTAAGGGTCATGTTTCCCAAGGCAGTTGATTTTGATCATTTGAAACTAGCTATGAATCCTGGAATCATACCTAATCATTGAGTCATTGTGGGTTATATATCATTGTCATACTATGCCTTTTCAAAGCCTCCACAATGATTTTAATTCCTTATTTCTAGGGTTCCATACCTGTCACCTTACGTACCTCATTAGATTGATTTGATCTGGTGATTGGGTTGATCTCTCCTTACGAGAGTAGATCTGGGTCTCCCCCTTGCTATATTGGCTTTGATAGCTAAAGAGAAGAGTGCCTTGGTTGGCGTGACAACCATCCATTTGGGAACCTAGGCCCTCTTGGTTCACCACTTTAGTTGCATATCCCCTCTACCGTCCACATTGGATCCACTTATAGGGGAAACTACAATATTGGTGATAACATTTTGGCGTCGTTGTCGGGGAGGTAGAGGCTTACCTTAGGTGTCTGCGATTATCCATGCATAACTCATATCTTATCACATCCATATTAATCTAGATGGATATCATTTCAATCCTTAACTTAAACATAGCCATCTATTTGTCGCTCACTCTCTCCCTTAATATAAACGACATACATCTTGGTAGAAAAGTTTTAAAATCTACCTGGCGACTCCACTGGTGATCGATCCCATCATTATCTAGAACCCATGGGGTGCATCATTTTGTACTTAGGTTTTTGATATTGCAAAAAAACATTATTAGCTAAATTAAAAATAAAATAAAAATCCATCCATGGCTGCTTCTGAGCGGCCTAGAACTTTCAGTCATTTAAAAGTTTTTGACTTTTCAAAAATTGTTGGGTATCCTCATCATATTCCTCATCAAGCCTGTGAAAGATTGCCTATTTTCGATGGAAGTTATGAAATCTCTTCTAAAGGGCACCTTGAAAGCTTTATGGAAGTTCTTAACGAGTTATCCATAACCCACGAGGATGTGTATGAAACTAGTGGCTTCGCCTTTCAAAGAAAGAGCTGGGCTCTGGTTTTCGAACTTGAAACCCAGATAGCATTTCCAAATATGACATCTTTGAAAATAAATTCTTAGAAGAATGTGGAAGTGAATTCAATGATAGGTATCTTTCAAATCAAATCCAAGATCAAGACCTTCCCCTTTCCGATCATATTGTTGAATCATTTAACAATCAAATATCAAGTGATTTGTCAACATCTGGAGATGACCCCTCCTGCCCAATTTCTTTTGAGAATAAGTCTTCTACTTCTGAGTCAATCGAAAGTCAAATATTTAATCATTGTACAAACCATAAGTTTTCAAATTTATTTTTAGGTAGCCCTAGTCCTGATGTAGTCGCCTTATGTACCTCATTAGATTGATTTGATCTGGTGATTGGGTTGATCTCTCGTGTCGAGAGTAGATCTGGGTCTCCCCCTTGCTATCTTGGCTTTGATAGCTAAAGCGAAGAGTGCCTTGGTTGGCGTGACAACCATCCATTTGGGAACCTAGGCCCTCTTGGTTCACCACTTTAGTTGCCTATACCCTCTACCATCCACATTGGATCCACCTATAGGGGAAACTACAAGATTGGTGATAACAAGTATCTCGGATCAAAGAACAATTAGAAGCTATTGGAGACATGGTAGAAGAAGTTGAAGTTGTGATGACCACTCTAAATAATCTTCCTAGAGATTGGGACCTTTTGTTCGCGGAATATGCGCTAGGAAGAAATTAATCCAGTTCAGACAACTATGGGAAGAGTGTGTGCAGGAGGAAGAAAGAATAGCAGTAAGAGAGGAGAAATTAGATGACAGTGAAGATCAATCTTTTGCAACTCATGCCAAATATGGAAAGAAAATAAAGAGTGATGTACGTACCCGTGAGCGCTCTCCTAGAAGATCTCAAAGATATCAAAGGAGCAAGAGGTTCAAGAAATATCTATCCTCAATTGAATGTTACTCTTGTCACAAGACAGGACACATTGCAAGAAATTGTCCATTCAAAATTGGACAACCTAAGAAGCAAAAGAAAAGATTTCATGCTCATGTAGTCGAAGATAGTGAATATGATGATGAAGTCAAAACCAGAGAAGATGAAGAAGAAAATGTACTTTAATCCAAACCAGGAAGATAGAATAACCTCTTATCTATCTTAGCATTAGATAAGAAGGGATGCAGTTGTGATTGGAATTGAAGAAGGAGGACTCTATAAACTCAAGGGTTCATTCAGAAGGTGAAGCTAGAAATGACTTTCAGTATTACACGAAAGGAATAGGAGAATCTCCTACAAAGATGGACTCCGAAAAAAAAATAAAGATCAATTCTCTATGGAAGAACCTCTCGTGCATTTTAGCATTAGTTAAGATACAAAAGGAGGGACACACAGAGTCTACTCCAGTACAAAGAACAAGTGATCTACGGTGTAGAATACTTGCTCAACATTTACGATCATGAGCAAGGAAGTCACATGTCCTCAGAATCAGACGATGAAGTAGAACACACTGTCAGAGACTCCAGTAGTTCCTGCAAGGAAGCAAATATCAAGATGGATTCCACCCAACAACCAAACAAATATAAGTATTTGAATTGTCATTTCATGTATATCCAATTACTTAAATGATATTGTTCAGTTGTGGATATATTTATATTCCTATATTTAGGATGTGTACTACGCATGTTAGAATGTTTGCATTGATGAACAAAATTCTACTAATATGCATGTGATGTGTAAGTGGCCTATGGTGTTGTGCAATATTCCATTCCTACTTATCTAGAATGAAACCTCTTTGCTGACATATTGGGAGTAGTGCACGCTCTTAATAATGTTCTGGTAGAGATGGAAGGCATCTAGAAAGTTACCGTATGAATACAGAATGTGGATGAATGTTGTGTTGAATCATTGGCTAAGATAGTTGCATGATTGTGTGACCTATGCATAAGAATTTGTCATTATTAATATGCTTTGGAAACTATGAAATGTTTCTAGCCATACAACTGAATTTGACTTGTAGGAAATTTCGTGTACGATCACCAACAAACGAAGAATGATGAGACTTGTTTCGTACAACAAGTAATGATGGCTCAACTATAACATTCAAAAATATTTATGAATTTAAGCATACTACAAAAGTACAAAGCAAGGGTTCTCTCAGAAAGAGGGAGTCGACTATAACGAGATGTTGCTCTAGTAGCCAGACACACTTCCTCAGTGAAGGATATTACACTAGATAGATGGTTTAATCGAAGTAGAAGAAGATATCGAGCAACCTCCAGGACTCAAGACTCTCTATAAAGAACCACATGTGTACATATTGAAGAAGACTTTGTATGGGCTCAGAAGGCACCCATGGGATAGGATGATCACCTAGAGTGACGAGATATCAACCTTTTCCACAAGGTTGAAGATGAGGAGCTCATGGATCGGTGCAAGAGAGTTCGAGATCTTGGTATCCAATGATATATAAAGGTGACATAGATGGATACACAGAAGATCATTAGAAGAGAAGGCTACCAGTCACTCCAATGAAGAATGTCCCAATGCAGGGAGTACAAGACACAGAGGGAGGATAGTGCTCAGGAAAGCTCCGCTTTAGAGGGAGTGACTGCAACATGTTCAGCTTGTAGCGAAGCAGTTTGGCTTTGCAAGATGTTGGTAGGATTGTTCAATGTAAAGATAGATGTGACTGATATCCTCTGTGACAATCAGAGTTGTATCAAGATGATAGAGAATCCAGTGTTCCATGATAGATCGAAGCATATTGAGATCAAATTTCACTATATCTGGGATATGGTGCAGAAGGGAGTTGTAAAGCTCAAGTATGTTCCTATAGAGGAACAAGTTGTTGATGTGTTGACTAAACCTCTGTCTCACATAAATTTTGAATACTTTTGAGACAAGCTTGGTGTGATCTGAAAGGACCTCCCTTGAAAGAGGGAGTGATGATGATAATATTCCAGTCCTTAGGTGACTGATGCCAGTCCTGTGGTGACTGAAGATCAGTATTTTCTGATTGATAGAGTCTCAGTCCTTAGGTGACTGATGCCAGTCCTTAGGTGACTGATGCAAGTCCTTAGGTGACTGATGCCAGTCCTGAGTTGACTGAATATTAGTACTTGCCGAATGATAGAGTTCCAGTCCTTAGGTGACTGATGCTAATCCTAAGGTGACTGAAGATCAGTACTTTCCGATTGATATAGTTCCAGTCCTGAGGTGACTAAACATTATTACTTGACGACTGATAGAGTTCCAGCCCTTAGGTGACTGATGCCAGTCCTGAGGTGACTGAATATTAGTACTTGCCGACTTATAGAGTTCCAGTCCTTAGGTTACTGATGCCAGTCCTGAGGTGACTGAAGGTCAGTACTTGCTGACTAATAAAGATGCCAGTCCTTGGTGACTGAAGATCAGTACTTGTTGACTGATAGAGATGCCAGTTCTTGGTCACTGAAGATCAGTACTTGTTGACTTATAGTGTTGTTCTAGTATTTTTTTACTGATGATTGATGTTGTTGTTCCAATATTTACTTACTGATGTTGTTGTTCCAGTATTTGTTTATTGATGATTGATGTTGTTGTTCCATTATTTGTTTACTGATGATTGATGTTGTTGTTCCAGTATTTACTTACTAATGTTGTTGTTCCAGTATTTATTTACTGATGATTGTTGTTGTTGTTGATTGTTCCAATATTTACTTACTGATGATTGTTGTTCTAGTACTTGCCGACTGATGATTGATATTGTTCCAGTGTTCAAACATTGATTATGATGTTGATGGTGATATTCCAACAGAATATGATGATGATATTTATGGTGATATTCCAGCAGATGATGATGATATTGATGGTGATATTCCAGCAAAAGATGATGGTGATGGTGATGGTGATATTCCACCAGCAAACGATGATGATGTTGATGGTGATATTCCAGCAGACGATGATGATGTTGATGGTGATATTCTAGCAGAAGACGATGATGATGATGGTGATGTTCCAGCAAACGATGACGATGTTGAAGATGATATTCCAACAGACGATGATGATGTTAATGGTGATACACCAGCAGACAATGATGATGCTGATGGTGATACTCCAGCAGACGATGATGATGTTGATGGTGATATTCCAGCAGACAATGATGATGTTGATGGTGATATTCCAATAGACGATGATGATGTTGATGGTGATATTGCAGCAGACGATGATGATGTTCCTGCAGACGATGATGATGATGATGATGATGTTCCAGCAGACGATGATGATTTTGATGGCGATATTCCAGCAGACGATGATGATGTTGATGATGATGTTCCGGCAGCGATGATGATGTTGATGGTGATATTCCAGCAGACGATGATGATGTTGATGATGATGTTCCAGCAGATGATGATGATGTTGATGGTGATATTCCAGCAGACGATGATGATGATGTTGATGATGATGTTCCAGCATATGATGCGATACCCCAGACATATGATGATTCAAAAACTTCCTACGACATATAGATATTCAAAATTCAGTTGGACAGTTGTTGATGTTGTTGGTGTAGCCCGCAGAATACCTTCCTAGATAAGAGGGAGTGTTAAAGAAATGTAACTGCATAAGATATTCTAAATGTATTTTTCTATTGTATTATTGTATTCCTCCTTCGGTAGATGTCATTGATGTAATTGATAATGTAAGATTCATTGAAAGAGTCAATGTAAACCCTAACTGATTAGGTCGGCCTGGAATAACTAGAAAAATAATATTTTATTGTAAAGTATACAAGTCGGCCCAGTTAGGTGAATTAGAATCGACCTAATTAGTAAAAGGTCAAGTCAATTGTAAAATATAAATAGGGGATTGAGTTGCTCATTTTCAACACACATCTCACTCACTCAAGGTCACTTAGGAGAGAGAGAAGTTCGCACAAGTGAAGGAGAGAAGATGTTTTGTCTTGGGGTTTTATCTTGTACTTGGTGAATTCTATATTGAGGTAGTTTTGCCGAGGTTTTCTCCCTTTTGGTTTCCCCGAGAGAAATTTTGTGTTCTTTGTGTTCTTTGTGTTCTTTGTGTTTTTTGTGCTTGTATTTCTTTCAGTGAATGTATTGTTTAATGTTATTATGCTAAACAAAGTGAAAAAATAACAAAACATAATTTGCATATGCATCGGATACTTTATTAGAACTTCTAGGTATGTGAATGTATGTGATGAAATCAAAATGTTGTTCCAAAAGTCTTACCCGTAAGAATCGTCTCAGTAACATAGGATATCTAACATGATATTGACCGTTCAACTGGGAAATGACCAATTGTGAATCCAAGCAAACTTATAAGGATTGAATACCATTAAAAATGGCATCACGTAATAGCTCAATAACGGCACTATACTCGGCCACATTATTAGACATATGCCTCATGAAGACACAATTTGAACCTCAAGTGAATAAATGACCCAAGCAGCGGAAGCTAAGTTCTGCATATGACGACTAGCAACATCCACAAATCCTAAGTACGTCGAAGGATTTGTTGGCATATTCCAACCAAGAGGAAGCATATAAGAAAACCGTTGAAACCAAAAGGAAAAACTAAAATATATACAATAATGTACAAGGTACTAGCCTAAGCTAGAGGCTCAAGCATAGTACTTTTTGAGATACATCCCATTTATGGGATCCTTCAACACATTCCCTTCATAATATTCTAACTCATAAGCTCATTTTTCTAAAACATGCCTCACGAGGTAAGGACCATGCCATATCAGGTTAAATTTTCCTGCCCCCAACGGTTCCTTAGCTTGATCATATAAGAGAACCAAGTTACCCTCAACATATTGTCGAGGATGGACAAACTTATCATACCAAACCTTGACACGACGTTTATTAGCCTCTATAGCCACAATGGCATCTCGACGTTGCTCATCAAGTTCCTCCAGGTGGCCTAAACGTTGTTCTAACTCCGAAGTGTCAGGTATGATCTCGATGGCTAACTCCAAATAAGGGATTTCACATTCAATAGGAAGGACAGACTCCACTCCATGAACTAATTGGAAAGGTGAAAAACCATTGGAAGTCTTTAATATGGTTCAATAGCCCACAAAGCAGGATATAGCATAATGTGCCAATTAGATTTTCTCTATCTAACAGTCTTCTGTAAGATGGCCTTGAGAGATTTTTTAATGGCCTCCACTTGACCATTCTCATGGGGATAATAAGAAGATGAATGATCATGTTTAAACCCCAATTTTAGTGTTGATTATGTCAACATTTTATTATGAAAGTGACTGCCATGTTCCGTGACAATCTCTTTCAGAATCCCAAACCGAGCTATAATTTGATTGAATAAAAAATGGGTTGCAATCTCACCATCGGCTTTAACAGTCAACTAGGCCTATGCCCACTTAGTGAAATAGTCCACGACCACGATGATACGTTGGTTCCCCCCTACTGAACTTGGGTTGCAATCCATGAAATCAACCCCCCACTTAGTGAAGGGATCAACTGTGATGATTGGATGCAATGGAGCAGGATGCAAGCACATATTATGAGAGAACACATAACAAGGGTGACATCTCTTGACTGGATTAACACAATTTTTAAAGATAGATGACCAGTAGTAACCAGCTCGCAAAATTTTATGATTTTTGGCAAGCCCAGATAATTGACCACCACATGCCCCACTATGGTAGTCATTTAGTACAGCCTCTTCTTCCTTGTGGGTTAAACAACGACGCAAAATAGAATCCACCCTTCAGCGATACAAAGTGTCACCAATGATGAGGTAGTTTTTAGGTTGATGACGTATACGTCATCATTCCTCCCTCAAAAGATGTGGAGGGTACTTCAGAGTCTGGAGATAAACAATAATGTCTCCATACCAAGGGTCCTAAGACGAGATAAGGAAGATATGCTCATCAAAAAATGAGTCCTAGTAAACCGTATACTCATCTTGCCTAGGAAAATCGAACATTAACTCCACGAAGACTAAATAATTTTTAGATTTCGCCAATACAAAATCAAGTTCAAACTCTTGCAAAATCACAATTCATGTATTATACTTCCCCCCCAATAATGTGTCTTGTCAAGACAAATTGAAATGGATTGATGTGTGCCATGACAGTAGTCTTGCAAAGTAAAATATAATGATGAAACTATGGACTGCATGAACGGTAGCGAAGGACAATTTTTCCACATGAGAATATTTAAGTTTAGAATCTATGATATTTCGACTAAAATAATAGATAACATGCTCATGGAGTTTGTCATCCTCCTGAACCAATACCATACCAACCGTCTCTTGAGATGCGGAAATATAAAGCAAAAAATCTCTACTATAGTCGAGAGGACGAAGCAGAGGTACCAATACCAGGTATTTCTTAAGGACATCAAAGGAATCCTAGGCTCACTCATCCCATATAAGCGGAGCATCCTTCTTCAAAAGATACATAAAACCCTTAGTAATTCTAGCATAGTTCACTATAAAATGACGTAGAAAATTGGATTTACCTTGAAGACTCTGAAGTTGACTAATTGAGCATGGGGGAGGAAACTGAAGTATTGCCTCAAACTTTAAAGGGTTGACCATGATTTCCTCCTTCGAAACTATAAATCCCAATAGGAAACCTGTCCTAACACAAAATATGCATTTCTTAGGGTTTAAGCGAATCTTATAACGCCTGCATGTTTCGAACACAAGTCGAAGGTGATCTGGATGATCCACTCTCTTGTGAGAGTGAGTAGCAAGGTCATCTAGATCATCCTTGTCTATATGCTTGAGATCATGGAATACAATGGTCATAGCCTACTAAAAAGTTGCTCCGTCGTTTTTAAGGCCAAAGGGCATTTTCCGGTATGCAAAGGTTCCCCAAGGATAGATGAATGCCATCTAATGTTTATCCTCGGGTTTAAATTGGATCCGATTGTAACCAGAAAAACCATCCATAAATAAGAAAATTCCACTTCCTGCACATTCATCAATAATCTAATCAATAAAGGGTGTGGGGAAGTTGTCCTTTGGACAATCTTTATTCAGATATCGAAAATCTATGCACACTCGGATGGTTCCTTGATTTTTATCCATAGGAACGAGATTGGATATCCACTCTGTCAAAGGAACCGAGTAGATGAAGCCATCCTTAAGAAACGTCTCCACCTCTGCTTTAATGGTGGGTGCCTTTAGGGGATTCACTTATCTTAGGTGTTTTCGAACAGGATTAGCATTCGAATAAGTATTAATTTCATGATCGACAATGCTAGGGTCTACTCCTAGCATCTCTTCATAGGACCAAGCAAAAACATTTCGGAACTCATTGAACAAATCGGTGTAAATATGAATTTCTTCAGGCAAGCAATCTACACTAATATAAACATTCTCCACTTTGTCAGGAGTTTGAGAAATGTTGATGGAAATGGTAGGACAAATATGCGCCATGTTCCCTTCAACATATATACCATGCGTATCCAATGAGACCAGAAGGTGACCAACTTTCTCACTTAAGGTCGACCGGAACTCATCGTGATCGATCCTTTCAAGCTCTAGGAGGAAGTAATATCTATGATGTAGGTCCTCCCAAGGCCTTTCGGGACCATTCATGGCCTCAACAATAGCTTCATCTGAAGGCAAAGTATTGTCAATACAATCATGTGAGTATGATGAGTTAACTGCCCAAGCAGGAGGGAGCGTGAGATATTACTCCTACGTCCACGAAGAGGAAATATTAGGGTCTAAAGTGACTTCTTGTAAATCTTGATAAGTAACCTTTGTTATAGACAATGGCATGGTCATTCCAATGTGTGGGTTCCCTTCACATGATTCAGTCGAGGAAGGGAGAGTCCAGGGATCATTAAAATATGAAGTGTGAAATGAAACCGAACTCGGCGATGATGAAGCACCATCAGAAATGGAATCGATATACGATATTGGTGCCGAAAAATTAAAAGTTCCCATGAGAGAATAATGCATACTGATGCCAACATTCTTAGCTTCCTTCTAAGAATTTTCAATTATAGGGACCGTAGATCCCAACGATGCAGGGAAATTGGGGATAGTAAAATATAATTGATCAATTGTCACGATTTTTCCTTTCTTAGCAAATCATATTACACGAAACACGGACAAGACGACTGCTTTCATAGAAATATAGATCCAATTCCTTCCCAATAAAATATTATAGTCGAGGGGTGCATCAACCACCTCAACCTCGACTGGCACAGATTTTCCACCCAACTAAACCTGAAGAGAGGATATAATTCCATGTGGTCGAAATAAACGCCCATCAAATGCAGTCAACATGGTCATAGATGGGATAACTGAGGAGAGCCAAGGGCCTTCCAACAAGATAGGGACATCACTAACGTTGAAGCACCTTCATCAACAACAGTACGTTTTCCAATCATTTTAAGACTGTAGGGACCCTAACCTGGGTCCTTTGTTTGTTTTACAACTCTCAATAAAAATATGTCTTCTACTGTTTACGTTTTGTTTTAAATTTATGTTTTCTAGTTTCTACTATTCCTATTGGCTGTAAAAACAATATTTACAGTTTCAAAATAAATATATATTTACTAGTTATTGTTCTAACATCAAATACGGGTTTTCATTCTCAACAGCAAACATATAAGCACGTAATTTACCAGTTCTGTTTGTGCGGGGGTAGCAGATTATAATAACAACATATAATCATTTTTAATTAACTTAAAACCGAATTTGACAAGGTAGAAATGATCAACATACCTGCTGGAAAATATCTATAGATAGCTAGTAGATCCACCCTTGTTGCTGTCCCCGTTTGATGTTTCCCTTTTTCTTTTCCCTGCAACCAAACCTTCCCCAAAGCTCTGAAACTCAACCAGCCCAAAACAGTTTTGCCACCCTGCCAACTGGCGAGGTCTCGCCGACCACCCAGCTCCAAAGGTACCCCTTTGGACCCCTGATCCCAAACCGAGTACAAGTCAAACTGTATTCTCCCTTCAGAAATCTCCAACAAGAAACCCCCTTTCAGCTCTGTTCTCCCAATTCTGTCTTTTTCTCCCAATACTTCTCCCCAAAATAACCAAGGTAAAAGATGATCCCTCTCATCCTCACTTCTCCACCTTATCCCAAGTTTTTGCCGACTCTTCCTCCATGCAATTACTACCCTTATCCAAAATTAATGTTTTTAGCCTCCAGGTCTTTCCTCGAGCCCTCCCCCATGACTCCCATTAATAATTTAAATTAATATTAAAATGTGTTGGTTGGGGGTCACTTCTCAACCATAACTTCCAATTCAATTAAATTTAATCCTTTTAATTCATATAATAATTTTAAACATTTCCTTACTCATATTTCAATATTTAACCATTTAATTAATATTTTAATTAATTAATCCAAACACATTTTTATAACTTGTTAAATAATGGTATATGGCATTGTTCATAATTTACATCATAGTTATAAACAACTACAACATAATTATAATAAATTAGTAATATATATAAATTAAACCTTATCCCTATATTTCAATTAATTAATTATCATCGTTTGATACTTAATTGGTATTACCCTTCCAAGTTTACTATTATCCTTACTAACATTACAAACCCTTTTAACATTTAACCCTTGGTATTTTTTTTACTAATCAACTCATTAACATTCAATTAAACATTACTAACCGATTGCAGTATTTACTTACTTAAGCTAACTGTAACTTGTTTATTAATCAACATTAATCAATCATTAATGGACAATAATTAATCATTAGTCAACATTATTAACCCTAATCATCATTGTTAACGTTAATCGACATTATTTAATCGTTAATTTATATTATTTACAGGAATCATCACTATTAACTTTAATCGACATCATTAACACTGGTCAACAATGAAAGGATTTTAACAGGACGCGGAAGGAATATGAGCTCCAAGAAAATGGAGATCCCAAGGAGTACGTTTAACTTTGGAGTTACTTGTTACAGGCGCTAAATCCTTGCTGATTCCTCCAGAGGATCGAATGCTCTATACTTGTATTGATTCCACTCGTTGAATAGTTCACATTTGGGTGGAAGGTATTCTGGCTGACATGGTGAACAGCTCCAAGAAAATGGAGATCCCAAGGAGTACGCTTAATTATGGAGATTCTTGTTACTGGTGCTAAATTTGTATTGATTCCTCTCGTAATAACATTGCCACGGGTACACCATATTAGATGATATGCTAGATGATGCTGATGAGAGCAGATGATGATGGGGCGATGGCGGCATGGGGAACCTGGGGTTTTTTGAGCTACTGAGGATGATCGAGGGCACTTGTACTCTGGTGAATCGGATTGCCCAGCAACATTTTGGATCTGGGTGCCGTATGGAGTTTTTGATGGGGCTTGCAGGTGGCCGGTCTTGAACCCTCGCCGTGGATGTGTGAAGGGCCTCTCGGGAAGCGTGGGGATCTTTGGAGGATTTCGTGGTGGTGATAGCTGATTGAGTGGAATGGCGACTTGGGGGCCGGTCCCGAGCTGTTGTTGGGTTTTTTTATCTGGATCCGGATGATGTGGGGACTTCTTTGTGTACAGCGACTACTATGACTCGGGCCACCTCCAGTAAGATTCAGGAGTAGTCCATTCTTTGACGGGGTTCATTTGCGAAACCCCTGGGTAAGTCACTTTTCTTTTCTTCTGCAGATTCCTTATTTGATGTCTCTACTGCTTTGGGGGGGGTAGTCTTGGGTCTACTCCTCTAGCCTGTACCGAACTACAATGTCCAGCAGCTCCTGGTCAGTTGTCTGATGAGGATTGTGTATTCACGCCGTCCATTGTATCCACCTTACACTCCTGCAGTTCTCTGTAAGGGGGTATCTCATGAAAATAATGTCCTTCAACTGTCGTGGGTTGGCAAGTCCCATTAAAAAATCATCCCTTAGGAGGTTGGTGGACCTAAATCAGCCGGATGTTTTACTGCTGCAAGAAACTTTGGGTGGCAGTGAGGATGTTGTTCGAACATTAGAATCGTTACTTTTAGGATGGAAGTTTGTAGGAGTGGATGCTCGGGAGCGCTCTGGAGGGCTGGCCTCGGGGTGGAAGGTGAAGAGTTGTCGTTATGATAGTTCTTGGGGTATCTCTTCTGGCATCGGTTTGGAAGTTTGGGATGCTAAGATTGGTAGGTTGATCACGGTTCTCAATATCTACGGGCCATATTCAAATCGGGTTGGATTCTGGTACTCCTTGTTAAGTATGAATCTTTTTGAAGGCAGGGATGTGATTCTGGGAGGGGACTTCAATCTTTCTCTGGGGACTTTTGAAGTGTGGGGGCCTCGGGCTGCTCCGGATTCATTGGCAGATTTTTTCATTCAAGCCTTCGCCAGGAAGGATCTACTTGACATTCTACCAACCAAGTTAACTCCCACTTGGAGGAATAAGAGAGCAGGGGACCAAAGGGTGGCTAAAAGACTGGATAGGTTTCTGGTGGCCGATGTGTTGGCACTGGGGGTTGATGTAGTCAGGCAGTGGGTAGGGTCAGGTGGGGTATCTGACCACTGCCCCATCTTCCTGGAGTTACGAGGTAGAAGAAATAAACCGCCAAGTCCTTTCAAATTCAATCCTAGCTGGCTGAAGGAGGAGGATTTTCATAAATTGGTTCAGGATCAATGGGTTCATCGACCACTAGATTCTCAAGTGCATGCGGGTGCACACTTCCATTAGAATCTTAAACGCATTAAAGAGGCCACTATCTTCTGGGCTCATGAAAAACGGGTGAAGGATGATCAGAATATACTGGCTGCTGAATTGAATATTGATAAACTTTTACACTGTCAGGGGATGGGCTATATGGATGATCAGCAGAAAGATGAGTTGATGGAATGGGAACGTCGCAGGAATGTGATACTGTGTGAGAGAGAAGAGATGTGGAGAATGAAAAGTAGGGCGATTTGGCTTCAGTGCGGTGATGAGAACACAAAATTTTTTCAAGCATATGCAAAAGGGAGAAAATTCACAAACTCTATTTGGGAACTATCTTCAGCCGATGGGGAACTGGTCTCCAGTTTTGATGGATTGGCGGAGTTGGGTGTTAGACACTTCGGAGATTTATTCACTGCACAACCTGGGGCCTCTATTGCTGAGGTTTTACGTGTTACTCAGCTTTTCCCACGTTTTGTGGAGGAGGAAGAAAATCGACAGTTGATCGAGGAAGTGTTGCCGATTGAGCTCTCGCTGGTAATGCATTCCTTTCAGAAAGATAAAATCCCTAGGCCTGATGGCTGGCCTATAGAATTCTTCTTAGGATTCTATGACTTCTTCGGGGAGGAATTATTGAATGTGGTGGAAGAATCGCGAAAGGCTGGGTTTGTACATGGCCCTTTTAATTCGACCTTTATTGCTGTTATTCCAAAAGTGGATAAGCCTGACAGTCTTGATGAATTCAGACCTATCTCTCTTTGCAATTGTATCTATAAGATCATCTCTAAGGTTATGGCGAGGAGACTCAAGAATATATTGTCTCAGCATATTTCTTGTGATAAATTTGGATTCTTAGAAGGTCGACAGATACATGAGGCCATCGGTGTTGCCCAGGAAGGATTACACACTCTGAAAGTGCAGAAACAGAAGGGTGTTGTGATTAAGATTGATCTCTCAAAAGCATTTGATAGGGTTAGTTGGCTCTATATTCGGATGCTTCTAACTCACCTGGGTTTCTGCTACGAATTTATCCATTGGATTATGGCCTGCATCACTACAGTGAGCTTTGCTGTACTGATCAATGGTTCTTCTAGCCCATTCTTCCAAGCAGGAAGGGGCCTACGACAGGGCTGTCCACTCTCTCCGCTGTTGTTTCTCCTTGTTGCTGAAGGACTCAGTCGTTTTATTCTGAAAGCAAAAGCTTATGGTTCCTTTCGAGGCATATCCATTTCACAGGTTTTGTATATTACACACCTCCTTTTTGTTGATGACATTCTAATATTTTGTGATGGCACACGTCAGGATATTGATAAGGTGGTTGAAGGTCTCGATTTAGTGCAAGTTGTTGCGGGTATGTTAGTGAATATTGACAAGTCTTCAATCACATGTTCGCATTTAACCGAGCAGGAGATTCTTAGAATGGTAAACAGACTACCTTACAGGACTTTGGACATTGATGGTGGTTTAAAGTACCTTGGCTTTCACTTGAAACCAAATGCTTATCTGAAGGCTGATTGGTAATGGTTAATAGCTAAATTAGAACAGTGCCTTCATGGATGGATTCATAAATGGCTCTCTCGAGCAGGGAGGCTGGTGCTGATTAAATCTGTTTTGGAAGCAATTCCAGTGTATTGGATGTCTCTAGCTTGGATCCCCAGAGGAGTATTGGAGCAGATCCGTCGGTTGTGTTTTGCCTTTCTTTGGAAGGGTAAGGGTGACAAGCGAGTGTTGGTGTGGTTCAGATGGGAAAAAATTGCGGTCCCAAAAGCTCTGGGAGGATGGGGGTTAAAGAATATTTTTCTGTTTGCAAAAGCCTTGGGGGCCAAGGTGTCGTGGCAACTTATTCATACTCAGAGTCTCTGGACTAGAGTGGTATATCATAAATATATTGCCCCTCTAACTCTACTCGATTGGATTAGGCTGGGCAATAAGTCGAGGGCAAATTGCTCTGTGGTTTGGAAAGCGGTGGTGCAGCATTTGCACTTGGTTGGCTCTGGATTAGTGTGGAGGATTGGAAATGGGCGCCTTATTCGTATGGGACTGGACCCTTGGGTTGGTTGTAGAGGAGGTCATGTACTTCCTGTGGAATTGAGGAATTTTTTGGCAGCTAGAGGTTGTCATTTTTTGGCGGATATAGAGGATCCGGGATCAACTACCATTTGGCATCAGGGGTGGATCTCTGCACAGCGTCTGGAGATCCCTGGTGATTTGCAGGGAACTTGGGCGGATTTTATCCGGATTTTAAGACATTCGAATATTCGACTGACCAATAGGAATGATGAACTCATCTGGGATCATCATCCCTCTGGAATATACTCCCCAAAGAATGGATATATCCAGCTGAATGTGGATGTACATAACAGGGGTTTGGTGTGGTGGTGGAGAGATCTGTGGAAGTTAAAGTGTCCAGGTAAAGCAAAAATACTCTTCTGGGCTATTCTGGAAAATAAGGCTCCAACCTGGGACATCCTGCAAAAACGTTTCATCCTGGGTCCGGGATTCTGTCCACTTTGTAGGGAGGCGGAAGAGACTTTATCTCATCTTTTTGTACAATGTCAGTATTCTCAGGCTGTTTGGGCTGGTGTATGCAAATTTCTGGATATACATGTGAGGTGGCAGGGCGAGAGCGTCCATGACGCGTTCAAATTTTGGTGTTCATTACAAAAGACCTCATCCATCCGGGCTCTTCCTTGTTTATTCGCCTGGGGCATCTGGATTACCAGAAATAAGATCATCTTCCACGATTGCAGGGTTTTGATGGAGTTCGTTGTGGCACAGGTGGTGGCTATTATCCAACACTACATGGTACCTGTCAACGTGATCAGATCTCGACCGGTGTGTGCTGAATCGATTGATAAATCCATGTCGTGGACATATTTTGATGGTGCTTCCATAGACCATCAATCGGCGTGTGGAGGGGGGGGATTCCTTTACAAGTCTGAGACTCAATACTTCCATATCGTGGCTGGTTTGGGGAGGGGATCAAATAACTATGCTGAAATTATGTCTCTCAGGCTGCTGATGTTATTTGCACTTGAACATGGTTGTCTATCTCTTCAAATTTTTGGCGATTCCATGTTAGTTATCGAATGGGCACAGGAGATTACCCATTGTCATGTGATGGTACTCTTACCTATTCTGGAGGAGGTAATCCGGTTAAAGCAGTCATTTAATCATATTACATTTACACATGTCTACAGGGAGAGGAATGGGATGGCAGATCAGCTTTCCAAAGAAGCGATGCAGCAACACTTAACTTTTGGCACTTGGCGGATTACTTTTCACACTAATGAGGGCTCCTACAGTTATTATCACAGACCTTTTCATTAAGATATTGAGGCATGAAAATGAGCAATAGCTCAGCTTTTGATGACCAGTAATGGATCTTTCGATACTGATTCAGTGTTGATTATTTTGGATCGGATATATGCGGGCTGCAGGGACAGCTGCTTTTGTTGACCAGCGATGGTCATCTACTAAATTCTGATACAGTATTGGTTATTTTGTAACCGGATATATGCGGTCTAAATGGACAGACGCATTCATTGTTTTGGTGTATGTATGGTACTTTAGACTTGATGTCAATATGGGACAATAATATGTGACAATGTAGGGATCTCAGTGATCCTATTACATGTGCAGAATGTAATTTTGATCATCTTTTTGATATAAAATTACGACTTTTTCCAAGGAAAAAAAAAAACACTGGTCAACAATAATTAACTGTTAATCGACAATAACGAAAAATTATTATTCAACAATATTTCACACAATTTATAAATATGTAGGCGAGTTATGTAAGCGTAGCTACTGCTTACATACCTCGCGTAAGTACACTAACAGTAATAATTCACATACATCAATCATAATCAAGGAACTTATTATTTACTGACACATGTTTTAACATAGTTTGCAAGGTACAATCCATTAGCTAACTGAAATCCAAGTTACGACAATTCATACATCACTGAGTTACGACACATACTCAATCAAGGGTTTTACACACATATAGTTAGATCTTGTTTTCACCCCTACTTCAAGCTACGCCTATCTACCTATATCATCACTAACTTCCACATCCTATCCTGCCCTCTGCTGGACTACCCTGAAATTTCAAGTCATGACCGATTCCAGCTAGAACCCGTAAGCGGAAGTGTCGACTACATTGACCAAGCTTCCCCAGCAGGAAACCACCAGTCATCATCACACACCTTGGGGAGCGCGCTGTAGCACATCCCTCCCATGAATCTGGGTTTCGGGGATAAACGGTGGGTAAAGCCTCCACCCCCCCTAATGGAACAAGGGACTATGTCTACCCGACATAACAACAGCGTTGCACTTGTACTCGGTCTGTCATCGTATAACCAATCTAGGCGGTTGAGTTTCTTGAAACCCTACCCCACCCATGTCATAATATACATCATAATAAACAACATAATAACCACACGAAAGTAAATAATGCATCACTCGCATACCATTTTATCTTTCGAAGTCCATGTCCCCGAGGCCCTCCCACCTCGTAGGATCCAACTATCACTTAGCCGTTTCAACCTGTAAGTCAGTCCTCGACATACAATATAGAATATCGTGCATAAATCCTCGATATGTACACATATATTTCATCATAACATAACAACAATAAACTCATTCATTTTCCATGCACCTGGCATAACATTCATTATTTCAACATATAACTATAACGGTATCCACGTACCCATCATTCGGTAATTTCCATATTTTTGACATAATTAACACATGATACATATCTAAACATGACTACCGATCATAATACTATCATCACACACACACATATATATATCGGCAAAATAATAGAACCATATGTCCACAGTGTCGTCAAACCGACGAGGTCTCACAATCAAACAAATACAACATATAATAGTAGTTCAGGTAGTAATGTCAAAATGGGTTGTTACAAAGACATTCCAAATGGATTTGGAAAGCCACATGGTAAGGTAAGCAAGATTGAAAATCGGCCGTCTCAAACTTTATAACACTAGGGCCACTTAAGTCAAGATCCCCCAGGGTAGATAGAAAGTCATTCCTCTATGTTGGACACATCTAGAGTACCTCCAAAGCTGACATGGCACACAATGTTTAGCCCAAATCATCAACAATGGAATAATTTTGGGCGGCTATGGCATTAGGGTTATGGGTTGAGCACTTAAGGACTCTGTTCGGAATGCAAGGCATAGGGTTAGGCTTATTGATATGCAAAGAGATCTCCAGAGGTGGAGGCTCTTTCCCCATAGAAGGTTGCGGAGGACCATAGTCACAAGAACGGGTGGCAACGTTAACCTTTGACTAGACCATATTGATGCATCCATGCCCATCGTCATGGGACAAAGGGTTTGAACTCCCAATGGACCCATTTTTGGTGTTGGAAGCACTCGAAGCCATATTCTAATTATGAAGAAGCGGATTTGTTAACACAATTGGGATTTGTGCTATAAGATTCAAGGCCTCATCCATTACGGGGCACAAGTGAGTAAGGTGATCCTGTATGCAAAGCTTACAAGGAAACTTCACCTTCAGTTTTTGTTTCTTGTCCCCACCAGCATTATTATCGTTTTTGTCATTTTTCATATTTGCTTTCTTATTGTTATTGCCACCCTTAATATTATTCTTCCCATTCTTCTTATTCCCTCCAGGTTGTTGGTTACCTTTTGGGTTCCTTGATTGCACGGAATGTACCTCCGACGACTGGGTGGGAGAGGACGAAGTTGTAGCTTGTCCTGCTGCAAACTGGATAATGAAAAAATTATGCATCTGATTCATCACCTGATCTGCAGCCTTGGCACTTGCAACACCTACAATGCTATCGGCATGAGGTCCTAGAGTTTTCTTAGGACCATGGTTGGATCGCAGTGCGTCAAGAATAATTTCATAAAGAAGCCCAGATTGAGCATAGATCAAATCTAACCACTGAGCTTTAAATATAGCCTATTCCTCAGTAGTTACTCTAGATGTTGAGACATCCTTCACAATATATGGCAAAAGGGACTTAAGGAACCATTCCAATAGGAACTCTGATGGAATGTTAGATTTAATCAACTGCTTTTGTCTACACCACTCATGAATATGATCTGAAATGTGCGTGGCTTTATCCTGGAGGAATATCGATAAAAAATTTGTGCCTGCGTCGTAACAGACCAACAACTGAAATTGGTTCAAAAAAACCAAGGATAGGTTATTAAAGGTCTGGTACATTCCCCCATGTAATTCGACATACCATTTCGCAATAGGCCCTATGAGAGTGCGTTGAAACAATTTCAAACGAATAGAATCGTGGTTCAAGGAATTGAAAGAGAACCAAAGGTGAGAGGTTGTAACATGATCGCCTGGATCCTCGCCCTTCTTACCTTCAAACTTAGGAATGTCACAGGGAAGCTTGGTGGGAACTAGGGGCCATGTTGAATCATGACACACAGGATCGTTCGTTAGTCTGGATAAGTCTGGAAAATTCAAGGTAGCCAGAAATGGGATCCTTGGTTGTGATGTTTGAGACCATGCCCCTGGGAAAGACTAGTTCTGTGGATAACTTCCTGTAGGCTTCGAATTAGATACCATAGGCCATGGTGGGTTCTGATAGATACCATGACCCCGACCAATAGGATAATAACACCCTCCAAATTGATTCATGTAATGGTGCACATGCATTTGCATGGTAGGAAACCCCTGGGAAGAGAAAGCAATATGACCAAAATTTCCCATATGTTGGTATACATTGCCCCATGACAAGGGAGGAGGAATATACCCCCCCCTGACAAGGGAACTCCAGATGAGGGGGGGGGGCATATTAAAAGATACATTCCCTCCCAAAGGAACATTCGAACTCGGAGGAGGATGCGCCATAAGAAAAGCATTTGTGGGAAATAGCATAGTAGATGATGGCCAGACGGATGGGATATAAGAGGTAGAACCACTGCATGCATTCCCACCCCCACCCATAAAAGGATTAAAACTGGTACTAGGGGATGATGAAGGGGGAGGCCATCACCATGCATAAGGAGAAGAAGGAGGGATATGACCACTCCCAAATTGATACTCAATAAAGAGGGTTGGTATGCCCCCAAGCCCAACACTGGGTTTATTGTTGCACACTAGTATGGAGGATGGGATACTCGATGATGGATTAGGTATGCCAAAAGTAAACGGATTAGAGACTAAGGGGATCAATTGATCATCAATGCCCGAAAATCCTAAAGAAAATTGGACAAATGATCAAATGACCAGGTATAATCAAAAGGATTCATTCTAATAGGATGAGATGAACTAGGAGTGTGAGAACTCGTGAACACGGGAGTCCCTGGGACCCATGAGGCAACATAGGAGGGATTCACATGGACTCCCCCAACCATTGCTGACGTAGGAGTCGAAGGGATCCCTGACATATCGGAAGCAGAGTTCATAGTGAGAATTCTTTGAATCTCTCAATGGGATATATAAGAACCACCTTTATTATCTCTACGCCTCTTATCATGAAGAGGCTGCAAAGGATCACCAGGTGGCAAACCTGCTAAACGACGAGAATGGTGGATAACCCGAACTTGATCCACAATGACTTCAAAAAAGTCGCAAAAATGATATCAATCCCTAAGGCCAGCTAACTGGCAACGAGCACACTCCTAGAAAATCTAAGCCAAATGCACACAAACAAAGGAGGTGGATAAGTTTCCTCCCGAACTATAGAAGGTATGCCTAGCCCAGGAGGGTCATAAGAATCGACTACTACAGACAGAGGTAACAAAATCAATTATAAGGGGCCTCGGACTTCACAGTGCAAGTCTGTGTGATGTTCGACCCCTATCTGACTCAAGGCACTCACAGAATAACCCTTGCAAGTACCATGTGTGGATACCTAGGATAAGCAACTAAGGTCACCATGTATAACCAATGCTTGGGTGAACAGTCGCAGGCCAAGTCCATCACAAGTTTTTGGGTTTCAATCAAGATGATTAGTATGAAGGTTGGAGATAGACTTGATGGGGCTTCCAAATTCATCTCTTGGAAGTCTAGAGTCCTTCTTATCTTAGAAGAAAATGATCTATTGAAGTTCATCAATGAGAAGGTTCTAGAACCATAAGCGAAAGATGGAAAGACTCAATGGAGATAGAATGATGCCAAAGCAAGAAGTATCTTGTTAGATTCAATAAAAGATCATTTGGTTCCTCAGATCTCACAGAAGAAAACAGGTAGAAATATGTTCAAAACCCTGAAGAATTTATTTGAACATAGTAGCATCAATCATACTCTTGCATTGAGGAATCAACTATCAAATTTCAAGATGTGAGAGTCTGAATCAATTGCTTCTTACTTCTTGAGGATCTCTGAACTAAGGGACAAACTAAGCACTAGTGGAGAATCCCTTGAAAATAGAGAACTTGTTATAACAACTCTTAATGGTCTTCCTCCGTCGTGGGAACCATTTATTCAAAGTCTAAGTGGACGAACAAGTATCCCAAATTTGATCGATTATGGGTAGACTGCATCCAAGAAGAAATGAGAATTGTAGCTCGGAATAAACTACAGGGGACTCAAACTAAAGAAAATCAAGCCTTTCATATCATGCCAATAAAGGAAAAGGAAAAGGAAGAAAGTTCAATAACAATAAGAACGAAGATAGAATATCAAGCTTGCCATCATATCAGAAGAAGAAGAAAGATCTCTCTCATATTCGGTGCTTCAAATGCATTAATTATGGCCACTATGCTAGATATTGTCGAAGTTCAAATAAAAGGAAGCACAAAGCCTCAATTGCAGATATTTATGAAGATACTTCTCACAAGAAGTCAAGGAGTGATGATCGTACGGAGTTCTTCTTCTAGTTCTCCCCATGTTGAGGTGATGATATGAAGATCTATACTGTGATGAACTCGCAGCAAGAAAAATGAAGAACATAGGACTCTCATGATTCCCACAAGGAGGCAGTGGGAGCCCACCCACAAAAACAACAAAAGAGAAGTATTTGGATTTATTGCTCACATGGATATGTTTTTTGTCTTATATGTTTTCATAACAAATTATTTGCAGATCTATTAGGAAGGTTGTTGATCATTTGATATAGTTCACTTATTGATGTACAGTAGGCACTTGTTGTACTTGTTATGCATATGAGTTGCACAACATTCCATGAACACCTGATGGAGCTAGTCTAGATTATATCTCCTTCTTGCATACTTAGAGTAGTTCACACTCTTGATGGCATGTTCTAGCAGAGATAGCGGACATCTAGATAGTTACCATATGTGTTTGGAATACATGTCTATGATTGTTTTGCTGAAGCATTAGCTAAGATGCCTACATACCTGTGTAAACTATTTCAATTGGTTAAATTTGATTATGCAATGTTGCTAATCATCTGAAAGGATTTGACTTGTAGGGAAAAGCCCATATGATATGGCCTACAAGAGAAGGATGACGAGACTTGTTCCGATGCACTAGTGATGGACACATGAATCTCGTTGATGTTCAGATTAATCAAAAGCAGGAAGCTTCTAGGAGAATAACTCTTAACCTAGAAGGATGACTCCTAGAAAAAGCAGTTAGATAGGACCTAATACATCCATCTATATTTTATACATGAACCACAGGCCCAAAGGATCTCATATAGAGATTGGTGTTTCGGAGCAGAAGGCTCCAACAGATGTCAGTCTCTCTCTACTACAGGTGTTCGATTCTTCAATGATTATGGAAAGCAATTGGTTTCCAGAAGGATTAGAGTATGTTAGTCCTAAAGGACAAGAGTTACTCAGTTGATTTTTGAGGAGGTGCACATCTGTTCAGTTAGAATTGTGCATCAAAGCATATTGTTGATGATGATCCCGCGTTCGTGTTGTCGTACACTGATTATCTATTCCTCATTGAGACAGCGGGAGTTATCCCTTGAGATGAGGATCTTGGCCTATTGTAGAAACTTGATGAGATCTTTCTAAGTTAAGGAAAAACACAATTGAGATCCTGAGCAGATCCAGCATGATGACTATGAGTACTTGGATACACTGATGGTGTTCATTCATGTAACGTCCCTCTCACCCAATCCGACCATTGGGAGGGGACATTGGAAAAGCCCTGGGCTTTCAAATTTCGCCTCGGATCCATAATACAAATTTCAACAAACAGAATGTGTGGATAATGCAAATAAACATGCACAACGGAATTTAAAACTATCCACACATCCAATATGCAAATACAAGCATAAACATTACAGGCATCAATAAAACAGTTCAGATTCAAATACATGAGAATACTTATCTTTATTCAACGCAGATCCAAGCAACTGGCTATGTAAGAGCGTTTTTCCACCCAACCATAGGCACTCTGCCCAGCATATACTCTTTCTGCTACTGAGAGGCCACCCCCAAGCTGGGCTATGAGGCCACCAAGGCGAAGGAAACACCTACAAGCTTCTATTTCCCATCCCACAACCCATTCTTCTCTCTGTGCTTAGCCAAATGCTCATGTGGAGCTCTACAGGGGTCTCACTTAGCCCTTAATCTGTGGCTTCTCAAGCACCTACGAGCAGCAGAACTCAAAGGTAAGGGTTCCTAGCTTGCCCAACCTCTCTGCTCACCTACAGCCAACAAAACCCACTTCCCAATCTGCAACATGTTCTTAAAATTCGAATTTCAAGGTTCAAAACAACATGGTAAGTTCATGGACAACAATGGAGAGCTCTGCATCCTCCAAATATGCATGAAATAATGAGACAAATGAGGGTTGACTCCAAAGAATATGAGAAAATGGTGACAAGACAACTGACATAACTTCTGGCAGTAGGAGAAAGGACTCCTGACAGCTGCAGACTGACTTCTGTCATGACAAAACTGTCACAAAAGTGCAGTCAGTCCCATGCTTCAACAACTACATGAGGTGACTTTTCCCACCAACCACACACATGCATTAATGATTGGAAAATTGTCAAAAAATGAGATAATTGGCTTATTCTCAACACATGACAGAATTTTGGTGTGAATTCTAAGGTTGACACTTGGCAACATAAAATTTGGTTTTCCATAGGCCCCCTTCCTCTTCCCCTCTGGTGGAATCATAGCCCCTTTAGTGCTTCTTACACAGCCATTGTTGGACCATTTTATTATGTATGCACATAATATTTACATATACTCTAAGTCAGCATAAAAGCCAATCAAACAGTCCAAATAAATTATAACATCATACATGCCTATCCATTCACTAGTCAGGCCTTGGTCTTGAGCTCCGTACTAGGAATTCACATTAGCATATTTACATCATTTACATTTTTAATGCAATGGGGTCAAAATCGGAATATTACAATTCAGACAAACATATGAGAGGATCTTTGATGTACCTAGTCATCACCGGCATGGATACTTACATCTTAGTAAGGAATTGTGCTCATTTGCTTTGTGAAAGCTAGTGCTCAGATTGGCACTCGAAGTGATAGGATGATGAACCTACCTGTGGATAGCTACATAGAGGGAGCGGGATACTTAGTTGTAGAGGGAGCAAGACGCTCCAACACAGAGGGAGATGTGATGAGCATGATTGCAATATCAGACAAGTATTGGCCATGTGTCTTGGTTAAGGGTGAGTGGTTCGATGGTAGTACCACATCTTCTCCTAGACACCCTGTGATAGGGTGGGGAGACTAGTCTCTTGATACTCTACCATGCAGGTGCATAAATTCAATCATGTGATTTGTTATTATTTCATTTATTTGCATTTTATGACAAGGATAGGGCAGAACAGAAATGTCTGCCCCAGTATAGTTGATGCCTCTGCTAGCTGATATGTGTGCATGTATGATTTAGGATGGGATCATACACTCCGAGGAGTGAGGTGATTGGTCCCATGATTGACTCTCTCGATAAGAGGAAAGGTTGACTTTACTCCTTGACACTCTGAGATGGACTGGGGAGATTGGTTCCATGATTATAACCCTCGCTAAGAGGGAAGGACAATGATACAAAGACCAAACATTCTCTCAATCACTCTAAAAAGAATGAGATCTCTCAGACATCCTAAGATGGGATAGAAAGGCCACTGCATTCTCCCTATCACTCCAAGATGGAGTGAGGAGATCTCTTAGACATCCTGAGATCGGATGGAGAGGCCACTACATTCTCCCGATCACTCCGATATGGAGTGTGGAGATCTCTTAGACATCCAGAAAATGATGGAGAGGTCAACGCACACTCACAATCACTTCGAAAGGAGTGAGGAGATCTCTCATGGAGAGATTTAGTGCATTCTCCTAATCACTCTGAAATGAGTGAGTATATCTCTCAGACATCCTGAGATGGGATGGAGAGGCTGGCACACACTGTTACTCTTGTATGGACTCACCGATGAACCGGTTGAGTTGGTGCATGTTCCCCAACAGACTGGGTTGGGTTGAGTTGATGCATGATGGCCTCTCCGATGGACTGTGCAGAGTTGTTGAGCTTATGCATGATGGACTCTCCAATGGATTATGCATAGTTGTTGGGATGATGTATGGACTCGTCGATGGACTAGTTGAGTTGATGCGCGTTCCCCGATGGACTAGGTTGAGTTGAAGCATGACCACACTTCTCAACGGACTGAGACAATGTTGAATACCTTACGTATGTATAGAGATGTTCGAGACAGATGTAATGTACAATTGAGATCCCGGTGATCTTGTCCAGTGATGTTGATGATGACTGTGTCCGAAGAATACCTTGTTAAGAGGGAGTGTTGGAAATAATGTAACTTCAAAAGTTATTCTTAATGTAATTTATTATATTATTGTTGTACCTCCTTCAAGAGAAGATATCGATGTAATTGATCATGTAAATACCTTGAAAGAATCAATATAAACCTTGGGTTGGAATCACCCAAAGAAAACATTTATTAAATGTATTTTTTGTATTCCCCCGAGACAAGTTGACCCAGTGGGTAAACTACCCCGAACAGTGGGCAATCTGCCCCAAACAATGGGCATAACTGCCCCAGTCAGGTCGGCCCCATTAAGTAAAAAGTCATTTTTTTTACTAGTATAATTAGAGAGGTCACACCTCTCATTTGTTCACACACTCAACACAAGTTATTTCACTCTATGAGAGAGAAAAGTTCATTACTGCAGTTAGAGAAGGGTTTCTTAGGGCTACTACACTTGAGGAAGTTTCTCTTTCTATCTCTCTTTATTGATATCTGGATGTACACTAATATTTGAACTATTTATCTCTATACGAAGGTTGTTGGGTTTTCTCCCCGTTGGTTTCCCAGGATAAAACTTTGTGTCTATTGTTTTTGTGCTTGGTTATTCTTTTAGTGATCCTGTTTTATTATATGCAATAAATTATACAACTAGAATTGTATAAAATCTAACAAAATCCACTTGAAACCACAAGCCCGATTGGAAGCTTCTTTTAAACTTCCCTTGATGATGCCCAATGAGGATGCTTGCATTTGAAATGTACAATATTTATCTTTCTTATTGAGATCATTAGGGATTCATTTTGTTTTGTTTTCCATTTATGGGGATCTTTCACTATGGTGAAAGGCAAAAATGCTTGCATCTTTTGCAAGTGAAACATTGAATTTGAGGGGCATTAATATTTGAGAGATGCATAAACTTAAGCCCTACTTGGGAGGAAAATTAAACTCTCACGAAAGTGAGTAGTCTCTCTCTCTCTCTAACAAAAGGGCAACACCAAAAAACAAAACAATAAAGTTTGTGTTTGCTTGTTTGTATATCTTTCATTTAGATTATAACTTCAAAAGGAAAATATCAATTCAAATTTTTCTTCCTTCCTAAGTTTAATTAGGCAATATGGGGACCTTGAAAAAAAATGACAATTATTCTCACATTTTGCATTTATTTTCTTGTGTTGTCTTTTTGTTTTGCTACAACAATGACTCTCCTTCCCAAGCTATCCTTATCCTTTGAATTAGCCTCCCTCACCCTAACCTACAATGTAGAAATGTTGGTGTCCATTTGTTTCCATCCATTGTCAAAGTTGAGATCCTAAGTTGTTTGGGTACCTTAAGAGCCTAGGTGAATAAACTATCCTTGCCTTAGTTTGAGTTGGTTACATCCTCACCGTTTTCTACAATGACTCTCCTTCCCAAGATATGCTTATCCTTTGCCTTGCCTCCTTCACCATAACCTTACAATGTACAAAACTTGATGTCCATAGGTTTCCATCCATTTGGATCAATCAATTGAGCTTGAAGTTGTTTGGGCACCTTCAAGAACTTAAGTAAATAAAATATCTTTGCCTTAGTTTGTATTTAATATCCTTTCCCTCTTTTCCATTTTTTGTGATTTCACTTGAGATCAAGGCAACCTTTATTCCATGTACTCCATTGACTAAAAATCATTTAAATGTAAACAAACTCATTTTTGTACAAAACAAATTTGATGTCCTTGTAATCCGTCCGGTTGCTCGATGAAAAAACAAGAATTAAAAAGTCCACCATGAAAAAATTGTGAATTTAAAATCTAGCCACAATGTGATGTCTGGTAGATTAGAAGCAGCAAACATCTAAATGTAGAAGTGCTATCAATTAAGGGCTTGGTCCTCCGTATGAACTTTCACAACCCTATCTTACTTTTAATGGCTTTCTTATTCTTAAAGAAAACTTTGGTTATGCTATGGAAAAGTTATAATGTGGTCAATGTTAAATTTAAAAATTATCTAGATATGAAAGACCAACATTCCTTCCAAATTTGCATTGAGTTCGTAAAAGTTGGGTGAAGTTTAGATTGCACAACTCAGTCCCTTCAATAAAATCAACCAAATCATGCAATGCAATCCTGTGACTTCAATAAAATCAACCAAATCATGCAATGCAATCCTGTTTTAGGAATATTGGGCTCTACCACCCCATTCAATGTAAATAAGTTAATCAAACATAACTATCATGTTTCACGAATGTTGTGTTCTCCCATATCATGTATATGGACAAAATTAATCAGATTGAGTGCACCCTCAATGTCCCAAGTGTATAATATAAAATTATTTTTCCAATTTTTCAGTCTAAATTTTATCACTTTGCATAACAATGTCTAACTACTTTGGTCGAGAGTTGAAGTCTACCCCAAGCCCATATATAAACGTATACACCTCATTGTGCACACTGAATATCCCAAGATCACCTCATTGTGCACACTGAACATCCCAAGAGTATAATGTAAATTTATTCTACATTTGTTTCATCTAGATTTTTCACTTTGCATAACAATCCATGACTTTTCTAGCAAGAGTTCAAGTCTATCTCCTTACAAACCACCAACAAATTATTTCAAGTTGTCAAATTTTGTCTACACAATGATGTAGTTGCTCCTCAAGGTTTGACATTCTATTTATAAAGGCCAAGCCAATAGCCCCGAACATTGCATATGATTATCATAATCTAAAACACCATATCCAAATAAACAATAACTTATCTAGTAACAACTATCATCAGCAATGATCTTCACATGTTACCAGCACTATTTGACCACAATCCCTACTAGCAAACATATAAAATTACCAAGTCTTGTTACGTAAATAATATATATTGTTATCATTAGAAATACTTAAAAATAAAATAAAATCAATAAATTATTATTATAAATAATTAAAAATAAAATAAAATTGTAACTATATATCAGGCAATGATATATACCAATACCACTTCTGTTTTTATGTTTGGATTCTTGAATTACTTGTAGAAACACACATAACAGTATATGATGTTTTTTACAATCCAACACCCTATCAAAAGTTCAAAACCAAAACCATTGTCCAATATTCACCTAGAAGATACCCATATGAACACCTTCAATGATATTAGGATTGGACGTGAAGGCAAGTAATTACCCTATTTTGCTCATCCATTTTATCAATGTTCTTCCCTGGCGATTTTAACTATCTTCGTGTGCATTTTTAATCAATTCATGCATTCTTACCACCCTTCAAACATATACATTCAGATTCAGATTTTTATGTCTACTAAATGAATGTTGCTCAAGAATGAGTATAGATGCATGCATTTACGTATTGGAGGTGCTAGCAATTTTTGGTTTCAAAGGCATAGGATGAAGTTGTCGGAATTTCCATTGCTGATAAGAAGAACACGGCTAATGATGGTATTTTAATATGATTTGCATCAGATAATTTGGATCTTTTCGGATGGAGGCCCTGAATAACCCTAGTCAGAACCTGCAAACCCTAGTTAACCTAACCTGGTGGATTAAGCACGCATGGAATGAAGGTGGAGCTAGATCTTGTTGATTATAAGGCAGAGGATAATTCGAATCCCACACTTAGTATCTTTATTTTGCCATTGTTGATTATGAGGCGGAGGATAATTCGAATCCTGCACTTAGTATCTTTATTTTGCAACAGGAGGTGGTGCACTGCTAATCATGTGTGGAGGGTTACAAGACGGCACTACAGAGTTCTCAGACAACTACCGTATTCAAGGCTGAGCTCTCTCAAGCGCCAATCAGTACGGTCATATCCCCTAAACAGTACTCCGACCACGAGTAGGATAAAAGACAACTAAAACTTCCCTCCTTGTCCGGCGAATTTTTAACAAAAACCGGTCAAAATTGCTATTTCCGCAATTTTGTGATTTGAGCAATCGATTTGCCTGTCCACCAGTCCACAGTATCATTTGTTAAAGAGGCGCAGCCATCCATAGACTTACACTCATATAGCACGATTTCTGCTAGCGATGAGATAGGTACAGTACCAGATATAGGGATTCTACCTCCCCAAGTTTCCCTTTATGACGATGCCTCAGAACCCGTTTCTTTATTTGTAGAATTGCCCCAGGAGATAGAGCTTGAAAACCAGTTTGAGGACCCTTTTGAGCGAGCCTCTCCTATCTTTGATGACAATGCAGACCTCGTGAAATTAGGTATGGCGAGTGCTCCTGTTTTTCAGGAATACAACCTCTTTAATAGATTACTTGGTCTAGACTTAATGGGAAGGGATTCCCCTTCCATTGGTCCTTCAGGGCAGGGGAAACAGTTGGTGGGACAATCTGGTCAATCAAAAGGGCCAAGCCGACAGAAAAGGGTGATAAAAAAGAGAGAAGCCCCACTTCGCCTTATTGTAGGTGAAGATATTGGGGTGACCTAATAATGGATTTTCTCAGTCTGACATTATTGGGTCGTTTCTATGGTATTCAACTGGTGGAACCAACCCTAAGGCTTTGGATTGAAGCGCAATGGGTACCCCTCATTTCCTGTCTTCCAAAGATTTTTATGCTAGCGAGGGGATGTATTGGTTTCAAATTCCAAAATGAGGCAGATGCAGCAATTCCTATCCTTCAACGGAAATGGGCATGGCGATCGAACTAGCACTCTGAAACTTTGGCACCCTTGCTTTCATCCACATCGTGAACAGGCAAAAGGTCATCCCGTATGGGTAAAGCTCCCAGGTCTCCCGCTAGAATTTTGGAGCGAACGACATCCTTACAGCCATGGGTAAGCTTCTCTTGATTGACCCCTCATATAAATACAGCTCATCGCGCTCAATTGCAAAATTATGGTACTTATGGACCTCAAAGAGGGACTGGCGAAATCAATTGATTGATTGACCCTTAAATGTTTGGTAGCAAAAGTAAAGATAGATATCATGGATATCATTCTTCTGCAGGAAACAATGTGCTTAAGCCTTGCAGCCATCGACAATGTCAAGAGCGAGCTAAAAGGCTAGGAATTTTGTGGCACGGATGCCTCTGGTCTCTCGGGGGGTCTATTGATAGGGTGGAGAACCCAAGAATTTGGGCTTCTCATCAGTTATGCTATCGATGGAGGTATGCTTGTCAAGTTACAGGGCACACTGGCTTTCCCGCCCTTATCCATCCTTAATGTTTATGGGCCTTATTCACATAAGCAGGAGTTTTGAACCCGAGTTTTTGATTCTCTGGGCATGGAGGATGAACACTTGATCATGGGAGGGGATATGAATTCCACGCTTTCCAAAAGAGAAGTGGAAGTGTGGTGCTCAGCTCCAAGGACAGACCCTGTCGCTAACTACATTCATCACAAAATGGAGGAATATCATTGATCCCCTCCCAGCTATCCTAAATCCCACATGGAGGAATAACAAGATGAGTGACACTGCAATTGCTAAACGTCCAGACCGTTTTATGATCTCCGAGCCGCTGTACAACCTAGCCCCAATTTTCCAGTCGTGGGTTTCCCAGGGGGGATGTTCCGACCACCATCTTGTCATCATAATGATTGCCTCTAGAGATCCCAAGCCGCCTTCACCCTTTAAATTCAACCCAGCTTGGTTGGCAAATGAAAATTTCAAGCTAGTTATCTCAAAATGGAAAGGTTTTGATGAGATCTCAACCTTAGCCCAAGTCAACAATTTGCAAACTCCCTTAAATCTCTTAAAAAAGTTGTTAAAGACTAGGTTCGTTAACATAAGAGATCAAGACCTGGCTGACATTGAAGCTTCAATCTAGCTGCTACAAGCTAACTTGCCTCAGGAACCAGTCCAACAAGAAACTCTGGAGCGTATTCGTGAGCTGGAATCCCAGAAGGCCAAATTGCTGAGAGACAAAGAAGTTGAGAGAAGGATGAAAAGCAACGCTACTTGGCTGGCGTTAGTGGATAACAATACAATGTACTTCCACAAGATGGCAAAATATCGGCAAAACATCAACACCATATGGGAATTGCAAGGGCTCAATGGATTATCTAGGCATGGCTTTTCCAACCTAGCGGAGATTGGGCTCCATCATTTCTCAAACATTTACACACAGAGATCGAGGCCCACATAGCAGAGGTGGTGAGAACTTACAAGGATTTTCCTAGCCTTATTTCCCAGGAAGCGGATCAAACCTTTGCCACTCCAGTCACCTTAGAGGAACTGGAAGGGGTTATCAGTAAATTCAAAAAAGACAAAAGTCTCGGGCCGGACACTCTTTTAAGGGTTCCTCAATCTCATGGGAGCAAAGATCCTAAGGGTAGTGGAGGAGGTCAAACAGTCTGGTTAGGTGCACCTGTCTTTCAATTCTACTTTCATCGCCCTCATTCCTAAAATAGACAACCCTTTGGACTTTGGTGACTTCAGGCCAATCTCGCTCTACAACTCCATCTACAAGATTATCTCGAAGACTTACAGAAAAACTCAAGCCGCTCCTCTCGAGAATCATAAGCCAAAAACAGTTTTCCTTCTAAAGGACAGGCACATTCAGGATGCTATTGAGGCAGCACAGAAATGCATGCATAGTATGAAAACGCTAAAGTGTTCGGGCATAATCATTAAGCTCGGCCTATCGAAAGCTTTTGATAGAGTAAGCTGGCTCTACCTCAAAATGCTCCTAATTCTTATTGGTTTCGATATTTTAAATGTCCATTGCATAATGGGCTCTCTCCTCCGTCTCCTATGCTATCATAATTAATGGCTATGCTACCCACTTCTTTACCCCTTCTCGCGGAATTTGTCAATGATGTCCCTTATCCCCTTATATTTTCTTGCTAGTAATAGAGGGTCTTACCAGGCTTCTTCTTGAAGCCAAATCCTCCTGCAGTATTCGAGGTTATCTTTCGGGGGTGGTCTTACCGTTACTCGGGGGTGATCTTAGCGTTACTCATTTGCTTTTGTTGATGACATCGTCCTTATATCAAATGGTTCTCTCCATGAAGGAAAAACAATATCAATGATGTCCCTTATCCCCTTATATTTCTTGCTAGTAATAGAAGGTCTTACCAGGCTTCTTCTTGAAGCCAAATCCTCCTGCAGCATTCAAGGTTATCTTTCGGGGGTGGTCTTACCGTTACTCATTTGCTTTTGTTGATGACATCGTCCTTATATCAAATGGTTCTCTCCATGAAGGAAAAACAATCTCTTCGATCCTTCAATTGTTTTGTAAAACATACAATATGGTGATTAATGAAGACAAGGTAGTCGTCTATTTCCTTAATTTGGAAGATCCTCTCATACAACATCTACAAACCATCTTCCACTTCCGAGGGGGTGATCTGTCTGTGGGTCCCAAATATTTGGGTTTTATCCTAGCCAAATTTTTATCACAAGAACAATTGGCAATGGCTAATAGCCATATTAGAGATTCGGGTTCAACTCCAGTGCAATCATTGGCTCTCCAAGGGGGGGGGTTTGGTTTGGTAAATCGGTGCTACAAGCCATCCCAATGTATTGGTACTTTCTAACCAGCATTCTAAAAGGTGTCTAGGCCAAAATCAAAAGATTATGCAATCACTTCCTCTAGCAAGGCAATGACTCCTCGAGCATTTAGTGGTCCAGTTGGAAGTCCATTACCAAACCCAAATCAAAAGGCAGTTGGGGGATAAAAGATGGTCTCTCTTTCAGCAAATCCTTGGCAGCAAAATTCATCTAGAACCTAATCACTAAAGAGGGTCTAAGGCAAAGGATTATCCTCAAGAAATACTGTCATCGTGGAGGTATTCTTAACTAGATTCAACAGGAGCCTAAAAGATCTAAGGGACAATCCCTTCATTGGAAGGCCATCATCACCTCCTTCTCTGTTATCGAGCAAGCTTTGGCTTGGAGAGTCGAGAATGGTGAACAAGTTTCGCATCGGAGAAGATGCTACCCTACACTGCGATCGAAGGATTTTTCTCCCAAATTGCTCAAATTGCTCATTCAATTTCTCAGGGACTAGAACATTTTTTTCCTTGCCCAAATTGCTGACAGAACCTCCACCAATCAGGAAACAGGCTTGGGTCAGCACTCCAATCCTAGGCATCCCTGTTGAGTTTACCAGGCTTAGCATGAATATCTCCAATGTCTAAGCAAAGGCCACAACAGAATAAAAGATGAGCAAGATGGATTGGCTTGGATCAACCCAAAGAGGGGGGGTGGATGGAGTCTACTCTGTTAAGCAGGGTTATTTCTCTAAAACCGATCTCGTGAACCCAAGTTGGTGGTTTAAACGTCTTTGGAAAGCTAAAGCTCCTCTCAAAAGCACGATCTTCACATGGCTTCTCCTCCAGGTAAAGTTCTTACTTGAGAAAATCTGCTCAGGCGACAATTCTAGGCGCCAAGTCGATGTAGTCTATGCAACGCAGCGGAGGAAACCTCCATCCATCTTTTCTGGCAATACCCATATAGCAAACAAGTTTGGTTTGATCTGGATGCAGGTCTCAACCCCAACAATATGTGGCTTGAAGGTGATTTCTCTCAAAATCTCAAGCTATGTTTCACTCGACCAGAGTTAAAACCGATTCACTACATCCACTTTTGGACTCTTTGGAGCATATGGCTAGCGCGGAATGAAGCCATATTCCGAGACCCTTTTATCCCGTCCTTCCAATCAGTAGCCCATATCATGAGTCTCTTCAGTTTCTTCAAGGAAGACCAGAGCCCCCCTGCTCCTCGGGTGATTGGGAACTTAATGATTGATAAGACTTAAGCCTGGGCTTTTTTTCACGGGGCCTGTCAAGGTCCGAACAGGAATTTAGGCATTGGATTCATTTTTTCCACAAGTGATAACTATCTATCATTCTCTGGGCATGCCTATCAGGGCAAAATTGTTGGCTCTCAAAGGTCTCCTTCATATCGCTTGGGACAGGGATATCAAAGTGTTACAGATCTTCGGAGACTCAATGTTAGCTATGCAGGATTGGTGTCAGCTGGAGGATCCAGGTCTCTCGGAACTGGGCCACACACTGAAAGGCATTTCAATCACTTTTGAATCCCTCACTTTCCAACACATTTTCAGAGAACACAATAATAAGGCTGATCAACTCTCCAAGCAAGGTCTACAGTGTGCTCCAGAGATAATAAATATCATGCAGATCAGTGCCCAAGGCATGCAAAACTCCCACCTACACCTGTTTGAGATTTAACACAACTTAGCAGGCTTCCCCAATCTTTTTCTCTTCTACAATCAATATTTATGTGTCTTCTATTCCAGCATATGGCACATGTACACTTTACAATGGAGATTGTTTACAGCATTTAAAATTTCTATCAATAGAATCCTCACACATTCAAGGCCCCTCGCGAAAGCCATTTGGCCTGAAGGTTGTATTTTTGTTTAAACTTAATGAAAATACGGTTTTTGGGGTTGGAGAAAAAGGATGAAGTTGCCACTCATATTGCCTGAACTTCAACAGGATTTTGATTGGTCTTATAACATTTATCTATATGCTGGAACTCCCAGCAGCACATCGATGGAATGCTGCAGAATTCAGATAAATTGCTAATGACTTCTCAGACTGATAAGTCGAGAAGAGCATTATGAAGGATTCATAGGAAAGTCATTACTCATCTTTTAAAAGAGCAAACTTGTCACTACCATGGTCCCAGCAACACCCAAGAACCGACAAAGGTTGTGAAAGCAATTAGCCGTCACACATTGCTGGTTCTTAACCCTCTCTTTGAAGAAGAGATTGTCCCATGTTTCTCTTTTTGTTGAGAAGAAGAATTTCTAGTTATTTGGTTTATTTATGCTTATTGGATAAAGTCATTCAGTTATTCCATCAACTCGTTATTTCATTCCTGCAACTTTGATGCTTCCAATTTGTTCCCCCGCAAGTTTATTTCTTTTGTGCAATCAGTGTGACCTATCAAGTAATTTTTGCAATACCAAAGTACAGTACAGTAGCAATGCACTTGCCTGAATGAATTTGGTAAGATTAAATTTATCTTCTTGCGATGCATTTTTATACAATTTAATGTGACCTGCTGAGTATTTCTGCACTACCAAGTTAACCAGATTTCATAATTGCTACATAGATTATCGAGGCATTAAAATAAAAGACTCGAGAAAAGAAACCTTTCAAAAATAATAAATTAGTACTTAAACAGTGTATCAATTTAAAACCTTAGATTGCATATAGAGTGTAGGCGTTTTTTAAAGTCTATGACCTTAAATTGATATAAAGTAACTTCTGGATTATCTTGGACCATCGATCCCAAGTACCACAGGAACCTGTCAATAACCATTGGACGATACAGAATCTTAAACTGTCCACTTTAAGTCAAGAAGTACACCAAATTGTAATGAACATTGCCTCCGCCAGTTCTACTACTATCACTAAAAATAGGCATAAGCCGAACAAGAAGACTTAAAACTAAAATGCCTAAACAGTGCAAATGATGAAAAAATCTGGTTATAGATTACACAACTGCAAGTTAAGTTGACTATTCAAAAACCAGTAGCTCACTTCAATCTTGAAAATTTACTGTTTTCAACAAATAGGTGTCTTTACAGAGCAAAAATGTAGACAGTAAAACCTAGAAATCAAATCTTCAGATGACAGAAAATTCTTAAGAAAACATATCTAGATAGAACCACCTGAGCAGAGGGTTCAAGGAAATGTAGCTTACCAAGATGCACCTTAAAGCAAATGTAACTTACCAAGATGCACATTAAAGCATTGGAGAAATTGCGAAGCAAGTATAACATTACCTGATTAAATAATATGTAAGTAGCCATGATAATCCAAGCCGCTCATAGCGAAACTTCAAATCAACAACTATGCTCTGTGATGGGTATAGTTCATTGCAAAGCTTTACAACAGACAATAGAGTGAGAAACATCATCAATGGACTCATCTTTCAGAACTTTACAATCAGCAGTTTAACAGTCAAATATCTCAAGGACGTAAAAGCCTGTCAGATGAGATATTTCCAGCAAAGCATAAATAGATTTGCAAAGAAAAGAGGCTGGCATAGATTTGCATGAACCAGTTCATATTATTGGACTGTCAACCCACATGTCCACAAGAGACACAATATAATACCAGAGATGCTAGTGGACATACTAAAGGACATACACTTCACAAAGCCATAGAACAAATTTACTGGAAAAGCGTGCAGAAAACAGTGAATAGCAGATGTACAGGAATTTCCTTTCTTACCAACAATCAAAGACAAACAAGTTCAGTCCCACCAGCAAAGCATGGTCTCTGGTGACAAAACATCTTCATTCAAATATACATGTAACATCAGGATTGTAAACCTCTGCCGGAAAGAATAGTTAAGAGGAGACAAATAACAGTGAAATGAGGAAGAGACAAATTAGATACAAGAGAGGAACATGTAACAACACTACAATGAACTCGCAATGAGTACTAAATTGCAATAAGTCTAAAACCGTTTACAGAGAAACCAATAGAGCACCTGTAACTTGCAAGGCATCGTGTGTAGATGCCTTTACATCCAATAATTAACCTTCAATTTCTAAATAGTAAAGAATCTCTCTCAAAAGCTAAAAATAACACAAGTCTTGATCAAATTGAAAGAATTTATGACTTGATAATTAGATTAAAAAAAGGAAGCATCAAGCATTTATAGGATTCAACAGTTTTGTTTTCAGACTGTCACTATCATGAACTTGCTCTTTGGACAACTGCCTGCTTCTTAGGCCTCCAATAAAGCTTCTCCATAAACAAACAAAATTGAATCATCTGCAGCTTGAATTGCATATAACTTGTCTAGCTAGATGTCATACCCGCCTAAGTCTGCCAGCATGTTCTACATTCTGATACACATTTCCATTCTCTGTGCACATGTGGCTCCTTAATTTGGCCGGTTTTGTATTCAGATTAACTTTTAATCTTGGGACCTCTCTCGAATCATCTGACCCTGTCATGTCTGGTAAAACCTCGTTCAAAAACTCTTCAGCAAAGTCTCCATCCTCATCTACTTGAAGCTTCTGTGAGTACCATCTAAAGCCCTGGCCCAACATTTAAAACAAAGCTATCAGGTGAACCGTGAAACAAAAGCATTCATAAACACAAATTAAAAGACAATGACCTTAAAAATAATAACATCAACAGAAACCATAGTATTCATGAAAGGATGTTAAAAAAATAGCCTTTATCCAAAATTAAACATTTATTGCAACTTCAAAATAAATAACTTGCAAAAAATACAGTTACTGATTAACTGGTGAATTATATCGAACGGCAAGGAAAATACCAATTATTTGAAAATGAATACAGAGAACAAGGATCTCAATATTGTAACTGTTTAAAGTAAATTTTCAAGACAATAATCTTCCATGCATCCATCAGATAATCTAACTTCAAAACAAATAATCTCACACGCAACCATCAAATAAGTAAATCAAGGACATCATTCCAGTCATAGAGGAATCCAGAAAGAGGAGAAAAATCCTTCAAGCTATCAGCTCAACCTCCCACTTCCTTTTCCTCCTGGTCACCAAAGGTCTCAGTAAACTCATATTGCACAGGATCAGCTTGGGAACTATTAGAGGAATTCAATTCACAGTTGGGGTAAAAGCTCCCCATCTAAGGTTTATGGATGATCTCCTATTCGGAAACAGGTCAGTAGCAGAAGTCAAAGAATGCTGCAACATTCTCAAGCTCTTCTGTGAGGCTACAGGGATTGAGATAAACGTAAGGAAATCCTCTATCAGGATCAATGTGGTCACCCAAGGCCACAAAGACATGATCCTGCAATGCATACCTTACTCAGTTCAGATCTTATAGGACAGCCTAACCTACCTAGGCTTTAAGTTTAACCTAAAGCCACTCAATTACTGCAATAGAACTGGCTCTGGTTACTGAACAAAATCCATGGCAGAATTGCAGATTGAACTCATCCATGGATACTTATGGCCAGCTGAGTAATGCTCACAAGGAGTGTACTAAACACAATCCCTGTATATTGGCTCTTGCTTGGGTGCATCTCTAAAAGAATCCTCAGTTGATTAGACAGCTCATGTTCAAATACTTCTAGAAAGGTAATTAAGAGGAAGGTGGTTTCCAACTTTTCAGATGGGAAGATCTTTCGAATCCCAAAGAATTTGGTGGATGGGGCATAAAACATATGCTCCTCTTCTCAAAAGCACTGGCCACAAAGGGTGGATGCAAGATAAGTGCAATAAGAGGCCTCTGGCAAAACATTGTGTACTACATATACATATTTCAATTGACAAATGAGGAATGGGCCGGAACCCTAAACAAACTCTTCAGGGAACAGTCAAACGTTTGGAAGGCCTTCAGTGATTCCCTCAGCATCATTGGCAATCATCTATGTGGGAAAGTGGACAACTGGATAGGAAGAGATGCAAACTACAAGATGCCCAGACGTCTACAAGTGGACCTTAACATCAGGCACCGCAAATTCCTCACTGGCATGGCTATCCTTTTAGCCCATCTCTCATTGGATCAGATCTTACAAGATAGTATTGATTTGGGCTTGTCAGGGGATGCAAAGAGCCAATGGGACGACCCAAGGCTCAACTGATCATCACTGGCAATCAAGCTGAGGGACGAAGAGGATAATCTCCTTTGAGGAGCAAACCTGCTTCTGGAAACTTACTCAGTAAACCTGGTCTACAGGACCTTCTTCCAACTGTCGGCTGCTAACAGGATCAAATGGTAGTGGACAAAGTTACAAACATATGGAAGGCTTCTGCTCCTCCCAAAACTTGACTTTTTGCTTGGCTTGCTCTTGACAGCTCATTACTCACTTGGGATAATCTTCAAAGAAAAATTCGAGACCACTGACACTGCATTTTGTGAAAAAACTCTGGAGACAGCTCCACACCTTCTAATTCACTTTCGTTATACAAAAGAGATCTGGAGTGCAACTGATAATCTATCCAAGACAATCATCCACTAGAGCACTCCCTTTACAGGTTCTTTGGTCACTATGGCTCACCCACAATACTTTTAGCTTCCAGGACAAAAAGCTCACTCATATGGAGGTCTATTACCACCTAAAAGCCAGCATTGGACCTGAGCTAGGACCTTAAAAAGAAAAAGAAACACTGTATACTAATCTCCCCTATTCATAAGAATGGGATGACCCTTGGTCGGTTTGATGGGGCAGCTAGAGACAACCCTGGGTAGTGCAGGACTGGGGGGATGGCTACATCTCCCAGAATCCTCAAAATTAAGATTCAAGCTAGGATTCAGCCTTGGATCAGACATTTGTGCAGAACTCTTAGTTTTCAGCACTCCCCTCTCAGTTGCACTGGAACATGGCATCTCCACAATCAAGGTTCTCAGTGACTATACGGTGGTCATAGTGTTGTTGACAGGCTCTTTGCAGAATAAGAGCATTCAACACCAAGCAAGAATGAGAAAGGTAACTGAAATTTCCACATGATTTGATGAATTGTCCTTCTCCCACATCTACAGGGATCTCAACACCAAAGCTGACTCCTTAGCTAAGGCAGCAGTCGATCTGGCCTCCAGGACAGCTGGTTATAGGCATTGTTAAGGGAGAACAACACCCCAGTCCCATCAGGAACATATTCTAGCAGAGTTTCTGCCTTGGGCTGTGCTTTGCATGCCCTTTACGTCTGTAAGCTTTTTCTTTATAAAAAAATCGGATAAGTAATTTCAAAATAAATAAAGATTTTTAATAAGAAAAATGAAATTTAGGAATTTGTCAAAAGCGATATTTTTAAGATGGGTTATGGCATGCGTGTTAGTCTATTTCTTATCCTCAATGTAATTGGACTACAGGCAAGAGTGATATGACTAAACTGTAAAGGAGAAAGGCTAAAACTTCATCATTGGCATTTTCCCTTTGGCAGGTGACATACCTATTAAGAGAAATTAAACTACCTAGATGAGATATACATATGGAATATTACATAAAATAGCATGATGTCAAAATCCGAAATCTAGATCGCACCTATAGCCATGTAAAAACTGTAAGACATGAAAGTTCTCGCTCTTCAATCATTTAACCTTGCACAGGCATCTTTGAAGAATTGCAAGGGATCTTCTATCTCCTACCAGTCTTATCCCCATTAAACAAAACAAGAAAAATAAAACTAACTCTAACTTAACTACTAACTTGCTAATCAAGCACTATCTTGAGTTACTCAACCAAGTTTTGTATTTTCTCTTTATATCAGTTGGCACTACCTGCTTTAAAAGTTTCAAGACGCAATATCAGAACAGCAATATTCTGGCCAGCTTTAGAGAGCCTTGGAGTAATAGTTTATGAGCATTGAAACCTTGGAGAGAAGTATTTTTCTGATGGGTTGAATCTTCAGGTGGCTAGCAGCGGAGATGGTGGGCAGTAATGAATGATTGGACTCTGTCCTCGCCTATTCTTATCATCAATCAATATATCAGTATTAGTTCTTTTATGGAACCAAGAAGGGTATTTTTGTATGTCTTATGCTCTCTCTCACTCCCGCACATACACTCCCATCCGTGTCTCCATGTTCCCTGGAAATGGAGGGTACCTTATAGCCGTCCTGAGACTCCCCAACCCCCTTCTCTATCGTCTTTGCCCAAAACTCAGTGCAACATCTTAGCATAGAAAAATTACAACTCATAGAGGGCTATTATGGAACTCTATTGAATTATTAAATTTACTGAAACTCAATATCAATACTTGTAGAGAGGTGTTAAAATTATATGACTCGTGCCGGTGCCGGTGCGGACCTCCTAAGCCATGGTAAGAGTATGGATGCCTAATAAACAATGATATATATTTTAGCCTGAACTCCACCAGCTCAATATCGAAAAAAAACTTTAGAGCGCTATGCGGTTTGGTCAAAGCTGCATTTATGTGGCATCACCCTCATTCCGCGTGCAAACTGCTATCCATGGCTCTTTTCACCTTTGACTACCCCGGAAGACTTGATAGTTTTATGGAAGCAATTCGCCAGGTCATGGGTTTGGATCAATTTACCTGGAAGCTTCAGATTGGACACAGGGCAACCAATTCCATCTTACCATGAAATTTACTAAAATTTCAAACATCTCAAAATTACATAAAATCACAGAAACTCTGTTAAAAACAATGAAGATCAAAATTTTGAAAATGATAGGCAATCCGTAGAAAGATACCTGCACGCCACCGTCACCTGATAAGCACTGGCAAACAACTGGACCCTGAGGCACAGAATCAGCTGGCACTGCCATCTTTACACTGAAGCCCTGAGAAGGCTTATGAAAATCGTTAACAGAAACAGGGGGCGGCTGCTGCTGCTGCTTTTCAGGGTTTTCTTCCTTGACAAACAGCCCTCCTATACGACCAAAGAATCTTTTAACAAATCCAGCCATCCTAGAGCTGTTATGTGTCCTTTTTCTGGCCAGGATTTCAGTCCTCGCGTCAAATCTGAATTTTTTTACAATGAAAACTTACTTGAACAATGTTGTATTCTCAGGCCTCTGAAGCCGAGGGATCTTCCTTCCTGTATTTATCTCCTTCGATTTCTCTTCAGACATTCCAACCCTCGCCTACACGGATTCCCCTCCCCTTCCCCGCAATACACGGCAGATATCAAATGAAAAAAACCCAAAAAAGACCCGCGCCTCTTCAAATCAATTGCAGCAAAAGGCCCCTTTTTAGTGTATTGTTTTCGGAGAAAATGAGATCTAACCCTCAACCAGGAGTAATACTGAATCCCAGTCACTTTATGAATCTGCCCACAGAAATGTTTTCAGAGCCTTTATAGCTTGTATGCAGATGAAATACCTGACAAGGACCAAAAACCAAGAATCCCATACAACAGCACCATGCACCCAAAAAAATCCCAAGAGATCAATCAGTCCTCTCTTTAGGTTTTTCTACCGCCACAACACAGGCAAGGATAACGGCAGAGACCACGGCCATAGAAGTCACACAATAAGAATTCTGAAAACTAGGCCGTCTCACCGAGCGCAAATTATATAAAGATGGTCTTAAATCCTTGACGGCCTAATGTCGACCGTCCCCTTCTTCTTTTAACCATGTTCTCATCATAGCATTAAGACCCGACGTGGACCCTTCCTCTTCTTTTTAACTTCCCCACCATCATCATATGAACATAAGAGAGCATTCGTCTTTTCTTTTCCCTTGAAGAAGGAAAATGGTGAGCGATATCATCCTCTTCCAATTTTAGCAAAGCAATTTTTAAAATCCTTGCTTACCTCCTTTTATTTTCGAAAAAACTTTACGACTTACTCAAAACAAGTTTGCACTATAATAATAGTATTGTTGTGGATTATATTATTTGTAACATTGACATTACTAAATAATAAATAATACTCATATTCGTGAATTTGTATTTCCCAAGTGAAAAAAAATAATAGCTATATTCATGAATGTTTAACCTATATACAAAATATGAACACCCAAAAACTAAAAAGACATTTCAAAATATTTGTGAATATTGTTTGATGAAATCTTTTATATGAACCGGGGAGGCAGGTGTGGCGGGGGCGGGGGCGGGGGGTAATTTTTTACCTTGGTGGAAATACAACATCAACCTTTGTATGTGGCCTAGGGATTGGTACTAATAATCAAGCGGAATAATATGTTATATACCTTGGACTGAGAGAAGCAGATACTCTTGGAATTCAATCGCTAGTGGTGATAAGAGATTCTCTTCTTATTATCTCCCAAGCTAGGCATCAACAAGAAATTATGGATCAAATAGCAGGGCATCTTCATAAACGCATTATTGGTCTTCGTCTTCACAACGGATAAATTAGCAAATGAAGCTTAAAGTTTGCCTAGAGGGCATATTAAAAAAAATGGGGGTCAAACCTCATCTTGTTGGCTCCCTTAGAGGTTAGTATGCAAATCTAAACTCATTTTAACACCATTGAAGCAGTCTTATCAAAGCAATAATTGTCCCAAACAACAGAAAGTCTTTGTTGCCATGTGGAGATTACAAGGCACATGGGTTAGTGAACCTTCTCATAATCCCTCGACTCGCACATATGGGACTTTAACAAGCACATGGAGGTACTATCAATAAGCTTTCTCAGGAAGTTTTATATTGGTTAGGGAAGAGTCTATCTCAGACCTGTCATTCTATGAACAACGAGGAAGGTAGGAGGATTGGTGTGAAGATCAATTCTGAAATGGTGGTGCAGAGTCAAGTGGACTTAAGGCCTTCTCTTGTGCACTGGGAGATCGTTTTTTTGCTACAATCAGTGCTAGCTGTGTAGAGCTCCATTCACAAGTAATTTTCTGCTCATTATGTTTGGATTTTGCTCTCTCGTTTGTTTGGAAGGATTGGGATACAGGGGTGTCTTTGCACGCTCTGGGGATCAGTTTGAATGGAATGTTAGGGATACAGGGGTGCCTTTGTACTCTCTGGGTTACCAATTTTCTGGTGTGAATTGGATTGAGTGTAGTTTGGATTTTCTAGTGATTTTTGGTCATCGCTTGGACACCAAGGCTCTTTTGCAATTCTACTGGGTTGATAAAAGAATTGCATTTTCGGAGGAGATTTGGGACTGCGTTGAAAGTATGGACTTTGATAATAATAATAATAATAAATGAGGATCTTTCTGAAAGAATCTAAGATACCCAGATGATACTCGTCATGAAGAAATTAAGCAAACCACCCATCACATTTCAATTTTACTTATGGGCTTGACATCTGCCTTGATGAGGTTGAAGGGACTGTGCATGCATGTGATGCTCAAGTTGGAGAAATTTCAAAAACCCTAGCAAAACATGAAGATCTAATTGTAGGAAAAAACTCCAAGCTAGATGAAATTTCAGAAGATAAGAATGTTGATGGACACTCCATTATGCAACCTACCCGTGTTGATGTAATTATCACTAGTTTGGAGGAGAGAATTAGAAACTCTGAAGACAGTCAAGGCACTCAGAATATGGACAGTGAGGAAACAAAGGAAGAAAGTCGAGACACCCCAGGACGAAGATGCTAGAGACTATGGAATATAATCATGACGATGTTGTTGTGAGTCAAGAAGACAATGCTGAGAACAATATAGAGGTGGAGAAGGAGACACTCAAGATGTCCAGGTTATGGACAGTGATACCAGGTCCTAGTTTGTCTTTCATGAAGCTTTTTTGTAGGTTGCTTTCAGGTTAATTTGTTAGAATTTATAGAAAATTAGGGAAATATGTTTTTTGCATCAAGTTTATCCTCTCTTGAATGACTATAATTAAGTTCTATATTGTTCAAGAACCTATGAAACTTTTTTGAGGAATTTGTGTAGTGTTCCGCCAAATTTTTTCAACCTTTTATAAATACAGACTTATCATTTTCATTAAATAATAATAATCATCTTTTATATGATCATTGATATCACAAACATTACTTAACCAACATTACAAAAATACATACATTAAGGCGATAAACTCATATTTACCTATTAAACTCTAACTTAATGTTGTTATATTATATGTTATGTTTCAAATTTGTGATATGTTTCAAGTTATTTACCTTGAAGAATGAATGTTATTTTAAAATTTGAAGAGATACATATATTTTTAAATTTTTGACTTTTTCTTTTACAGGAATGGATAGTGAGTTTTATTTTAAAAGAGGAGGGAAGAAACCCTCATCCAAAACACCAGTTTAACAAGTACATCTAGCCTAAGAGTTAAAAAACAATACTGAAATCTATCTTTCTTCAAGCCAAAAAAATAAATAATACCTGTTTTTGTATTTATGAGATGTTTATTTCATATTTAAGTCATACTATAAATTTTATTTTATTTTTTTATCTTTTTTTATTGAAATATTGCTACTATAATTTTAATTGTAATAAATATATTATTATATAACCAAGTTTCAAATTAAAAGCTATAAAAGTCATTTTTCAGCGACTCTTAGTTTTGAAAGGCGTCTGAGGCTGCTCGGCTCGACTCCTGCAACTAAGCCTGCTCGGCTTTCTCGGATCCACTCGCTTTGGTGATCTCTTAGGCATCTTTTGAGCGTGATTAGTTCCTAGATTTGCGGGCTTAGTATTCAGATCGGCCTTCTTCACGAGGATCGTGGATCTAGTGCCCTAAGCGCCTCCGTCCATGGCATCAGGAGGAGGATTGGATCCTCCTCCTTCTCACACCCCTCCTGAGATTATTGCCTTTAAAAAATTGATCGATACACAAGGGAAGCGCCATGTCTCATCTACACAACATAAATTTGTCAACAGTGATCCACACATGGCCAGGAAGCACGAGGGGGACAACAGTTTGACTGAATGAGTCGGCTATGTTATGGCAGAAGCTTAAGAAACAGAATGCGCAAAGCAGGAATACACTACACATACATAACACAAATATACACGAACAATATGCAGGAATGTGAACTGATCTTCTATTATTGGATATGAGATCATTGATTGATTCTATGCTTACCCCCATATATTACAATAGTTTACATGCTTATATAGAGAGTGTTGAGACGATTGGGTGCTTTCACATTACGTTCAGTTACAAAAGAAGTTAGAACAGTTCGACAGTTCAACCGTTACAATCAACTGGAAGACATAGAGACAGTCTGTCGAACTTCGACAGTCGCAAGTCGCAGATCGACACTGCATGTCGATGTCGCAAAACTGTGAGGTCGCAGAACATGTCGAAGTCGCGAAGTTGTCGAAGTCATGTCAAAGTTGGAACTTGTTTAAGTTGTGTCGACGTCGATGACTTGTCGAAGATGTGTCAAAGTTAGCATCTGATAATAATGTCAACTGCGATGTGGATCAGACCTCCTTCCTTAAGAAACAATGGTCCCCGTTGTTTGCTCGTGAAGATGAGGAAACTTGTCGGTCAGTTCAGTAGTAGAGTACCACTTTCCATGTGTTGGGATCTGTCCGGCTTTAGCAACCTGAAACAAGGGAATTGTGTTCGTCCTTGTATGGCATACTCGTCGTCCCACTAGGTGTCGCAAGGAAGAGGCTCCTGAACATCTAGATTGATGTCGTCAGGTTCTGCTGTCGATAAGTCATTTTGTTCCAATAATGGTGCATGGTATGGTCGAAGTAGATCCACATTGAACACTGGATGCAGACCTAAGCATGCAAGAATGTCAAGCTAGAAAGCGTTTTCTCCAATCTGTCAAAGAATATTGTACAGACCATATCGCAAAGGCTTGAGCTTCTTGAATGGACCAGTGAAGCGCTCCTTCTTGAGATCTAACCAGACCTTATCTCCAATTTGGAATGAATGAGGAATACGATGCTTGTCGTGTCGGGACTTAGCTTTCTCGTTTGCTCATTGCAACATTTCCTGTGCTTGCTTCTGGATGTCGCAGATTTGATCTCGAAACTTCAAGGCTTTATCAACTTCTCGCTGGCTGTATTCGGTGTCAGTGTTTGGCTATGTCGAGGAGCTAATCAAGTCGATAGGCTCTGAGGGTTTAAATCCGTAACAGATCTCAAATGGACTCTTTCCTGTAGAGTTGTGTTGAGCATGATTGTAACTATGTTGTATGTATGGAAGACTTTCCTCCCATGTGCATCGATGCTTGTGGTTGTACAAGCGAAGCAGTTGTACGACCAAGCGATTCACAACTTTCGTCTGTCTGTTGGTCTGAGGATGGAAAGCTGTCGATAATGAGAGTCGTGTGTCCAGCTGTTTCCAGGGAGTCTTCCAAAATATGCTGATGAATATGGAATCTCAGTCAAAAGTAATGGTTGTGGGTAAACCAAAGTGTTTCCAAACATGTGTAAAGAAGAGCATAGCGGTATGTTGCGATGTAGTGGTCTTCTTACATGGTATGAGAATGGCCATCTTGGAAAATCTGTCGACTACTACTAAGATCGCATCGTGTTGATGTTTGGTAGTAGGATATCCCATCAAGTAGTCCATAGAAATAGATTCCTATGGTCGACTAGGAACTGGCAGAGGTGTGTACAATCCCTGTCGTCGATTAGGCGGTTTAGCAATGGCATAAACCACACATGATCGAATATACTTGTTGACGTCAATTTTAAGTGTAGGCCAAAAGAAATACTTCTACAGAATAGCAAGTGTCTTTGCTACTCCAAAATGTCCTGCAGTCTTTCTGTAGTGTGCGTCCCAAATGAGTTGTTGTTGATGCTCACCGGTCGGTACACAAAGCTGCCTGAGCTCGTATAGCAAGGTGTCTTTCTGGAAATAGTCGGCGGTCGAGGACTTGTCAGTCTGAAGCTGTCGGTAGACTGGTGAAAATTGGATGTCTTACTGATACAACTGAGGCCAAGTAGTGGTGTCCTATCCCTGCATACTCATCACTGTAAAAAGGAGAGTAATGGGTGGTTTGCTTAGACAATCGGCGACGGCGTTAGATTTACCTTTTCGATACTTAATTACCAACTGGAATTGTTGTAGGTAATTAATCCACTTAAGCTGTCGAGTTGTTTGTAGTTTTGACTGGGTCGGAGCGAACTATAGAGGCTTATGGTCAGTTAGGATGACCGTTTCCTTGCCAAGGATGTAATGCCTCCATTGATTGAGAGCTTGCACAATGGACTAGAGTTCTTTTCCGTACGTTGAATATCTTCTAACTATGTCTTTAAAAGTTTCGGAATGAAAAGCGACTGTGTGACCAGACTGAGTGATCACTGCACCCAAGGCATAGTCCAATGGGTCCGTCTCAATATCAAAGGGTTGATGCAAATCTGGTAACACAAGTAATGGTGCAGTTCAGAGCTTGTGCTTGAGTTGTTCAAAAGCTTCTTGTTGTGTTGGTGTCCATTTGAAGACACTTTTTCCATTTCCCTTTGTCAACTAATTCAAGGGCCAGGCTATGTGACTGAAGTCGAGTATGAATCGTCGATAGAAATTCGCCAAACGAAGAAAACTTCTTAGTTCTTGAATGCTTTAAGGAATGGGACAATCTTTGAGGATCTGTAATTTGTCTGGATCGATGTGAATGCCTGCAGAGTAAATTACATACCCCAAATATTTGATGTTGTTCATCACAAAGGTGCACTTGTCCATGTTCAAGTAAAGTCGATGTTGTTGGAGAGTGTCGAGGACTTGTCAAAGCTGTCTGACATGTTCTTCCCATGATCAACTGAAAATCAGTATGTCATCAAGGTAGACGATGACCCATTTTCCAATGAAAGGTTGAATAATGTTATCGTTGTATCGCATGAAGGTCGTAGGTGTGTTGGTTAATCTGAAAGGCATGACTAACCATTAAGACAATCCTTCCTTAGTCTTGAAAGCAGTTTTCCACACATTTGAGGGCTCGATTGGAATCTGATGGTATCCCAACTTGAGGTTCAGCTTAGTAAAGAATTTAGCACCTTTCAGACAATCGATGAGCTCGTCTATCCACGGCAGAGGATACCGATTCTTCACCGATATTTTGTTGAGTGCCCTGTAGTCGATGCACATGCACCAAGTCTCATCTTTCTTTGGAACAAGGACGACTGGACTTCCACAAGGGGAGGAGCTGGGTCGAATATGATCTTTGTCGATCAAATCTTGGATTTGTCTACGAATCTCTTTATTTTCGAGAATGGATCTTCTGTAAACAGATGTGTTAGGCAAAGAAGAACTAGGAGCAAGTTCAATGGAGTGTTTTACCTGGCAATGTCGAGGTACTCCATCTGGATCTTGGAATAAACTTCGATACTCGTCGAGAACGTTGTCGATCAACTGCTTTTGTCAGGATCTTCTTTGGTCGGTGAGTCGACTCGTTGTTGCAGTCTTCCTAGAATGTTGTGGTTTGATCATGATTAATGCGAACTTCTAAGCATGATTAATGAGCTTCTTTGTTTGTTTAGTAGATATCATTGAAACTGTTGGTGTAGGTCGTCGCTCTGGAATGTTGTACCATCGATTATGGATTTTGACAATCACCTTCTGCGGTCGTGACTGATAACTTCCATGGCCATCCCATAGGTAAGGTTTCCCAAAGAAGGCGTCGGCTACGGAGAGTGGTGCTACGTCGCAGAGTACTTCATCTTCAAAAGGATTTATGAAGTAGGCAATTTTGCATTGTCGGGTGATCTATAGTTCCTACCCATCCTTCATCCAAGCGATGTTGTAAGGCTGACGATGCGGAGTGGTGACAAGACCTATTTTCTTGACAAGATCTTCAAAAATGAAGTTCTTTTGGCTTCCGTTGTCTACAATCAGATGTAATGGGTTGTGCTGGACCCATATCCGTGTATGGAACAGGTACTCTCGTTCCTCCTCGTCGACGATGGTCGAGGCTGCTCGAGTGGTCGATGTTGATGTCAAAAGGGTCGTTGTGTCTAGATCAGATTCTTCCACCATCATGTCGAACGCGTCGGATGTCGACACTTTTGCCAAAAATGTCTTCTGAGCTTTGCATTCAGACGTATCATGCCAAGATGAGTGGTGGTAATCGCACCATTTTCTGGTCGACAGTTGTTTACTACATTCCCTTTTTTGAAAAGGATTTTTGCCATGATCTGGCTTTGGTGGAGTCGGCTAAGAAGATTTTGACTTGTCAAAGTCGGCTGATGTCTTCTTGTCGGGTGGTCGTCCTGATGTCGGCTTTGTCGCGAAGCGCGATTTTCCCTTCTGCTTGGTTTCGAGTTTACTGTCATAGTGGAATGCATCCGCAAACGTAATGACAGTCAGAAATTCCATCTTTTGCTGAATATACTGGGACAATCCGTTGATGTACTTCAGAACAAGCAATTTCTCTTCTTCTTGGACGCCAAGTCTATCCATGAGTCGATAGAACTCGTTGGTGTAACTCTGTACTGATTGGTATTTCCATTGCCTTAGCTACTGCCACTTCTTATACTATTGCTCAAGGTATTTGAGCGGGTAAAATTCCTTTCGGATGTGTTTGACGAATTTATCCCATGTGTCGATGGGGTCTCCGCTTTTCTCCATCTTTGTTGAGAGGTTCTCCCACCAGCAGTGCACAGATGTTTACTTGTTTAAGGATTCAATGGTGATCTTGTCAGCTTTTGAGAGTTGATTCATAGAGTAATAGGATTCTAATTGTTGCAGCCAATTATCGACAGATTTCACGTCAATCTTGCCTTCAAGATTCGGTATGTCCAAATTCATTTGCACTTTCAAGATTCGAAGTGAGTTCTCGTCGAAAATCCTCCAGATGTCGAAGCAAATCGCGTGAGAATTTCATTGAACTGGGCGAACATTTCAGTTCGTTTTCGAGCCAGCACTTGCTCAATAATCTGTATTGTCTCGTCAGTTGCATGTCTATCGTCTGTTTCTTCTGCCATTTTTGGAGGTAGTGTCTGCTTGGATTGTTGGGATTGCGAGCGTGTTTGAACATGTATAAGTTGGTAACTTCGTTGGAAGTGTCTACGCAAACTTAAGCATGAACAAAGTTGAGTGCTATGATACCAATGATCCGCATGTGGCCAAGAAGCACGAGGGGGACAACAATTCAACTGAATGAGTCGGCTCTGTTATGGCGAAAGCTTAAGAAACTGAATGCGCAAAGCAGTGATACACTACACAAACAGAACACAAATATACATAGACAATATGCAGGAATGCGAACTGATCTTCTATTATTGGATATGAGATCATCAATTGATTCTATGCTTACCCCCGTATATTACAATAGTTTACATGCTTATATAGAGAGTGTTGAGGCACTTGGGTGCTTGTCTGTTACATTTAGTTACAAAAGAAGTTAGAACGGTTTGGCAGTTCAACCGCTACAGTCGACTGGAAGACAGAGAGACAGTTTGTCGAAGTTCGACAGTCGCAAGTCGCAGATCAATGCTGCATGTCGATGTCGCGAAATGTGAGGTCACAGAACATGTCGAAGTAGCGAAGTTATCGAAGTCATGTCGAAGTCGGAACTTGTCGAAGTTGTGTTGACATTGATGACTTGTCGGAGATGTGTTGAAGTTAGCATCCAACAATAATGCCAACTGCAATGTGGATCCCTACCATAGCTATCCCGACAGAGAGACCCTGCAGAACCGCCTTGAATCTCTCGAAGAGGGTCTGATAGGACAATTTACTGGTTTATGGCCATCTCCAAAAGCCATAGACTCTTGGGTGCAACAGAACTGGATATCTCTCACAGAAGACAATATCAAGAGCTATCTAGTAGGTAAAGGACACTTTGTATTCATTTTTGAAAGTGTTGCGAACAGGGATCCGATATTATGGAACAGGCCCTATTTCATGGGGCCACAAGGCCTATATCTAAACAAGTGGACCCTTGATTTTGACCCTACCCAAGACATTCCCTTGGCGGTCTAGGTCTGGGTCAGTCTAACCCATCTTCCTTTACATTCCTGGAACCCGGAATCCCTAGAGGCCATAGGGAACACATTGGGGAGATGCATAGACAAGGTGGGAAAAAAAGACCAATATACCTGCGCGCGGATATGTGTAGAAGTAGATATAGAAATAGGTCTGCCGGAGGCAATAAATTTAAAAGTTATAGATTGGTCCCACATCCAGGACCTTGACTATGAACAGATCCCTTTCAAGTGCAGACACTGCCAAGAATCCGGTCATTTTGCTCGCCAATAGAGGAAGAATCTGAAAATTCTACGGGAGAACAATGGAAACCGATGAAGAGGCAGGCCGCGTCAAAACCTACTTCTAGGTCGAAAGAGAAAGAAAATTAATAGGATTAATGAACCATTCAACATAAAAAGAACAAATAGAAAATGTAAAGCATAGGGAAGAACCTTCACGAAATCATTTCGAAATCCTTAGTAGTCCGGACGAACATGCGACATCCGAAGAAAAGGAAGATGGAGAGTTACAAGAAGAAGGCGAGGAAAAACAATCGACCCCACAGAAAGAGGTAACTTCCTCACCCTCATATGCTGAAATGACTAAAATAAAACCTACGGAGGTGGTTTCCTCCCCAGAGGAATACTTCTCAGAGAGATCCTCAAAGAAAGCTGGGAGGAAATCCAACAAAGAAATAAGAGAAGAGGAAGTTGAAAAACACAATATGCAAGGAAGTCAGGGAACCATGGACATGGCCTATGGGGGAAATACCAGATACAAGACCCCTAAAGGCGATCTGCTACCAACAAATAGTAAGTAATGAACTTGGTCTCTTGGAATTGTAGAGGACTGGGGAACCCCTCGAAAGTAGACGTGATAAAAGTTCTCCTCAAAATCAAAGCAACAAACATCCTCATGCTCCAAGAGACAAAAATAGAAGAGGAAAATCTTCTAGCAATAAGTAGATCTAAATGGAAGAAAAATAATGGAAAGGCTGTCAGTGCCAAAGGAACCTCTGGAGGGCTAGCCACATTGTGTTCCGAAGATAATTTTAAATTGGAAATTTCCTTTGCCACCCAGCACTGGATCTACACGGATCTATACCAATTACAAAGTAAGTTAACTTTCGCTCTATTTAATTTATATGTCCCTGTAAATCATGCTGAAAAAAAAGAGTGTTGGGATACCCTATCAGATATTTTGGAGATTTATAAACCACGGAATATCATTATGGTTGGGGACTTTAATCTAGTAATGAATCCAAAGGAAAAGAAAGGGGGAAATAATGGAAGAGATCCCATGTTGCGTCAAGTTGAAGAACTGATGCAGCAATGGGAGCTAGTGGACATAAAGCCCAAGAGGGGGATTTACACTTGGTCAAATAAAAGAATGGGAATGCATCACATTGCAGAGCACCTAGACCATTTATTAATCCAGACCTCGATCCTTCTTGAAAAGAAAATTATTCTTTCAAAATTTTTACCCAATCTAACCTCTGATCACAAGCCTATTCTTCTTCATCTGAGTGATGAAGAAGATCTTGGACCTATTCCATTCAGGTTCAATCCTTTATGGATCAACCAGGATGGTTTTACAGAGGCTATCAGCAAAGCCTGGGACACTCCCATATTGGGATCTGTGAATTATGTATGGGAACAGAAGTTAAAGAACACTAAACAGGCTCTAAAATCATGGATCAAGAAAGCGACTAAGGGACACACCGATCATAAAAAGGATGTTGTCCGAAAACTGATTTCCTTTCAGCTGGAGATGGAAGAACATGACATAGTCACCTCAGATCTGATTAAGGAAGAAGAGATCCAATCGAAAGTATACAGAACTATTTGTCTTGAGGAAGAGGAGTGGAGAATGAAATCGCGCAGTCTATGGTTAAAGGCTGGTGACTGTAATACAACTTACTTCCATCGCCAAGAAAAATCTAAACAGCTTCGTAATCATATATCAGAGATAAAAAATGATGATGGTATAGTGGTAAAAGGAATGGAAAAAATAAAAATAGTAGCTGAAGACCACTTCCAAGCATTGTATACAAAAGACAACTACTACGATGACGAAAATTAAACTGACTTGCTCGTTGATATACCAAATACTATCTCCAAGATGGACAATCAAAATCTCATGAAGCCATTTACCGAAAAAGAGATTACCAAATTTATTTGGAATATGGAGCCAAATAAATCTCCAGGACAGGACGGGTTTACAATCCACTTCTACAGAGCTTGCTGGTCCATAATTAAAGCAGATCTCTTCCACATGATCAGAGGTTTTCAAAAAAAATCCAAGATGGGAGGAAACACTAACTCCACATTTCTTGCTCTGATACCCAAAGAAAGGAATCTTGGCTCCTTCGAAATATATAGACCAATATCTCTCTGCAATGCCTCTTACCAAAATTATCTCTAAACTTCTAGCCAATAGGATCAAACCTTTGCTCAGCAATTTGATCTCTCCCAACCAAGGAGGATTCATCAAAGGAAGACAAATCCTTGATAACGTGATACTTGTACAGGAAGCAATGCATTCCAGTAAGCTCAGAAAATAAAAAGGAATGATTATAAAACTCGACATGGTGAACACCTTTGATCGAGTCAAAAATTCATTTCTATACGAAGTATTATCAGTATTCGGCTTCAACAAAAGCTTCATAAACTTGGTGAAAGCTTGCATTAATAAGCCTTGGATTGCTCCTTTAATTAACGAAAGACTGGCTAATTTTTTCCAGGCTACGAGAGGAATTCACCAAGGGTGTCCCCTATCCCCATTCCTTTACATTTTGATGGCGGACTCAATGCGTAGGAAGTTAGAAGCTGATAGAGTCATAGGAAAAATTCCAGGTATAAGATTGGTTAATGGTATACCCTCCCTAAATCATGCACTCTTTGCTGATGATTCCCTTTTCCTGGGAGGATCCTCTCTAAATATTGCTAAAGCCTTTAAAGAGATTATTCAGAGTTATTGTCAGGCCACGAGAGCTCTTGCCAATAATAGAAAAAGTGTTGTTTACGGATGGAATGTAGATCAACAAACTATCCATAGAATCACTGACTTTCTGGGGTTCTTGAGTTCTACAACTTGGGATAAAATTAAATATCTTGGGCTCCCTTTAACTCTAGGAAAACCAAAAAATTCTGTTTGGAATGAAGTCATTAGTAAGATGAAGTCAAACTCCACGCCTGGGGGGGATACTGGCTCAATAATGCAGGGAAATTTATTTTAATAAAATCTGTGTTATCTTCTCTACCCATATATCAATCCTCGATTCTTATGGCTCCCAAGTCTATAATGGATCAAATCTTGCGTCTCATTAAAGAATTCCTTTGGAAAGGAGGAAACATAAACAAAAATAAATATCATTTAGTCAATTGGGACATGGTAAAAAACTATTGAAGGAAGGAGGTCTCCAGATAAGAGATCCGCATCTGGTTAACCTGGCGTTGAGTGGAAAAATCCTTTGGAAACTCTACTCTAATAGAGCCCATCCGGTCCGTAAAATTCTATGGAAAAAATACTTAAAAGGTGGATCCATCTACAATCTCCAAATCAAATATATCCCTCGAGGGACCTCCATTTGGAACTTATGCAAATAAGGAATAATACAATTTAAAAAAAAAACTATACTGCATACCTGGGAATGGGGCAAAAACTAACTTGTGGAAGCACAAAATTATGGGCAATCAAGTGCTTGATGGATACGATTCTCTGTCAGAGATTCGGGATTGGCTAAAAGAAAAAGGTATCACTACTTTCGCAGATATATCTCACTGGGATTATATTGGGAATTGGTTGGATTGGACGCAGCCAGAATTTCCAGATATTATGATAAATCATAAGAAACTGCTGCTTCAAAAGCTCAACGGGATGGCCCCTCTCCACAAGAATACGAAAGACAAATGGGGATGAGGGCCCTCAGGAATCTACACAACGAGCCAAGGTTACAAAGAGTTACAATCATATCATATCCCTTTGCATCCTCCTTCTCTATGGAAGATCGTCTGGAACCCATTTTGCCTCCCAAAGATAAACTTCTTCATTTGGTTGCTAATGCATAAGAAAATTTTAGCCGATGAAAATCTTGAAAAACGTGGATTCAAAGGTCCGCACAGATGCCAACATTGTTGTAGAATCCAGGAAAATATGGAACACCTCTTCTTGGAATGCCCATTCGCGATTTCGGCCTAGACCATTTTCCTTCATAAGCTGGAAATGCCCATACCTACTCAGAATTCACTTATAGAGCTTTTTACCCCCTGGCAAAGGAGTTGTGCTAGTTCCTTTACAAAAAAGCCAATGTGGAAAAACATCTCGTTATCTATCCCGAAATACATATGCTGGAAACTCTGGCTATCTCGGAATAGCAGAATTTTCAAAAATCAATTCCAAACTCCAGACCAGGTGGTTGTAAAGGCAAAGGCCAATCTACTAGAAACATTAAGAAATCAGGAAAAAGAGCTAGATTGCTCTCTAACTTCGATGGAGAGGAATTGGATTGGAAGAATAGTAATAAAAAAAGAGAGAGAAAATCGAACAAAGAATGGAAACTGAATCAACATGGACTCTGAGATTGCTGGACAAGTGTTGCTTGGTTTTGCAACCAAGCTTGTGCAATGGGCACCTATCAACAATGTGATAGCAGTTTCAATATAGAAAGCAAAAACGATTATGAATTAAATCTAAATCTAAACTAACATGTGCATATTACAAATAAATCTAAAAATGATTCATAGAAGGAACAAGAAATAAAAGAATGTTTTGTATTATCATACCTCAAATGGTGAGGATTTGTGGTGTTGAGCAGCTCCAAGGGTGAGATGCTCCAGGCTCCAATGGTCTCTTCTCTAAGATTGCTACAATAGTCAAGAACTCAAGAGAGATTTTGACAGCATGAGGATAGGATGATGGATGGATGGAAAGTGAGGAGCCCCTACCACCTTTTTATAGTTTTTGGTGGTGGGGAATACCATTATGGTTTTGAGGAAACCAATGGTATTGACCAACATAGTTTAGGTACCTTTTTCCTTCTTTTTTCTTTTTTTGAATATTTTGAATATTTTTATTCCCTTTTAATATTTTTGGGAATTATGGACCCTTTTTGAGGGTTTTTTTATGTTTTTTTGAGGAAAAATATATTTTTTGAGGGGAAAAAGGGTGTATTATGGTATTTTGGTGACCTTTTGATGGCTTTAGAGGCTCAAATGGTGGAAAAGTGGACAAATGGGTCATGTGAATAAGGAAATGAGCTAGTGAGCACTTTTTGGGTGTTAAAAAATTGCCCCCTGATGTGTGAGGGCAGGAGCTCATCGTATGGCCGATAGACATCATAGTTCTTTTGTGTTTTTCCTGGGGTTTGGAGTAGAGAAGAGACCGGTTGGAGACTGGATCAACGACCCCTTGGAAGCTGCAAAAACAAAAAATATTACATGGCCTCAATATGAATGAGGGATAATCTCTGATAATGGACGAGGCGGGTATACCCATGCTCGTATCAAGACATATACATAACAATTAGTCCCAAGGAGGGGGACCTGAATAATACATAAAAAAATCTGTTGGTACATCATAATGGTCCAAAGGGGACACTATTCTGGGATGTACTCATGATCATAACATGACTGATCTCAATAACTGATACACTGGAAATGCAACAACCGTTCTGAATATTACAGGAGGGTTGATGAACTATTGAAACTGAAGGTGTCCAACATCTGTGGGGACTCAACAACTGTGAGTCAACTCTGAGGAGTATATGTAACTGTATACTCGAGGGAGTATAAAACTGGGGTACATCTGAATATTGTCGCCATGCGCAACCCGGATATCTATAGGAGAATGTAACTGGTTGTTTCCATAAGTAGACTCTCAAATGTGGAAGAATCAGGTGGTATCTGGGGTCTTCAAAAAATAACTAAAAGGACCAATACCCTGTGCGAGCCTCAACAATGCGATCAAGGTGTTGAAGTCGAGCATGTGAGAAACAATCATTTCGAGAGGCACTAAGGACTCCTTTCAAAACGATCCGTAGGCACTCATCGCTAATGGTGATGAGTCCAAGGCACAAGGACCTCTAGGTCTTTCCTCTGGAATAAATTTGGTTGGCGTCGACAGAGGGAGATCGACAACTATCAAGGCAATGATGTTTCCTTGATAGGAGCGCGAGGTGTACAACTGAAGTGTGGTAGTACTGATGGTAGGACTGACATACTGTGGGGATGGGAAATAACTGGGGTCACAGAGTGGTTGGACTCAAACTTCCTTTGTTCAGAGTATGATGACATGGTTGACCTGGCAGCATAGGAAATTGACTTGTAGGTGCGGGGATCATAGCTTTTAAGGACTGAAGGGTATGTATTAACTCTGGGGGGACAAGCTGATGGATGCTGTAGAGGGACTCTCAGGGTGACATACTGCAGAATACTCTGAACAAAGGCGACTAAAATGGGGAAGCTGTCATATGAGTAGACATGATCTGTTGTGGCGCCGAGAAGCACCATTGGGTCCTTCTTCGTAGTTTTAACGAGCTCAAAGAAGGGATAAAAGTGTGCTCTGAAATGGTACTTTCCTGTGGATTTTGTGAGCCCAGGATTGTTCGTGCTCATGGGTGCTTTCATTTTTAAGGAGTCTGAAAACGATAAGAAGACTCTGCAGTGGTGGTGGAGTACCATCCTGTGGATTTATACGAGCCAAGGATGGTGTTTGCTCGTGGTTACTTTCATGCTTAGAGAGTCTGAAAGCGGTAAGTGGACTCCATTGGTGTTCTTTTTCGTAAGTTAGTCTCCAAGGCCCGAAAAAGCATAAAATGATGCAAATGGAGAACTCTTCTAGCCGATGTGACTAAAGTATTCCTTTTTTGTAATTAATCTACAAGGTCTATAAAAGGGGTAAACTTATACCAGGTAGATGCCCTTTCAAATAATTTTAGCGAGCATGAAAGGAAGCAAGGTTGCTCGACGATCTTTTCATTGTTTGAGGAGTCAGAAAAGAGCTTAACAGAAACTCCCTAAGTGCCTTTTTTGTAAAAGAATTGCTCGGCCTGAAAAAGGGATAAAATTATACCGAACAAAAAGGTATTGGTGAGAACGATATATAATCTCGAGCATCGTCACGAGCATGGAGAACTGAATCCAGCGACATAAAGATTGTGAACAACGGGCAACGGCCGATGTGGCACGCAAACCGAGGTGAGTGGCATTTTGAAAAAATGCCCCAAAAAATATGGAGGTGAGAGCGAGAAATGATCTCAAGCATCATCACGAGCGTGGAAAACTGAATCCGGCGATATAAGACTCGTAAAAAATGGACGACGACCGATGTGGCACGCAAACCGAGGCAACGAGGGGGCATGTAACAGATGCCCGAAAAATCTGGGCGTGAGAGCGAGAAATGACTCAAGCATCATCACGAGTGCGGAAAAATGAATTCGGCGATATAAGACTCGTAAAAAATGGACGACGGTCGATGTGGTACGCAAACCGAGGCAACGAGGGGCATGGGAAAAATGCCCGAAAAATCTGGGCGTGAGAGTGAGAAATGATCTCAAGCATCATCACGAGTGCGAAAAAACAAATCCGGCGATATAAGACTCGTAAAAAACGGACGACGACTGATGTGGCACGTAAATCGAGGCAACGAGGGGCATGGAAAAAATGCCTGAAAAAACTGGTGGTGACAGCGAGAAATGGTCTCAAGCATCATCACGGGCTCGGAAATATGAATCCGGCGGTGCAAATGGTGTGAAAAACAGAGGTCATAAGGACTCCAGAATGGTCAAAGGAAATAACTAGGTTAAAAAATGGCTACAAATAAAGGTGAGCCCACCAAGCCTAGGATGCAATGGTGGGGAGAAATGATGACCTGTGGGGGAAGAATACTAGGTGTATCAAATCAAATCAAATATACAAGTGATATGTGACCTCAAAAATGGTTGAGATCACGCATGTGAAAAAGTGAGCAGGGTTAATGACCTGCCCCCATGCTATGTGCATGGGGTTTATGATTTTGGATCACATATGTGTTGGTTTGAACAATGGGGTCATTGAAATACTGAGATAGATGTGATGGGGAAGGTTCAAAATGATTGATCATGCCCCCTATCCCAGGGCCAAGGTAATCTATTATGCCCCCTAACTCAGAGGTGTCAATGTGGTGCAGATGTTGTCTCATAGAGGGATCAATAGGGCATTGAGCAACTGATGGCGGGGGGGTATACCATGAGGCTATGGGCCGTGGTGGCATACTGAAGTGATGATATGATGATGGGGGATTCCCCTTGTGGGGTGGATGCCCTCAGTATCTCCGACGAGAATCACGATGATGATGAGTAGGCAAGGTTTTGGGCCTGCCGCCATGTTGTGGACATGTGGTTTCCTCGTTGATTTGAAAGGGTTGAATATGTGTGTCAAAGGGATCAGTGGAAGGGGCTGACCAGACAGAGGGGTTTCCAGTGGAAACCGTGTAAATGGTGTTAATTTATTCCAAGGAGGAAGATTTTGGGGTATATATTTCCTCAATGAGAAGAGGGGATATCTCTAGGCCGACATTATTCAATTCGTATAGAGCTGCTCTATAATCTGGTAGATCAGGGCAGTGATGTGAGTAATGGCCGTAAATGCCACATATCGCATAAGGGTGATTGGTACGCAGCGATTTATCACGAGGCTGAGGGGCAGCTCAAGTTTGACAACTGGAATGTTAGTGCCATCATCCAACATTTACATATGCTCTTGAAGTGTTGGTAATTGTCGACATTGATGTGTAGCATGGCCTATATCGTCGCACAAAGAGCACTTGGGGGGAGCACGGATTGTTGGGGCATTCTTCGCCAGTTTTGGGGTTGCTGGGGGGGTGTGGTTTGTGGGTCCAGTGGTATAAGTTTGTGGACCTGTGCCCCCCAGTGTTTCGGAATGGAGGGGGAGCATTACTAGATGTTGATGCCGTAGTCACCGTTGGGGGTGGTCGGTTCTGGATGTTTGCTACACTAGGGGGTGGACGGTTAGAAGTATTGATAGGTTGTACCGGTTGTAAAATAACAGTCGGAGTCAGCGGGGGGCTCGGAGCAGGTAAGTACCATACCGGAAGTCCTAATGTTAAACCAGGAAGGTTGAGTGTAGCCATTACTGGCGAACTAACAACTCCTGAAAACGGGAACAAGAAAGGGATAGTGTGAATTGGCGTTGTTCCGATATGAGTAGGCACTATGGGTGTTTGTGGCAGTGATGAGTGCTGCTGTGTGGTGTGCGACAGGGTGCACAAATTGGATGTTTTTGTTATCGGTAAAGGGGGTGGGATCGATAGAAATGTGGAAGTCATAGGTGACTCGGTGTAGATTCCAGGACCAATTGACGAGACAAGTGATGTCGGTGCAGTTTGAATGGTTTGTTCAATCATTGGTAGCACATTTTGAGGGGCTGCGGGGGCGTTAGGATCATAATATGTGAGTTGATCAATCTTGATAACGCGTCCTTCATGTGGGAACATCATGAGGAAGAACACAGATGAAGCGATGGCTTTTATTTTGTACATATAGCTACGTCCAAGAAGGAGGTTGTAGTCGAGCTGGGCATTGATCACTTCGATGTCGATGAGAACCAATTTGCCGCCTAGTTCTACGGGTACATTCGCTAAGAGGCCTTGTGGTTGAGCTGAGTGCCTTTCATAAGCTCGTAATGCTGTGGTGGATGGTTGTAAAGTGGGGGAGCCAAGTTTCTGCCACACAAGAGTGGACATAACGCAGGTTGAAGCTCCTTCATCGATGATGCATCGATGCACAACAAGGTTTCGAATGTTTACAGATACTTGGAAGGCCAAATTTGATGGCAATCGAGGTTCGGCTTGGTCTAAGTCGAAAGCCATCATATGTGTATCGTTAGGGTCTACTCCTCCGATGGCGGATAGTAGTAGTTTTCATTGTGCAGGGCATGTTTTCAATACCTCTAAAGCAGAAATAGCAGCGGGGGATTGTGCTAAATCTTCCACGACGTTATAATTGGATGCTGCGCGAGCATTGGGATTGTTGTTAATCCTTCGCAAAGGGATGCGAGGGTTTTTAGGTCCTCCGTCCAAAGGCATATTTGGTATGCGTAGTGGTTGATCTGTTGGAAGGGAGGTGGATGCGTCAATGGGAGGAGTTTCTGGGGGTGGGCCGTACTGATTCCCGCGAGTCTGGAGGTTGATGTCATTGGATGACATCATTAATAAATGGTGTGTGCCTGAATCCGTATGTTGATAATCAGTTGCGGCATAGGTGATTTGCTGCTGAGGTGCAGCAGATCCTTGTGGGGGATCCATTGGGCGAGCATTTATTACTCCCTAGTTTGGCAATGGGTTTTGCAATATCATGGGTTGCGGTTGATTAAGTGGAGCTGGCTGTCCAGCGTGGCCCTGGCATTGGGCATCGTCAGCCCAAAGCTTACGTGCTTTCTCTAAATGGGGGCAGTTGTGAGTATAGTGGCCATAGACTCCACATATAGAACATGGATGGTTTGTTCTTAGGTTATTGCTTTTCGCCTATTTGGGAGGACGATCGGGATTCTGGTTGGGGGGAGCAGCGTTGTTATTATTTGGAGGATTGGGTGGTGGTGGACCTTGATTATGTTGCTAGTTGTTTCCGCGGTTTCGTTCTCTTCTGCAGTTTTGTTGTCCGCCCTGGTTGCGTTGGTTGTTTTGGTGTTAGGGCTGATTGTGTTGTGTGTACACTTGCCCTTGAGTAGTGGGAGGAGTTTGGGGTGCCGCAGGTGCGGGAGCGGGTTGCGGTGGATAGTAAGCTGGTGGGGCTAGGGGAGGTCCAGTTGCCTGCTGGGGTTGTTGGTAACGCTGAGCTATTGGAAGTGTTGGGTTAGCTGGTATAGCCTGCTGGGGGTAATACATTGGTTGGGACGGTAAGTGAATTGGGTTCTGGGTGGTCGGTTGGTTATAGTATGTGGGTGGTACATAGGTCGATGGCGCTTGCCCGTAGCAATGTGGTGGACAAGAGGGTCCATGAGTGTGATGAGTCTGATTCGTTGGAGCGTACAAAGTCGTAGCTCCAGAATTAGATGTAGCCCTAGAGAGGTCAGGGGTGTTTATGGTGCTCACCATGCTAAAAGGTTTATTTTGTGCCGTGACTTGGCCGATAATACCATCAGCGGCATGTGATGCCCCCGGAGCGTCACCGCGTGAAGAATCACCTCGTGGGGCGTTTGGTATGATTGTGTAGAGATAGCCTGACTGGGCATAAATCAGGTCAAACTGTTGAGATTTTAAGATAGCTTCTTCTTCTGACTGGGGTCGTTCGGAAGCTACATCTTTGGCTATGAGCGGTAGGAGTGATTTGAGAAACCAATCCAAAAATATACGATTGTTCAGTTTTATCTTGCAGAGGTTACGGCGCTTGCGTCACTCATGGATATGGTTGGTGATGTGGGTAGCTGTGTTTTGTCTACAAGACAACAGTATTTCAACTCCTGCATCATAGCGTACATGTAGCTGAAAAAACTAAAGGAAAGTGGAGGCGAGGGATGTAAATGTATGGTGGGTCCCATGTGGTTTCTCAATGTACCACTTGGCTGCAGAGCTAGTGAACGTTTGTTGCAACAGTCTTAGTCTAATGGAGTCATCCACTATGGAGTTAGATGAACACCATAGATGAAATGACATTATGTGGTTTTGGGGATCTTCCCCAGCTTTTCCTTCAAACTTCGGGATGTCTGAAGGAAGTTTTGTAGGCATGGGTGGCCATGTAGGGTTGTGCCTGATAGGATCGTTGGTTAACCTAGCTAGGTCTGGTAAGTTCAGACTAGCCATGTAAGGTAAACTAGCAGATGGGTGTGGTGTAGTGACTGGGACATAACTGTTAATGGTGGCATTATGCAGTTGTCCAGTGGCCCTTAAGGGTATGTTGGGTATGGAAGGTATGTGTCCTCCAACCGATGTGGTGTGGGAAGGGCCGGTGCTCCCAATTGCAACATGGGTTGCAGAGGGGTTAGGAATAGTGCCAGGAATTCCTGGGATGTGGGTTGTGGTAATGAGAGGGGGTGTGGCCCCTATGTTGTGCATACCCATAACAGGTGGTGGCCCTGTGTTGGGCATACCTAAAGGGGGAATGGACCCTATATTAGGCATGTCTAATGGGGTTGTTGTTACCGTGGGTGGCACAGTATTAGTAGGGTTTGTCGATGTATCTCCAATAGTACTGGTGAAAAGGGGATCGTATTGTGATCCAACCATGGTGTTGGTTGGTGATATTTCAGTGGGGTGTTCGGATTCAGCCTCAGAATCAGATGTGAAGTGAGGCACGTCAGAATCGGATGATGGTGTTCTATGCTGATGACGTGTCGAGTCAAGGGCGCCGAACTGAGGGGGTTCACCCTGAAAACGACGGGACCGTCTTAAATTCTCAATGGTGAGAAATGTATAAAAATTCCAGTGGATGGTGATGATGTAAAAGACTCGAAACCTTAGTGCAACAATGTGTGCAAGAGGGGAGTGAAAAAATAATGGCTCTCAGGCCAACAACAAACCTCAAAAGCACTTATTATAACAGCTATTCTATAATAAGTGGAGGGATCCAAAAAATTGGTCAGAATACCAAAAGTCAAACAGTTCCTAGAAAAAAGTGGTGCTCACTAGACCAAAGTTGGGTATTGTATTATGCAAACACCTAACTAGAAGTATTGTGAGTCAACAAATGATATTCTCTGCAAGGTGATGAAATCCAAGTCAGACAATATAGAGTGTTGAATCAACGGCTAGATATCCCCCTACCGGGAGGGACACCGGGTAGACAATCCTAAAGAGTGGCAACTAGGATACCCCGTTCATGACACGTTCGGTTGGGTGAATCTGCAGTTTGGTTCTATTGCCGCTGTACCCCCATACGGGTGTACACCGAGAACTTCGAAAGGTATCCTTCGGTTACTGAATGGATTGCGGTATTCCACTTAGGCTTCCGGAACCAGTCTGGCTACTTCAACCCTCCTAAGGGAGAGGCCTTCCCGATAAATTGGTTGATAACCGTGTCAAAATTATAAGGGATTTTGGTACCATAAAGGACAACCACTATGTCTCAAATGTAAATAATTGAGGGGTGTTATTGGAACACCTATCCCCTCAATCCTACCTAACTACAAGATTCTTTTAAGTGCTCTCCAAGTGGGGTTAAAAAGTTGGTTTAGTTAAGGTAGATTTTAAGGCTCAGTTTAAATAATGTGGTAGAGTGGGTGCAAGTGTGATTATTAAACTGAAATTGATTTGCCTCGCTTGGGCGATTGATTACAAATGAAAAAATAAGATTTTTCCAGTTTACAAAAAATAAAGGCCCTTTCGAAATGTAAATGCTTGAAAAAACTATTCAAAAATAATGGATCTTTGAAATAATTTAAAGGGAAGCAAATAACATAAATATTTCAAGAAATAAATGGATCTCTTAGAAAATTGCTTGGGCAAACTATTGAGAAAATAAACAGTGAAACCTATGATCTAAATAGAATGCAGAAAATCTTTCTTTCAATTACTGAAATTTTTTAAAAAGACTTTTCAATGGAGCATATGTAAATAGAAAATGATTCGCTATGGCTGTAAATAATGCTGGAAAGTAAGCTAAATGGGAAAAAAATACAGCAAATTTTTTTTCTAAAAAATTAGCCGAATTCAAAATAACAACATTGCGGGTTTTAGGGCAAAAGCCGCGATGTGCAGCTCGGGTTTCGCCCGAGAAGCAACAATGTGCAGCGCGGAAAATGGCCGCGAAGCCGCGAGGTGCAGTGTGGAAAATGGTCGCGAAGCCGCGATGTGCAGTGTGGAAAATGACCGCGAAGCCGCGATGTGCAGCGCGGAAAAAGGCCTCGAAGCCGCGGCGCGCCGCGCGGAAAAGTGTCGGGAGGTCGCGATGAGCCGCGCGACTGTCAGGCGAAAAGCTGCGAGGCGAAAGCCGAAAAACAGACGCCGAAAAACGAACCCGAAAATAGAAATTTCAGGTTGTTAATGGCTACGGAAAGGGCCAAGATCTAGAGCAGCAATGGATCTGCTGTAGTATGGCAGATCTGTAAATTAAAATGATTTAAAACTAACAAAAACTAAGATCTAAAGCAAAAAACCAAGATCTAAGAATTCGAAGCCAACGGAGTCGCCAAAAACTGTTGCTTGGTTTTGCAACCAAGCTTGTGCAATGGGCACCTATCAACAATGTGATAGCAGTTTCAATATAGAAAGCAAAAACGATTATGAATTAAATCTAAATCTAAACTAACATGTGCATATTACAAATAAATCTAAAAATGATTCATAGAAAGAACAAGAAATAAAAGAATGTTTTGTATTATCATACCTCAAATGGTGAGGATTTGTGGTGTTGAGCAGCTCCAAGGGTGAGATGCTCCAGGTTCCAATGGTCTCTTCTCCAAGATTGCTACAATAGTCAAGAACTCAAGAGAGATTTTGACAGCATGAGGATAGGATGATGGATGGATGGAAAGTGAGGAGCCCCTACCACCTTTTTATAGTTTTGGGTGGTGGGGAATACCATTATGGTTTTGAGGAAACCAATGGTATTGACCAACATGGTTTATGTACCTTTTTCCTTCTTTTGAATATTTTTATTCCCTTTTAATATTTTTGGGAATTCTGGACCCTTTTTGAGGGTTTTTTATGTTTTTCAGAGGAAAAATATATCTTTTGAGGGGAAAAAGAGTGTATTATGGTATTTTGGTGACCTTTTGATGGCTTTAGAGGCTCAAATGGTGGAAAAGTGGACAAATGGGTCATGTGAATAAGGAAATGAGCTAGTGAGCACTTTTTGGGTGTTAACAACAAGGAATTTCAAATATGGTGGAAAATTCAGGATAAAGCTACAATATTCTTTAATGGTGCTTCCAAAATCAATCCTAGAATCGCAGGAGCTGGGGGGATGGTTTATTCACCTGGAGGAAATCATGAACTTAAGTTCAGCCGGGGTTTAGGCATTTGCTCTAACAATTAGGCAGAAGCTTTAGTGTTTTCAAAGGGTTGTTAGCTGGCTATGAGCGAATATTATAAGGAAGTTTAGATTTTTGGAGATTCACAAATACTGATCAATAAAATGAACATAAAGGAAAAATTCGACAATGTTAAGATAAATAGGATCCTCTATAGGATTCGCAACACTCTCCAAAAATTTTCCAAGGTTCAAATTTATCACATATTGCGGGGATCCAATAAGGAAGCCGACAAGCTGGCCAACATTGGTTGCAATCTTGATCAAGAATAGTTAGAAACCAATAAATATTTAGCAAAGAATCTTCTCATTCCTTAATTCACGAGGAGCATAAAAACAAACAAGATTTCCCCGATCTGAGGTCTATTGGTTCTTCATTGCATAGAAAAAAGCAGAGGAATGCGTGGAATCATCCAGAGGACTATGTGGAACTGGTCTAGAGGACAGGATTGGACTGCCAAAGTACAAGAGGAGATCGGTATTAACTCAGATCGCTGTGAGTTCTGGAATAAGCAGAGTACACTGAGGGACGCTATTGTCATAGAGGATAAAGCAGTATTGTTATTAACATAAAATTGTAGCTTCTTGATTTTATTTTATTTTTGTTGAATCGAATGCAGAAGATCGAGCCCAATAATAGTCAGCCTCTTGAAGGCTGAGACATCCTAATTAGCATGACATGAATGGAAGTCTAGAAGCTATTCCATTAAGCTATCACTGAAATTCTTTGTAATTCGATTGCTTGCAACCCATTTTTTTTCTTCTTTTTTTAAATATATCTTATTCGTTTTTTTTGAAAATAAATATATTAATAAATAAATAAACTCTATTTCCAATTTTCATGTTTATCATTTAAATTTGTAACTTCAACTCTTCTTACCATCACTTAATTTTTTAACATCGTAATTTAATCATTTTGCATATCTTTTCCAAGAATCAAATTTTAATCTTTTAAGATCATTCCTTGGTACATCTGTTATTGAAATATTTAATTAAATCTTTAACTTCAACTCTTCTCACTGTCACTTAATTTTCAACATTATAATTTATGGATATGTTCTCTAAATATCAAGTTTTAATCTTTTAATATAATTTAATCATTTTGGATATCTTCTCTAAGTATCAAGTTTTAATCTGTTCAGATCATTCCTTGGTACATTTGTTATTAAGTTATTTAATGATTACGTGGATTTTTTATTATTTAATATTGATTTTTTTTTCCCAATTTCCATGACTACTTAGTTGTAACTAATATTGTGATATTGAAGTTTAGTCATAGTGATATCTTGTCATGTATCAAGGTTTGATATTTAAAAAAAAAGCATTACTAAGTATATTGGTTGAAGTTCCATTTAATAAGTGAAATGTCTTTGGTTCCAATTTTTTTTATGGCGATTTGTAATTAAGTTATGGTGGATACTTTGTTGTGCATTTGGATTTGATGTTTTAATATTATTCTTTAGTTGATTAAGGATTTATTTAATGATTAAAATTTATTTGTTTTTAATTGGTTAATTATTATTGGTGTCGTAGTTTAGTCACAATTAATACTTTGATGAGTATTATTGTTTGAACTTTTAAGATTATTTTTTTACACGTTGGTTAAGGGTTTGTTTACAACTATTTAGTTATTATAGTATTAGGGGTTTTTACAATACAAATAGGGCAAGCCATTAATGCATTATGCATATACTTTGACTATTAGTCATATCGACCAATTCCTCGTGATCTTGAAGAATCCATTTAACATTCATTACGCACAATACTCATTGAGGTTTTTGAAATGGGGGTAGTAAGTTAAGTGGACTTGATTATGAGGTAAAACTCCATAGCTAAGCATTCTTGATCTAAAGAAGTCTTGGGATGGTGGTCCTTCTAAAAAATTTCTTATTACCAGGTGCAAACCCTAGAGCTGATAATTGATTATATATTATTAATTCACTGACTTTAACTCACTTCTTCATCCTATGTAAGCATCACCCAATACAATTAGTATTGAGTAGATTATTCAAGAACATAAAAGATTCAATAATGTATTAGTAAAATGTAAATCATATGTTAATATTTTTACCCTACCCATATAATCTAAAAAATGATATTGATGTGGCAATTTAAATAACTATATGATATATTAGTTAAGAAGCCATTTATGTCTAACTTTTATTTGTGTGGCAATTTAAAACATTATTGAACACAGTAGGTAAGAGTATTTTTAATAAGTGAAAGATCTTTGATTTCTTAGCCACTCACTTAAGGTTGGATAATTTCATTTAAAAAAACCTTTGATCCTTGTTGATTCAAGAAGGTGAGGAGAATCCCATTCCAATTATACATCAATATCATTATAGGGTCTGGGTCTGCAAAGTTATATGTTATGAGATCATTTCAATTGGTAAGTGCTAATTATTGTATAAAGAGTAGTGAGGTGCTTTGCAACCCAGTATGGGGGAGATGTTGTCACATGGGTATGTACATATGTGACAACAACAAAAATATTAAGTAAAATGATTCGACAATATATATCAACCCAATTTTAAAATACATAAAATTTAAAAAATATAAAACCAACATAGATTCATTTTAAACCCATATCTATCAAGCACCTACAGGGACCAAATTTCTTGAGGTGCAATTATTTTAATCATTTACTATGAAGGAATTAAGACATCATATTGAATTAAATGATAAAAAATCGTCACTTAATAAATTTGATCCAGCTCGACACTTGATAGGTCTAGAATTAAGATGAATTTATATTAATTGCAGCAAAAGAAGCGAGGTGCTCTCAGCCTAGTATGGGGGATATGTTGTCACGGTGTGTAACATAATGTTCCCAAAAATAGAAATTAATTAAAAAAAATCATGTCGGCTCATAACTCATAAAAAAATGTAATTAAAAAATACATGTGGGCTCTTAAAAAAAAAAAAAAAACTAAACCAACATAGATTTATCTTAAACCTGGATCTATTGAGGACAGAAAGGGATGTGTAATTTTTTTTTAATCTTAAATTTTTTACACATTAAGAAAAAATTACACCTTAAGAAATTGGTTCCCACTCGGTGCTTAATAGATACAGGTTTAAGATAGATCTATGCCGATATAATTAAAATTTCACCCTCACTAAAATATTTGTATTATAAGATCTATCCATTCGATGTAGCTCAGGTGGTTGGGAGTACTGATTGATAACCTCCCCACTCGGGTTCAATTCATTGTAAGTGACATCTAGTGCTCTTATTGTTGAGCCCCTAATATTCTGACTATGTTTAGCCTCCCTACATGCCTCACGGTATAATGGGGACGTACCATGGATGTAGCGGCCTCTTGAAAGACGGAAGTGTGAACCACATGAAGAAAACAAAAATTATTATAAAATCCATGCAATGATATGATATGTTAATATTTCAATCCTTCAACCTTTTTTATAAATTTCAACTATCTAATTTTTAATTTCACCATCACCAACATATGTGTATTATGGATCAAGAAATTTACATAACAATACCCATTACCTTTTGTCCTAGGGTAAGACTTAAAACCACTTGTCATTGTCTAAGAGATCATCTTCCTCGGACATAAGGAAACAAGCTAACATCCCAAAACCCACAGGCATTTGATAGGAGTGGAAGTCTGCTCCCTTACAGACCAATAGTGGGTTATTTTAGGTGGCATGGTTTTCCTTAAATAACAATAATGATTCAACTCGCATTTGTGGATAGAAACTAGTGACAGTTGTCCTCATTGCTAGTTTGACAATTGAGTGATGATAGAAAGTTTGTCATCTTCAGAAGAAAAAAACAATATCCATCATTTTATTATCTTTAATTTGATAAAAGAGACTCCTTTTCAGTGACTATAATGATTGCCCTCATTCCTTGTATATTCAAATCACATCTTTATAAAACTCTCTATGAATTACATCCAATTACGTGGCATTCCTCTTTTTAAGTTTTTTTGGGTGTGTGTTGGAACTAGATGATTGAGACATTAAGTTCTTGTAAGTAATATTTATCGTGAATTGTAATTGTTTAATCTTGTAATAATTTTTTTTAAGTTGTTAGAATTTGGTGAAATGAAAAAATAAAGTTTTTATTGATTCATGATTTTAATTGAATTTTTTATGACATAATTTTATTCAAGGGATCCAGAGACTTAAAACAGGGGTGCCCCTTATCTCTTTTGTTGTTCCTCCTTGAAGTTGCAGGCTTGAGTAGACTGATTGGGATGGCTAAGAGAGAAGGTACAATTGACGGAATTAAAGTTTATTCTCTCCACTTATAACCCACCTTTTATTTGTGGATGATGTACTTCAGTTTGGGAATGGTTCTATCTCGAATTGGATATCATTTCAAGGCATTATTAAGTTATTTTGTGAGGCTTCAGGGATGGAAGTGAGTGCTCAAAAGTCTGTTTTTTCTTCAAAACAATATTTCAAATGAAGTTTTGGGTCAAGTGATTGGTCTCTTTCCTTATCATGTGGATCATATTGATGAGGGTTTTAAATATTCGGGCTACTTTTTGAAGCCTAATTGTTATAAGAAAGAGGATTGGTACTGGTTGTTGAGGAAAGTTGATAAGAGAATTGGAAATTGGGCTTACAGATGGCTTTCACTGGGGGGAAGATTCACAAGGGTGAAATCTATGTTGGAAAGTATACCAGTTTATTGGCTCTCTTTGGCTAATATTCATGTGTCCATTCTGTTAGAAAAATAGGATCGCAGAGCAATAACAATAAACAGAAATGGAAATATAATCACACACACACATTACAAGAGAGACACCAATATATCGTGGTTCACCCAAGATGGGCTACGTCCACACTGAAATTGCCAGTCCTTATTATTATACCATCCAACAAAGTGAAGGGATACAACCTGCAACACAACCGCTGCACTTCCTCTTCACACTCTCACAGTCTCTCTTTACGATCTCAGAGATCTTTACAATGCATAATACCTAATACATCAACCCTAGCCGTGTTACAATGTATTTCTTTTATAGGGGAAATACAATGGAAAAATACCACGGGTTACCCAAAACCATGGGCTTGTAAACTGTTGGCGAAAACACTCCCATTTCTTGGGGGCGTTTCTCCCGAACCCCCTTTTTCGAGGCGCTGCCCTGAACCCCAAGGTTGGGGAACGAGTGTATAGTAAGCCTAGGGTACAAACACGACTGAATAACATCTTTGAATTTGGAAGATCGGGCTCCACAACCAACAATCTCCCACTTGGAGACTAATCACAACAACTCCACCGCTGTTGGACTTGGACTTGGAAAATTTCTCGTCTTCACCTTCATGCTAGAAGGCCAACTGAAACCGAGCAAGAAATTAGTTTCTCTCTGGTCACAACCTTTGTGAACATGTCTGTAGGATTTTTCCTAGTATGTATATTTTCCAGCTTCAACAGTTCATCTTCTAGAACAAAGCGTATGAAATGGTACTTGAGCTGTATATGTTTAGTACTGGAATGGAATGCTGAGTTCTTTGCAAGATGAATGGCACTCTGGATGTCACTATACAACTTGCTATCCTTCTGCTTCTTACCCAATTCCTCCATAAACCTCTGCAGCCAAATCATCTCTTTACTAGCCTCTGTAACAGCAACATACTCTGCTTTCATTGTTGAAAGTGCAACAACCTTTTGCAGTTTCAAAATCCAACTTACCGTTGTTCCACCTACAGTAAACACATACCCTGCGGTGCTCCTCCTGCTATCCTTATCACCTGCCATATCTGCATCAACATATCCTTGTAGAACAGTGTCTGAACCTCCAAAACATAATGCCTGAGTGGTAGTATCTCTCAAATACCTGAGAATCCACTGTACTGCCTTCCAATGTTCTTTACCTGGATTATTCATATATCTGTTCACAACTCCCACTGCATGTGCAATATCTGGTCTTGTGCACACCATGGCATACATCAAGTTGCCAACTGCTGATTGATAGGGAATCTTGGACATGTAATCTATCTCTTCCTATGTCTTGGGACACATTTCCTTACTTAGATTGAAATGGCTGGAGAAAGGTGTACTGAGTGGTTTTGCATTCTGCATTCTGAACCTCTCCAACACCTTTTGTATGTACTCACCCTGAGATAATGTCAATTTACGATTTTTCCTGTCTCTTGTTATTCTCATACCGAGGATTTGCTTTGCAACACCCAAATCCTTCATCGCAAATGAATTAGCTAGCTTCCTTTTGAGCACATTTATATCCTGCATGTTAGACCCTGCAACAAGCATGTCATCCACATACAATAATAAGATAATATATCTTTCATTGTCTAGCCTCTTGAAATAAACACAGTGGTCAGAATGACATCCACTATAACCTTGTTCTGTCATAAACCTGTCAAATTTTAAATACCACTACCTTGGAGCTTGCTTCAAGCCATACAAGCTCTTCTTCAACTTGCATACCAGATCCTCCTTCCCTTTGACCTCATACCCTTGTGGCTGCTGCATATATATCTCTTCCTCCAAATCCCCATGGAGAAAGGCTGTTTTTACATCTAACTGTTCAAGATTTAAATCTTCTACCGCCACTAGACTTAAAATAGTCCTAATTGAATTCATCTTAACAACAAGAGAAAATATTTCATCAAAATCTATACCTTTCTTCTGTGCAAACCCCTTTACAACAAGTCTGGCCTTGTACCGCTTCTTACCTCCTTCTTCTTCCTTCAACCTGTAAATCCATTTGTTTTGCAATGCTCTTTTACTAGCAGGAAACTGAACCAAATCCCAAGTCTGGTTTCCTACCAATGAGTCCATCTCCTCATTCATGCCTTGCTCCCACTTCTTTCTAGTTTCCACCTACAGTGGTTCTTCATAACATTCTGGTTCACTAGCATCAGTCATTAATAAATAATACATTGAAAGAGAGTATCGTTCAGGGAGTCCACTTAACCTGGTAGATCTTCTTACACTAGCAGGAGTTTTAGGTACTTGCTGTTGTTCTTGATTTTCTAGCACCTTCGGAACTTCATTTTCTTTAATTTCATCAAGCACTTTTTTTTTTTCCTTGGAAAAAGTATGTAATTTTATTTAAAAAAGATGAAGAAAATTACATTCCGCACATGTAATAGGATCACATAGATCCCTACATTGTCACATATTGACATTCCCATGGCTCGGGAACAAACCCTCAAACGCCCAAAAAAAGATAAAAAACCAGTGAATAAAACAGTCTTTCAAACCCACCAAAACCAGATCCACATAAGAGATCCACAGCTCCCAGGATCTGCCTCCACTCCTTAGGCACCACTCCCGTACGCAACTGCCTACCTCCCAGCAGCAAAGGCAGTCCAGCCTCAATAGAGGGATATGACAGAGCTCCCTGCAGCGAGCAGGAAGGCAGCGACAAATGTGAGCAGCACCCAGAAAAAGCAGCAAACCCTGTAAACAATGAGCAGGAAACTGATCCTATCCACGAACACAAACCAGAAAAAAAATAGCTCTTCTAAGCCGACCGCAGTCCTCAAGATCCATACTCGGCTATCCTCAAGATCACTTAGCACTCGCCCTCCACGAACATATAGCTCCTTCAGAGCCGACCCTCAACGTAGGTGCAGGAGATCCGCAGCTGTGGACACCGCAGCAGCCTCAGCGGCCTCCTAAACCAGCGAAAAAAGCAGCCATCCAGGAACCCTCGTTTGGAGGAGAAACGCCATAGCAAAGAGCCTAAAGACCACGAGACACCACCACCTGAAGTAGCTCCGCCCTCTCCCTCTTGTTCCTTTATAGCAGACCCTGCTCAATGCAACCACGTCCGCGGAATGACCCCTGCCGCAGGAGTCTGCCCATGCACCGCCACTACAGGTCTGCACGAGCTGTTCTTGATCGCTCCTATTCTTGAAGTGTATAATTGAAGATTCATCCACTAATCTTGACCGCCCTTCAAGAAGCCAGTGCCAACGCCAGGAATTCACTGCATCTTCAAGCATGAAGGGCATTATGATATTCAATGGAGGAGCTGCACTTACAGGCGTGTGGAAATGACTTCTCGGGGACGACGATTCAAGAACAAGATTCAAGAACAAGAATGCGCGACACCCTGATACAATGGACGATATGGGGCTCAAATTTCGTAGGGCAGCATTTGGAGACGTGCACAAGGATTCTTCTGTGGGTGAGAGGGCCCTTCCATCCCACAAGATGGGGAGTACTGCAGATGAATGGCGAGAAGCCCTTTCTGCTGAGACATCACCGCCGCTCGAGGCCTGCAGAAGCCCAACCCAGCCTACCACGGACATCACGCGAACAGGGCCGCCGCCACCAATGGGTCTTCGCTTCCTTCGAACGAAACTCCGCAACAATCGTGACCCAATCATGCTATCAAAACCGTCTATTGGTAAATAGAGGGCCGACGAATCCTCTCTGATGACTCGGGGTGAAGAAAATGGCGAGCGAGCGCGAGATCTTCGAGCTTTCAGGGCCTCTCCATTTCACAAACATTGTCTGGTAACAACATTCGCACGACTACAATATTTCACAGGCATTTCGTTCTCAGATTCATCCGCTGCAGGTTTCTCAAAGAATTTGATAATAATCCGCATGCGATTACTTATTTTTTCTTATTATTCATTGCAGGTCGGATTCGAATCACAGGCGGTGCGTAGCGGCCAGTCTGGTTCAGGGCATGTATCCTAGAACGCGATCGGCAGGACCGCAGGCTTGGCCGGGACGCTCTGGCCGAGAAATGGTGGAGCTTCTTTCCACAGTCTTCAATCAATTTCATCAAGCACTGTGTACTCTATGTTTTCTTTTTCCTGTTTCTTTCCCTGCAACTGATCTTTATACATGACCTTTTCATTGAATATCATATCTCTACTCCTAATGATTTTGTTATTTTCATAATCCCATAAACGATAACCAAATTCATGAACCCCATATCCAATAAAGTTACATTTCTTGGATTTAGCTTCAAGCTTTGTTCTATTTTCTTTATCAATATGGACAAATGCTTCACAACCAAAAGTTCTCAGAAATGAGTAGTTTACCTTTTTATCTGTCCATGCCTCCTCTAGAATACCACCATCCAAAGCACTTGAAGGCCCTCTGTTTATTAAATAAACAACAACGTTTACAACATCTACCCAAAACTGTAAGGGCAACCCTGCATGCAATCTCATACACCTTGCACGCTCCATGATCGTTCTATTCATCCTTTCTGACACACCATTTTCTTGTGGTGTTCCTGGGATTGTCTTCTCTCTACGAATCCCATGGTATGAACAGTAACTATCAAACTCCTTGCTACAATACTCACCTCCATTATCAGATCTGAGACACTTCAACCTTTTTCCTGTCTCATTCTCAGCCAAAGCTTTCCATTTCTTAAAAGTAGCAAACACATCATATTTATGTCTAATGCAATAAACCCCAATGTTGGGGAACGAGTGTATAGTAAGCCTAGGGTACAAACACGACTGAATAACATCTCTGAATCTGGAAGATCGAGCTCCACAACCAACACATTCTGCATGGCATTAGAAAAAGAATGATGCATTTTCTATGGGATGGAAATTCTCTTGGGAACAAATTTCATCTGTCAAATTGGGAGAGAATTTATATTCAATGAAGATAGGTGGGTGGGGGATTAAGAATCTGGACAGGTTTAGTCTTGCTTTAATTTTGAAAAGCTTATGGAGGGGACTTTTTGGTACAAGTCTTTGGAGTGAAGTGCTATATATGGAAAATATTTAAAGAAAAAGTATATGGTGGACTAGATTAGAATGCCTCATAAATCTTTTTCAAATGCTTCTATTGTTTGGAGGGGTTTGGTCAGATCCTTCCCATGGTTGGGGGCTTGGTTATCTTGGAAAGTTGGTAACGGTGTGCAGATTTGTCTTGGGGTAGACCCTAATTTTGTGGGGAGTGAATATTTTAATAGGCTTTCAGAACCTTTGTTGAAGCATCTTCTTGAGAATGGTTTCTGGTTATCGGTACATGTGAAAAAAGCTGAGAATATCAGTACTTGCACTTCTTATTGGCTTCTTGTAGAGGACCTATGATTAGTGGGTGACTTGGCAGTGTAATGGAACTCTTTCATTCATGGTTTGAATCAGTCTAGTACCAGGCTTAGAGATGGTGAGGATGCCCTTGTTTGGACCTAGAATGGCTCAGATGGGAGGGTAAGTGCAAAAATTGCTTATGATGCTATCTTTGCAGGTTATGTTGATGTGGCAAGTAAATGGTGGATCAAATAATATTTGGAAATGACATATTCCCCTAAAATTGAAGTTCTTCACTTGGTTATGTCTTGAAAGTAAAATTTTAACTTGGGAAAATCTCATAAAAAGAGGCTTTGTTGGTCCTGGTATATGTAGTCTATGTAGAACAAAAGATGAATATATTTCTCATATGTTTGTTCATTGTTCTTTTATGAAGAAGGTTTCGACAGAGGTTTGTAGGAGTCTTAAGATTTTAGAAAATTGGGGAGCTTCTTCCTTTGCTCAATGTATGGAAGTTTGGTTAAAAAGAAGAAGAAAAAAGTTTAAAGAACTTCCTTTATTTGTTATGTGGAACATTTGTTATATGTCTTTTTTTTTTTAAGCAAAAGGAACCAACATTCTATTTCATCAGGATCAGAAATACATTCAAATTCTTTACAATATGTTGTGTGCTTAAACAACAACCTCTGAGGTCAATACCCCCCTTTCTAATATCAGCATGACCCCTCAACATGAACCAGAGATCAGTAGCAAAACTATCTTGAACATAACTTGTAAGGCTTAACCACTTACTGTCAACGATCAAAATACTACCAGTGCTACTCCAATCACCCAAACTGACAATAGACCAAACCCCCATTGCAACAAGGATGCCTAAAGAACAAGCATCACCCACCGAGAAAACCCAACAGCAGAGAACCATAATCAAGCCATAGAGTCGAAAAAGGAACATACCAAAACATTAAACAAGCCGAGGCAATAACCTGCCTAAACAGTACCATGCCGAAACAACAACACAGAACCAGTAACGTACCACAAAAGGAAAGGAAGGACAATGAAATTATCCCGCAGGACTGGCCTCATCCTCGATTTCCACCACTGGTGGCACATCCTTCGCCGAAACCTTGCCACAAAGATTAATCTCTTTTGGATTCTCAACCTTTTTCGGTCGAGTCAGGAAAGAGATCCCCATTTCTGCAGCCATAGCATCCAGTTTCATGTGCATCCAACTAGTTTCCTCCTCATGGGCACTGCATCGTTCCTCTAGCTTCTTCATCCTATGAGAATCCGACAAGATATCCACCCTCTCCTCCAATGTCTGAGCTATGAGTGTCTTGGTTACCCACAACAATACAACAACACGATTATACAATGCCATCCAACCCCTAGTATTACAACGGTCCTGAATCCAGTCCGCCATTGCCATTGCCTCCGAAGGCAACTCTTGCTCCCCCACCATCGGCCACAGGTTCTCCTCCAACTCCTCCAAATCACGCTGCACTTCTTGAGGAAATAATCGCCAAAAGAAAATGACAGTAGAAGCAACGCTCGATTGGTCCCGACTAGGACCATCCTGAGCCAAATTGCCCCTTCTTACAATGATCGGCTCACCCTGCGCCCGTCGGCCTCGTTTAGCAAGTCTCCCTCTCGGAGGCGTGTTCACAGCTTCCTTACTACCACAACCCACCCAACAAATGGAAACAAACAAACTAAAAAAGGAACAAGCTTTTCCAGAACTACACCCGAGATGACTGATTTCGTCCCTGGTAACAGAATTTAAAGGATTGCCACCCCTAGCATCCATTAAGTCTGCCATAATGAGCTGAACTATGTAATAATTCTCCATGTCCTTATCCCTTGTCATATCAGCAGAACCATTATCAGCATCACCCAGTCTAAACGTGAGAGGCCGATCTTCCATTAACATCTCACGCTCCAGATCTCCTAACATAATTAACACATACGATGAATAATATATGGATGAACGGACAATGACACTGTTTCTAAGATATCCGGTATGCCGCCTGTCCATTCTACACTGAGTAGTGCACCTGCTGTTACAGACCACCGCCTCTCTGCGTAGTAATGCGGCCAGCTGTAGGTTCCTTAGCACCTATGTCACTATCAGTAATCTGCATGCACTTAGCGCGGCACGCGCCCGAAGGCATATCAAGGGACACACCTTCCCATCCTTCACCATGATGGCTAGCGCCTTGATTGGCCAGTACATCCGCCAAACTATTGGCACTTCTCCGAACATGATGGAAAGTGACAGAGTTCAGTGACGTAATGATTTCTCCAAGACATGTCAGACGCCACGCCAACCTCCATGAAGGTGTCAGCTTCGCTGCACTAGTCCCATTGCAAAGATTTATCGCGAGCTGGATAAGCATTTTAGAGTCCCCCTCCACGATTAAACAAGTTAAGCCACGTCAAACCGCCATGCACAAACCCTGTAACATTGCTTCACATTCGACCACGTTGTTTGTCTCACGGTCCAGATACCCATAGTAGCTATACAGAACCTTGCCCTGGTCGTCACGAAGAACACCACCATACCCATCAATATCCGGGTTTCCTTTCGATGCCCCATCAAAATTTAACTTGAGCCATCCCGATAATGGCGGAGACCATACCATTGGACTATCAGGAGAATTACGACGAGGGTGAAGGTTTCCGACATAGCGAGGGAGAGCCCTAATTCCCAAGGTATGTAGAATGCTCAGCTCATTAACCGAGATGTTCATATCTTGTTCAGTCCAAACAGTTAATTGAAGAGTCTCAGTGATTCCACGCTGGATATGACCCCAGACAGTCTTGTAGGTATGTTGTTTGCCTGTAAATATACGGTTATTGCATTCTTTCCAAACTTCCCATAGGAAAAAACCAGGGAAAAGTTGCCATACACGATTCAGAATTCTCCCTTGGAAGGGATCTTCCCTCCATCGTTTAATAGTTTCTCCAGGGTCAGTCTTAACTCTATCAGACAAGCGGAAGATCATAGCTCCTTCATCCCATAAGGTTGAAGAGAAACTGCATCCATCCAAGAGATGAGCTATCGTTTCTCCATGAGTTCCACATAGGGCACAAAATGAAGGTCCCTCAAAACCCCTCTTCAAGAAATTATCCCATGTGAGAATTTTGCCTTTCAAAACCAGCCATAGGAAGAGAGTAATTTTAGGCCATAGTTTGGCTCCCCAAAGACCCTTCCAAGTATGACCCACAGTTTGATCCACTGGGATGGTCTGCAGAGAGTATGCTTCCTTAATACTAAAATTACATTAAAAGGTATCTTTTTATGCTGTTTGAGACAGCCTTTACGGGAGGGAATTAGCTGTCTAGCATTTGGGATGCCAGATAAACCCTATGACCATCATTCTCCGAATAATGTCTTATTTGCATTGCTGCAGTATTTGGGTTTATTCATAGACTATATGTCTTTGAAAATATATGTCCAAATGTATTTACTATCAATTTTAGAATTGTGGGGTACTATTTAGAATTCATAAGGAAGAGAAATTGAAAAGACAAAGGATCCCCATCTTGCCTGGTTTGGACGATGATATGTCTATTGGTTAGTTTGATGGTGTAGCTTCAAAAGGTTTATGTGGTGGTAGCATGCTATTAAAACTTAACTTTGAATACTCTTTTCACCTTTGGATGGGATGTGATAGTGGATCAAATACTGAAGTTGAATTATTGACACTCTAGGGTCTTCTCTGGTTTGATAATTACAAAGGTACTATTCAACTATAGGTGTAGGTGATTCTAAAGTGATCGTGGAGTAGGAAGGTGGAAATGCAAGGTTACAGGTCCTTATATTAGAACAATGGTGTTCTCGTATTGTGGAATCAAAACAAAATTTCTCTCATATTTCATTTTCCCATATTTATAAACAACTTAACATGGTTGCATATGGACTGTCGAAAAAAGTTGTGGGCCCTATGGATGGACAAATCCAATTTGAAGAATTGATAGGCAATTCGGTTTGTTCAAGGGATCTATTTTTTGTTTTTAGATGACCGGAACTGTACTTAGATAATAGTCTATTCAGTTTTTTTATTATGTAACTATATATGATTGTTGTATTAGATATTGAAGACTATAATATGTTTGTGTAAGACTATTCTCAAAGAGTTTTTTTAAGATTAGGTTGTAATGGATAGCCTCTACTTATGCTTGGAAGAAGTAGACTGATAGACTGAGAGGAATTGCTTTAGTTTTGACAAGCTATATTTTTTACATTGTTACCTTTGATTCATTTTTTTATGAAGAGCAAGATAATAGCCTTTTTTTCTTGATGAAAAAATTGAATATAACCCCTATAAATGTTGTTTTATCTCTCTCACATATTAATAATAAAACTCTACTCACATCTAAAAATTTATTATTTTTTATTATTAAATATCTTTAAAAAAATCCACTTATTACAAAATTACTTTACTCTTAATAATACATCTTTTTTTTTTTCCTCGGAAAAAAGCGTAATTTCATTTCAGCAAGTGAAGAAATTACATTCTGAATATGCATAGAAGCATACAGTTGTCCAATTAAGGATCAGAAAATTGTTCACAAAAAAACTAAAAACTTTCCATACATACATCCAGTCTTCTTGACTGTATAGTCCGTTGAGAAAACGGTATCAGTTATCACATGGCTCCCCGAGCCTCTAGCACAGTAAATTTAATACCACTCAGTAATTACAGCCATAATACATCTTATATATATCTAAAAAATATATATTAATTTTTTATTAAATATATTAAAAAAATCCACTTATTACAAAATAAATAAATTACTTTACTCTTAATAATACCATCTTATATATTTCTTGAAAATAAATACAATCATTTTTTCACATCTAAATTTTTACCATAGCTCTTAATTTACCTGTGAAACAATGCAAAACTTTACTCCATGACTCCTTTCCCATATGCATTTCAACTTCAAAATTTTTTAAATGTTTGTTTGGATAGTCCACTCAATAATGTTGTCCATCACACATCCAATCCAACTATTAGTCCAAACTCCATACCAAACCATTGGTTTGTTTTCTTTTGAAACATCAAATTTCAAAAGCAAAATTAAAAACACGTGATTTAATTTTATTATTAGTCCCTGCGGAAGGCCAGGGTAACTATTGTATTCGATTTGTCAATTGGTTGTAGCTTGGGTGGTTGGGAGGATGTTTCCCTCCCCACCCAGGTTCAATTCTTGTAAGTGACATGATGCTCTTGTTGAGCCCCATTGTAATGATTGTATTTCAAGCTTTCCTTGATTCCTTCGGAATAGCATGAAGGTGATTTTTCCGCTAAAAAAAAAAAAAAACTGTTGTATTCGATTGGTTTTGACTTTCAATTAGTTTTCCTTTGACTTTTAAAATTTATGTTTTTATCCAAAATTCAACTTAATAATTTTATTTTTTAATTACATAATAGTTTTAATTTTATTTCTTTTCATTCTCATTGGCCATACACTTCGAAGTATTATTGCCGGGTTGGCGGCGAAGTTCTCGTAGGGCTGCTACGAGTATCTTAATATTTTAAGATATTTTAATGATTACATTGACAAGCACAATAATTTGTTGTTGGAACTCTAGCATTGGCGGTGGCCCATAAAATCTAGTGATAGCGGTTGCATCGCCACCCAATATCCCTGCATTTCCTTCTTATTCTCATTGTTATTGCAACCGCCATACTCACCCAATATCTCTGCGTTTCCTTCTTATTCTCATCACTATTTTTTTACATGGCTTTCATATCAATTCTGAAAGCAGCGTGTCCACAGGAGAGAAGGAAGTACTTCGCCCATGTTCCACAGCACAAAGGGACTAAAAAAAGACAAAGGCAAGCTATATTAGTCAGTAAACTCATACTTTTTTTTCCATCAACTATATATATGATGATTCAATTATGATTTTGTATTTGAACTATGTGTACAAGTACGGGATTCCTGCCTGATGCAGAAGCAAGGGTTGTATATATACACTACTTTCTTGGTTTTGTGGTTTCAGTTTACCCTCTAGAAGATCTAATCTGAAACAAATTGGACACTAACATAAGTATTGGAGTTATTAAGCTCAGGATCAACAAATTGGACACTAACAAAAGTATTGGAGTTATTAAGCTCTAGGCTTAGGTATGGACAGTACTGGTCAAGATAGAGATAGAAAGTTGTAAGCTAATGGATCTAATGAAGATTTTGGTTTCTTATCTATGCTTATCTTGCATTTGTGCGGTTCAAGTGTAGTACTATATGCTTACAAAGCTTAGGAAGTTTAAAGTCGAGGATAGTTGCACCTTGTGGATCTAGAGATAAATGCGATAAGGGAATTAAAGAATCAACGAAACGAAATGCTTGCTCGATTAAAGGATATCAAGGTTTGAGCTTTCAACCCATAGCCATATCTTCAGCAAGGAACATGAATACAAGAACAAGCCACAATATTGCGTTGTAGACCATGAAGAGACGAAGCTACAATCAACGAACTGGGGCCATGTGGGTGGGTTCCAATGGCCACAAGCAAGAGGAGGAAGGGCCACAGGACCACTACAGTAGGACACAAGGAGGTCATGAGGATGCGAATAAGAAACAAAAGGTTATGGATGGCCATGGGGACACCAGGATTTGTTTTGCGAAGTAGGTAGTCTACTCTCATTTTGTTCCGAATGGTGAGATCCCTGTAGGTCAATTCGTCGGCAGTAGCCAAAGAACCGTCTGAAATAAGCTCTTTGCAAACAACATTTCAACCTGAGGACTGTCTCTTAGATTATTCACAGTGCAAAGATACAACCTGAGGACCATGAAACCAAAACTTCCTTATCCCAAAATAATCCAAATCTAGTAGCCTCGTCAATGCATTTCACAATATATAACTAGAACAGATTTATGAACATACATGTGCAAATACATTTACAGAGTTTTGCATTGTTTTTTTTATTTCATAGAGAGTAGATGTCCTATACCCAAACATTTTACATATAGTATGGCAATGTTTTTGTTATTTTCTAGAGAGGAGTTAGACAGACAGATCAAATTAAAATGAGCTTACCTTCATGGCTGCTATGTTGTACCAACACAATTCAAATATCAGTTCTCAAATCCAAATTGTGTAGGTAGTTACTCAATCTATTTGATTTGGCAAAAGTTGCATTGAATAGGGCTTGGCAACCGAATATGCAACAAAAAGTTTAGGAACCTGCCCAGCTATCACAATGATATTTGAGAGAATGGTGTTCATAGCATTTGTGAACTGCTCTGGCTTAGAGTTGTTGCAAAAAACCTCAGTGGCGTATCCTTTGTGTTTCACAAACATGGTGGCTCGTGAACTCACCACACAACTGCCATGGCAATCGATCTCATGCAGATTCGACTGAAATCAAACCCATGCATGTCGTGGATAGTGAACAGATTGAGATGTTGCGGTGTAAGCTAGAGTGTTTCCTTTCAGTTGAACCCATGCATGCCATGGATAGTGATCAGATTGAGATGTTGCGGTGTAAGCTGGAGTGTTTATGTGTAAAACATGTAAGTCCTTTTCCCCAAAATTGACTGACTTATTACCGATGGCATTCATGCATATTTGTTAAATACGATGTGTACCCTACACAACAAATGGAATATAGATATATGGGCCCTCGACAAAGTAGCACTCATGGCCTGCAATGGAGCATATGTTATTGCATAAATCCAAAGTGTTCATGTATGGGAGAGCTTCGAAAATGTATTGCCTCCCCCGCGTAGGATAAAAGATAACCAAAATGCACTGCTTTTCCAACAAATTTTGGATAAAAACTGGTTAAAATTCTTCCTAGAAATTGCTGTTTCCATAATTTTGCAATTTCAACAATCGGGATTGCTTGATCTAGACTAAATGCCCAATTTTAAAACTACTCAAATTATCGAAATTACTATTTGAGCACTCCAAATTATGATTTCGGCAAAAACTGTTCTGCAGGATTCCGACAAGTTGGGGGCGTTTTAGTTAGCGCTTATACTACTCCTTGCTTCCCCTTGTCATCGAATGCTTTTGTGTAATGTTTTCATGACAATTGCTTATATTCACTCGTATATTGGTACATGTAACGCCGGATATGAAAGTGCTTTTACAACCTTATATTTCAGATATTATGGCAAATATATTTAAATATCTTTAAAATTTTAATCACTTGGAACCAATTCGGATGTCGGATTAATGAATCTGCCAACTCTTTGGTCACATATTAAAGTATTATATTGCTTTATGAGAGGACTCATGTGATATGATACAAATTTGTTTAATGGTCAACTTGGAGCATTTATAAGTTAATAATAAATCAGGTATCTTTGAATTATATCTAATTAAATAGCGGCCTTCAAGTAGCATGTAAATAGATTACTCTTTAACATGGTTTAAGTCGACAAGTGTAAATTAACAATGTACTTATACTTAAGGTAAAGTTACACTTATGAATTTAAGTTATAAATGGTGCATTGTTATCAATGTTGTCCTCGAAGTATATTTAAAAGTGTACCTTTTTAAATTTAACCTAGTCTTATGTCTCTACAGGAAGCGAACAAGGTTTGATGTGGAAGCTAGCAACAAACAACTTATAGCAAAAGAACAAGCGTGGTATTTCAAAACCATTTGCTAAGCTCCGAAATGGTATTTAGTGTATATAAATGGATTTTCTTAACACACAATCTTTTTTACCAAATTATTTTATAAGCCTTAAAATAAAGTTAAGATGAGGCTTGGATTAAGACATTAAGTGAAATGTCTGCATGGGATTATAACTTTGGAACTTGGGATTTCATATATTTTCTTAACTGCGCATTGATCTACTAAGGAAATTCACGTTGTAGCTTGTGGTTCGAAAAATAATCATTTTCTGTGCTTAATGAGACAAAGTTTGTGCTTACCTTTGTGGACTCTAGGCTCTTTCTATTACATGAGCACGGTTTTACTTAGCATCTCTGCTTCTGTCTTCATTGGCAGGGACTATGCTACCACGTAGCACTTGTTATTTATGTGAATAGAAAGGACGACTACAAAAGTTTAAAGATAATTGCAAATCAAAGCAAACTATTTTTATCAAAAAAACTTATTATTTAAGTGAATACAAAGGACAAGTCACAACTTTAAAGATAAATGCAAAAGAAAGCAAATTATTTTATTAGTGGGACACTCGATTCCAATGAGAGTTATTTTTTTAGGCAAATGGCATGTTTTTCCTCGTAAGATGATATGCATATCAAAATTTCTCACACTGCAAAATTATGTACAAATAAGAATTAACTAAATGATATCTCTTAGCACTTTGATAATAACCCTAGCATCACAGCCTCTATTGATTTTTATTAGGCGTTCAATGCCCTTGACTTGAATCCCTACTAAACCTCGACCCTCTAGGCAGTGGAGAAAGAATATCCCATCCTCACGACTTCATCTATCACAATTTGTTTGGATTTTAAAGGATTTTCCATTTTTGTAAAATCCCTCGTAGGCACCTTGCTTTGCCTGCAAGTGCATGATTTCAAATACTGTAATCTCTCTCAAATCCCAAATCTAGTAGGTGACGAGGATTCCTATTAGTAACCAACGAGTTTTATTCAAAGGATGACAAATTCAAGAGAAATCCATGCTTCAGGATTACATAATTATCAAGGATGCTACCATTTTTTTAGTATATGGCCTTTGTGGAGGAGCGGTAGGCTTCAAGGAACCTTACTATCATGCAAGATCTTATTAAAATGTGGTCAACTCAAGGCATTCAATTCCATCGAAGTTCAATGTAGTGGTGTCTAGGACAAAGGTGATGCCTAGCCCAACCTTCATTGTGGAATAGCCTAAAGAGCCTCCCTCTGTAGAGGCTGAAGACCCTCACGTTTATTCCCACACTACTCTCGTCCAATGAAAATCCCTCATCTGTCATTCAATGAGCTTTGGCCTTCCACAACAACACTGAGGGAATGGGTGAACCAAACATGATCTGCAGATCATGAGCTGTTTTTTTTCTCCAAAGGCTACTTCATCGTAGATTTTGCCAAGGAGGAAGATTCCAAGAGAATGATAGAGCAAGGACTGTGGTTTTGGGGATGCTTCAACCTTTCCTTTCATAAATGGTTCCCTAATTTCAATCCACTATCCATGACGACTATGACCACTCTGGTCTGGGTAAGACTCCCAAATTTACCCTTGCATTTTTGGACTCCGGATTTTTTAGCTACCCTTGGGTCAATTAATAAAGATAGATGTAGAAAGGATATTGAAAGGGTATGTCACCTTTGCTTGTATTTGTGTCGAGATTGATCTTCGTTGTGGGATTCCTGATAGGTTATTGATTGATTGGCTTGATGATGAGCCTTATTCATAGCTTGTTGACTATGAGAATACTGTGTTTTGATGCAGATCATGGCAACAAATAGGGCACCTTCAGGAAGCTTGTCCTTCTTTCCAAGATTCCAAAACCTCGGATGCAAGAAAAAGAGAAAAAGGCTACCAATTCGACTCCAAAGGCCGCAAGACCAAATCATCCCCTCAATTTGAAAGCAAGCATCCTCAAAAAGATCCTTCAACCCATTTTCCACCCACAACTCTAACACACCCTTCTTTTGCTACTCAACACTCTTCATTTCAACAATTGTAGGATCCTCTAAACAATGATCATGTGAGTGATACGATTATGGTCACAACCCCTCTATCATGCACTTAGAAACATCACTATGAATTAGACAAATCACATAGTGGTACTCAAGAAGACACCTTGGATCCGGAGCAGTTTCTTGAAATTCTTCTATCCAACTAGCCATTGTATCGAACACATCTGCTCCTGATTGTTCTTCAGGTTGGATCGATGTTCGTAAGAAAAAAGGAAGAAAGGACCCTTCCCAATCAATCCAATGACTGTAATGTCCCATTTTTGAAATGATTTAAAATGGTGAAATTTTCAACTTTTTTTTCCCTAGTTCGACCTTTGACTAGTTTTGAGCTCTAGGTCTCCAATTTGCTCCAAATGCTCCCAAATATTCTAAGAAGGTGTATGAATGATATTAGGACTTGATTATGATGTCCAGGGATGATTTAGATCCATCAAAAGACTTATGCAAACCCCTTTGGCAATCTGGTCATTGTATGGAGTTTTACTAGTAAATTGTGGTTCAAATCCCCTAGAGGTAGATGATGAAAATGGCTTTCCAAATGCACTCAATCCAACTCGAATTTCTGAATGGAAGAAGGGGACATATACAGGAAATCAACATGGAATCATATGAATCACCATTCAATTTTTAATGTCTGCTATAACTCCCTTAAATCAGATGCAAAAAGACTAGTTTCAGCCTTGGGGGAAATGATAAGCAATCTTCTCCAAATGATATGAAACTCAACAAAATGACTCCAAATGCTTATGTAATGAACATTAAAATCATATAATAAATAAATAACAGTCCATTCATCAATAAACCATCATTATTTTACTTATTCATTCGAATCCATCAACATTACATTGGTTCACAACAAGGTTGTGGGGAAATGGCACTGTTTGTCCATTAATGAGCAATTTAACATAGTTTTTCTTGGAATCTCGACTCGTGGATATTCTGATATGGTTATTACAGAGATATAAAGCATATTACATGTACATGAAATCGAAATGGCATTCCTTCACTAACTATATGCAACCACAAGAGCGCTATGCAAGAGCTATGGGGAAAATGACACCATTTCTTCATTAAAAATCAGATTTATACATTTTCCCTTGGAATTTCGACCTGAAAATTTTTGGAGATGAAGAAAATAGTATTTAATTCATATTATAAAAGAAATGGGGCATTAGAATCTCCCCCAAAGAGTACAATAGCTCACCAAAAACACCCTCCCTCAAGGATCAAGAATATGCAATGAAAACTAGAAATGGTTGAAGGAATGAGATGCACTAGAAGAAACCATGATCTGCCCTATAGCTTAAACCTGCAACAAATGAATCCATTAAAGCTCCAAATGAAAGGTCTGAATGGCCTTTCCAATTACCAACTTGGATGGAAATTGGCTAAGGCAAGAAACTAGTGATCCACTAGCTCTCTCTCTTCACAAATGCAAATTCTAAAAATGATCAAAAGATGGTTTCATTCTTTTTTCTTGACATTTATAAAGTTTCCAAGCTCTCTATGGGTCGAATTCCTTCCAAGAGATGCATTCCAACTCAAGTTGGGAAGAGATTCCAAATAATGCCACTTGTACAACAATTCCTAGTCTCCCACTTCCACCAAATCACATGTGGAAGCATCTTAGCTGCCCTAAATCCCTTGAGCGCCCTCTTGGAGGCTATTTTTAGCCCTGACATGTCATATATGTCAGATTTCAACATTCAGGTCTGATTTGTGTCATAGGTATCATAGCATCTTCATCATTGTTGTCATAGAGCTAGGGAATCTAGTCCAAGTGTCTCACTAGCTCCAAAATGCCTCTTCCTCTTCCATGGGAGTTACTATTCCACTGCAATTCGACCTTAATTGATTCATGCCAAGTATATTGACCTTCCAACTCATCCCAAGACCCTTGGGATTCTTATGGATTCGAATTGACAAGAGGAGGATGCCATGTGGCATAGAAAATCTAGCTTGTGTGGGTCCCACATCCTCCATGTGTCTTCATGATCAATTCCCACTTTGATTTTCCCTTGTATTTATTTATTTATCTCCTTTATTAAATATTTATGCCATCCTAATGTTCAAAAATCATTTATTATCCCCCTTATTCCAAATCCCAAAGCTTCCACTCCCAACCTAGGAAACTAGTAATTTTCCTCCTTGGCAATTATTTGACCCTTAGCATCAATTTGATAAACTCTCATGAATATGGCCAATGGTCTTAGGCCATGGTGACCCAATGCAAAATTTGGGACATGAAAATGACCCAACCTCTTTCTTCTTGTTTTTTATTTCCCTTGTGTTTATTGTGTTTCTACAGTATCCTTTCCATCATAGGTTAGTCTTGATGTTTACCCCTGTATTCTTATGGGTGGATAGTTTACTAATTGCTCGGTTCTCTTTGAGCGATATAATACCCCCAATTTGACCCTTGTGATGTATTTAATTAGATCATGTAAATTAAGTAAATATGCTAGTATGGATTCCCCGTGCAAAGCTCAAGGCCAAGGCCTGATTAGTGAATGGATATGCATAATACATATATGGTTGTTACGCTAAAATCTCATCACCATGAGTCTTGTATCCACTCATTTCCTTAATACCTAAAGTTTCCATGACCAAAAACATCCAGAGAAAGTTGTTGACCTTGTCTTCCATCATCCCTAGGAATGCTGGCACACCCTGCTCTCCTACAAGACCTGCCACACCTTGGCTGGCGCTTGATGTGCACTAACATCCTACGCCATTGGCTCTTGCTGTCCTCATGCAAGCTGCGCCTACCCTTCCTGGTGCTTGTTGTCTTCATGCAGAGTGTGCCAGTGTTGGTTTAAATGGATAAACAAGAGCTTCCAGCGAATTCTCGAAGCATGGTGATGTGGAAGTCTATCCATAATTGATAGGTGGCCTGTCCTTCAGTTCCCTAACATGAAGGGAAGATCCCTTAGAATTCTCCCATTAATCCTCAACCTACTCCACCCATTTGGTCTTATAAATATGAAGCCTCTCCCCATTGGAAGGGGAGTAAGGTCTATAGTACTCTCATGTTGCTGAAAATACTCTAGGTGATCCCTATTCATCTTTGGGAGTCTTACTTCATCCTTGGAGGCTTGGCTTGGCTTGTTGGAAGGAAGGTTGCAAAATTAAGGCATAGGTTGTAACGTTCTCTCTCTATGTATTCTCTTTTTATTATAGTTAATACAATATCTTCCCATATACATTATTGTGTTGGTAGTGTTTAGAGATTTCTTCCTTAACTGTTAGCTTAGATCAATCATATGCAATATATGCTTTTGCTACTTGTTTATTTCTACTTGTTCAACAGGGCTTTGCAGCTGGAGATATGAAGGTTTTGGAGCATTGGATCAAGCAAAGAGTGAAAGGATTTGCGAATGTCAGGTATGATATCCACTTGTTAGTTTGCACTTCTATTGATCTAGGGAAGTTGATTATATTTTGTACTTTATGTGTTCTAGATCTCGTTGGACTAGGGAGATCTAGCCTTAAGTCCGCTTATGTAGATTGTCCGAAAACAAATTTGGCGATTCCAATGGGGAGTACCTTAGCTTTGATTTCAGTCTGAGTTTGTTTTCATTTATTTCTTAGTGATCCATTTTCTAGCCTCCTATGCCCTTCCCACCATCATATCTAGTCATTAGAGAGTCTGTTGGCTTCCCCTGATTATGTTAGGATCAACATCAGACCTTTAAATTTTTATTCTGTGAATATCTTGTAATTCTGTCACTTGTTATTCGCCCGACGCCCCTAGGTAGTACATTCCCTGTGCCTGGAACTCATTTTCAGTGAGCATCCTGCGCCTTTGGCACACTTTTCCTGTGGACATCCTGTGCCATCGACGCCATATCTCTGAGTACAGACAACACCTGGTGCTCTGGTGCATAACAGTATACTGCACCATCCATTCCTTGCTTAGTGTTTGACATCATCTTCTCCATTTTTTATTTTTGGTTTGATTGACGAGCCTTGTGAACTACACATTACAATCATAGAACCCTCATATCCAGCTCGCTTGTGTTTGGATTCGTTTTTGTTGATTTTTTGGGTTCCAATTTGGTCAAGTGAAAGATTTGGTAGTGGTGGGAAATTTCAATCCCCCACATTCATCCGCTCAATATTGCATTCCCTGATCACTTTACCAGATCTTTTCAGTTTGTTAGATCTAATTCCAAACCCTTCTTGCACTTAGCCATTTAGTTTTGGTTGCATTTGATCGACTTTGAGTTATTTGAGTGTCTTTGAATTCATTTGGGTGTTTATCATTTTTCTTTGGGAGTTCCTGATTCATTAGAGTGTTGTGATCATTCTCTTTTTTTCTGCTATTAGATCCGAAAATCATCATAATTATCATATTTCATTTTGAGATATATTGGAAAATCGAAGAGCTTCATTATCTTGTTTTCGAGATTAAATCATTGTAGAATTTTTCATGCTTTGGAAGTTGTCATTTTGCGAGTCTCTGGGAAGTTTGAAAAGAAAATCGTTTGATCGTAATTTTCTTAGTTGTGAAAGATTATTCAATTGCCTCTTTGAAAAATCAAGTGGATTCAAATTTTTCTGAAAGTTCCAAAAATTGAAAGGTTCTTTGCATCTTTGATCTTTGTGGTGTCTTTTTAGCTCATTGTAGTGAAAAATAGGGTTATTGCACTCTAGGAAGGAATTCTTTCTTTTCATTAATGTTTAGATTCATTCTAGGTTGAAAAGACAAAGAAAAAGAAAAAATAGTTTGGATTTGGTGTGTTGATTTTCTATTTTGTTGAACAAAAACGAAAAAGAGTACTTCTTTTATCCTTGGTATATTTTGAACTTTAAGGGTGTTAGTTTTTTACTATCGAAAGAGAAAGAAAATTTCTCCTTACCTTAGATAGTTTTCATTGAAACGAAAAGAAAAATGTGCATCTTCATGTAGTTAAGACTTTGTTAACACCCAAAAAGTGTTCACTGCCTCATCTACCACATTATATGGCTCATTTGTCCATTTTCCTACCATATTTCCCTTAAAAACCCAAAAATCCCATTAAAAAGCCTCCAAAAGGCCTAAAATGCCTCCAAAAGGCCACAAAACCATTAAAATAGCCTCAAAAAGGCTAAAAAAACCCATTTTTCCTCCAAAAATATCCAAAATTCCTCTAAAAATAGCAAAAACCCCCTAAAAAGGGAAGAAAAACGTAAAATAATGAGGAAAAGGAGGAAAAAAACCCTATACAGCTGCCCTAAACCATGTGTTTCCAAAAACCATGGGTCAGCACTCCACCACCAAAAAACTATAAATAGGTGATGGAGATCCCTTATTCCACATCCACAATCAAATATACCCTTACTCTGCCAAAATCTCTCTCGAAACCCTAGTTCACCATTGAACTACTTTCACCTTGAGAGCCACTTTTGGCCCATTCCCACCATTGGAGAAAGAGAAGGAGCACATTGGAGCTTGGAGCAACCCTCTCGGACATTGCAAGGAGCTTCATCAACCTCCACATTGGAGGTAATATCAATACAAAAACCCTTGTTTACAAATTGTTGTTTATTTTTCATGCATATGTTTTAGAGTAGTTTATATCTTTGTTTTAGATTAATAATTTACATTTACTGAACTGCTACTAAGGAGTCCATTCTCCTTAGTAGGTGCTCATTTGCACAAGCTAGGGGTAAAACCCTAGCTACAGTTTTGGTGACTCCCGTAGATTTTGAATTTCTGGTTTCCGTTTTAAATTTTTTCCCTTTCGGCTGTCCCTTTCGGCCGCCGTACATCGCGTTTTTTCCTTTGCAGTCGCGTCCCGACCGCGTCTTTCAGGCCCTTACCTGCGACCCGACCGCGGCTCTCAGACTGTTTCCGACGCCCTGCCGGCGAATTCAAGTCTGTTACCTGCGATCCGACCGCGGCTAATCAGCCTGTTTGCTGCGATCTGACTGCGCCTGTCGGCCATTTTCCCGCTTCCCGACTGCGTCTGTTAGCCCTTTTTCCGCGACCCGGCGGCGTCTTTTTCCCCGTTTCCTACGTCCCGACTACGTCTGTTGGCCCGAAAGCCGCGATCTAACCGTGTCTGTTTCCCTCAAACCCGCGGTCTTCCTGTTCTGATTCGCCACAGACCCGCGGTCTGATTTCTGCATTTTTCCTGTTTTGAGCCCAACCCCTTTTGCTGCAATATTTTCTGCATCTGAACAACCCTCTGTCCTACCTGCAGTCCCACTTCCTTACAGCCTTTCTGCATCATAATTTCTGTTCCCTTTACAGAATTCTTTTAAAATTTCAGTATTTTTAAATCAGAAAATTTTGCAAGTTAAAATTTCAATTTCAGTATTATTGATAGTTAGAAGTTGCCCCCCTTGTGGCACTTCTATTTTGGGTTCATCACCTCATGAGCACACACTCTGTCACATAATTCAAGTGAGCCTTAAAAAGTACCTAACTAAACCAACATTCTAACCCCACTTGGGGAACACAAAAGAATCTTTGTAGTTAGGTAGGGTCGGGGGGATAGGCTTCCAATAACACCCCTCGGTCACTTACACTTGAGACATAGTTGTTGTCCAAATAGGGAACCAAAATCCCCTAGTACTTTTTGGCACGGTCACGACCAGTTTATCAAAGGGCCTCTCCCTTAGGAGGGTTGAAGTCGGGAGACTGGTTCCGGAGGCCTGAGTGGAATACCGCACTCCATTCAGTAACCGAAGGGCTACCTTTCGCGGTTCGCGGGATATCCCTGTATAGGGGTATTGCGGTAAACGGACTAAACGGTAGATTCACCTTTCTGGACGTGTCATGAACTGGGTATCTTAGTTGCCATTCTTCTAGGATTGACTACCCGGTGTCCCTCCCGGTAGGGGGATATCATAGCCACTTGGCTTTCCTACTCATATTGTCTGACTTGGATTTCATCACCTTGCAGAGGATATGTTTAGTTGAGTCAGAATACTTTTAGTTAGGTGTTTGCATGCTCCTTTACCTCCCTTTGGTCTAGTGAGTCCACCATTTTTTATTTCTAGGAAACCTGCTGCTTGTTGGTATTCTGACCATCTTTGTTGTTACTCCACTTATTGTAGCACAACTGTTACAGTAGGTGTTTTGAGTTGGTTGTTGGCCCGAGTGCCTTGCTTTTTAGCTCTCCTTCTGCACACTCGGTTGCATTAGGGTTTTTGAGCTGTTTTTTACTCACCTCAACCCACAGAGATTTGACACCATCCATCACCATTGAGTCCCCGAGACATTCTCGACGCCTCAGGGGCGAGCCCCCACAGCACGGTTCTCTTGACACCACCCGTCATAGATTCCGATCATCATCCGTTGATACCACTCATCACAGATCTAGAGCCTTGTCACTTGACTCCACTCGTCAGCGACATAGGACTCCGTCACCAGATATTGACGCTCCCTACTTTACCTCCGATTCTGACGAAGAGTCTGAGAACCCTATTTACACTGCCCCTACTAGCCCCATTGCTGGCACGACTTCCACTCCTTTTGTCATAGGGACCATTGGTGGCACATCCACCACTACACCAGTTACTACACCTGTTTTGGGTATGCCCTCCATGGGACCCCCATCTACCGTTCCCCTCACGATACCTATTCCCGCAGCGGGAATCCCTATCCCCACTACATCAGTGGCTCACACTACCCATGGTGGTGCTGGACCATCCTCCACCACCTTAGTTTCCCCACTTGGGGGCACCATCCCAAATCCTGTCCCTCCACTTGGGGGCATTGGCCCCAACTTGGTCCAACCCACTACTGTGTCACATCCTTCTTCCAGTTTGCCATTCATGGCTAGCCTCAACCTACCTGACCTGGCCAGATTGACCAACGATCCTATTCGACACGACCCTACATGGCCTCATATGCCTACCAAGCTCCCCTCTGACATCCCTAAGTTCGAGGGCAAGGCCGGTGAGGACCCACAAAACCATATCATGTCTTTCCACCTATGGTGTTCCTCTAACTCCATAGTGGATGACTCTGTTCGCCTCCGTCTCTTACAGCGCACCTTCACTGGCTCTGCAGCCAAGTGGTATATCGAGCAACCTCATGGGACCCATGCCACCTTTGCTTCCCTTGCCTCGACCTTCCTGCAGTTCTTCCAGTTGCCTGTCCGCTATGACGCAGGCGTTGAGATCCTCCTATCCTGCAGACAAAACACGGCTACCCATATCACGGACCACATCCATGAGTGGCGTTGACGCCGTAGCTTATGCAAGATCAAACTAGACGACCGTATCTTCCTAGATTGGTTCCTCAAATCCCTTCTCCCTGTTATTGCTAAGGATGTGGCATCAGAAAGACCCCAGTCTGAAGAAGAGGCCATCCTTAAGGCCCAACAGTTCGACCTCATTTACGCCCAGTCGGGTTACCTTTATACCATTATACCTGACGCCCCTCGCGGCGAGTCCTCCCAGCACGATACGCCAGGGGCATCCCACGCTGCAGACGGTATCATTGGCCGTGTTTCTTCGCATCCCCAACCATTTTCCATAGCACGTCCTACCCCTGGCCCCGACCTTTCGCGGGTTACCTCACAGTTTGGAGCAACCAACTCATATGCTCCCATGACACATCACCACCACCATGGACCCTCATGTCCTCCTCAATGCTTCGGTCATGCGACTCCCGCTTATGCCCCCCCAGTCGCACCTCAGCCTTACTACCATCAGCAGGCTGCCCCAGCTCCTGCGCCTTCACAAGCCCAACCCGTTTATTATCCGCCACAGGAAGCCCCTGCGGCAAACCCACAACCTGCTCCGCAGCCATATCAACAACCTCCTCAAGTTGCTGCACCTGCTCAGCCTCCACCTGCATATCATCCTCCGCAGCCTGCTTCCGCACCTGCGCAACCTTCGAATCCACCTGCTGCCCAAGGGCAAGTTTACGCCCAACAAAACCCGCAGCAAAACCAGAACAACCAACGCAACCAGGGCCAACAAAACCGCGGCAAGGGCCGTAATCAGGGGAACAACCAACCTGCAGACCAAGCTGGTCAACCGACTAATCCCCCCGACAACAACAATGCAGCCCCTGCTAACCAAAACCCTGATCGCCCGCCCAAGCAGGCTAAAAACCCCAATTTGCGAACGAACCACCCTTGTTCTATTTGTGGGGTCTATGGACACTACACGCATGCTTGCCCACACTTAGAGCGAGCTCGCCAACTCTGGGTTGACGATGCCCACCGCCAAGGCCAGGCAGCTCCTCAGGCGCCTCCTAACCCCCCTCAACCTCAGCAGCCACCTTTGGTGCTGCAAAACCCATTACCAACCCAAGGCGTCGTGAACACTCAGCCGTTGGCTCCCCCTCAAGCCAACGTGCAACCCCAACAGCAAATCACGTACGCTGCTCCCGATCAACCCATGTTTGACTCGGGAACTCACCACTTGTTGATGATGTCATCCGCTGACGTCAACCTCCAGACTCGTCGGAACCAGTATGGCTCCACCACTGACGTACCTCCCACAGATAAACCTACTAACGCTCATCCCACCGATCAAGCGTTACGTATTCCTCCACCTCCAATAGATGGCGCTCCCAAGGCACCCCGTTTCCCACTTCGCCGTATCAACAATAACCCCAATGCGCGCGCTGCGTCAAACTAAACATTGTAGACGACCTAGCCCAATCTCCCGCAGCCATGTCTGCGTTAGAAGTCTTGAAGACCTGCCCTTCCCAGCGCAAGACTTTACTCTCCGCCATTGGGGGGATTGACCCAAATGATTCGAATTTGATGGCATTTGATTTGGACCAGTTCGAACCTCGCCTGCCTTCCACCCTAGCATTCCAAGTTTCTGTTTCCATTAGTAATCTTGTCATCCATCGATGCATCATCGATGAAGGTGCCTCCACATGCGTCATGTCTACATTCGTGTGGCAGAAGTTGGGATCTCCTACTCTCCAGCAGTCCACCACTGCATTACGCGCCTACGACGGTCGTTCGGCTCAGCCCCAAGGCCTCCTAGCCAATGTCCCCGTCCAGTTAGGTGGCAAAAATGTCCTCATTGACATTGAGGTAATCAATGCCCAATTGGATTATAACCTTTTACTTGGCCGCAGCTACATGTATGCCATGCGGGCGGTTGCCTCTTCCGTTTTTCGCACCATGATGTTCCCCCATGAGGGACGCGTGGTTAAGGTTGACCAACTCACCTACTATGATCCCAGTGCTCCCGCGGCACCTGAAAATGTTCTCCCCATGGTTGAACAACCTGTTTCTCGTGCCACCACCTCGTTTGTTTCCTCTACGGGGCCTGGAGTCTACTCAGACGCGCCGATGACCTCCAACTTTCAATCCATTCCTCCCCCGTCATCTACGCCCGAAGTGTCTGACTTATGTACCCTGTCCCACGACAACCAACCACCTAACAATCAACCACCCTTGTTGCCTAAACCACCATTGGTACCTAGCCACATTGGTGTTACACCCATCCATACGATCCCCTTCCTAGTCCCTCCATCGGGAGTCGTAAGCGCCCCGGTCATGGCTACCCTTAGCCTCCCTGGGTTAACCTTGGGATTACCCGTATGGTATCTTTTGCCTCCTGTTCGCCCGCCGACACCAGATGTCGTCCTCCAACCAGTGCAACCCATGGCTACTACCACTCAGCCACCTCCCGGTGTCTCTACCCCTTCATCCTCCACGACTCCCCCTCCTACTCCCAAACCCACTGGGGGCAGAGGCCCACAACCTTACACTGCTGTACCACCTCCCAAGACAGTAAAAAACCCTCCAGTATTTCGTGCTCCTCCTAAATGCTCGCTGTGCGACGAGTTGGGCCATGCGACCCACCAATGCCCACAGTTACCAGCATTGCAGAAGCACATGCAGATGCTCGACGATGACCCCAACATCCCAACTGTCGAACTAAACCCCACCCCTAAGCCCAAAGACAAATCCTTGCGTACCAACCACCCCTGTGCTATATGCGATGTTTACGGGCATTACTCCCATCATTGTCCCGATCTCCCGGATTACAGAGCGGCTCTCTATGAGATGAACAATCTGGATCTTGAGACGGCACCACCCACCATTGAGGAGATCTACCCCCCGGTCTCTTCTCCTTCTGGAGAGGTTAATACCATCTATATGATCTCTTCAACTACTACCCCCTCATCAACCGATTTGACGATGCAAAATTTCCATACTGATGAGGAGATTCTTGAGGCCCTTACCGCCCCGGATTATCCCTGGGATGATATGCATCATCGTTCCTACTTCATCCTCGAAGCATCTTCCTCTCGCACAGCTACCCAATTCGCGGTTGAATCCAAAGATTTCCTTCCCACTAAGGTCGACTGGTTCAAGGACCTTATTCCGGCTCCTGACGCCTTCGAGGAAGGTAACATGGCTAATATTTCACCCGTCATCCAAGTTGATATCGCTGCCCCAGGACGTGCCCCTGAACTCATCACTTTAGGAGCATTCTGCAGTAAACAAGAGATTGAGGACTACATAAACCTTTTCAGAGAATTCCGTGACGTCTTTGCCTGGTCCTATACCGAAATGCCCGGTCCTGACCCCGCCATTATAGAGCACCACATTGACACATGGCCTGATGTACCCCCTGTCCGTCAGAAACAACGTCCTCTTCCTCCCTCAAAGTTCCCAGGATGTGCCCCTGAACTCATCACTTTAGGAGCCTCTTGCAGCGAGCAGGAGATTGAGGATTATAAACAACTCTTCCACGAGTTCCGTGATATCTTCACCTCCCCCCTCAAGCAGCGTTTGCTGACACTCGAACAAGCTGATGAAGACCGTTGTGCCACTCTCCAGAACATCGAAGCTGCCAAAAACCGCTCGAAAGTCGGTTATGATAAACATGTTCACCCTCGAACTTTCCACGAAGGGGACCTTGTCCTCGCGTATGACCAAGCCCATGACAAAACCGGTAAAGGGAAGTTTGAATCCATGTGGAAAGGCCCTTACATCGTGAAGACTTGTCTCGGTAAGGGGGCATACATCTTAGCTGACTCCGAAGGTCACCCTTTGCGCAACCCCCGTAATGGGTTGTATCTTAAACGTTTTTACCCATAAATGAAACCGCGGCCTCATTGGTCCGCATTGTACAGTTTGCTCTCTTTTTTGTTTTTCACCTTTTTTACCATCGTCTTACATTCATCATTTTTGCATGATCACAGATGGACCATCTTCCACCTTGTTACACTGGCTTCGCTGACGGCGCAAGCCGCTGGTCTCCCAACCTGGCTTCTGCAGCATGGGTCTTGTACTCCCCTTCCAACGAGATGATTCATCTTGACGGAACCTGTATAGGCGCTGCTACCAATAACCAGGCAGAGTATGATGCTGTGAACGGCCTCTTGACTGCCGCCCTACAAATGGGCATATGTCACCTTCATGTGTTCCTTGACTCCCAGCTACTTGTCTCCCAGCTCAACAACTGCTACCAGGTGCGTGATCCCTGCCTTTTTAGAAAATTCCTGCGCGCAAAACAACTCAGCCGACAGTTTGAATCCATCACATTCACACATGTCCCAGAGCTCAAAATAGTTTCGCATACCAAATGGCCAACAACATCCTAGATTGGCATATCAATCACACCATGTAACATCATGCATCATCATGCATCATCATTCCATAACATCGCATAAAAATATATAAAAACCCAAAAAGATTGTATCGCATCAACATTTGCATCTATGTACATACACCACATTCATATCCATAGGGGCATCCACGTGCCTAAACATACCTATATCATGTCACATCACATAAAATACACAAGGGGCATCCACGTGCCTAACATCCTAACCTACTTGCATCCACGTGCAATGTAAACATATCACAACTCATAAAGCGCATCCACGTGCGTACAAATAAAACAACATCATACAAAAAGGTGCATCCACGTGCATATATATATATAAAAAAATATACATGTTCAGTGCTATACATGTCCTGAGTACCCCTGTACTCAGCTATACAAAAAATGGCTATACATCCCTAACAGCCTCATCAACATACATGCCGTAGCTACAAAACTCGGGGGGAGTCCCCTGCACTCCCTAATGGGAGTCGTATCCTGCATCACTGCCTGCATCGGCTGCCTCTGAGTCCTCCCCTCGCTCCTCCTCCGGTAAGTGCTCATCCCCTCCGGCCTCCTGTTCCCGTACCCGGTCCACCAAGATCGCCACCCGGATCGCTATGGATCTGAACTCTCGGGGTGCCCTCATGCAATCCTGAACTACATCAGGATCGACATCCCGCCATCCCTCGTCGGTCACCCCTATCAACAACTGATCTAGTAGTGCCCGCACCGACTCCAGTGTCCCCTCTGCATCGCGGCGACGAACCTCTCCTCGCCCAGGCAGAGCTGGAACGACCACAATCCCCCTCCGTGCCACATGTCCTGGAGGCGGCCTCGGGCCCACATCTGCAAGATCACCCATATGTCAGTCACAGTATATCAATCTACTATCATATAAATAAAACTCGACATCCATAATATGCAAGCAAACACATACGTACCGTCGGGACCCCATGCCTGTCCTGGTGCTCGTGGCGTCTCCGGATCTCCCGTGAAGTCCATGTCCCGATACGGGAAGTCATCCAGTGTCAATGGTATCTGGAGCCACTGCAGGTACAACTCCTACGTAAAATACCTGCCCACGTCGCCGCCACCACGGCGGCGCATCATCTCGCCCCACCGCACCATCCGTGGCTCCCTCATACCTCCTGCCCTGATCGGCACCCGTGGCCGCAGTGTGGGTACCCTCTCCATAAAAAAGGCACACAAGAAGGAACCAAAACAAAAGCCCTTGCCAGCTTCCTTCGCTGTCGTCAGCTGCCGCTGAACGCAGGTCAGGAACATCTGGCCCCACGCGTAGTACACCCCATCCAGTACGCGCTCTATCATCTGCATCTGACCCCCAGACACCTTCTCAGGTGACTGGGAACCCAATACCCGCACCAAACATGCCGCCATGGCCTCCACTGCCGGCTCCTGTAGGTCCCTCACCAGGAGTGCATTCCTATGCACCCTCGCCTCAGGACCACAGTATCTCTCCAACATGTCCTCCATGTCGACATCTGCGGCAACCCGCGGCTGTGTGTCTGCTACCCTTCCTAGACAGGGCAACCCCGTCAGAAAATATACATCGGTCAGGGTGAGGTCCACCCTCTCACCCTGTACCTGGAAAGCCTGTATGTCCGGCTCCCAGAAGCTGATCAGCTGGTTCAGCAGTAGTGCTGCTGACCGTATCATGGGTATCTGTGCGAACTTCAGTAGTCCGCACAGTCCCAACACAGATCGCACATGGTGATCCTCTCGAATGAAAACCATGGTCTCATCAGGGATCTCCCGCTCTCTCCAGATCACCTGCGGCATCCTGTCAATCACGCAAAGTAGACTCATCAGACTCATATCAACTAAACAAGTACTTTTCCCTCTCCCGGAAGACCCTCATAGCTCGGCCCAAAACCGCGGCTTTCGGGCTTCCTTCCGCGGTTTCCGACCGCGGCTGTCTGGCCTATGGTCGCGGTGCTTAACCGCGCCTGTCAGCCCTAACCCCGCGGTTTGGAACCGCGTGTTCCTCCTTGGAACTCGCGGTACTCGACCGCGTATCCATCCAGGAAACACGCGGTCTCCAACCGCGTGGTTCACCCCGAAACTCGCGGTCGCCAACCACGGTTTCGACCCCCTAACCCGCAGTCCACCCCACGTGGACCGTACAAATAAGCCCTGGGACCCACTACCCAACCCCCAACCCTAAAAAACATGCAGTTATGAGTTTGACGGAATACCTGTATCTCCCGGATCTGAAATCGACCGGTCGGATCGTCCAGAAATGCCACCTAAGCTCTGGTCCACTCTGATCACAAGTCAAAGTCAAACCGTACAAATGACACATGTCATGTTGGCCCACCCACTATTTATAGTCAGTTGAATTTTTCTTGTTACGGCCATTCTGACCCTACGGAGTCCGTTTTTCGAACCTTAGTTCTACAAAACTGGCGTGGCTAACTGCCACCCTAGCTATCGTCGTCGACAGCTTACTCCACATGCTCCAGCTGGGCCACTCATGGATCACACGCTCTTCTGACAGCCGCAGTCCTCCAAGTGGTTACAACTGCATCATGGCCTGTCCCTTTCCACTCCTTCGTCTACCTGTCGCCATCGGTGTCGTGGCCTAGCTTCTTAACTGCTTTCCGCCACACGTTTGAACAGGTTGCTTTCATCTGCCATCCACCTGTTCCTTACCCAAACTAGGTCATATCATCGTCTGACCTTTACCCATGTTCTGCCCAAAAATAGCTCATGCGCTACCATGCGCATCGTCCTACTGCGCGACCGTGCCTTAGTCATTGCCATCGTGGGACATGCGCAAAACCTCAAAATTGTTCGTCGCCTGCCGCCGCGCGCAATGCGCTTTTACCAAAACTGCTTTCTCTTTCTGCCGCAGCGCGCAATGCGCAATTATCAAGATTGCCTTTTCTTCCTGCTACAGCGCGCTACGTGCACTTTTCCATACTTACATATTTTTCCAACCCACTTGGGCCAAGCCCAACAGGCCCCTAACACTCACCTATGGCTCGTCCCGAGCCACTTCCACCTGCGGACCCTAGTGCTGCGTCTTTCATCGTCCCAAGATTTACTGTGAAGCTTTGCAGAGTTTCTTCTATCTCCGCAACTACGTTCTTGGCTTTTTGTTCGAACCCTTGAAGCGTCTCTAGAGTAGCCTGCGAGACCTTCTCCCGAGCCACTTGTTCCTGCATAGTGCCTTCTGCCGTTTGAAGTTCTACGAACTTCACATCGAATTGCTGCATTAATTCGAGACCTTCTTGCTCAATAGGCTGCAGCCTGTCCGATGTGGAAGCCTCTTTCTCCCTTAGTGTTTCCAGCTCTTTCTGTAGGTCCTTGACCTCATTAAATCTCTGCACTTTCTCTCTAGCCGGCACATTCCTCATTTGTATATTTGCAGCATCTACCTATTGCTGCTTCTGTTCTACTTCTGCCCTTACCTGCTGTAGCACAGGATCCTCGTTCAACCCAGTTACTGCTGTAGTTATGCGTTCAAGTAAGTCTTGGCATTTCATCACTTCCGACGAAATGCCATCCATGGTTACTTTGACGTCCTCAGCTGGAGCTGGGCACTTATCTGACGGAATGACAGGGTGCCGAGTCTCCAGCACTGCGATTTTTCCTTTATATGCGGTTTCCATTTCCATTTTCTTAGCAGTAAGGGACTCTACCTTGGCCCCAATTTTCTTTATTGTGTCCTCCATGTCATCTTCTTCTTCGCATTCTTCTATGTGTGCGCACACAACGGAAATGGTTTCCTTCAGCTTCTGGCCCTTTTCCTTGGCTGCACTCAATTCTTGCTTGGTGTTATATGATTCCTGCCTTAACTGATTGATGTCTTCAGTTAGCTGTTTGCACTTATCATATGAGGTGAGGCCTCTCTCGTGAATTTCTTCTGCAACTCTGATGTGCAACTCATTTAGGTCCTCTAGGGGCAAGGCCCCAATGTTCAGGTCGAGGCGCCCAGTCTTTAGTGCCTCCTTAACCGTTTCATTTGGGTAAATCAGGTATCTAGGTTCAAGGTTCAAGACGCGCAGATACTTACTTCCAGTAACATGTGGTCTTCTTTACGCGCTTGGCTCTGCTGATTTCCCGTTAATACCTGAACCTGATTGCCCCAATCCCATATGGGCTACCAATGTCTTGACCTTCTCCACAGCTTGGATTATTGTCAACTGCAGTTGTTCTTGCTTGGCTTCTTTCTCAGTGTGAGTCTCTTCCCATGCTTCCTGCACTTTGGTTGCAATGGTCTCACAATCATCGGGATGTAGTTACAGCCCGAGCTCGGGTTTTTCAGCCTTTATTTTTGTGCGTCGGCCTTGTGCTTGCGAGGGGCCTTCAGTGGCCTTTCTCTTTGCTACCGATGAAGCAGAATGTTGACTCTGCGCGTCATCCTTTTCTTCCACAATGGGCATTCCAGCTGGTAGTCTGCCCTTCTTTCCCTTCTTTGTTGTTGTTTCTTCTTTGTCTTCCTGATCTGTTTGGGTATCTTCTTCATCGGTGTCTTTGACATCGATCTTCTCCCGAAGGGGTTCTACGTTCTTCTCGTAGTCTGATGCATCATCACATGAAGTGGGGACTCTCCAATCGGGCTCCCATCGTTCCATCATTCCCTCGATTGCCTGCTTATCTAGTCGGTAAAAGCCTGGATACCATAAATCATGCTCTGTTATGTCACCTCTTAGCTGAATGAATGTTTGGTGCCTTTTCGCTTGAAACCTGATGATGTAGGTGTATTCATCAGCCAGTGGTTTGGAAACGCGTGGTGTTTCCATAATTGCTTCGCGCAACTGGTGATAGTAAACATAAAATACTTCAGCCATTTGCCGCTACCTAGACGCCTTTGGGCTCGCCCATAGATTGGCAAAGCGCGTTCCTCGGCCTTGTCCAGCTAAAGTGGCAGCTCCTTGGTAATTCTATGGCTCTTTCCAGCCTACAAGGGATATCAACACTAACATCCAGCTAAAGTGGAACGGTGTTCCATCATCTTGGGTATCCTGAACATCTCCCAGAAACTCGTTCAATAGGAACTGGCACCAATTGTAAGCTTTTCCGCGTAATACATTCGCGGTTTCCTTGATTGCGACCGTAGGTACCTCAGGTGGTCTTCACTTGCGCAACAACTTTCCTGCAAGCAACTGGGTCGTAAACTGTGTAGCGCGGTCATTGATTTCAACCGTTGGGAACCGTTGTACCTTATGCGCTATGCCGAACTCTTTTGCTATTTCGGCGCCAAGGGCTTTATTGTGCGCCCTCTTGATGATGAGGTTAGCAGGGTCCTCTCCTTGCTTGTTTAGTCCAGTGATTTGATGGACTAGGTCAATACTGATATCGATGCGTGTGTCCAACAACAGGAATCCTTCATGCATGCAAGTGAGCAGTATGCGCGCTATGGCGGAAAACTCAGCACTCTTAGTAAAGTGCGGCATTTGCAGTAAATTTAATAAGCCTGATGGCTGGATGGCCTTTAGCCATTCTTGAATTTCCAGCCTGCCGATGCCGGTCTGTGCATCCTTGACCCAATTGATATAGGCATCTGGTCTAAACTGTGGGTAATTTATGGGCGTAACCAGTGTACTCTCCAGTAAGTCTTGGTCATCGAACTTGCAGCCTGGTACGCCACCCATCAGATTCTCCTCAATCTTAACCCTGGTAGAGATATCGGGTAGTGGGATTTCATATTTGAAGTTCTTTTCTATGTTTACTAGTGGGGCATCGAGCTTCCTTGGGGGAATGTAGTCGGGCACTAGATAAAATGGCAGAACTTGAGCTGAAGCTGTCTGCTGTAATGGCACTTCAAAGCCCCCCTTCTCTGGAGCTGTTGTCTCTTTTCCCTTGCTGCTTCCTGCAGCCTGTCGTGCTGAAATTCTGGATGGACCTGGTTTTGTCGCCGTCATTGCTGCTAGAATCCCTGCTTGCTCAAATAACCAAGAAATATCTGCTAACTCAATCGAGTCGCTCATACAATGCTTTGGTCGCTCGGCTCTCGACTAGTTCAAACACTTCGTAAAAATGGTTAAGTGGCCGAACGAGGTCTATTTATGGCCGCTGCTGGGCTGCTACGTGGCATTCCGTAGTGCCTGAGGCCCTTAAAGCCATCTTGTTTGCCAATTCGTGCGTATATCTTGGGCCTGTCAGCTGATCCTTCTCGTGATGCGAACACTGTTTCCTTAAATTCCAAATGGTTTCCTGTCATGCCAGCTTGTCAAATCCATTGAATCCGTGTTAATGGCTTAGCCTGCCATCCAGATTTTGGTATGAACTGGTCACTTCGGTCTTTAATGGGTTCCAAAATCTCCCATCCGCCTTTAAATTGTGAGTTTCCCTATTGCCGCCAATTTGGCTAACGACCCACTAATCGGCCGACATATGTCTTGGCGATAGTTTCCGTTATAATCTGCTGGCGGTCTAATAGGATGTTCAGTACAAGACGCGCAGTGGGTGTTACCTTCTGTGTGATTGTCAGTCCACCTTTTCTATGCGACGAGCTTCTGGAATTGCTCTGTGCATCCACTCTTCTCTTGCCTCTTTTCTTCTTCTTCTTCTCTTTTTTGTTTGTTTGTTTTTTGTGCACAACTTCAGTAGTGTTGCGCGGTACACTTCCCCCGATCATATAGGATTGTACGCAGCCGGACTATCGTGGCAAAGCTTTAGTCTGCTGCCATTTATCAAACTTGGTAAAGTATCTCCCGCTAATGTAGCTAACTGGACTGCGCCACCGTTAGTAACATGCATTACAGTATATGGGCCAAGCCAATGCATCTTAAATTTTCCAGGAAATTTCATGAATTTGCTATCATACAGGAGGACTAGATCACCTACCTGAAAGTTCTTGTTCTTGATGTGGCGATTGTGCCATGCTTTTTCACGCTCTTTCTGGCCTTGTTGGTGGAAGCCTGCGACGAAGCGATCTTCCTCTAGCCCAACCAAGTGTAGGAGTCTTTCTTTGAGTGCTCCACGATCGGCCATACCTATAAACGCTGCTATTCTCAAGCTGGGAACAATGTACTCCATCGACATTATTGCTTCTTGCCCATAGGCCAACCTGAAAGGTGTATGGCCAGTTAGTTTCTTGCAGGTACTCCTGTATTCCCATAGTACATATGGGATGCGCAGGTCCCAATCGTCTCGATTGATGTTACATATCTTTGTTAGTGCATTCTCCAACACTTTGTTAAATGATTCAACAGTTCCATTCTCCTGTGGCTGATAAGGCGTGCTGCGCTGATGATGAACGTGGAACTCTTCGGTTAAAGCCTCAATGGTCTTATTCAGAAAATGAGTGCCTTGATCACTCATCAATATCTTCGGGCATCTGAACCTTGTAAGAATATTCTCATATATAAACTCTGCGGCTATAGCTGCGCTACAGTCTTTGAATGGCTTTGCTTCTGCCCATTTGGTGAGGTAATCGGTAGCAGTAATGATATACCACGCACCAGTTCTTTTTCCTGGTGGGTTAATAGGACCCACAAAATCAATGGCCCATTTCTCAAAGGCCTGCAATGTTAGCTGTGGATTTAATGGCATTTCATCTCTACGTGATGGCTTCCTTGTCCTCTGACAGACATCGCAATTCTGGCAGTGTTCCTTCAAATCTTTATGAATTGTAGGCCAGCATAGCCCTGCGCGCAATATCTTTTGCGTAGTATCTCTTCCTGCATAATGGCCTCCTGCGACTCCTGAGTGCGCATCAGCTAGTATAAACGGTTTCTCATGCTCTAGCACACATCTGCACAATACTTCATCCGGTCCCAGTTTGTATAGCTGACCTGCAATTATAGTGAAGTCTGTTGCGTGCACTACCAGCTGTTTCTTCTGCTGCGTAGTGAACTCTGCGGGTGCGAATCCAGTGGTCAAAAAATCAATGATGTCCTGGTAGTACTCATCTGCAACTTGTATGGCGAACAACTACGCATCAGGGAGATTGTCCTCCAAATTCGTAGGCTCTTCTCCTGACTCGATTCTTGACAGATGATCAGGTCCCAAATTCAATCTGCCTGGCTTAACAATAATCTCAAAATCGTACTCCTGAAAGAGTAGTAACCATCTGCATATGCGCCCCCCTAACACTAGCTTATTAACCAGGTATTTCAAGGCAGAATGGTCAGTGAACATGGAGAAGTGCGCACCAAGCAAGTAGTGCTTGAACTTCTGCAACACATATACCATTGCGAGTCCTTCTCTTTCAGTAGTAGTATAGTTCTTCTTAGCGGATGATAAATTTATACTGGAAAAGGCAATGGGATGATCAATGCCTCCCTCTCCTGGTTGCGCAAGAACATTACCCAATGCTATGCATGATGCGTCCACATGGACATGAAAAGGCTTCTCCCAGTCTGGGAAAACTAGGATCGACGCAGTGACCATTTTCTCCTTCAATGTGTCAAATCCTTTCTCACAATCCTCATTCCAAATGAGTGGTACATCTTTCTTCAGCATTTTTTCCATAGCTGTGGTTATCTGCGCATACCCTTTTATGAACTTCCATTAGTAACTGGTATGCCCCAGTGTAGTGCACAATTGCTTAACTGAATTGGGTGTAGGCAAGTTTACAATGACTGCGATCTTAGCAGGGTCTACCATCAAGCCCTGTTTGCATACAATGTGTCCCAACAAGACTCCATAGGGTACACAGAAGACACACTTCTTCAAGTTTAATGAAATTTGGTGCTGTCTGCATTTTTCCAGCATCATCCTAAGGTTCGCGGCATGGTTCTTCAATAGCCCGAAAATGGTCCAATCATCAAAGTAAACCTCTAGAAACTTATGTATAAAATCCTTAATGCTGCGACGACCACTCTAGAGAATATGGCGGGTGCATTCTTCAGACCAAAGGGCATTACTGTGTATTGGAACGACCCCCATTCTGTAGCAAAAGTCGTCTTGTGCCTATCTGCGCAATCAATCCTAATCTGATGGTAACCAGAGAATCCATCAGTAAAAGAATAGGCCTCATTCCATCCAACATTCTCTAGCACTTCATCTGTAAAGGGTGTAGGGAACGGGTCATGCATTGAAGCATCGTTGAGTTTTCTGAGATCCACACAAATTCTGATCTCGCCCTTTGTTTTCTTGTCTCAGATAACCATCGGGCTTATCCATTCAGATTCTTCAACTGGCTCAATGATCCCTGCATCGAGCATCTTATCGAGTTCTTCCCTAACTTGTTCTTTATAGCGCGGGTTTAGTTTGTATGGTCTTTGTTTCATAGGTTTTGCACCAGGATTAAGAGGAATTTTCATCACTCCTAAGTTTCCCAAGATACCTTTCATCTCTATGAACTTGGTCGGGAATAGTTCTTGATATTCCTGTAATATACTCGCGACCTCTTCGACTGTATCTTCATCCCAATAATCTCCAATAACTGCGAACCTTGGCGCTTCGCTGGTGCCAATGTTCACTTTCCTTGTTTTCAAGGGTCCACTCATGTCTGGAATTTCTAGTGGAGGTCCTTCTGCCTCGCGCGATCCCTCTAACTCAGGTATCCGTATGTTGCGCGGGTCCTCCTCATCATTATCTGCTGTATCTTGGTTTCTCCATCAATGTGATAAAAATCAAGAGCATGTTCTAGCTGCTCTTCTCATTCAGGTTGTAGGCGTTCAGGTATGCAGTTTGTGCCGAAGAGTTCTTCTAGTGTCATGTTTCCTTGTGTACAATCTGGACTAAATATTTTTTCTTAATGACCTGCAGCGCGTCATTGATACTTGGATGCTCATCTTCGAAGTTGAAATCCTGCTGGAAGGTCACAGTGAGGCCCGACCAGTCCACTGTGCCTTTGCACAACTCCAGGTCTAGGTACCATTTCTTCGGAATCGGTTCTTCTAACGTGTGCACAAACAGATGTACCCATTCTTCCTGTGGTCTTTCTGTCCATGCTTTGGAATAGATTCGAATATGCTCTCGTGGATTTGTCTGTCCATTATATTTTTCAAAGGATAGGGTAACCTTATCAACAAACTTGATTTGCATCTTAATTCTACATTGATCCCATGTTGTCAGTATCTTCTTATGTGCAGCCCACCATCTGGCAGGTATGCCGCGCAATGCCATGTTTAGAGCTGATACACAGTGTTCATCCGGAATTGCTGCAATATATTCTTTGATAAAACAATACACATTAGATAAACCATCAAAGGTAGGGATTGGAGTTACCTCTTTCCCAATCCAGCGGAGTGACTTCGTGATTCGTGCGCATTTACTGGTAGATACTTCATGTAACATGCTTTGCCAGTTTTCTAGTCCTGCATTGGAATCTGAAATGCAAGAGCTATCATAGCGCCAACTTAGTGTGCCATTTGCAGTTGGATTAATATAGTCAGCAGTATTGGTTGTCATCTTGTAGATACGGTCCAAGTCTTGAGCTCTGGATTCCTCTTGAATCTGTTCAACATACCGCTTGCCCTGCGAAGGGTCTAATGGTACGATGACCTTGATATCATTGCCTTCAAATATCATTTTCATGGTTTTTAAATCAATAATGGCAGAGTTTGTCATTGCCCAATCGATACCCAATAGTGCCGGATAAGGATGGCTGTCATCCACTATTTACTTCAAAATCAGCATAGCTACGCACTCCATCAATGTCAACAATGGTGTTGGGTAATCTTCCCAGAGGTATAACTATCTTTTGGTTAGCCATCCTCAACTGTAGAGGTGACCATTGTAACTTGGGTTTACCCATTTGATGCCATGTCTGCTTGGTCAAGACATTTACTTCAGATCCAAGATCGAGAATGATCTCATCCATCTCATAGTCCCCAATCTGTGCAGTGAGTCTCATTTCCCTTCATGTTCTCTTAGGACTCCTAATATTGTGGACTGCGCCATTTGCATCCCCCTTGTCACTGTTTGGCTCATACTGCCTTAGTAGCTTTTCAAATTCTGTAAAAGCATCTGCGCTCTTTAGTAATTTCATGCAGCTACGTAAGAACTGCGTAACATAGGGCCCTACGTCTGTTGCGACATTTGTCTGATCTTGCGCCATTGGCATATTCTCTCTTTGTGGTACTTCACTGCGCAACTGTGTTCTGGGGGAGCCAGGTGGCGGTGCCCTGAACATGTCTCATGCTTCCTCAAATGCTCCCTTATTTTTTTGTAAATCTAGACCCCATGCTTTCCCAGGAGCTTTCCTAATCCATACCGTCTCTCCAGGATTCTGTCTAGGGTCGCGCATTCTGGAGGTCAAAGCTTCCGCGCCTCCGTCCCTTCTTGTATTAGCACCACTGCACGTTACCACGTTTACACTTGGATCCGCAGTTTTACTCTCTGCTGCAATCAATTGAATATTGGGATTTGGTGGTTCTGTCCTTCTTCTCTTCTGCATTTCTACCTCAAGCACAGAGCAGTCTTCAATAACATGCTCAAATGATTTACAGTAATTGCACGTAGTGCATGGGTTGGTACAATCTCTAGAAACGTGACCTGGCTGGCCACAGTTGTAACAGATTACCTGGCCGTGGCCTCTTCTTTGCACCAGGCCGGCATTTCTTCCTCTCCCGCGGTATCCACCACCACGGCCTCTATATCCCCCTTGATCATATTGGGTGTTTTCTTGTTTTGGATGAGTTTCCTCTTGAACGAGATACATCCCAGCACCTCGCATTGCTTCTATGTCGCGCTTTCTTTCATTCATGAGCTCATATGCGCGATAGTTGGATTCGTCATGTCCCACTGATTTTACAGAAATTACAATGCAAGCTCTTAGGTGTTCTGACATATTTTTGTATTAGGTAACAATCTTCCAGCCTGTGTCCTTTGGTTTTGCAGATTTCACACCACAACGCCTGATTATGGTTCATATTGATTGGGTTTGGTGCGCGAATGTCAAGATAATCCTGAAATAGAGGGCAATGTTCTCTGGTATGGCCTTCTCCTTTGCATCCGGTGCACCAAACTTCACATCTGTGTTCATATCTTTGCTCTTTCCCGTTTTTCATACCCTGTAATTCTAACGTCAGCGTAGTCAGCTGGTTTTGAATCTGTGACATCCCAGCGCTACTCTCACCAACTGGTGAAGCCTCTAACTGCATTGCGATCTATAAGGCCTCTGCCTGCGACGCAATCTTCTGCTGCATCAATGGTTGTCTGATGTGAGGCAATAGCGCAACGATGAACCATTCCTTTTGCTGTTGTGGAGTTATCATGAAACTAACTTGGTCTAACAATGTTTTAAATTTTTGGTCAAATTCCTAGACCGATTCGGTAGGATTCTGTTTGATTTCCTTTAATTTCGTTATGCACTGCGATTCTGACTTTGGTTTCTTAAACTCTGCGACTAGTGCAGCTTGAATTTCTGTTAGGGTTCTCGGCTGTGCCTGAGAATATTTCATAAACCAATGCAACGCACAGTCTCTGAAAGTAGTGATGAGCTACGCTCTCTTCACAGCATCATCTTGGATTTGCTTAAACTCCATACGGCTTCACATAGAAACCAATGCTGCTCAGGGTCTTCTAGACCCTTTCCTTTGAATATCAATAGTTTTATATTGTTATCTATCATTCTCCTTCTTGGTTGTGCATTACTATGAGTAGTGCTGACTATCTGGGCGGATAAAACAAAGGGAATATTCAGAATACTGGGATTCTGCGGACTGGGTTGCGCACCACTCGCAGCAGGTGGGTTCTAGTCTAAGGGTGGCGCGGTTTCTGAAACCGGCGGATTCTGAGGTGTGATAGGATGAATAGTGGCTAGCAGCGTGGTCTGATTGTTAAGATCACATGGGAGTTCGGTATCTACGCGGAGTCCAGGTCCTCCGAGATTCTTTTCTTTATTAAACTTATATCTCTTTCCACTTCTTAGATTATGTGTCTCTTCGTCAGAATCACTATAAATGCTATTGACCATGACAAATGTAAAAATATTACTGCATCCTTAAAACTTTTTTCTTAGCTAAAAGCATTTTAATGTATAGACTGAGATTGTTTAAGAACTTACCTCTGAATCCTTCGAAGAAGTATGCTTCGGCTTGACTGTAGGACTTCAGTGTGTTTATATCAAATTCCGTGACAAATCCTTCAAGTATGCTATCGACCCAAAAGTCGACTGATTGCGATAGTGGGCTGTCTATTGCTTTGAGCTGTGCTGTGAGCTCTGGAGTCCACTCTGTAGGTACTCCTCCTTGAAAACAATTTTTCTTTTCTGCGAGTCGCGAGATCCACTCGTGCAACTCGTTTCCAAATGAAGCCCAGAAAATCTCGTGAATCTCTCTCCACAAATATCTTTTCAACCACTGTACGTCGGTGAGACGCGGATGTCTATTCTCTTTCTTCGCAAAATCTCTTTCAATCTTGTCACACAATCCCAAATCTCTTTCTTTTCAGGATGCCAATTGTCTGATCCTTCTGGGAACTGGTATTCTTCTTCACACATTACTTTCCAATACTCTATCGCATCACTGGTCTTAGCTGAGCAACGAAACCATTTGTTGTTTGTAGATCACCTTCTTGAGGTTTCCAATGTAGACCCAGGTACTTCGCGGTTCAAGGAACCAACAAAACCCCAATTCACCGACCCTTTCAGCAACAGGTTGCACGCAGCCTGAGGTCTCACCCGAGGCGAAGCTGAGGGGGTGGTTGCGGAATCAAGTTTCCACAACTGGGTGATGCGATGGGGGGAAAGCTAATAAGCAGCGCAACGCCTTGCGGGTTGCGCAGATAGATAACTGCGCTAACCCTCTGTTTCGCGTCAGATACTTCAACGCACAATTGCGCTCGCACCTCCAATGACTGTGTGATACAGGATACCTTTGCGTTACATCAGTAAGCTATCAAGAGCTTACCTCGCAGCAATCGTCAATGAATCGGTGCATCAATGAGACTGCACGTCCTTGCCACGGTGTCTAATTTTAACCACTCTACTTAGCATTCTTTATCCCTTTATTTAGTTCAAGTTCTTATCAGTAAATTGTGGATGGTTTAATAATATACGTTACTGCGCGCTCCAACGTTGCGCTTAAACTCAATGTTCACTACTTGACCAATAGATAGATTCATACATTCCAATCGACATATTCATTCATATTGAATACTTAACATTCCTCTGCGCATGCATTACTTAACATATTATTCCCATTCTCTGCGGAGAATACATATAAAAGCAATCACATAATAGAAGTTTCCAGCACTAAACATTCATCCCAAGCAATTAAACAATCATAAACACACATTGGTCACACAACACAGAATTTAATGTGGTTCACCCCTCGGATGGAGGCTACGTCCACAAGAACGGTTGTTAATATTGCTCTTAATGGGAAGGGTACAACCGTTCTTAGTCTGCACACTCAGCTGCAGACTCTCTTCTCTCTCTCTCTCAGATAGGTCTCTACGCATTCAGCTGCAGAGCCTTTACAATGGCTTTTCTAAGCTTAAGGTTCTACAATAATTAATACTTAACAAAATGAAGAGTCTAACCCTTCCCTTACAATATTGTGCCTTATTTATAGATCATGCCCGTAGGTCATGTCTTTACAATCATTAGGACGAAACCCTAAGGTTTCCAAAACTAGCGTGGCTAACTGCCACCCTAACTCTCGCCGTCGATAGCCTGCTCCAGCTAGGCCACTCGTGGCTCACATGCTCTTCTAACAGCTGTAGTCCTCCAAACAGTTACAACAACATCATGGCCTGTCCCTTCCCACTCCTTCGCTTTCCTGTCGCCATCGGCGTCGTGGCCTAGCTTCTCAACTGCTTGCCGCCACACGTTTGAACAGGTCGCTTTCATATGTTATCCATTTGTTCCTTACCCAAACTAGGTCATATCCTTGTCTGACCTTTATGTATGTTCTGGCCAATAATAGCTCATGCGCTACCATGCACATCGTCCTACTGCGCGACCGTGCCTTAGTCATTGCCATCACGAGACACGCGCAAAACCTCAAAATTGTTCATCGCCTACTGCCACGCGCAATGTGCTTTTACCAAAACTGCTTTCTCTTCCTGCCGCAGCGCGCAATGCGAATTATCAAGATTGCCTTTTCTTCCTGCTGCAGGGTGCTACGCGCGCTTTTCCATACTTATATATTTTTCTAACCCACTTGGGCCCAGCCCAATAGTCAGAGTCTTTCCCGCGGGAGAAGCATTTCGGAAACTCCCATCTTTCGACACACCCTTGTTCGTTCTTTATCTTTTACTTCACCATAAACGCCTGTATCTAATGTGACCACTTATGAACCAGGCCAACCCTCGTTTCCTATGAGTACACCTTCCAATCTAGTGACTGGTTCTACACCCCTGTTGACTTCAACAACTGAAGGGAAACCTTCTACCACTACCCACTCTACTCCTGGAACGCTTCCACCACCTCCCCCACCTCAAAATTCGAGGGGAGGATATAGTTTACCTGTTAACTACATCACTAGCGATGCTCCACCTGTAGTTAGTAGTTCTCAAATTAATGTTAGTCAAGAATCAATAAGTGGTAAAGACATAGTTACTGGGCACACCCTTGTTTGTGGACAATTATCGACTGGGGGGCAACCCCTAGTTAGTGGCCACAGTGCAAGTGGAGGACATACAACCTATACAGTTGGTGTCTCTTTACCATCCGTGGGACAAACCATGGGAACCTATCATGTTGGGGGACCATCCATTTTTACCCAATCACCATGGATTTATATATATCTAGGTAATGTTAATTCCGTGCTAAGAAAAATCTATCCAGGGAATATTTTTCCTGAAATCCCTTATCCCATAAACACAAACACTCCATGGGGACACCATAATGCTCCGGCGGAGGTGCACCCCCACCTTATTTTGGAGGGGGAGGCCCTCCACCATATGGCGGAGGACCACCCCATTCCGGCGGAGGAGGACCCCCACCTTGCCGAGGAGGCGGACCACCTTTTGGTGGAGGCCCACCACACTTCGGAGGAGATAGACCACCCTTTGGTGGAGGCCCACCTCATTTCGGCGGAGGAGGACCCCTACCCTTCGGCGGAGTCCCACCACATTCCGAAGGCGGTGGACCCCCACCATATGGCAGAGGACCACCCCATTCTGGTGGAGGAATCCTTCCCTCGGGAGGATGCCTAGCCTATTACGGCAGAAGACCCCCATCATGTCCAGTCCCCTATGGCCAATTTCCTATAGGAGGACCATACAATCAGTCAATCCATGGTCCTACTGGTACACAAATGCCTTATCAATACTGCCAATATCCTCAACCAAACCAACATCTGCCATTTTTGGCTACTTTAGATCTATCAGACCTATCTCGTTTGACCAACAATCTTATCTGTCATGGTTATAATTGGCCTGCCATTCCAGTGAAGTTACCAAGTGATATTCCGAAGTTTGACGATAAATCCGGTGAAGACCCGAAGAACCACGTGATGACATACCATTTATGGTGTTCATCCAATTCCTTAATGGATGACTCTATCCGTTTGAGGTTATTTCAGAGAACCCTCACCAGCACAGCCGCCAAGTAGTACATCAAATTACCACCCCACTCATTTTTCGATTTTCATTCTTTAGCTATGTCATTTTTGACTCATTTCCAGCTACCAATTCGCTACGAAATTGCGACAGATCTGCTAACCTCTCTCCGCCAGACCACCGCCACTCACATTTCTGATCACATCCATGAGTCACGGAGGAGACGACGTCTCATTAAAGCTCCAATTCCAGACCATCTTTTGGCTGACTCATTTACGAAGTCCCTTTTACCTACTGTAGCTAGAGATGTATCCATGGGTGGGGTTGTCACTGAAGAACAAGCTATCGATCGTGCCCAATACTTAGATCTGGTCTATGCTTAATCCAACACTTTATATGATCGTTCCTGACGCCCCCTGCCCTACCTACGACCCTGCAAAACCACCTATGGGACCTCATAAAGATGGCATTATTGGTTCCGTTCACTCCCAGCCTTCTACTAAAACCGGTGGATCATCGAATCATCATGGTTCTTCTCCACCTTCATCATAGGCTGGAAAGAACACTACCAAACCAGCTACTACTGCGACCACTGACGAAGTGAATTCAGTACAATCTGCTTCACCTCATAAAAATAGTGGGAAAAAGAATACCAAAGGCAAACCCAAGAAGTCTTCCAACTAGTAGGAACCCAAAACCCCTCCCGAGGACACCAAACAGAAGTGGAAGGTCAAGTATCCTTGTCTACTATTTGGTGGTGACCATTTCACCAAAGAGTGCCCACACAGGGACGAAGTACATAATTTTTTTAAGGGACAATCCACACCCGCAGTTCTCAATGATCCCTTCCCCACCCAAAACCAACAAATGATTACCCAACCCCCTTCTTATCAAGGAGAAACATCCTCCACTGCGCATGTTCTCATGATGCGTAGTGAAACGATTAACCTCGATACTCAATCACAATCATACGACTCAGTCCCTAATAAGGAATCCACTGGAAGTAATATTGAAAAAGCTTCCGCCTCTACCTCAGACATTCCTGCGCCGCAAGGTCCTCTCACCATTGAGAAACCTTTATTAGATACTGTTGGTACCAGATCTGTCCCACAAGATTTTTGGATTTTGGAAACACGCAACACACTAGCTTGACTTCAATTTTATACCTGGTGACTCCACTGGAGGAAGGATCTTGCTGACAGAAAGATGAAAACACGGAAGGGAAAAACTAGGTATCAACTCATTAGCTTTCTCTATGAGATTTTGTTCTTCTTCATCAGTTCATTCTCGTCTTTCCCTTTACATATAAAGAGGATTATCCTTGCTTTGTTTACTTTGATGATCATCAACATTCATTTGTATATCCCTAATTGAAAGAAGAAGATATGCATTCTTCCTATATTGTAGATATTGATCATGTCTTATCACCTCAGCCTATCCAGAAGGCTGATGTATGTATTCAAGTCCTTCCTGAATCTGATCAGCCTTGTAACCATGAGGATGATGAAACTAATTTATCTCCTTTTCAGATCTTATCACCTATTACCATCACTACAGAGCCTTGAAATCAGTTTGTTAAGCCTCATTTTCAACCCACAGATTTTTAGTCTAGAGTGAGACAGAAGATGTTTAAACCTCTTAGGTTGCCATCTCACTTACATCCTTATCCTCCAAACTTTGTTGAGTATCTTCCTCGGTTTACTGGAGAAGACCATATCACAACAGAGAAGCATTTCAGATCTTTTCATAATTTCATTGATAATTTTGAAATTGCATATGTGGATGTTGTCATGAGGATATTTTCTAAATCTTTAGCTGGAGATGCCGGGTCCTGGTTTCGAAGTTTAAAGGCCAATTCAATTGGATTGTGGGAATAGTTACATGATGACTTTTTGAGGCATTGGGGTGAGAACAAATCTTTGGAGCAATATCTTTCCGAGTTCTTTTCCATGAAAAGGGAGGAGGATGAACATATTACTAAATTAAATTGGAGGTTTCACAGTTTTTATCTCAGCATGCCCAAGGAGATTAGACCTTCAGAAAAAATTGCCATAATATATTATGCGGCAACTCATCAACAACTAGATTTAGTCCTTCATCTCAGAGAGAGAAAATATTTGACTTTACAACAGATGTTTTCAGATGCTAAGGAAGCCGAGGACAATTTATGGGCTTGTGGAAAGCTTCATGATCAGATCTTGAATGAAGAATCAAATGCTCAGAAACCGGAAGAAGACTATCAACATCAAAAATCAGATTTGAGCTTTCATGTTCTTCAAAATTCTAATATTTCATCTTCAAATGTGCTTTTTTTTTCCAGATGTTGAAAACAACAAATCAAATCTATCTTTTTCTGAAGACTGTTTTTCATAAGGTTAACTATGAAAGAAATGATTTAGTAGATGATTGCTGTAAAACTACTAAAAGGACATTGCTTGTTGATCAAGTTCCAGATTTCGTTGAATAAGTTAATGCTCTTTTTCCTGTGATTGATGAAGACTTACAACCATTTGTAGAGTATCCAAGAAATTTTCAGCAAAAGCAGCAGGTAAATGAAGCGAAGAAATTAAATAAAAAATTTCCAAAGAATGGTGAGTTGATGTCTACTATATTTGAAATAGAATTTGAAGCAAATATTAAACAAAATCAGGGAGAGATTATATTAGTCGAGACAGTTGAAAATTTCAGAGATGAAGGAGGTAATATTCAATTTTTCCTTCCTTCATTTTCAGTATTCCAAGAAGAGATAGTTGTTCTTGATCCAGTGGGAGTTTATTTGAAGGACTTTATCAGCCTGAATTATGCACCTTTCAGCTCAGAACAAAAGGATAGCAGAATATTCAATGTAACAAATTTTGCACACGAGTTGTCTTATCTTCTGAATCGCTAGAATTTCACCATGAGCTTCATGATCCAATAGTTGTTTTAATGGATTCAGTTTTTCAGAAGGCCCCTTATGTTGTAGCTTTGGGTTTGGTACAAAATTTTCAGTTGTAAGTATGAATCGGTGAAATTTCTGCTACAAATGTCATTTTCTTTCTGCATTTTCTTATTCAAGTGCATGAAAGACGGATATGTAATCAGTTATCTGCTAGTATGGCTTCATTGGAAATCTGATTATACTTGATCAAGCAACATTTCAACCGATTAGTGTAAGAGGTGTAAATAAATAAGCTCGCTTCTTGAGCATAGTTTCAGTTTACTGTGTGTGGATTTATTTTTCACATCTCCTTTTCAGCATGTTGGATTACAGTAGTTCAGATGGTTAATAAGACTCTAGCCCAATGGAGCACTGGTGCTTCTTGTTGTCAGTTGCAGAATAGCCTCTGTTTGCAGAACATGGTCATTTCAGAGCTTGCAGGGAAAAACAAGTTGCATCCTTTGGTTAATAGTGAATGGAAGGAAGGACACGGTGCAAATGTCAGAGATAGTTTCAGGAGAAGGAACATGGTCTTCATGTTCTTGGAGCCTCGCAGGGAGGACTCTATCCCCAACTAGAGCCAGATGTTGGTACTAGATCCGTCCCACAATTTTTTTGGATTTTGGCAGCGCGCATGTAGAGAGGGATCTCATTTTTCGCTGTTGGAAAATTCATGATTGTTCCAGTGTCAACATGGTCAGTTTCTTATCGCCTCAAACCTCCATCACCACGGGTAAAAAGATGGTCAATTTTGTTTGGTATTGTCCCACTCACTTTATTTTTTCATAAAATAATAGTTTTTATTTAAAAAAAATAAAGTTATTAAATAATATTTTTATTGAAAAATAAATTATTATTTAATTATTTTTATTAAAAATAAAAAATATTATTTTAACCTTTACTTCATTTCACTACCCGAGGTCATTAAAAGGTTAAAAGGAATAAGTTTGGTTATGTAAAACTTATACTCCTTATTCTTTTCGAAAATGTTTGCTTACGTCAAGCTCCACTCATAGTCTTCCCCTTTCATCACATTAGAGTAGGAAAAGCATCCACACCAAATCGCCAAGCTTCAGCCCACACAAGATTTATGCTCTACACGTCGATGATTAATATCAACACTTGGTTATATAAAGACATATAAACTCTTATGCCTATTAAATGTGGGATTTATCCTATGACTTTGAAAACAAAAAATAATATGCTGTCAAAAATATTTTCTGAGTGCTCAAGTTTTAGTGTCAAGCTTCTAGAATACCATCGGATCTATCACAGTCTACGAGCCACAATGGATAGCTTTACACAAATTTCAATGCTAGTTTTTGTGCTTATTTAAATAATCTACCAGAGGTTATGGAAGCATTGGGGAATCTGGAGTTTCCTTATATATATCCCGATCCAGAGATTCAGTGCTTGCGAGCAGCACTTGCTGAGGATTCAGGTCTTGATGCATCTTATTTACTTGCCGGATGTAAAGCAAAAGAGACTTTACAACAAAAAATGATACCATTGAATGAAATACTTTGGTATTTGAAAAACGAGAAGGTTTGCAACTATTGTTTCTCAATCATGGAGAGACATAAATGTATTCGAAGTCTTTATTGTTTGAATTATTGCAGTACCTTTTTCTATAACACATAATATTTTCTTGTCCCGATCTTCATTACCCTGGGTGGCAGATAATTGTTCATTGAGAAACCAATGAAGAATAAGTATACAAGCTGCATTTGCATCCCATGACTTCTTAGATGAATCTTCTCGAAACGCCCAAATTAACAATATGCCAATTCGAGAATAGTTAAGGATTTTGGTCCTTATCTTCAGAGATTTGAATACATCACAAGTGGCAAGTGGCCCAATGGTTCTTGAAGCTTCTTTAAACCATGATCTTCATCCTTACATCTGTTCGCATCAACTATCTATTCGAAATCAAAGGAAGAACAAGGATAGAATTTGGTCAAAGGTATAGATGGTAGAGCCTCCTAAGGGCAGAGTATATATCGAAGATTCTTGATGAAAGATCATTTCCAGCTTTTCAAGGAATCAATTATCTAGGCAATCATCTACCATATGGCAGGATTTTAAGTAAATAAATCAAGCAATTTCATATTTTTTGGTCAACATACCAGGAAAAGAGATTGATGGTCAATTATCTATGCTGAGTACAGTTAGTTTAGTCATCAACCAAATCAGTTTAAGATTGGATTTCCTTTCCAAAAATTTGAAAGGGATAAAGAGCGAAAATTTGTGACTACTTTTGAGGCATAGGATTGGTGCAAGCCCCAAATTTAAAGGAAGCATCCTCAGCTATGTCATATTTCTTGTGACAGATCATTGATTATTTTTATTTTTAGTTTATTAATCAAATCTGTTCCGAAAAGTTTGTAATAGTTAGTTTGATGTTGTTTTCTTATAAATTTTGTAATTTCCAATGGAGAAGGTAGAGAGGTTCCATCCGAGAGGCTGTGTGAGATTGTAAGGGTCGAGTGTGATTAATCTGAAAACTTCTTTTGAAACTTTGTAAGTATATTTTGGAGATTGTATGGAGGATGCAATACATATTATGAGCCAATTTGCCTTATGATTAATGCAAATACAGATCAATTTTTTTGATATAGTTCTGTTGTGAATATTGCAAATGATAGTGTTTCTATCCTTTGTTTCTCATTAACAAGCTTATGTATTTGCATACTTTTTATCCAGAATGTTTTTCTGCCTAAGAGTATTGTGTATATACATCAACTGTTTGTTGTCATACGTATGATTTTCGAAGTTGGCCTATGTATATCTACTATTTGTAGTTTAAATACCTTTATGTCATCCTTGTTATTATCTGTCATGTCCCAAATTTGGCATTTAGGTCACAATGGCCTAAGACCATTGGCCATATTCATGAGAGTTTGTCAAATTGATGTTAATGGTCAAATAATTGCCAAGGAGGAAAATTACTAGTTTCCTAGGTTGTGGGTGGAAGCATTGGGATTTGAAATAAGAAAGATAATAAATGGTGTGGACATTAGAATAGCATAAATATTTAATAAATGAGATAAATAAATATATACAAGGGAAAATAAAAGTGGAATTTGATCATGAAGACACATGGAGGAAGTGGGACCCACACAAGCTAGATTTTCTATGCCACATGGCATCCTCCTCTTATCAATTCGAATCCATGAGAATTCCAATGTTTTGGGATGAGTTGGAAGGGAATAATACTTGGCATGAGTCAATGAGTTTGAAATGTAGAGGAAGAGTAACTCCCATGCAAGAGGAAGAGGCAATTTGGAGCTAGTGGGACACTTGGGGCTAGATTCCCTAGCTCTATGAAAACAATGATGAAGATGCTATGACACCTATGACACAAATTAGACCTGAAGGATGGCATATGAAATATATGACATGTCAGGGATAAAAATAGCCTCCAAGAGGGCGCTCAAGTGAGTTAGGGCAGCCAAAGAGACACCAAGTCGAATTTGGAGAAGGAGAGGGCTAGAATTGGAAGGACAAGTGGCATACTTGGGAATCTCTTCCCAACTTGAGTTGGCATGAATATCTTGGAAGGAATTAGACCGATGGAGGACCTTAGAAGTTTATAAAAGTCACGAACAAAGAAGAATAGGATCTTTTGATCATTTTAGAATTTTCATTTTGCATTTGGGAGAGGAGAGCTAGTGGAGTGCTACTCTACTTGCCTTAGCACCAATTTCGAGGGTGAAAGATTCCCATCCTAGTTGGTAATTGGAAAGGCCATTCAGACCTTTAATTTGGATCTTAATGGAGTCTTTTGTTACAGGTTGAGCTACAAGGAAGCTCGTGGACACTTCAAGATCATCTTATTCCTTCATCTATTCCAAGTTTTCTCATCATATTCTTGCTCTATGGGTTGAGGCGCACTTGGTGAGCCATTGTTCTCTTTGGGGGAGATTCCATTGCCCCATTATTTTGTAATATGATATAAATTCTCTGTATTTACTGTCATGAATAGTCTCAGGTCGAGAGCACAAGTGGGGTCATGTAAATCTGATTATTAATGAGAAAACGGAGCCATTTCCCACTATCTTGATGTATGACAATGAAATGTTCTTATCTTTGAATGAATGAGTGAGACATCGATATTAAAATGATGTATGGAATGTTAATGATGAATTGTAAGGGTTTCATGTTCAGTATATAAGCATTTGAAGTCATTTTGTGAAGTTTCATAACATTTGGAGAAGGTTGAGTCTCGTTTCCCCCATGGTCGAGACTAGTTGTTTTGTATCTGATTGAAGTGAATTATAGAAGGGTTTATGAACTGAATGGAGATTCCCTTGAGACCAAATTGAAGTCCCCTTGAATTCCCCTTCCTCTGATCTGAAATTCGAAAGGGTTGAGTTGCATTTGGAGAGCCAATTTCATCACACACCCTAGGGGGATTTGAACCAACAATTGCTAGTAAAAATCCCTATCTTGACCAGATTTGAAAGAGGAGTTGCAGAAGTCATGTGAACACTCCAAAGAATCCATAAAAATTATAAATATGTATTAATATCATCCAAGTACCTTCTATAGCAATGATCATTTGGATCTATTTGGAGCCATCCACCCTTGGGGGTTTGAGCCTCAATTTACTAGTAAATTCCCTGAATTCTATTGGATACCTATTCGATCCCAAAAACACATATAATGATGGATATATAATTTAATTAATGTATAATAAAAGATCCAATTCTCAGACCCATCATTAGTGGAGGTTGTACAGTGTTTGGAAGAGCTTTGTTCCAAGACCTAAGGGGGATTTCCACTTCCCAAGTTGACCAGTCTTGTCCCGAAACTTCTTCCATTGAAAAGTGAAGACAAAGGTTGGGTATACTAGTTCATTATATGTCTGATAGATGTGTTAATGTGTCCCATGACCCCTCATGACCTTCCTCACCAAGTTTGAAAGTATTTTGAGGAGTTTGAATCAGTTGCATACATATACTTAGAGTTGAAATTTGGTGAATTTGAGCATATTGGGAAATTTTATTAAGCATGGACATTACATTATCTTACATTTACTTATCAGTATCTATTTTATGCCTTAGTATTGGTAATTTATCCACCCTTTTCGATTCCCTTTCTGTTATTATACACCAGAAAACAAAAGATCCAAATCAATCAACCTTTACTTTAAAGATGTGCTAGCCATGCCCTCTCCGAAGTCATAGTGCATATTTTTGCACTAACAGATACAGTCTTGCGTACGCCTAAGAGCACGATTCGAAAAGCAGTTTTCAATCCCAATGCTCGGGTAGCTCAGAACTACAACATTGTAGAGGACTTGGCACAAGCTCCTTGTGCCATGTCGACGCTAGAAGTCTTACAGAACTGTCCCAATCAGCGTAAGACTCTTCTCGCTGCCATCAATGATGTAGACCCAAATTCCTCAAATACAATCATGTTTAAACTTGAGTATTTTAAACTGAGGCTTTTCCATCAGTTGGCTTTCCAAATTGCCACGAAGTTTGTTGGGAAGACAATCCATCGTACTGTGTTAGATGAAGGAGCCTCCACCTAGGTCATGTCGTTATCTTGTTGGCGAGCCATTGGATCTACAGAATTAAACCGTTCCCCTACTACCCTGAAAGCATTCAATGGTCGTGGATTCCAACCCCATGGGTTGTTACAAGCCTTGGCAGTAGAGCTGGGGGGAAAGACTGTGACCATTAACGTGGAAGTAGTCGCTGCCCCATTGGATTATAACCTCTTGCTTGGTCGTAACTGGTCTTATGCCATGAATGTGGTCGCATCATCTGTCTTCCGGATTATGCAATTCCCCCATCAAGGTTGAATTGTCACCATCGACCAATTGGAATTCTGTACACCGGACATCGCTACTCATCCTGGAGACAATGTCCCCTTGCTAGGGAAATCCTTGCAGCTATATGAGAGCATGGGGGTCAGCCTTATAAAAGATTCATCTCTTATGGGCATATTTCCAACCCCGGATCTCCCTAACCATGTTGCCATGGTGAACATGATCTCCTCCATGATCCCATCATCATCGAACTCTATTGATCAATGGCTCGTGCCCAACCTCACGACAATGCACTTGATTGGAGACACCATGCCTCTATCACCAGCTGAATCTACTTACGAGGCCATCCAATTAGCCCCCGATGACCACTCTTTAGTGGCATCTTCATCTTGTTCTCTACAGTTGAATTCCTCTCTACCAGATCCTTTGCTCCATACTTTTCACTCCGACGAGTCCATTACGGATATTATTAGTGTAGATGAACCTCCGTGGGAAGACCTCCATCATCGGTCGTCTTTCCTACCACCCATCGATTCTGTGGAGAACAAAATTACTACCTTGTTGTCACCGGATGTTGTTCCTTGCCCCCAATCTCCAATTCTTACTTCTGATACGGTCAGAGAGGGAAACTTGGAGAACATTACGCCCACTATTCCGATTAACATCTCGGCCACACCTGGAGTCGTGGAACATATCCAACTTGGCCAGAACTACTCTCCCGAAGAGATCACCACATATACGGCCTTGTTCAAACAATTCTGCGACGTCTTTGCATGGACCTATGAGGAAATGCCCAGGATTGATCCTTCCATCGTTGTACATGAGATCAAGACATATCCTGACGCTAAACCTGTCCGACAAAAGTTATGTCCCATGCACCCTAGAAATACTGCGGCTATAAAGGTTGAGATTGAAAAGCTGTTGAAGGCCGACTTCATCTACCCAGTTCCCTTAACAGAGTGGGTCTCCAATGTCGTCCTTATGAACAAAAAGTAGGGCATCATTAGGGTTTGTGTCGATTAAAGGGATCTGAATAAGGCTTGTCCTAAGGACAAATACCCTACCCCGTTCATCGACCAAATCGTCGACAACTCCACCGAAAGCGTCATCTTCTCTTTCATGGATGGTTTTTTTTTGGTTATAATCATATCGAGATCCACCCGACCGATCAACACAAAACTGCTTGTATCTTCCTCTGGGGCACGTTTGCTTATCACAAACCACCCTTTGGCCTTAAAAATGCTGGTGAAACGTTCCAGCGGGCCATGTCATATGATTTTCATGATGTGAAGGACTTTGTGGAGCCATACCTCGACGATCTTCCTACTCATTCAACTCATCGTGAGTTCCAAATAGATCATATGATGGTTGTTTTCCTCACATGTAGACGATATAACATCTGTCTAAACCCTCACAAACGCATATTCTGCGTCGAGTCAGGACACCTCCTAGGTTTCAAAGACAAGATTCGAATTGATCCCCTGAAGGTGGAATCTATCATCGCTCTCCCACCTCTCACCGACATCCCGGAACTTCAAAGTTTGCAAGGGAAGGAAAACTACCTTCAACATTTTGTATGTAATTTTGCTGAGAAGACACAGGGATACATGCGGTTGTTGAAGAAGGACGTCCCCTTCATTTTGGATGATTATGCCCAACAATCCTTTGACAACCTAAAACATGCCATCACACACGCCCCTGTGATCCAACCGCCCAATTACTACAAGGATTACATCCTTTATCTCGCTGCTTCCACTACCACAATCGCCATGGTCTTGGTCTAGGAAGACAACAATGCCTAGGAACATGTGATATACTATCTGAGTAAGGGTCTCCTTGACCCCGAAACCCATTACTCACATGTCGAGAAACTCACTCTCGCAACAGTCATTGTTGTCCAGAAGTTCCTCCATTATATCCTGTTTCGCATTACGACTATCATAGCCGACTCTAACCCCATGTACCACGTTCTTATGCGTCAGGTGCTCTGGGAAAAATATCCATGCTGGATTGTTATCCTTCAGGAATTCGATCTCCAGTTCGAGAAGGCCAAATCAAAGAAATCTTTGGTTTTTGCAGAGCTCATCTGCGATCTTCCCCATACTGACACGGAGACTGATCCCATCGAATCCCTCCCTGATGAGTCGTTGTTTCTTATCCGTATGTCTGACCCCTGGTATGAAGACATCACGTTATATCTCCAAACCCAATAGTTCAATCCTCAACTGTCTCATGACGAACGCCGTCGCATACGCCATCACACCAAGTATTACTTGATCATTGGTGATACCTTGTACTGTCGTGGTGTCGATTCCATCCTCTGACATTGCGTAACTCACGAGGAGGCTGAACACGTTCTAAATGATTGTCACGCTGGGGATTTTGGTGGTCATCTTTCTAGGATGGATACAACCCAAAAAATACTACGTGCTGGATACTACTGGCCTTCTATCTTCAAAGATTGTATCGACGTCATCAAAAAGTATCCTCCCTGCCCGCCGTTTCATCACAAACCGCATGCTCATCCAGCCCCATTACATCCCGTTATTTCTGTCAGCCCCTTCGCTAAATGGGGCATTGATTTCATGCATTGCAAGCCTACCTTGGCTGGGGGGCATGGTTACGTCATCGTTGTTGTTAACTATTTTACCAAGTGGGCCGAGGCTATTCCTACGTACAATGAAGATGAACAAACAACCGCACTCTATATGTTTAATCACGTCATTGCGAGATTCATAGTCCCACAAGCCATCGGTACAAACCATGGATCCCATTTACAGAACAAGATGGTAGATAAATTGAGCGTTAGATTGGGTTTTTTCCATGAGAACTCAACTCCATATTACCCACAATCTAATGGACAAGTAGAGGCCATCAACAAGGTCTTGAAAACCATGATCCAACGTATGGTGGGTACACACAAGTCTAACTGACACAACATGATCTTTTCCACCTTATGGGCATACCGGACCTCCGTCAAGACTTCCACCAGATTCACTCCTTTCCAATTGGTTTATGGACTGGAGGCATCCTACCTATTGAGTGCAAGATTCCATCATTGAAAATTGTAGTCAAATTTCTTCCAAACACTATTGCCGAGGAAGAACGCTTTCTACACTTGGGCTAAACTCGATGAAACGCGTCGTGATGCTGCTCTTGCTAACGAAGCACATAAAAGGTGCATCAAATCCCAATATGAAAAGTCTATCAAGCCTCGTATCTTTAACAAGGGAGATTTGGTCCTCAACTATGACCAAGATCATGATAAACTGGGGGCAGGCAAGTTTGAGTCCATGTGGCACGGGCCATATGTGGTTAAACGTGTTTTGGAGAAGGGAGCATATGAAATTGAAGACTATGATGGAATATCTTTGGGAGAGACTCGCAACAGGCTCTACCTGAAGCGGTACTATGCCTAAGTTTTTATGCACTAGTAATCTGTATATATTGTACATGGTGTGTGTTTTGTGTGGTGTGACATTTTTCTTGAGTGTGTTAGGATCTTGTTTCTACGCTTATACCATGTTCTTCTTGAATGTGCAGATGGAAACATGTGTTGGATTTGCAGACGACGTGAGTCGGCATACTCGTAACCTCGCTTTGGTAGCTTGGGTGCTTTACTCCCCTATTGGCGAGCTCATTAGTTCAACATGGAGTTGTCTAGGGTAGGAAACCAATAATGCTGCCGAGTATCACGCGGTGTGTTATACCTCCATATTTCACAGTGTCGTATCTTTACCATAAAAATAGTTGATGACACTTCCCCTACTGCTTAAAACACCCAGAAGAGAAAAATGATGAATGATCCTTGAAGACAAACCTGTCTTGTCAAGAATCAACCCAGCTGAGACTTCATATACCTACACTACCGTGCCTTGCTCAAGCTTAAGGGAGCGGTAGTCCACACTACCGCGCTATGCTCCTTCTCTACCACGTGGTACTACTGCGCTATGCTCTGTTGAAGAGGCGCGGTACTACTTTTTTAGCCTTTTTTCCATGGCTTGTGGAATCTTGATCTTCAAGAGATTTTTGAGGATTAGCATCTCTGATTCGATCCTAACTCACTTTCTCAGATTAGTGGGCCTGATCCACTAAACACTCCCAAGATCCATCCTTCTCTCTTGTTGGTTAACCCTACTACACACTATAAGAGAGAGACCTTCCATGAGCAAAGGGGAGGACTCTTGGAGATATCAAACCTATGATCTTGAATCTTTATGGAGATAGCTAGAGGAGAAAGCACTTGGAGCTGGGAGTTGGCTTGGACATCAAGCAACCATTTTAAGTGACTTCAAGTTGGTAATAAAACATAACTTGTCTTGTTTCCCAAATCATGTATGTTGATCTTGTTTCAATCATATGATTTGTTTCTGCTATAGATTTAGATTCTAACTCATATTTCAAGATTGCTAGAAGATTGTATATGCTTGTATCTTGGTTTATTCTAATAGGTTCATTCGCGAGGACTTGAGAATCGAAGCATCGACTAAGACGAGCAATTAAATCAAAGGTCAGTTAGATCTCTTCCGTTTCTTTCAGCAATATAATCTTGAGATGTTTGTTTAGATATAGGAATTCAAGGTAGCATTTGTTATCTTTTTGTCTTAGTTTAGATTCAGTTAAGTCTACTTTAACCTAAGAGAGTTTCTACCTATCCGTAGGGAGAAATATCTACAACAAAAACTGGCGACTCCGCTGGTTTGAACCCCATTTGATTGATTTATTTCACTTTCAGTCATTTTTGATTGTGATTCTTCTTTCTCTTCAAACCAGTACTGAATTTTGGTCTCTTTGACCTCTATTCACCCCTTCTCTCTACATCTTCTTTCCCTTTGTGATCAGTGAGTCCTCTGGGTCTGCAGCAACCCTAAAAAATTAAAATTTTTCTTCAAAAGTTGCGTTTTCCCATCCTTTGCAACAGTACCGCGCCCCCATTACTGCCTACAGCGCGGTAGTACCGCGTACCCAGCGCTCTTACCAGCGCGGTAGTGTACCAGTACCGCGTTTTAGTCAACTTTTCCCACGTGGTAGTGTCTGCAATTTCTCATTTTTTCTTTCCTGTTTGGTTTCTGAGTCAATTTTTGATTTTCTCTGCCTTAGTTTGGTGTTTTCTGTTGCTTATTACTATCTTGTCCATTTGCACAGTCATTTGTGGTTTGTTTACCCTTTGGTTTGAGCTTGATTATTTTTGTTGAGTTAGTGGCATTATTTAGATATTGGGTCACCCCTTCGATTTGATTGCATTGGCTTGATCTTCCCATCACAGCTAAACTATTACTACTGTCCTCTTTTACTGGATTGTGTATCTTTCATAATCACATTGTTCTTATAACGATCATCTTTTCCATTATTATCATTAAAATATATATTGGAAATTATCATTGGAGAACATTTGTGTTGTTTGGATTGAAATGATCTAGCAGTATTATCATGCATTAGGAAGTGAACCATTCAATTTGTCACATAAATTCTCATTTTTGAAGCATACTAGTTGCAGATCAGTGGAATTTGGAAAGAAGTGTTTATTTCAGTTTGGCTTTACTTAGAAAAAGAAAACAAAAATTCTGTTTTGAAGTGGTTTTTTCATTGTTTGTGAAAGTTCCATGCATTTATGATCGAAGAACTCTCTCTTTCCCATAGCTAGTTTTCATCGAATACAAGGCTTATTTCGATTTATTCTCACTTGCATGGTTTGGGTCATCACAACACCACCAAGTTTCACGTCCATTTACCCGATTGAGTAATACAACCACTAAAATTAATCTCCCTAACTAAACCAACATTAACCTCACTTGAGGAAATCAAAAGAATTTGGTAGTTAGGTAGGACACCGGGGATAGGCATCCAAATAATTCCCCCTTGTCATTATCATCTGAGACATAGTTGTTGTCCTCTAGGGAACTAAAATCCTCTAGTATTTGTTGACATGGTCATAAACCAGTTTGTGGAGGGGCCTCCTGACTCTTTTTAACTTTCAGGGGTTAAACCGCCGCGAGATTGAGAACCGGACGAACTCTGTGGAATGCTGCACTCCACTTAGCCCTAAGGCAACATTGATCATTGTCTTCCTTGTGTTATAGGGCCACCATACTGATAATGCAAGGGTGATAAGGAAGAAGCACCAAAAACCTTTTCCAACGTGTCATGAACGAGGTAGCTTAGTGACTTTTCTACTAGGGCTCTTTTACCCAGGATCCCTTTCGGTAGAGGGATATCCTTCTATTATTGGTCTCTCACATTGTATTGTTCGACTTGGATTTCATCACCTTGCGAAGGATACAACTTGTTGAGGTCTCCAACTCTTAGTTAGGAAGTTTGCTTGTTATCTCATCTTAATAGAGGGTCATTTTTTCTTTTTACTGACTGCTTGTTGGCATTCTGGCCATTTTTGTTTCCAGCTCGCTTACTGGGATGCCGGTCTCAGTATAGATTTTAAAGATTGCTTTTTTGGCCCGCGAGCCTTACTTTTTCTAGCTCCTCTTTTGCACACTCGGCTGCATTAGAGTTTTTGAGTTCTTTGTTACGAAACTGCCCCCGGATTTCGTATTCCTACCATTATGTCAGAACCACCACGGAGATCACGAAGAGTACAGGGCCGAAGCTCGCCACCACCACCACCACCACGGACCTCTGGTCCACCTACATCACGTATTCCCGCCCCTCCCAGCCGCGGTGCCGGATGCGGTAACGTTCCACTGCTAATACGCACTACATCTTCAGTTCCTCCTATAACTGTTACTGATAGTACAGTCTCAGAACCCCTTGCAATTTCTGAAACCACTAGTACACCTGAGACTCCCACTGTCTCTTCACCCACTGTCATTCTAGATATATCTGTCACAGTGGACAACACTACAGCGGCTAAAACTAGTATTGCCCAAGATACTAGACCGGAGGCCATCATCATCCCCGATGTCAGCACTACCCTTCCACCAGAGACTTTCTACGATGTTTTGGAAGGATCTATTGGCACCACCGAAGGATCTGACCAAGATATATCCGAATTGATTGCAGTCCCGGGTGGATACGTCGAAGTTATCGAAGAAACCCAACTTCCTGACACACCTTTTGAACCTGACTATGGATTTATCACTTCCCAAGCGGAACCTCCGCCTGTTACCACGGCGCCATCCAGTGTTCATCCACAGGAAACCGGTTCTTCCAGAAACATACCTCGTACAGTATCCCTCCCCAACCTCCCTTCGGGACACGAGATCATGGCCTCCATTCAGTCTAGTATGGTTAGTCTAGCTAACTCCCCGTTAGCGTCGACACAGTTTAAACGTCATACAGAGAAAATGCTCTCGACAGCTTCTAGATATCCCCCTGTTACCCGACCTCTCGACTATCGGGCTCCCAACGTTCCATCTAGCACAGAATTTCATCACTCCTATGCAAACGATTTTGGACCTTCGGATGTCACTATACCTTGGTTCCCTCCGGACCCCGAAAACCCTTTCCAGGATACGAACCTGGACCCAGTCTTCGATACTCCTCCTATTGTTGAAGATGCTATGGACGAAACCCTTGACACCCCTAGGTTAAATTCCCCACATTTACTGCCATCACACATGTTTGGTGCACATTCTATGAGGGATAAACCAGTATTTTCTCCATCCCCGCCCGTCACATATGGAAGACCCCCTCCACAAATCGGCACCTTTGGCGCCGTTGGCCAATCGACACTATCTCACCTTGCTAGTATCGGAAGAACACCAAGTCATACCGCTGGATCATCCATATTGACCGGAGGTTCACCTTCAACCACTATCTACACCATTTCAGGAGGTGGACAACCGACTGTTGCGACCCCTAATCCCAACAACCAACCCCCTCCTGGCGGGCCATCAACCCAGCCTACTGGAGGACAATCCTTTGTTGGAAACCCCGATCCTAGTCACCAACCGCCTCCCATCGGGCCATCAACCCAACCTATTGGAGGACAACCCTTTGTTGGGAACCCCGTTCCTAGTTAACAGCCTCCTCCTATAGGACCATCCAACCCATCTGCTGGAGGGAAACCCATCGGCACCATCCAACAGCCCTCCCAAACAGCAGCATCTGCTCAGTATGGTATGTACAACACACTTGGCAGCGGACAACCTTATACCGGTTTCCCAACTGGGCCTCATCTTCAACATCCCTCGTCAAGCATGCTTCCTTCTTGGGGATCTCAAATCCCACAAAACGGGGGGTACTCATTGTTTGGAAACTGGAACCAAGCTGGGGGAAAATCTCAAATTCCCCCCAACTTGAATTCTGGCCTCCCCTATCCTTCGGCTGCAACAACTACATGGAACCCATCCCTTCAATTCCCACATCTTCATCAAGGTGGAACCCATATTCCATGGACACCACTGTTACAACCACCCCCCAACCCTGCTATGGGTAACCCTCCACTTACTCAAAGTAGTGGTAACATTCCCGGGACACAACAACTCCAAGGAACATTTCCCCAACAAGGAGCAGCAACCATTCCTGGGACACAACAACCCCAGGGTACCATACCTACCATCCCCACTCAGCAGAACATCCAACAACCGGTTACCACCGTGATTCCTAGTCAGGTAATGACTTCCAACACACAACCGGTTAACCAGATGGCCTATTACCCCCAGAACTTCCAGCAGTACCCCGCGGGAAACACATATGGGTATAACACGCAATAATATACTATGGAGGGCCCCCCAGGTTTCTCTGCACCATACGGTTATTACTCATACTCGCAGACCAATCGTCAACTTCCCTTTTTGGCCACGCTAGATTTACCTGATTTGTCGAGGCTCATTAACGATCCTATATGGCATGAACCTCACTGGCCACCTATTCCAGCCAAACTCCCATTGGACATTCCTAAGTTCGATGCCAAGCCCGGGGAAGAACCCGAGAACCACGTGATGACCTTCCATATTTGGTTTTCATCCAACTCATTGATGGATGACTCCATTCGGCTATGGCTCTTCCAGGGCACGCTTACTGGAACAACAGCAAAATGGTACATCGAGCTGCTACAACACTCCTTTCATGATTTTAACACCTTGGCTATGTAGTTTCTGACCCATTTCCAATTCCCCATATGGTATGTGACTGGAACAGAACTGTTAACCTCGTTGCGTCAAACCACTTCTATGCATATTTTGGATCACATCCATGAGTGGCGTCGACGCCGTAGGCTAATCAAGGCACCCATTCCGGATCATCTACTTGCTGATTGGTTCACAAAGTCATTCTTGCCTCCCATAGCCAGAGACATTTCTATGTGCGAGCTGGTTACAGAGGAACAAGCCATATCGGTAGCCCAGTAAATGGATTTGGTATACACCCAATCCGACACTTTACATGAACTTCTTTCCCACGCCACCTGTGTCACTACTGATCCAACTAAGCCTGCCGCTGAACCCCCTATCGATGGTATTGTCGGTTCAGTTAAGGCCTAGCCTACCATTCAACCGACGGGGCAACAAGCTTCTGCTTCCCCCGCTCTACCCCAGGTTGCTCCAAAAGCTTCTACCTCTCCCGCTGTCTCCTCCGAAGTGAACGCAGTTCAATCTACATCACAACCATCCGGAGGAAAGAAGAAGAACAATTGTGGAAAGTCCAAGAAGACTTCTAACTAGCAGGAGAATACCAAACCACAACCCACCCACAACGACCCGAAACCATGTCGGAAGGCTAATTTTCCCTGCCTGATTTGTCAAGATGATCACTACACGCGTGACTGTCCCTACAAGGATAAAGTCAACAAATTCGTTAAAGGATCCTCTCATCCGGCAGTGTTAACTGACCCTTTCCCTCAGCAGCAACAACAAATGGTTTCCCAAGAAACCCCACAAGGGGGCAACCCGAACAACCTATCTTGCGGAGAGATGTACGCAAACCACGAAATCCTGATGACGAGTAATGAAGAGATTCACATAACCACTCGTTCAAAGACATATGAAAAACCCCCAAGTTCAAACAAAAAATCAGAGACAGCCAAAGGAAAGTCTCCTGTTGAAGATCCTTCTCCTACCCCTCCCCCTAACGGCCATCTCCACATCGAGAGACCACTTACGGAGACAGTGCTACGCCCACCAAAGGGCACCATACGAAAAGCGACATTTAATCCCAACGCGCGAGCTGCCCAAAATTACAACATTGTTGAGGATTTAGCTCAGGCACCATGCGCCATGTCGACTCTCGAGGTTCTCCAACACTGCCCTACGCAGTGCAGAACCTTACTTTCAGCACTGGGGGCAATGGACCCGGATACTTGAAACACCATCATGTTTAACTTGGAGTATGTAAAACCTCGGCTTTCCCATCAGCTAGCCTTCCAGGTTCATACAAGAATCTGTGGAAACAATATCCATCGCACTGTCTTAGATGAAGGTGCCTCCACGTCGATTATGTCTTTGAATTGTTGGAGAGCCTTAGGCTCACCCGAAGTCACGTCATCTCCCACTACTCTCAGAGCATTTGATGGACACGGTTTTCAACCTTATGGACTCATTCCCGCGATTGGTGTTGAACTTGGGGGCAAAACAGTATCCGTATACATCGAAGTCGTGGATGCACCATTAGATTACAATATTCTACTTGGTCGAAATTGGTTTTACGCCATGACTGCCATAGCATCTACTGTCTTTCGGATCATGCAATTTCCTCATGAAGGGAAAATTGTCACCATAGATCAGCTTGATTACTGTATCCCAGACTCTCATCCAAACTCTGCCAACACTGTCCCGTTATTGGATCAACCTTGGTACTGGTTCCAAGACATTGGCGTTGGTCTTATGAAGGATTCTTCCCTTATTGGAGTTTTCCCAAAGCTAGGGTCCCACGTTCAACCAGTCAACATGATATCATTGAATGTCACCCCTTCCAATGATTCTTGAGTGATCCCGAGTCCCACTGAGATTGAAAACTACAGAAACTCCATGCCATTAAATGGAAACCTTGCAGCATACGAAGCGATCCAGTAAGACACCGATTAGGTTGATTTTTCTACCCATCACACCGTGGCGCAGCTCTCGTCTGAGACTCATTCATCCCCACCACTTATCGATCCTCTCACATTGATTTTTCCCACTGACGAATCAATTATGGAGGTTATGTGCAGTGATGAGCCACCATGGGGAGATTTCCATCATCGATCTTCGTTCCCCACCATTCAAACGATTGAGCCCGATACAAAATCAATCCCTTCACTTGTAATGGTTCAAACCAAGTTTCCCACTTCCCTCAATGAAGTATTTTCCGAAGGAAACTTGGCCAACCTTATGGAAACCACTCCCATTGACATTTCAGTGAAGCCTGGCGTCATGGAAAATGTTCATATTGGAAAGACATGCACTCCCACCGAAATGGAGTTCTACATTGCCTACTTTAAAACTTTCTGCGACGTTTTTTCCTGGAGTTATGAAGAAATGACAGGAATCGACTCGTCTATCGTGGTCCACGAGATTCCAACTTTTCCTGGCGCCCGACCTGTTTGGCAGAAAATCCGACCCGTCCATCCTTGTAAGGCAGCCGCTATCAAAGCAGAAGTTGAAAAGCTTTTGCGTGCTGTTTTTATCTATCCTGTCCCACTGACAAAATGGGTATCTAATATCGTTCCCATAGCCAAGAAACAGGGTAGGATTAGAGTCTGTGTCGATTACCATGACTTGAACAAAGCTTGTCCAAAGGAAAACTACCCAACTCCGTTCATCAACCAGATCATCGATAACTGCGCTGGGAGTGTCATCTTTTCATTTATGGATGGCTTTTCTGGCTATAATCAGATCGATATCCTCCCAACCGACCAACATAAAACAGCCTTTATCTGCCCATGGGGAATTTTTGCATATCGAAAGCTACCTTTTGGCCTAAAAAATGCTAGGGAAACTTTCAAACGGGCGATGTTGTATGCATTTCACGATATCAAACATATTGTAGAACCATATCTTGATGACCTTCACGCTCATTCTCAGACCCAGGAAGATCATCTTGATCACTTAGGCGCCATTTTTGCAAGGTGCCGTCGCTACAATATCCGTTTGAATCCACATAAATGCGTCTTTTACGTTGAAGCCAGAAATATTTTAGGATTCATAATCTCCAAACACGGCATACGATTGGACCCTGCGAAGGTAGAAGCTATTCTAGCCCTGCCTTCCCCCACGAACATACCAGAACTTCAAAGTTTGCAGGGGCACGCAAAATTTCTACGCCGCTTTATTTGCAATTTCGCCGAGATAACAAAAGGCTATATGAGGCTTCTAAAGAAAAATACCCCATTCATTTGGGACGACGAAGCCCAACGCTCCTTTGATCATATAAAGGCAGCCTTAACTAAAGATCCTATGATTCAACCCCCCAATTACACATGGGATTACATTCTTTATCTCGCAACTTCGATTTCCACCATCGGTATGGTGTTAGTCCAAGAAGACAATAACGACATAGAACATGTGGTATACTATCTTAGTAAGAGTATTCTCGACTCCAAAACTTGCTATTCACATGTTGAAAAATTGGATATGGCAACAGTTTTCGCTGTCCATAGGTTTCGTCATTACATTCTACTCCGCTAGACCACTGTCATAGCGGATTTCAATCCAATGTACTATATCCTCACACGTCAAGTGCTTGGGGGAAAATATTCTCGTTGGATTGTCATCCTACAAGGGTTTGACTTGGAATTTCCCAAAGCCAAATCCAAGAAATCTTTGGTCTTTGCCGAGTTGATTTGTAACTTGCCCCGTGCTACTGAGCAACCTGAGCCCATCGATTCTCTTCCCGATGAATCGTTGTTCCTCATTAGCACGTCAGACCCATGGTATGGGGATATTTTACTATATCTCCAAACCCAATGTTTCCTCCCTGACCTCAACTGCGACGAACATCGACGTATTCGACATCATGCCAAGTACTACCTCATAGTCAACAATACCCTTTATCGGCGTGGTGTCGATACTGTTCTTCGACGCTGTTTGACTTTAGATGAAGCGGAACACGTTCTTAATGACTGCCACGCTGGAGCATGTGGTGGTCATCTCTTTGGGATGGCTACGGCCCAGAAGATACTGCGAGCGGGATATTTCTAGCCCTCGATTTTCAAAGACTGCATTGAAACGGTTAAGAAATGTCCACCCTGTCAATTCTTTCATAGTAAGACACGCTCGCACCCTGCTCCACTCCACCCTGTTATTGTCGTCGGCCCATTCTCCAAATGGGGCATAGATTTCATGCACTGTAAGCCCACTTAAGCCGGGGGGCATAGCTATGTCATAGTAGCTGTTGACTATTTCACAAAATGGTCTGAAGCGATGCCTACTTATGCTGAAGACCACAAAACAACAGCACAGTTCATATTCAACCACATTATAGCTAGGTTCGGTGTCCCACAATCCATCGTAACCGATCATGGCTCCCACTTCAGGAACCATATGATTGAAGAATTGAGCGCCAAGTTGGGTTTTCATCATGAAAACTCAATCACGTACTACCCACAAGCTAATGGCCAAGTGGAAGCCATTAACAAAGTTTTGAAACGCATGATTCAACGAATTGTGGGTACTCATAAGTCCAATTGGCACTCAGCTCTTTTTTCGGCATTATGGGCATACCGAACCTCAGTAAAAAGTGCTACCGGGTTCACACCATTCCAACTGGTGTATGGCCTGGAAGCCATTTTACCAATTGAATGTGAAATCTTGTCACTTAAGATACCCATAGAGATACTTCCCCACACCACTTCCGAAGAGGAACGGTTTCTATACCTAGCCAAGCTAGATGAAACTCATCGAGATGCTACTTTAGCCAACGAAGCTCATAAAAAATGCGTCAAAGCACAGTATGACAAATCCGTTCAACCTCGGGTTTTCAATGAAGGTGATCTCGTACTCACATACGACCAAATGCACGATAAACTTGGAAAAGGAAAGCTAGAGTCTATGTGGTACGACCCCTTCGTTGTAAAATGTGTTTTGGAGAAGGGAGCCTCTGAACTTGTCGATTGTGATAGCACGCCACTGGCACAGCCCCGCAACAGGCGGTACCTCAAACGTTTCTACGCGTAGGTTCATCCTGCGCGAGATACTTTTTGTACATAATGTACCTAGTTTATTTTCATTTATCTTTTGTATGCACGCACGGATCTCATGTACCCATTCTTACCTTGACTTGTGCTTTTATGCGCAGATGTCTGCCTACTTCGGATTCGTCGACATACCCAGAACCTCGCTTCCGCAGCATGGGTAATTTATTCTCCCACTGGCGAGTTGTTATCTTCAGGAGCCAATTGTTTGGGTCTCACAACCAACAATATCGCAGAGTACCATGCAGTCATTGGACTCCTGACAGAGGTTGCTTCCCTTGGAATTGACTCCCTATCAGTCTTTCTAGACTCCCAACTCGTGGTTTCTCATTTGAATAGTGTTTACACAGTTCGTGATCCTATCCTACTTCGCTTATTTCGAAGGGTACGCCTCTTGGAACGATCTTTTAATTTTATTTCATATCAACACATACCAAGAGAATTCAATTGAGTAGCTGATTCATTAGCTAATTACATTTTGGATTGGCATCTTGCCCATACATAAAAATACATCATAAAATGAACACACAAGTCATTGTAAATAAATAGATCATAAAAGTAGGTCCATGTATATATATCACTGCATATAAAATTGTTTTTTCTCAAAATACATAAAGTTTGTGTTCATAAAGACAAAATTTGGGATCTAATCCCATACAAAAATTTGGCTCTCAAAAGCCTACATATCATGTACATGCCGCAAAAAGTAAAATGTTGCTATCTAAGGAGATCTGGGAGATCTATCATGTTCCTCCTCAGATTCCTCACACCGTTGGTGATAAAAAACTATAGCCCGAGCCACCCTACGGAGGAGTTGGCCAATACGCCTAGGCACACCTACGGTATGCCGCTGAAGATGCAAAGGGACGTCATCCATCCTCATAGCTGGGACCACATGGGTTAAACCATGTAGGTTCCTCTCTATCTCTCGGACCCCTCCCACCTCATCCGCATCTTCTTCCTCGTCCGAAACAACTCGGTGATCGACACCACCTCGGCGTAACGGCGAGTACCCTACAGGTCTCTGTGGTCCACGATTTGCGACATGCACACGTCCATATATTAAAACCTTTTTTTACACATTCCTAAAAAACAATAGAAATTACATATTTGTTATACCTCCATGTTTCACAGTGTCGCATCTCTATCATAAAACGAGTTGACGACACTTTCCCTATTGTTTTAAGCCATCCAAAAGAGGCAGATGATGAGTCAACCTTGAAGGTGAATCTACCCTGACAAGTTCTGACCCACCTAAGACTTTATCTACACACACTACCGCGTCTTGCTCATTTATCAAAACGCGGTACTAGACATTACCGTGCTATGCTATTTCCCCAAGACGCGGCAGTACCGCGTTCTGCAGTATTTGCAGAATGCGGTACTCTTTTAATAGCCTTTTTCCCTTGGCTTGTGGGATTTTGGATTTTCGAAGATAAGGGAAGATTGGGGTCCCTGATTCGATCTCAACTCATTTCCTTTGATTAGAAACCCTGATCCACTTATCTCTCCCTAGATCCACCCATCTCTCTTGTTGGTTAACCTCACCATTCACTATAAAAGAGAGGCATTCCATTGGAAAAGGGAGGACTCTTGAGAGTACCAAACTTATGGTCTTACAGCATTGTGGAGATAGCTAGAGGAGAAGACACTTGGAGCTGGAGGATTGGCTTGGACATCAAGCACCTTTTGTAAGTATTCTTCAAGTTGTAATGGAATAACTTGTCTTGTTTTCCCAAATCATTTGTGTTAATCTTGTTTTAATGATATGATTTGTATCTTTCATAGATTTAGATTCTGACTCATGTTTCAGGTTGCTAGAGAATAGTGCATTCTTGTGTCTTGGTTCCATTTTGACAGGTTCATTCGTGAGGGCTTGGAGATTGGAGCAACTACGAAAACAAGCGTCTGGATAGAAGGTTAGTTAAACTTCTTCTACTCTTTCTAGCATTTTAATCTTGAGATGTTTGTTAGATCTAGGGATTCAAGGTAGCATTTGTTTTGACTTGTTTCTTGCTTTAAGGTTAGTTTAAAGTCTGCTTTAAAGTTAAGAGAGTTTTGGCTTATTCGTAGGACAAAATTCTATATAACAAGAATGGCGACTCCGCTGGTTTTGATTACTGCTTGATTGATTCAATTCACAGTCATTTATCTTTGCATTGTGAGTTTTTGTCGCACTTCAAACCAGTTTGAATCTTGGTCCTTTTTGACCTTTATTCACTCCTCCTCGCAGTATTTATCTCCCTGTTTGATCACTGAGTCCCCTGGGTTGGCAACAACCCTGAAAAATTCATTTCATTTTCTCAAGTTGCGCTTTTTCCTTACCTTGCCACAGTACCGCGCCCTCTGAACTGCCTCTAGCACGGTAGTACCGCGTTCTCTTCCTTAATACCAGAGCGGTACTGTCATAGTGCCGCGCTCCAGTCAGACCATCACCCGCGGTAGTGCCTGCAAGCTTTTAATTTTTTTATTATTATCTTTGCTTGGTTTCCAGAGTCTCTCTCTGCCTTAGATAGTGTTTACTGTTGCCTGTTAGTATCTTGGTCAATTTCCAGTCTGCATGGTGTGCCTATTACCCAGTTTGTGAGCCTGATTGTTGATTGAATTAGTGGCACTTTTGACATATTGGTCATTTTTCCAGTTTGATTGCATTGACTTGATTTTTTCACCACAACCAACTCAACACCACTGTTCTCTGTTACTGAATACTGTAGCTTTTGCAGTCATATTACCATTATCATTTTCAGTAAATTAAAAAGATCATTAGTTGAGAGCAATTTTGTTGTTTAAATTGAAATAGTCTAGTGGTATTTTGCATAGAGAAATGAACCATTGATTTTGCCACATAAATTCTCATTATAGAAGCATTGTAGATTGTAGAATCAGTGCATTGAAAGGAGTGTTTACTTCAGTTTGGCTTTGTTTATAAATCGAAAAAGAAAAATCTCTTGCTTTGATGTTTGCTTGTGAAAAATTTCATGCATATTTGATCGAAGAACCTCTATCTTTACCCTAGCTAGATTTCATCGAAGACAAAGGCTCATTTGTGATTCATTCTCATTTGCATGGTTTGAGTCGTCATAACACCATCAAGTTTCACGTCCACTACCCGATTGAGTAAGACAGCCACTAAAATTAATCACCCTAATTAAACCAACTTTAACCTCACTTGAGGAAATCAAAAGAATTTGGTAGTTAGGTAGGTCACCGGGGATAGGCATCAAAATAATTCCCCCTTGTCGCTTTCATCTGAGACATGGTCGTTGTCTTTAGGGAACTAAAATCCTCTAGTACTTATTGACACGGTCACAGCCAGTTTGTGGAGGGGCCTCCTGAATGTTTCCAACTTTCAGGGGTTAAACGGCCGCGAGATTGAGAACCGGACGGACTCTGTGGAATACCGCACTCCACTTAGCCCTAAGGCAACATCGATCGCTGTCTTCTTTGGAAGGCTGAAGTGCCCAAAACCTTTTCCGACGTGTCATGAACGAGGTGGCTTAGTATCTATTCTACTAGGGCTCTTTTACCTAGGATCCCTTTCAGTAGAGGGATATCCTTCTTATATCGGTCTCTCATGTTGTATTGTTCGACTTGGATTTCATCACCTTGCGAAGGATACAACCTGTTGAGGTCTCTAGCTCTTAGTTAGGAGTTTGCTTGCTATCTCATCTTTGTAGAGGGTCATTTTTTCTTTATAGGGATTGCTTGTTGGCATTCTAGCCATTTTTGTTGATCAACTCGCTTATTGAGACACCGGTCTCAGTATAGATTTTAGAGCTTGCTTTTTTGGCCTATGAGCCTTGCTTTTTCTAGCTCCTCTTCTGCACACTCGGTTGCATTAGAGTTTTTGAGTTCTTTGTTTACGATACTGCCCCCGATTTTCATTTTCCTGTCATCATGTCAGATCTACCACGAAGATCACGAAGACAGCAGGGCCAAAGCCCTCCACCACCACCACCGCCACGGACTACTGGTCCGCCTGCATCACGCATTCCTGCTCCTCTTGGCCGTGGTGCTTGTCGAGGGAACATTCCATCGTCGATACGTACAACGGCTTCAGTTCCACCCGTAACTGCCACTCACAGCATAGTCTCAGAATCTATTGCAGTTTCTGCAACCATTAGCATATCTGAGACCTCCACTGTCACTTCACCCACTGTCATTCCAGATTTATCTATCACAGTGGACATAGTTACCGCAACTGAACCTAGTACAACCCAGAGTACTAGACCAGAAGTCATCCTTCTACCCGATGTCAACACTTCCCGTCCATCAGACACTTTTCACAATGATACAGACGAATCTGTTGGCACCATAGAAGGGTCTGACCAGGACATACCTGGCTTGATTTCAGTCCCAGGCGGGTACATTGAAATCGTTGAAGATACTCGACTTCCTGACACACCCTTTGAACCTGATTATGGTTTCATCACTTCCCAGGCGGATCTTCCGCCTGTTATCACTACGTCACCCAGTGTTCACCCGCAGGAAACGAGTTCTTCTAGCAACGTACCTCGTACTATTACTCTACCCAACCTCCCTCCGGGACATGAAATCATGGCTTCCATCCAGTCTAGTATGGTTAGCCTAGCGAACTCTCCGTTAGCATCGACACGGTTTAGACGCAGCACAGAGCAAATGCTCTTGTCAGTCTCTCGATATCCCCCTGACACTCGTCCTTCTGACTATAGGGATCCCAACATCCCATCTAGCACGAAGTTTCGACACTCCTTTGCAGACGGCGCAGGACCTTCGGATGTTACCATACCTAGGTTCCTGCCGGATCCCCAAAATATTTTCCAGGACATGAACTCGGACCCAGTTTTCGAGGGTCCTCCAACCATTGAACATGTCATGGACGACGCTAATACCCCTGGGCTAAATTCCCCGCATTTGCTGTCATCACCTATATTTGGTGCACATTCTATGAGGGATAACCCAGTTTTTTCCCCATCCTCACCTGTTCGATATGGATGACCCCCTCCGCAAATCGGTACTTTTGGTGCTGTTGGCCAATCCACATTATCATATTTGACCAGCGGCGGAAGAACGCTTAGTCACACTGCTGGATCTTTCGGTTGGACCGAAGGATCACCCTCAGCCACCATTTACACTATCTCAGGAGGTGGACAACCGACTACAGTGGTCCCCAACGCTAACTACCAAATTCCCCCTGGTGGGCCATCAACCCAACCAGTTGGTGGACAACCTTTTGTTGGGAACCCTATTCCGAGTCAACAACCTCCAATTGGTGGGCCATCAACCCAACCAGTTGGAGAACAACCTTTTGCTGGGAACCCAGTTCCCAGTCAACAGCCTCCTCATATAGGGCCATCCAACCTAACTGCTGGTGGACAACCTATTGGCTCGATCCAACAAGCTTCCCAACCAGCAGCGTCTACTCAGTTCGGTATGTACAATCCACCTGGCAGTGGGCAACCTTATTCCGGTGTTCCAACCGGGCCTTACTCTCAACAACCCCTGTCAGGCATGCTTCCTTCGTGGGATACTCAAATCCCACAGAGTGGGGGGTACTCACTTTTTGGAAACTGGAACCAAGCTGGGGGGCAATCTCAGATTCCCCCCAACTTGAATTCTGGCTTCCCTTACCCTTCAGCTGCTACAACTCCATGGAACCCATCACTGCAATTTCCACTCGTTCCCCAAGGTGGAATGAGCCTTCCATGGACACCACCGTCGCAGCCACCCCCCAACCCTGCTATTGGAAACCCTCCACTTACACAATATAGTGGTAACATCCATGGAACACAAAAATTCCAAGGAACTTTTCCCCAACAAGGAGCAGCAACTTTTCCTGGGTTTCAGCAACCCCAAGGTACTATACCCACTCAGCAGAACACTCACCAACCGGTTGCTTACAATCAACCGGTTAACCAGATGGCTTATCATCCACAAAATTTCCAGCAGTATCCCGCAGGAAACTCATATGGGTATAACACACAGCAGTATACTATGCAGGGCCCTCCAGGGTTCTCGGCACCACATGGTTATTACTCATTCCCGCAGACCAACCGTCAACTTCCCTTTTTGGCCACTCTTGATCTACCTGATTTGTCGAGGCTTATCAACGATCCTATATGGCATGAACCTCAATGGCCACCTATTCCAGCCAAACTACCATCGGACATTCCTAAGTTCGATGCCAAGCCCGGGGAAGACCCCAAGAACCACGTGATGACCTTCCATCTTTGGTGTTCATCCAACTCCTTGATGGATGATTCCATCCGACTTCGGCTCTTCCAACGCACGCTCACCGGAACGACAACAAAATGGTATATCGAGCTGCCACAACACTCTTTTCGTGATTTCAACACTTTGTCTATGCAGTTTCTGACACATTTCCAGCTCCCCATCCGGTATGAGACTGGAACAGAACTGCTAACTTCACTGCGTCAAACCACTTCTACACATATTTCGGATCACATCCACGAGTGGCGAAGACGCCGTAGGCTAATAAAGGCACCTATTCCGGATCAGCTACTTGCTGATTGGTTTACAAAATCCTTTTTGCCTCCCATAGCCAGAGATATTGCTATGCGCGGACCGGTTACAGAAGAACAAGCCATCTCGGCAGCACAATACATGGATTTGGTATATACTCAATCTGGTACTTTACATGAACTTCTTCCACATGCCTCCCGCGTTCACACTGATCCAACAAAGCCTACCACTGAACCACCCATTGATGGTATTGTTGGTTCAGTCAAGGTTCAGCCTGCTACCAACTCGACGGGACAACAAGCTTCTGCTTCCCCCGCTTTTACCCAGGCCGCTTCAAAAGCTTCCACCTCTCCTGCTGTCTCCTCCGAAGTGAATGCAGTTGAATCTACGTCACAACCATCCGGAGGAAAGAAGAAAAACAATCGTGGCAAAACCAAAAAGAACTAGCAGGAGAACCCCAAGCCACAACCTACCCAGAATGACCAGAAACCACGTCGGAAAGCTAAGTTTCCCTGCTTGATTTGTCAAGATGATCATTATACGCGTGACTGTCCCTACAAAGACGAGGTCAAAAAGTTCGTTAAAGGATCCTCTCATCCGGCAGTGCTAACTGACCCTTTCCCCCAACAGCAACAGCAAATGGTTGCCCAAGAATCCCCACAAGGGGGCAACCTGACCAATCCTTCCCGTGGAGAGACGTCCACAAACCGCGAAATCCTAATGACAAGTAATGAGGAGATTAATATCACCACTCGTTCAAAGACTTATGACAACCCTCCAAGTTCAAACAAACAATCGGAGATAGCAAAAGGCAAATCTCCTGTTGAAGATCCAATTCCTATTCCCCCCCCTAACGATCATCTCCATATCGAGAGACCACTCATGGACACAGTGCTACGCCCACCCAAGGGCACCATACGAAAGGCGACATTTAATCCGAATGCGCGAGCTGCCCAAAACTACAACATTGTTGAGGATTTGGCTCAAGCACCTTGCGCTATGTCGACTCTTGAGGTTCTCCAACACTGCCCCACGCAGCGCAGAACCCTACTTTTAGCACTGGGGGCAATGGACCCAGATACTTCAAACTCCATCATGTTTAACTTGGAGCACGCTAAACCTAGGATTTCTCACCAGTTAGCCTTCCAGGTGCATACAAAAATCCGTGGAAATGTCATCCACCGCACTGTGTTAGATGAGGGTGCTTCCAAGTCGATTATGTCTTTGAACTGCTGGAGAGCCTTAGGCTCACCCGAGGTCACAACTTCTCCCACTACTCTCAGGGCGTTTGATGGACATGGTTTTCAACCATATGGACTCATTCCCTCAATCGGTGTTGAACTGAGGGGCAAAACAGTATCCGTACACATCGAAGTTGTAGATGCACCTTTGGATTACAATCTCCTACTTGGTCGGAACTGGTTCTATGCCATGACCGCCATAGCATCTACAGTCTTCCGGATTGTACAATTTCCTCATGAAGGGAAAATTGTCACTATTGATCAACTGGATTACTGTATCCCAGACCCCCATCCGAACTCCGCCAATACCGTCCCGTTATTGGATCAACCTCGGTACCGGTTCCAAGACATAGGTGTTGGTCTCATGAAGGATTCTTCTCTCATTGGAGTTTTTCCAGAGCTGGGAACCCATCCTCAACCAGTCAACATGATTTCATCGCATGTCACCCCTTCCGATGATTCATGGGTGATTCTGAGTCCTACTCAGATCCAAGGCTATGGCAATTCCATGCCTTTGAACAGAAACCTTGCAGCATATGACGTGATCCAATCAGCCACAGATTGGGTCGACTGTTCTATTGATCACACCGTGGCACAGCTCTCGACTGAAACTCATCCACACCCACCATTTTTTGATCCTCTCAACTTGATTTTTCCTACTGACGAATCAATCATGGAGGTTATGTGCGGTGATGAGCCACCATGGGGAGATTTTCATCATCGATCTTCATTCCCCACGATTCAGCCACTTGAGCTTGATACCAGACCCAGCGCTTCACTTGGGATGGTTCAAACCAAGTTCCCCACTTCCCTCGACGAGGTATTTTCCGAAGGAAACTTGGCCAATCTTATGGCAACCACTCCCATCGATATTTCAGTGAAGCCTGGTATCGTGGAAAACGTACACATCGGCAAAACATGTACTCCCCTCGAAACGGAGTTCTATAGTGCCTACTTTAAAACTTTCCGTGATGTTTTTGCTTGGAGTTATGAAGAGATGCCAGGAATTGACCCCTCGATTGTGGTCCACGAAATTCCAACTTTCCCTGGCGCCTGACCTGTTCGGCAAAAGCTTCGACCCGTTCATCCTCGTAAGGCAGCCGCCATTAAAGCAGAAGTTGAAAAACTTTTGCGTGCTGGTTTTATCTATCCTGTCCCATTGACAGAATGGGTATCCAACATCGTTCCCGTAGCCAAGAAACAGGGAACGATTAGAGTCTGTGTTGATTACCATGATTTGAACAAGGCTTGTCCCAAGGACAACTACGCAACTCCGTTTATCGACCAGATCATCGATAACTGTGTCGGAAGTGTTATCTTTTCATTTATGGATGGCTTCTCTGGCTATAATCAGATCGATATCCTCCCAACCGACCAGCACAAAACGGCCTTTATCTGCCCTTGGGGGATCTTTGCATATCGAAAGTTACCTTTTGGCCTGAAAAATGCCGGGGCAACTTTCCAACGGGCGATTTCCTACGCATTCCATGACATCAAACATATCGTAGAGCCATATCTTGATGATCTTCCCGCTCATTCTCGGACTCGGGAAGACCATCCAGACCACTTGAGTGCCATTTTCGAAAGGTGCCGGCGCTACAATATACGTTTGAACCCGCATAAGTGCGTCTTCTGTATAGAAGCCGAAAACTGTTGGGCTTCATAGTCTCCAAAGATGGGATACGTCTAGATCCCGCGAAGGTAGCAGCTATCATAGCCCTGCCTTCACCTACCAATATTCCAGAACTTCAATGTTTGCAAGGGCATGCAAAATTTCTACGCCGTTTTATCTGCAATCTGTCCGAGATAACAAAAGGCTACATGCGGCTTCTCAAGAAGAATGTTCCCTTCATATGGGATGACGAAGCCCAACGCTCCTTTGACAATTTAAAGGCAGCCTTAACCAAAGATCCTGTGATTCAACCCCCCAATTACACACAGGACTACATCCTTTATCGCGCAGCCTCGATTTCCACCATTGGTATGGTGTTAGTCCAGGAAGACCACAATGGCATAGAACATGTGGTGTACTATCTCAGCAAGAGTCTTCTTGACTCTGAAACTCGCTACTCACATGTTGAAAAGCTGGCTCTGGCAACAGTATTTGCTGTCCAGAGATTCCGTCACTACATCTTACTCCGCCGGACCACCGTCATCGCCGATTTCAATCCAATGTACTATATCCTCACACGACAAGTGCTTGGGGGCAAGTACTCCCGTTGGATTGTCATCCTTCAAGAGTTTGACTTGGAATTTGTCAAAGCCAAGTCTAAGAAATCTCTGGTCTTCGCTGAGTTAATTTGTAACCTGCCCCGTGCTACTGAGCAATCCGAGCCCATTGATTCTCTTCCCGATGAATCATTGTTCCTCATTAGCACGTCTGATCCATGGCATGGGGATATTCTCTTATATCTCCAAACCCAATGCTTCCGTCCCGATCTCACCCGCGATGAACGGCGACGTATCAGACATCACGCAAAATACTACCTTATAGTGAACGATACTCTGTATCGACGTGGTGTCGACATTGTCCTTCGACGCTGTTTAACCTTAGATGAGGCGGAACGCGTTCTCAACGAATGCCACGCTGGAGCATGTGGTGGTCATCTCTCTGGGATGGCTACGGCCCAGAAAATACTGCGAGCAGGATACTTCTGGCCCTCAATTTTCAAAGACTGCATTGAAACAGTCAAGAAGTGTCCGCCATGTCAATTCTTTCATAACAAAGCACGCTCGCATCCTGCTCCACTCCATCCTGTCATTGCCATCGGCCCCTTTTCCAAATGGGGCATCGATTTTATGCACTGTAAGCCCACTTCAGCCGGGGGGCATAGCTATGTCATAGTAGCTGTCGACTATTTTACAAAATGGGCTGAAGCGATGCCTACATATGCTGAAGACGGCAAAACAGCAGCGCAGTTCATATTCAATCATATCATAGCTAGATTCGGTGTCCCACAGTCTATTGTAACAGATCATGGTTCTCATTTCAGGAACCATATGATCGAAGAACTAAGTGCCAAACTGGGTTTTCGCCATGAAAACTCAACCCCGTATTACCCACAAGCTAATGGCCAAGTTGAAGCCATTAATAAAGTCCTGAAACGAATGATTCAGCGCATTGTGGGTACCCAGAAATCCAATTGGCACTCAGCTCTGTTCTCAGCACTGTGGGCATACCGAACCTCAGTGAAAAGTGCTACTGGGTTTACACCATTTCAACTGGTGTACGACCTAGAAGCCATTCTCCCGATTGAATGTGAAATTCCATCACTCAAGATAGCCATAGAGCTACTTCCACACACTACTTCTGAAGAGGAACGGTTTCTATACCTAGCCAAGCTAGATGAAACCCGCCGTGACGCCGCTTTGGCTAATGAAGCTCACAAAAAACGCGTCAAAGCTCAATACGACAAATCCGTTCAACCTCGGATCTTCAATGAGGGTGACCTCGTACTTACATATGATCAGATGCATGATAAGCTTGGAAAAGGTAAACTTGAATCTATGTGGTACGGCCCCTTCATTGTAAAACGTGTCTTAGAAAAAGGAGCCTATGAACTAATCGACTGTGATGGTACGCCATTGGCACGGCCCCGCAACGGGCTATACCTCAAACGTTTCTATGCGTGAGGTTACCCTACGCGGGTTACTTGTTGTACATAATGTACTTAGTCTGCTTTTTGCTTTCTTTTTAGTGTGCGCATGGACCTCATGTATCCACTCTTACTTTGACTCGTGACTTTATGCGCAGATGTCTACCCACTTTGGATTCGCCGACAGTGCAAGCCAACATACCCGGAATCTCGCTTTCGCAGCATGGGTAATCTATTCCCCCACTGGCGAGTTGATTTCTTCAGGAGCCAATTGTTTAGGTCCTGCAACCAACAATATCGCGGAGTACCATGCAGTCATTGGTCTCTTGACAGAGGTTGCTTCACTCGGGATTGACTCCTTATCAGTCTTTTTAGACTCCCAACTCGTGGTTTCTCATCTAAACTGTGTTTACACAGTTCACGATCCTACATTACTTCATTTATTTCGAAGAGTACGCCTCTTGGAACGGTCATTTAATTTTATCATATATCAACACATACCGAGAGAATTCAATTGTATTGCTGATTCATTGGCTAATTACATTTTGGATTGGCATCTTGCCCATACATAAAAACATCATAAAAAATAAAATGCACAAGTCATTGTAAATATTTAGATCATAAATAGGTCCATATCACTGTATATAAGAGTGTTTTTTCCAAAATACATAAAGTTTGTGTCAAAGACAAAATTGGGGATCAAATCCCATATACAAAAATTGGCCCTCAAAGCCTACATATCGTGTACATGCCGCAAAAATATCAAAAGACCATCTATGGAGATCTAGGAGACCTATCATGTCCCTCATTGGACTCCTCCCGCTGGTGGTGGTAACACACTACAGCTCGAACCACCCTGCGAAGAAGTCGACTGATACGACCAGGTACACCTACAGTATGCCGCTGGAGGTGGTAAGGGACGTCATCCATCCGCATAGCAGGGATACCATGAGTCAATCCCTGCAGGTTCCTCTCAATGTCCCGAACGCCTCCTGCCTCGTCTTCATCTTCCTCTTCGTCAGGAACAACTTGACGATCGACACCACCACGACGTAGTGGAGAGTACCCAGCTGGTCTCTGTGGTCCACGGTCTGCAACATGCATGCGAATATACATTAGGCATCTTTTACACATTCTAAAAACGCAATACAAATTAAATATTCAAAAAGGAAAAAATGCATATCCATGAAGGTCATACCAGAGTCATCCCAATCATCATCCTCTGGAAATGCCAAGTCGATGTCCTCACGGAAATCTACCCCTGAGTAGGGATAGTCATCAATCATAACTATCTGCTCCTCTAGCCAGGAGAAGAAGACCTCGCCAAAGGCTAGCCGCTGAGGTCCCCCGAGGAATCCAGCATAGTCACTCCATCGATCCATCCATGGCTCAGTAGGTGGACGAGGGGACATAGATATCTATGGACGCAGTAGTGGCACCCTTGCCAAAAATAAAGTGACCAGGATGCTCCCATAGCCAAACTGGGTATTTTTCCCAGTCCTACACTTGTGCACTTGTTCTTTCAGATTGGACAACACTGCCTCACACCAGTTGAAAAATGTTCCTCCCATGCACTCTGCTGCGAGATTCACTTGTGTGCGGGATGCCTGATGTGGACTCACGCTTCCTGCTGCACGCGTGATAGTGAATAGTACGGTTTTTACAGGAAGATTTATGACCTCCTTTATGGCCACCTTCCCACTTTTCTTACTCGAACCCGCCTGGCAATACCGAGCAATCAAGTCATCTGTGCTTGATTCTGAAGCTGAGTATCCAGTAAAGTTCACCCCGGCCCCTCTTTTCGAGAGGCCTGTGAGGAAGTAAATATCCTCGAGTTGGATTTCAAGCACATGCTCTCCCACTCGGAAAGCTCGAATGTCAGGGTCCCGCAATTGGATGAGATGAGTGAGAAGATTGGGTTGCTGATGAATCCCTTTGGTTTTGAAGAACTTTAGCAAACCACATTCTCGCAATGCGGTCACGGTTGGCAAGTCATTTTCGGCTGCAAAATCATCCGCTTCGTGCTCTCTTTCCTTCCAGCTTACCATTTTGCTCCGAATAAGTTGCAAATCCCTGCAAAAGGTCAAACAAAGCAATTAGTAACTATTTAGCAACTTAGTTCCAGCAGAAAATTGGAGAAAATTTGATCTTTTAAACTAAAAATTCGCCTTTGCCGCGTCTGAGGGATATTCTACCGCGCGGCAGTCCACACTACCGCGCCTCGGTTTGGGGATACAGCGCGATAATGTTAGACAGTACTGCGTTTTTCGATAGAGCCCCCACGTGGTAATGTGAAGGGCGATTCTTGCCCAAAAGGGCTTGCTAAAAAATCAATTTTTTCCCGGTGAAAGCAAAAATTTCTTACATAAAATGAAAGAGGGGCTCAAGCACTCTTACCTGGTGCAGACGACTGTCGAAATGGTGTCCCAGAACTCCCGGTATGGATCTTTGAAATCTTGCTCCTAAATGGGTGAAAATGTCTCCTTTGGGTAAAAAACACAAATGAATAGTAATTTCTATTTTTTACCATTCCTTATATAGCATTTTTTCACATTTTTTTAATTAATTAATTACTATTTTAAATAGTTGAAATAAACCCTTATTCACATTGCTAATGTCCAATTTTTGAGCATTTATTGACAGGATCCTCAGTAAAAATGCGATACATTCACACTGGTGTTTATTCATGATTTGACCTTCATTTTGAGCCCACTTTATCTTTTTCATGCTCTGGATTTAAAACTTGAAAAAGATTCCAAGCACTTTTACACCCGTGTCGTGCTTGTCAAACTCGAGTAAACGGTATCGAGTACGGTCAGCTTTACTCATGCTCGTTAAACAATGAGGAAAGTATTATCCTGGTTGTATTTTATTCTTTTTTCGGACCAGAATAATTTAAAATTACGAAAAAGACCATAGGAGTCCATAGTTAAGCTCTTTTCAGACTCCTTAAAATTGAAAAGATTGCCAAGTGATCTTGACTCTTTCACACTTGTAAAAGTATTTGAAAGGTCGTCTATTCGGTGATAGGTTACCCCTTTTTCGGCCCGTCTAGACTATTTACGAGAAAGGTATACCTCAGTCAATATCGGATGGGAGAGTTCTCTCGGGAATTGTTTTACACTTTTTCGAGATCGAGGGACTAAATTTTACGAAAAAGTACATTATGGAGCTTCCTTTAAGTTTTTCAGGCTTTCTAAATATGAAAAACTACCGAGTTTTCCTTGGACTCGTTAAAATGTTAACATCGAAGGACCCACTTTGGGATGAACCCCTCCTTTCTCAGGTTCGTAAAACATGTGAGATTGGACTCATCCATGAGATGAGCTACACCGAGCATCTGTTATCCTCTTCAAGCTCGCAACACAAGAAAGAGGTACTTGTCCATCGTGTCGGGGAATATGGGGGGATAAGTCAAGTTTATTTACGGCAGCTTATCAGTCGTTACCTTTGAACATGGCATGTGTCCGTCTCTTGTCTATATTTGGGTATCCATTTTTCACTGAGTTATGGTCATCATCATGAGTCGTCTCCCTGGCCACGAGTCCACTCATCCGGTGTCTATCCTCTATTTATCAATAATCCCTGCTGCTAAGTCCTGTTACATGTCGTTATATGTTCAAAGGGTTGCATTGTTTCGAGTCATTTATTGTGTCAGGCCTCCACTGTGTCAGTACATACTCCATTGCTTCATCATCTTATCATCTGTGCCGATTTCGTGTCGATGATGTGGGAATCATCATGGCCCACCTTCGACGAGTCTATTCCTGTCGACACCAAATCACTATCCGGGAATTAGACTTAGAGATCAACCATTAGTACCTTGGTACCTACATGCCCCAATGGCAGGTTTCCTCGTGTTTGACAGTAGGTTCACATCATTGACCTCTGATCAAGCGATCTCTCAGATGCTCGACATCAACTCATTCATTCGCATTTTGTTGAGATGTACTATTGATACCTTGGGAATCATCGTCACCATTGGTGATCTCCCTCGCATTTGTTAACGGTCCACATCATTGACCGGTAATCAAATGGTTTCTACCATGTTCGACTTCAACACCTTGTAATCACATGGTTAGATTTGTATCTTTTGCGATCGGGTAGAAGACCCTGGGGCGCATCGCTGTATCTCGACTGCGTCCAGGCTGCGATGGAGATGTCCCTTGTATTGTCACACAGATCCACTTATTGTATTGGTCGTGGCTGTGTCATTATTGTCTCATGGATCTACGATTGTTCATAGTAGCCATGATCTGTCCACAGTCTACATCATCTCAGTACTCATGGATCTGCAATGTATCGGTCGGCAGCCATGCTTTGAGTCATCTCTTTCCGAGCATGGGAATGCCCGCCTCGGTGGTATATCTAACACTTTGTTCCTATTTCAGCTCAGTGTCGCTCTCCTCGATGCTATCTCTGCACACTCTATTCGTAAAGTCTTTTGGCCATCAGTCCCTTCTGACCTCACACTTTAGGGGGCATCTGTTATACCTCCATGTTTCACAGTGTCGCATCTCTATCATAAAACGAGTTGACGACACTTTCCCTATTGTTTTAAGCCATACAGAAGAGGCAGATGATGAGTCAACCTTGAAGGTGAATCTACCCTGACAAGTTCTGACCCACCTAAGACTTTATCTACACACACTACCGCGTCTTGCTCATTTATCAAAACGCGGTACTAGACATTACCGCGCTATGCTATTTCCCCAAGACGCGGCAGTACCGCATTCTGCAGTATTTGCAGAAAGCGGTACTCTTTTAATAGCCTTTTTCCCTTGGCTTGTGGGATTTTGGATTTTCGAAGATAAGGGAATATTGGGGTCCCTGATTCGATCTCAACTCATTTCCTTTGATTAGAAACCCTGATCCACTTATCTCTCCCTAGATCCACCCATCTCTCTTGTTGGTTAACCTCACCATTCACTATAAAAGAGAGGAATTCCATTGGAAAAGGGAGGACTCTTGAGAGTACCAAACTTATGGTCTTACAGCATTGTGGAGATAGCTAGAGGAGAAGACACTTGGAGCTGGAGGATTGGCTTGGACATCAAGCACCTTTTGTAAGTATTCTTCAAGTTGTAATGGAATAACTTGTCTTGTTTTCCCAAATCATTTGTGTTAATCTTGTTTTAATGATATGATTTGTATCTTTCATAGATTTAGATTCTGACTCATGTTTCAGGTTGCTAGAGAATAGTGCATTCTTGTGTCTTGGTTCCATTTTGACAGGTTCATTCGTGAGGGCTTGGAGATTGGAGCAACTACGAAAACAAGCGTCTGGATAGAAGGTTAGTTAAACTTCTTCTACTCTTTCTAGCATTTTAATCTTGAGATGTTTGTTAGATCTAGGGATTCAAGGTAGCATTTGTTTTGACTTGTTTCTTGCTTTAAGGTTAGTTTAAATTCTGCTTTAAAGTTAAGAGAGTTTTGGCTTATCCGTAGGACAAAATTCTACATAACAATATTCAAAAAATTAAAAAACACCTTAATGAAGATCATAACTGTATTGTCCCAATCCTCATCTTCTGGCAGTGCCAAGTCTATGTCCTCGTGGAAGTCCACCCCTGCATAGGGGTGTTAAATTTTCTGAATTTACTTCAATCTGATCTAGGATCTTAACTAAGAGAAAAACATGTACAGCATATCTACAACATATCAATAATGGAGACAATAATGCAAGCACACAAGAGACACAAAGATTTACTTGGGGAAAACCATAAAGGTGAAAAACCCCAATAACTTCCTCAGAGATAGATAGAGGAATGATACAACCAACCATGAGAGATAGACATAACCTAACAGCAGATCCTCCTCCTCCATAAGTGTGCCACTCCTCCTTGAGTGCATGTGTGAGAAGTGAGTGAGCAAATAGAGTGCCTCCCGCACTCTATTTATACTTGACTTGACTTGCCTTTTTACCTAACTCATGTAGGCTCGAACTTACCCACATAACATAATGCTGACTAGGTCGACCCCCAATAGGGTGGTCTAATAACCCTTCGACCCACATGGCCGACCCCCAATAGGGTGGTCTAATAACCCTTTGACCCACGTGACTTATACAGGGCCGATTCCAACAAGGTGATCTAATAACCCATCAAGTATAAGTTATGACACTTACAATATAAATGACGACACTTCCGTATAGAGGAATAATAACATCTCTATAGGAATACAATATACATATATGTGAAATACATTCCGAAGTTACATATACATCAACAAGGGGTAGTCATCGATCATCACGATCTGTTCCTCGAGCCATGAGAAGAAGTCCTCTCCGAAAGCTAAATGCTGTGGCCCCCTGAGCCATTCTGCATACTCACTCCATCGAGCCATCCATGGCTCGGTGGGTGGACGGGTGGGCATGGTCAGCTGTGGATGCAACAATGGCACCCTCGCCAAGAAGAAGTTGACCAAAATGTTCTCGTACCCAAACTGAGAGTTCTCTCCAAGCCTACACTTGTTCACTTGCTCTTTGAGGTTGGTCAATACTGCCTCACACCAGTTGAATACTGTCTCTGCCATGCAATCCACTGCAAGATTCATCTGTGTACGGGACGCCTGATGGGGACCCGTACTCCCTGCTGCACGTGTGATGGTGAACAACACAGTTTTTAAAGGAAGTTCTACAATATCCTTAATGACCACTTTAAAACTTTTCTTCCCCAAACCTTGGCGGCAATAACGAGCAATCAAAGCATCAGTGCTCGCCTCCGAGTTCGTGAACCCTGTAAAACTCACCCGGGCCCCTCTCTTTGAAAGACCCGTGAGGAAATAAATGTCCTCGAGCTCAATCTCGAGGGTGTGTTCTCCAACTCGAAAAGCTTGGATCTCGGGGTCCCACATTTTTATAATGTGGGTGAGAAGTTTTGCTTGCTTGCGGATACCTCTGGTTTTGAATAATTTCAACAAACCACATTCCCGCAATGCATTCTGTTGATGCCTTGGATATCGTAGCATCAAGCAGAAAGGGATTCTCCCCGAGAGACGGTACCAATTAGACTATCTCCCGTTTGGTGTAGGGAATCCGTCCGGTTAGCGGTTCCGGCAACCGTGGTTTTGGACTTTAAATCCGATTCTACCGGTTATGGCCCGATCCACCTTTCTTTTGAGTTTTATGTGTTTTATATGAGATGCACATGCCTAAATTATACTTAATCTAAATGCGATCGAAACAAATCTAAATCTAGAAACGAGAACACATCTATCTATCCCTGCAGGGGAACACGCTTGAGGGGAGAGCAATCAGCTGCAACAGATATCGTAAGCAAAGAACAGATAGCTATTATTTCTCACGGTCAAAGCTACAGCAGGACGAGGATCTTGAGAAGATAGCTTCTCATTCAAACTGGAACGCATCTATTGCTCAAAGAGGAAAGCTAAAGGATAAGGAAACAGATCTAAAATGAAACTTACAGAACGTATCTATCGCTTATGGACAGAAGAAATCAAAATTGTTTGATCTAAGTAACAAGAATAAAGAAACAAATCTAGATACAACGAAGCTGGAATTAAACTAAAAGATCCCTGCAAGGAGCAATTTAAAGTCATGAACAATGAGCCGCATGGATTACCCGGAAGAAAGAACAGTTAGCTATTCGATCTAGACAAAGAAATTCACTGCAATACATTTCATTGTTCACAAAATAGAGAGAACGCATGCGTAGATGAGAGCAAGATCATTAATGCAAAGAAATAATTCAGAAGTCCAGAATGATCTCACATTGCAGAATTGCAGTCATTAGAATAATCCAACACAAAGCGACCCAACATTCCAAGCAAAACGTCCATCTCCGTGGCTTCTATTAGAAAATTCGATTTACAGAGCCGATACAAGATAGCTCATATCATTTGCCCAAAAAATTTTCATTCTCTGCCAAAAGTCCATTTTAATCTTTCCTAGCTCCTATTTATAGTTACAAATTTGCCCTCTGGGCTGACACCTAGCATTCTCCACCTGTCATTTACAGAATTTCCACTACAATCGACCCCCAAAATAGCCACTTCTTTTACAAAAATATTTTTGACAAAATCAGGGACAACTGTCCCACGGCTTACGCCTTACATATTCAAAAAATACATAACAGAAAATTTGCTAACACCAAAGCGTTCCCTGCTGGGCACGTGTTTGTCTGCAGAGAATGGCTCACTGATTTCAGCCTCTTCGTTCCTGTGCGTGAGCTTCTTCTGGCAAAGGGTCGCCCAAGTTGATGGTCACTGATGCTGCCTGGGAAGAGGCCCTCGAATCCCCTGCTGATGCTGCTCCTAATTGGGAAGGGGGAATGGGACTGACCAGACTTTCTGCCATTGCTGGGGAAGAGGCTGCTGGGAGAGGGGCTGCCGGATCTACTGATGCTTCTGCTGCTGCTGCAGCTTTCCTGACCTCCTCTTCTATGTAGCTGTGCCACACACCTGTGTCTCTTATGATTATGTTTGCTGCAGCAGGAAACAGGATTTTCTGAGAAGTCACATTCTTCCCGAGCTCCGTTTTAATGCTCTGTACTTCTGCTTCCGCAGCTTGATATGTTTCCTTCAGCAGATGGTTGTGAAGTGTTGATGAACCGATGTAATGTTGGAGATCATCCATGGCAAGGACATCAATGTTTTTCACATATTCCATCTGGACGCCTAGCTCTTCCTTCAGTTGAGATAACCGCTGCTCCTTTCCCGGGAAGTCTTCTAGGGTCTGAGGGAAACTCAATGTGCAGTTGTCATGGACTCCTTTGAGATTTTGATATAGGTTGTTGATTCTATCTGTGGTCTTCTGCACACTGGCCATCAGCTTATTGGCACAGTTCCGGCCAAACTCCAACAAGGCTATATCTTCATTAAAATCTTCCACGGTCTTGAAAGGAAGATGCGGGGGGAAACCTCCTTTCCCTTCCCTCCATGCCATCTGACTTATGACATTTGCCTTGACACGGGTATTCTTAGCTTTGAGCCTGTGGGCTTCCGCATTGACCTCTTTTAGCCTACCCGTCATGGCCTTGAGTTTGCATACCTCATCAGTGATTAGCTCTTGAGAGCCATACACTTGCTGTAGGATATTGCATGACAGCTCGTGGAAGGGGGACATGTCCAAGGTTCTGCTTTCCGCTTGCTCAAAACGCTCAGCTAATGCCTGCTTGTCTGCTTCTAGCTGAGAGGCCTTTTCCTCCACTCCATTCTTCTCTGCTTCCACAATCATCATTTGAAGTGTTAGCTGGTCCTTTTCCTCCTCCAGCTGGCTGTACTTGTTTGACAGCTCCTTATGTTCGGCGTACAAGCAGCTATACTTGTTTACTATCAGGTCTCTTTGGGCTTGCTCATTAGCCACATTTTGCTGCAGGGTACGTGCTCTTTTCTTTGTCAATATATTTTCTTTGACTATAACCCCTACATTGGCAAATGATGCTTGTGCTGTTGCTATAACTGCGGAGGCCATGGCAATGGGATCCGCATCTGTGTTTTGCATGACAGCGACCTCTCGGCGGGTAACTATGTCATCATGGAAGGGACTTTTGATCCTCTCTTCTGATTGGAGGACCATTGTTTTTCTTTTCTTATCATAGACAAACTCATTCCATTTGGACACCGTACGTTTCCCAGATGGAGTGTACGGTACAATTGGTCGGTTTATGATGTCTATGTCTTCTTCCATAGGTGGGGTCCGGACTTCCTGAGCGGGGTCTGTTCCTTCCTTTTGGGTACCAGAGCCACCTGCTTGAGAGGTGTCTATCTCCATGTCTTGCACACCGGACCCACCTGCCCTGGTATTTTCCCTTGTCTTCAATTCTTCCTCGGCCTTCTTCCTTGCTTCAGCTCGCTCAGTCTCTGCTTCCTTCTGCTTTTGGGCTTCTTCAGCCTCTGCTTCTTTCTGCTTTTGGGCTTCTTGAGCCTCCTTCCGCAGTCTTTCATTTTCAGCGTCTTGTTGCTTTCTTGCTTCCTCGGCTTCCTTTTGTAACCTTGCCTCTTCTCTTAATCTGAGCTCTTCCTGAGCTCGGGCATCCTTGGCTTCTCTCTCCTTTTGCTGGATGGTCTTCTGGGCTTTGGTTGAGCTAGAGCTCGCTCCAGTACTTTGGCGACAGATCCGTAGCTCAGTCATGTTGCTGATGCCTCTGAATGCTTCCTCCTCGGCATCGGGGTAGTGGGAGTATTCGAAGTTAGCATAGTTCCCCTTGCAATGCTCGGCCACTTTACCCTTTCTGTCGTTCCTGTGGAAGATGACCTCACCGAAATGGAAGGCCTTCAACTCTTGAACAAATTCGTCGGCAGAGGCCACCCCTGAAAACTTGTAAGCACCTATGCAGAAAGGTAGGGGTGGAAAGGAAGCCTTGTGTAGCTTGTGGAGGAATGCTCCAATCCCATCTAAGAAGAGTTGTCTGACTGCTTCCTTGAGCACCACATAATCTGTGGCATACTGCGGAAATATGTATGGGGGCTTAGTCCCCCCGAACATTCTCAAGTAGGTACCTTGTTCTGAAAAGTAGAAGTCCCCATAATCCTCAAGGACTTCCAAAGCGTTTTGTGATAGGCAACTTGGTTCTTCCTTGAACATTTTCTCGTATAGGGGTATGATGAACCCCTCACAGATGAGTTTGTAGCTGGGCTTGTAATTCTGAGCCCACAACATCTTGAATGCGATGTAGACCGGGGCTGTGGCCCTATCCCATGTACACCCCAATCCGGGGAACTCTATCTTGGCCAAGATACAATCTATTAGGTATGAAGACATGAAGAATTCAGCCTTCTTCATGGCCAGCCCGGGCTTAGCAGCACTTATCATTGAGGCCAGGCTATCTGACAAGATAGTGGCCCAGTCAAACACTGTCCCCTGAAATGCCACATAGTGAATAATAGGGACCCACTGAATCTTGTATACTGTGCCATCGGGCATGCCGAATATTCTGCATAGCATTAAAGCGATCAATCTGAAAGGGGCCCTCAGGTTCTGCACGTCATATTCATCATTTCCCTTCTTCCTCAAATGCTTCCCTCCCCTTAATAGCTTCTTAGCCATCTCGACGTTATCCATTTGGCCCAACCACTCGTCAGTCAGAGCTTGTTGGACACGGGGGAACTTGTAGGCTGCCGCAATATACGCGGGTTGAAACGAGGCGATAGCCATTTTCCCGCTATCATTTATCACTCTCCCTTCAGCATCTGCATGTTGGAGTATCCACCCAACCACTTCAGCGCAGGGAAACAGCTCAGGGCGGGTAGCGGCTCTAGTTATGCCTGAGGCTCTGATGTTAAGATAGATTGGTGCTTCCTCTAGCAGCATATCTGGGATTTCTTGGTCCCGGATCATTCTGTAGATGTCTCCCCATCTGATTTCTGGAGGGACACCCGTAGTGCACCTAGTGTCCTGGAGCGAGGTTTCAATCTTAGGAGGGGCAGGTTTCTTTTCTGTCATCTTTGCTTTCTTCTTACTGGGTTTCGGCATCTTGAATTATCCCTGATAACATCCATATACAATTCATTGTGAGCTTGAGCAACAGGTTGTATGATTTCAGCAGAGAGCAACATCGTTTTAATGAGATAAAATCAATGAAGCAAATATTTTAGGAAGCAGAACATTATTTCAATCATAAGACACACATTGAAGCTCTTAAAAGACGAGTATGGGATAAGCTATGTTGCGGCAGCTATTGGTTTTTTCAGACCGATAGGCGATTCGCGGAAGCAATTGGCTTCCGGTTCCGCCTCGCGGAAGGAGATGTCTTTCGTTATAGCTGCGGTTGGAGAGGTCGATGGCGGGGAAGACGCGGGTTGACTCGGTGAGGGATATGGATGCTATCGTCACGCGCGGCCACTCGCCGAGTCACTACGGGAGACTTTAGTCCGGGCGAAGGTAACGGCGCCGGGATATGCTGACGGGGAGCGCTAGGGCGGTTGTGGCTTTAAGTTTCGGCTCGTGTGTAGGGGCTAAGGCTTATGGAAGGGGCCAGGGTTTTGAGTCTGAGTTATCGGCCCGGGACATGGAAAGCCCGTAGGGCTTCGGCAACTTCACCCAAGACGAGGGGCACGGCCCGGGGTTTAAAACAAAAAGGGGCATGGTTAACCGCCCGCACCCACCACTAGCAAATAAAATATAACGTTTTCATGAAGGCCTATGACGATTTTGTAAAATGAAAACTCCGTTTACTGTACCTGACGGGCAAAACATAGCCCTTGACGGGTGTTTTGCCCGTCACAATCCCACTAAAACCATTGCTTTCCCCAAAAGACAACTCAGTAGTGAAAACCAAGGTCAAGATCCTACCTGGCACCGTGGGGATTGCTTGAGCGAGGTGGCTGCGAGCACGGACGCGCGAGGTGAGCTGGAGCGATTTGCACGGTATCGCACGTCGTTGGCCGATTGACAAAAAACAATGGTGTATTGGTCGAGCCCCCACCGTATTTTATAAGAATGGGCACGTGTGAGCATTTAATTCGGTAGGCGGCGTGGTTAAAATGGGGTTTAAATTCGCCGCGCGTAGCGGTCACGTCAAAGCACCTCGGTTTCCGTGCGACCGCCATTCGCGGGGCCAGTTCGTGAATTGTATCCGCCATTGCGGAAGGATTCAATGAAAGCTTCCGACGTTTCGGGGCTTACTGCGGAAAGGAAGCTCGAAGCCTTCCGTGAGAGACCGCCGCGTAGCGGACGGGTAACGCCAAAGCTTCCGACGTTTCGGAACGATATAGCGAATGCTCCCGGTATTTTCGGAAGACTTTTGTGAAAACTTCCGCGAACCAAAATTTTGAAGTCTTGTTGATTTTTTGGGAAGGTTTGGCGAAGGCTCCCGCTAGTTTCGGAAAGCTTTTGGGAATGGCTTCCGCCGTTTCGGAAGCAAAACTTATACTTTTCCGCATATTCACCCGGGTTGTTTTCGGAGACCTTCGCCGAGCGGTTTAAGCGATTGGCTTCCGCTGTTTCGGAAGGGTAGCCCGAAGGCTTCCACGTTTCGGGAGCAAAGGCTGAAGGCCTCCGCGACAACTTCTTGAGAAAATTCCAAGTCCTTTTCATGGTTTCGGAAGGCAATCGTGAATTCCTCCGCGGGACTTATGGGGATGGCTTCCGCCGTTTCGGAAGGGTTTCATCAAAAGTTTCCGCTTAGTTTCTTTTGGGAAGATATCGCGGCGGCTTCCGCTGTTTCGGAAGGGTTCCCTGAATTCCCCCGCCGTTGCGGAAGGATTTTACAAAAGCTCCCGCCGTTGCGGAAGGGTTCAACGAAAACTCCCGCCGTTGCGGAAGGTTGAAACTAAAAATTCTTTAAGTCCTTTGTTCCCGCATTTTCTAATCGGAAGGAAATCTAAGTCCTTTTCGGGAGACTAAGGCGAATGAGTCCCGCCGTTTCGGGAGGAAAGCCGGAACCTTTCCGCGGTTGCGGGAGGTTTGAGTGAAAGGCTCCGCCGTTTCGGGAGCTAAGTCGTTTCGGAGCTTGAACCGTTCCGCAGAAGCAACGATTGAAAATTTTCCAAGTCTTTTACTTCGGAAGAAAATGATGAATTCCTTTGTGTTATTTCGGCGAGTTTACCGAATGGCTTCCGCCGTTTCGGAAGACAGAGCTGAATTGTTCCGTGGTTGCGGAAGGCTTGAGCGGAAGCTTCCGCCGTTTCGGGTGGTTTTGCTCAATGGCTCCCGCGGATTTTGACAAAGAAAATCTGAGTCCTCCTTTCGGAAAGGTTGGACGTTTGACTTCCTCCGTTTCGGGACAATGTCCGAATTATTCCAAAACGTTTGGGAACAAACTAAGTTATCTTTTGGCTCATTGGGGAAAACATGGAAGGATTGACGGCAAGCTGTTCAGCAGGGAAGTAAAATTTTATGTTGAAAACAGAGCTGACGGCTGGGATGGCTTCTCAAGCAAACTTTCTACAAAAAATACAGGAGGGGCCCCAACATGTACAAAATTTTGGGGAGGGGTGTTGCTGCAACAACAATGGCGAGTCGCTGGCGAACACAGATCTCTGAAAAAATACCCTACATGGTCCGGCACCTCATTAAAACATCCGTCTCGGGTGCACTACTCAGCTGAGCATTTTAGACTCATGCGGGGAAAGGAGCACTTTTCCTGCTAGCCATTGGGGAAAGGGGAGCTTCGACCGAGACATCTTCACCACTCTCAGAGGGCCAGCATATGAGGTTCATTTTAAGAGGGTCATCCCTCAAATGGTCACTACTGCCGGACTCCACAGGATTTGCAACACTTTCTCATGGACACTATTGTTCTTGTTCCTCATTCCCATGCTGCTGGCATCCTTTGGGATGCTTGTATTTTGGACAGCTTAGCTGTTTGAGCCTTCCAGGGATATTTTCTTTTGGACAGATCTTTGATTTGGGCTCCTCAATCCATAACGTCCTTTTGTGTGAGTTAGAGGTTTTATTGATTTGTTCAAACTTCACGGACGGAGAGGAGCCCATTTTGAGCTGGGCCTTTTGGACAGCCTTCTTGATTTTACATGTCCCTTTTGCTTTTGTCTCAGCCATGCTTTAATTGAGGCGAGAATCCCTGGAAAACAGACTCTTGAATGTAGGCCATTTTGGCTTTTAAATCAGCAGCATGGAGTCATTTCAATACCCCGTGTCTTCGAGAAGTGCCACTTTCCATGGGTCCAACTTAGGTAACCTTTCTTGAGATGCCTTTGAAGTGTGAGAGTGGGTGGAGCCCAACGATAGTAGTGAAGATGGCCATGGGTCTCTGCTATTGAACAGGATTAGTGTGACTAGCAGGGTAGGCCTCCCCCCTTTTGAATATTTCAGCGAGAGCACAGCAGACCGGGTTTACTGAGCAGGGTTCCAGACCCATGGGTTGCACGTTTTCTTTGAGAGAGCTATCTTCAACGGGAAACTCAGCAAAAGGGTGCTTCAGAAAACAAAAACTATCGAAAAGTTCAAATAACAAAGAAGGAAATAATGTGAAAAATAAAACATCTAAAAGCGAAAGCGAAAAGACAATTTTATTTATGTACAGGAAGTCTCGAGGAGACTTATGCGAAGTACTGTTTCAGAGCGAGGCCATTGAGAGGAAGGGCTACTTCCTCTCCCTCGAGATTAGTCAATTTATAAGTGGATGGGCCCAATTTTGCAGAAATTTGGTACGGGCCTACCCATAGATGTTGAAATTTCGTATGCATTCCTTTGCCTTCGTGATTATGGTCCCATTTCAGGACTAAATCCCCAACTTCAAAGTCCCTCTTGCCGGATTTCCTCTTATCGAACCATCTCTTAACTATGTCCTGATGTTGATGAAAGCGGTCTTTGGCTTTGTGTCGGGCTTCTTCCAGCCGAAGCAGGGTGTTTATCCTGGATTGTAAGGCTTGGCTACCAGAACCCCGAGAGGCTTGGGACAATTGCAAGGATGGCAGCAAGATGTTTGGAGGAAGTATGGCTTCCTTGCCATAGACAAGAGTGAAATGGGAGACACCTAAAGCATTCTTCGGGGTTACCCTATCTGCCCATAAGGCGTTTGGGAGAGCCACATGCCAACTTCTCTGGTTTTCTATCACAGTTTTCTTGAGGATTCGAATCAGATTCTTGTTTGAGGATTCAGCTAATCCGTTTCCCTGAGGGTAGTAATTGGCTGAATAATGCAACTTAATTCCCCATTCATAAACAAATTCATTTATCTTGCAAGATGAAAAATAAGTAGCATTATCAAAAACAAGGGAAATTGGAACCCCAAACCTGGTTATGATGTTCTCTTTCAAGAAGCTGATAACTGCGTCTTCATTGATCTTGTGCAACGGGATGGCCTCCGTCCACCTGGTGAAGTAATCGGTAGCCGTCAGAATGTATCGGTGTTGCAAGGAAGAATTTGGATTTATTTCTCCGATAACATCTATGCCCCATTGCTCAAAAGGTTCAGAGATGATGACAGGCTGCAATGGGCCTGCCGCCTTTGGTAACTTCCCAGCGCTTCTTTGACATACATCACAGTTTCGTGCGTATGTGTGGGCATCTCGGAACAGAGTGGGCCAGTAATAACCAGCTCTAAGTATCTTGTGTGCTGTCGTCTCTCCTGAATAATGACCACCTGCGGGGCCATCATGTAATTCTTTGACAACTTTGTTTGCATCTTCCTTCTCCAAACACCTAAGAAGGACTCCATCATAATTCTTTCTGAAGAGAATCCCATCAATGATCTGATAGGGTGCTGATTTCAAGCGGAGTGCCCTTCTTTGTTTAGAATTCCAGTGCTCGGGTAGATATCCCTGTTGTAAATAGTGCACTAGATCCCTATACCACGACTGGGGAGCTGTGAAGATATGGCATACCTCAACCGAATTGAGCTCAGCTTCATTTCTCCAATGGTGCTCTTCATCAGTCGAGTTTCCTGCCAGTAACTTGCACAAACCTTGTCCTTTGATGATTGTAGCAGGTTTAAATTCCAAATCATACTCCTGCAGAGCTGTGACCCAGTTCCCTCTCCTCTCTCCCAATTCCTTTTGAACGAAAAGGGATCTAACAGCCGGATGGGGCACTATGACTTTAGTTCTGTTCTTCAAAATGTATGGCCTAAACTGCTTGATTGCTTTGAAGACCGCATAGGCGTTCTTGTCAACTACGGGGTAATTCAGCTCAGCCCCTTGCAGACCAGTGCTCATAAACGAAATTGGGTATTCGTCCCCCAACTCCACCTTTTGCGTGAGTACAACTGCGAGAGAATCATCCGAAGCGAAGGTATACAAAATGAAATCTTTATCAAAATCTGGACTTCTTAAGGAAGGAGCTTTAGCTATAGCTGCCTTGATATCTCTAAATGCGTCCTTCTCCACATCTGTCCACTTGAATTGTGTGCTTTGTTTAACCATCTGTTGCAGTGGCTTAACAATTTGTGCAAAATCCGGAACAAATCTGCGGACAAAATTGATGGTGCCCATGAAAGACTGCATGGATTTTTTGTTGTGAGGCATCGGAATCTTATTAATAGCTTGGACTCTTTCCTGGTCGATTGACACTCCTCCTTTGGAGATGATATGACCTAAGAGCTTACCTTCGGGTACAACAAACACGCTCTTCTTGGGATTTAAGGAAATACCATACTTCCGGCAACGATCAAAGATGTGCCTCAAATGAACAACATGATCTTCCCTTTTCTTTGAAAAGACTGTCACATCATCCAAGTAGAAAACAACGCATTGCCCACCCAATCCTCGGAAGGCAATATCCATCGCCCTTTGGAATGTAGCTCCAGCATTTATCAGACCAAATGGCATTCTCCTGTAAGCGAAAGTTCCCCACTTAGTTCTGAAGGTAGTCTTGAGACGATCTTCCTCGGCTACTAACACTTGATTATAGCCAGAGAAACCATCGAGGAGAGAAAACAATTCAGATCCAGACACCATTTGTAGGATATGCTCCATTGAAGGCACGGGGTAGTTGTCTTTATCTGAGGCTTTGTTTAAATTTCTGAAGTCTACACATAGCCTAATCTCTCCTGATTTCTTCCTCACGGGAACCAAGTTTGCAACCCATTCGGAATGCCGAACTTTGAAGATTATCTTAGCGTCCAGGAGCTTCTTTAATTCCTTTTGGATCAACGGTTCAAGAGTGGGATGCATCTTCCTCAACTGCTGCTGAAATGGCTTGACACCCGCTTTCATTGGTATAACATGCTGAATGATGCGGACGTCATATGTTTTCAGATCTTCATAGGTCCATGCAAAAACATCCTTGTACTGTTTAAACAACTTAATGAACCTTTCTCTTTCTCTTGGTGAACAACATCTGCCAAGGTTGATAAATTTTGGCTCTGCCTCGGTACCCAAATTAACCAACTCATGTTGCATTGATGAGCTGTTAGTTTTGGTATTAGCTGGTCTTTTGAACTTGTTTTGAAGATCGAAAAGCATTTCGAGGGACCTTACCCCTTTTGGCATGAAATTTCCTTTCTCCTCTTCCTTCTTCATCAAATCAGCATCATGTTCTTCCTCATCTATTGCAGCTCCTTGAAAACTGTCTTCGTTTGTCAGGAAGCTGATAATCTGCTTATCATCATCGAAGATTATGAAGTTTGTGATGTTATCGGGAATGGAAGGCCTGAAAATCAATTCAATTGAGCATTTATTATTGGACGGCACCAATCTAGAAGCAGATGTTGCTAACAAATCGGCAGCAGAATTTTGCAACCTAGGAATTGATTTTATATTGAAAGCGTCAAAATACGTGATTAAATCCCATACCTCAGCCTGGCACCCTTTCAAGTGCGGTGAGATACAGTGAATGGTGTCCCTTACCTGTCTGACAACTATCTCGGAGTCACCAAAAACTTTCAGGTACTTAACATTTAAGCCAATGGCCTTCTTTAAACCATGTACCAAAGCTTCATATTCAGCGGTATTATTAGTACAATCGAATTCTAATCTACAAGACAAAAAATACTTGTTCTTCTTTGGATCCACTAGAACACAACCGGCTCCGGATCCTTCCAGAGTTTTAGAACCATCAAAGTATAATGTCCAAAAGATATCTTTAGATTCAACTAAGTTAGTTTCTTTGTGGTCTATGTTAGCAACTAAATTGACTATGTTACAATCAATCTCATCAGTCCGAGAGAAACGAAGGAGATCGGACTGTTTGTCTGATTCATGGCAAAAGGTTTCAGATTGATAGTTACCCGGATCCATTTCTAAGAAGTAATTTCCCAGGACCGAGGAAGAGAAAGCTACAGCCTCATTCTTTTCTTCTAGCTGGGTTACGTTTTGTTTCATATGAGGTTCCCTAAGAATTTTAATCTGATTCTGCCTGTTCTGATAAGGCAGCCATAGATGAGACCAATCGGTAGCAAAGTAGCCACTCAACTTGGTAGACCAATCCCTACTCAAAATCAGCCCATAAGCTTCAGGGATATCGACCACCATTATGTCAATAAATTGACAGACTCTAGGGTCGGCTGACAGTCTAATTAAAACATCTTTCATCTCCCCTATTACCTTGACAGCAGTCCTGTCTAATTGTATGATTTGAGCTGGAGATGGTACGGGCTGCCCATTAATTTTCTTACAAATTGAAAGTGGCATGACGTTTGAAGAAGCTCCAGAGTCTACCAGACAGTTATGAACATTGTGATTAAAAATTTCGAATGTCAGCAGAAATGGCAATGTTTGGGACTTGGACTTCCCTCCGATGCTAGCCTCGTTAATTTCAGGGTTGTCTTGAGAATTTGTTAATGTAGCGCTGGGTTTTGGTTGTAAAACATGCAGTAGTTTGTCTCGTTGATGGGGCAAGCTACACATGTCAAATATTGATACGTTCGCTTTAACTTTCTTGATATCTTCGATAATATCATACCCTATATCGGATTCATTCCCAATTCGAATGGACTGATCTGTTTTGTTTATGGTTTCTTTAGACGGCTGAACTGTGTTGTCAGCGCTTGGCTGTTTGGCAGCTGTTTGGTTTACTTTGGGCTGTGGTGGGATGATTGGTATATGCCTCCTAGGCGGATCTTTCGAATTCTTAGGCTTATGGGGAATGGTGACTGGTACAGGATCCGCAATTGGGCCCTTGCTGCGAGTGGCAACATTTATGGTAGAGGGAGAGCTATCTACTAATTCAGTCATAGGTACCCAATCCCACAACACCATAGTAGTGTCCGGGGTTGGTTCCTGTAACTCAGGGCTTGACTCTTCTGGAGGATCATCCTGGTCTGGGATCTGAGAATCTAACATTTGGTTCATGACCAAGCTCATGGAATTGATCCATTGAGGGCAGCTCTTCTCCGAGTGTGGTTTTTGGTGAAAGGTGCAGAAATTTTCCATCCCAATCTCATTCAAGTTTAAAACAGGGGCAGTGTTCATTGGTGGGTGAGACTGTTCCCCGTCTTCCCTTCTTTTATAGAATGGCTTGAAGGGTTTCCTAGATGTACTAGCAGCTTTGTCCTTCTCAAGATCTATGATTTTGTTAGATAACTTCTGCATCATCTTAACTACATTTTCCATGTCCGTAGATGGCTCTTATTTGCCTCTCGTGAGGAGCAAAGGCTTCTTGCTAGCTGCTGGTTTTGTTTCCAAATCTAAGGCATGTTTAGCTATGCTATCAGCCTCTTCTTCTACCTTTCGAGCTTCCTCAAAATTCTCTATCAGGGTCGTTTTCTTGGATCGTTTTACAAACATAGCGATTGGACCTTCAAGAGCTGTTGTGTAGTATTCAATCAAAGACTCTTCTGTGGGTTTGTTAGTTTCACTAAAGTTATTTAACAGCGTTGTGAATCTTTGATTAAAGTCTTGAACCTTTTCCTTCTTCTCCATTCTCATGGATAAGAGTTCTTTCATAAGCGTGGCTACAGTCTTTTGGTTCCCGTATTTCTTAAGGAAACATTTTTCGAAATCATCCCAACTAGAGATTGAGCTGGGTTGAAGGCTAAAGTACCAAGACGATACCTTAGGCTCGAATGTGTACGGAAACAACCTGCAGACTACGTCTTCATGTTGTACATTTAAAAGGTTCAAAGCTAAGTAAAAACTCTTGAGGTGATCCTCCGCCGAAATGGCCTTCCCTGGATCGTACTTAGGCAAGACCTTTTCTGGGTTTTTAGGGAGATTATGGAATGGTCCAGCTAGGTTCAGCGCTCCCCTCGCTCTCCAAGCAGGTACAGCCATGTTTGGGTTTGGATGTGGAGACCTTGGTGGAGAATTGTAGGGTGAATTCTGTGGAGTACTTTTGGGAGTGGTAATTTCTTCGAGGTTTTCTTGGTCTGCCTTGTTAAGAGTGCTGGAGATTTCTTCCAACGTCAGATTTACCAGTTCTTCAAAACTTTGAATGAGGATTGAATCACGGGTGTATTGCGGCTCCTTTCTGGGTGTAGTTTTCTTAGGGAGGAAGTTAACAGCGTTTAACCCACCTAGCTGTCTAACGTAAGATCTAGTATGTCTTCTCAAGTCCTCTATTTCTGCGAAAGGAACAGCGTACAAAGCTTCCTGAGGCTCAGGGTCAGAAATGAGGCGTTCTTGGTCTGTTAATCCAAGATCTGGGCTGTTTGAAAAGTTTTCTTCAAGCGGGTTTTCAGTGTTATCTATGACCGTGGAAGATTTTCCTCTATCAGCCATGCACTTCAGGCCCTCCTTCTAGCGCCAAAAACTGTTGATGCCTCGGATATCGTAGCATCAAGCAGAAAGGGATTCTCCCCGAGAGACGGTCCCAATTAGACTATGTCCCGTTTGGTGTAGGGAATCCGTCCGGTTAGCGGTTCCGGCAACCGTGGTTTTGGACTTTAAATCCGATTCTACCGGTTATGGCCCGATCCACCTTTCTTTTGAGTTTTATGTGTTTTATATGAGATGCACATGCCTAAATTATACTTAATCTAAATGCGATCGAAACAAATCTAAATCTAGAAACGGGAACACATCTATCTATCCCTGCAGGGGAACACGCTTGAGGGGAGAGCAATCAGCTGCAACAGATATCGTAAGCAAAGAACAGATAGCTATTATTTCTCACGGTCAAAGCTACAGCAGGACGAGGATCTTGAGAAGATAGCTTCTCATTCAAACTGGAACGCATCTATTGCTCAAAGAGGAAAGCTAAAGGATAAGGAAACAGATCTAAAATGAAACTTACAGAACGTATCTATCGCTTATGGACAGAAGAAATCAAAATTGTTTGATCTAAGTAACAAGAATAAAGAAACAAATCTAGATACAACGAAGCTGGAATTAAACTAAAAGATCCCTGCAAGGAGCAATTTAAAGTCATGAACAATGAGCCGCATGGATTACCCGGAAGAAAGAACAGTTAGCTATTCGATCTAGACAAAGAAATTCACTGCAATACATTTCATTGTTCACAAAATAGAGAGAACGCATGCGTAGATGAGAGCAAGATCATTAATGCAAAGAAATAATTCAGAAGTTCAGAATGATCTCACATTGCAGAATTGCAGTCATTAGAATAATCCAACACAAAGCGACCCAACATTCCAAGCAAAACGTCCATCTCCGTGGCTTCTATTAGAAAATTCGATTTACAGAGCCGATACAAGATAGCTCATATCATTTGCCCAAAAAATTTTCATTCTCTGCCAAAAGTCCATTCTAATATTTCCTAGCTCCTATTTATAGTTACAAATTTGCCCTCTGGGCTGACACCTAGCATTCTCCACCTGTCATTTACAGAATTTCCACTACAATCGACCCCCAAAATAGCCACTTCTTTTACAAAAATATTTTTGACAAAATCAGGGACAGCTGTCCCACGGCTTACGCCTTACATATTCAAAAAATACATAACAGAAAATTTGCTAACACCAAAGCGTTCCCTGCTGGGCACGTGTTTGTTTGCAGAGAATGGCTCACTGATTTCAGCCTCTTCGTTCCTGTGCGTGAGCTTCTTCTGGCAAAGGGTCGCCCAAGTTGATGGTCATTGATGCTGCCTCGGAAGAGGCCCTCGAATCCCCTGCTGATGCTGCTCCTAATTGGGAAGGGGGAATGGGACTGGCCAGAATTTCTGCCATTGCTGGGGAAGAGGCTGCTGGGAGAGGGGCTGCCGGATCTACTGATGCTTCTGCTGCTGCTGCAGCTTTCCTGACCTCCTCTTCTATGTAGCTGTGCCACACACCTGTGTCTCTTATGATTATGTTTGCTGCAGCAGGAAACAGGATTTTCTGAGAAGTCACATTCTTCCCGAGCTCCGTTTTAATGCTCTGTACTTCTGCTTCCGCAGCTTGATATGTTTCCTTCAGCAGATGGTTGTGAAGTGTTGATGAACCGATGTAATGTTGGAGATCATCCATGGCAAGGACATCAATGTTTTTCACATATTCCATCTGGACGCCTAGCTCTTCCTTCAGTTGAGATAACCGCTGCTCCTTTCCCGGGAAGTCTTCTAGGGTCTGAGGGAAACTCAATGTGCAGTTGTCATGGACTCCTTTGAGCTTTTGATATAGGTTGTTGATTCTATCTGTGGTCTTCTGCACACTGGCCATCAGCTTATTGGCATAGTTCCGGCCAAACTCCAACAAGGCTATATCTTCATTAAAATCTTCCACGGTCTTGAAAGGAAGATGCGGGGGGAAACCTCCTTTCCCTTCCCTCCATGCCATCTGACTTATGACATTTGCCTTGACACGGGTATTCTTAGCTTTGAGCCTGTGGGCTTCCGCATTGACCTCTTTTAGCCTACCCATCATGGCCTTGAGTTTGCATACCTCATCAGTGATTAGCTCTTGAGAGCCATACACTTGCTGTAGGATATTGCATGACAGCTCGTGGAAGGGGGACATGTCCAAGGTTCTGCTTTCCGCTTGCTCAAAACGCTCAGCTAATGCCTGCTTGTCTGCTTCTAGCTGAGAGGCCTTTTCCTCCACTCCATTCTTCTCTGCTTCCACAATCATCATTTGAAGTGTTAGCTGGTCCTTTTCCTCCTCCAGCTGGCTGTACTTGTTTGACAGCTCCTTATGTTCGGCGTACAAGCAGCTATACTTGTTTACTATCAGGTCTCTTTGGGCTTGCTCATTAGCCACATTTTGCTGCAGGGTACGTGCTCTTTTCTTTGTCAATATATTTTCTTTGACTATAACCCCTACATTGGCAAATGATGCTTGTGCTGTTGCTATAACTGCGGAGGCCATGGCAATGGGATCCGCATCTGTGTTTTGCATGACAGCGACCTCTCGACGGGTAACTATGTCATCATGGAAGGGACTTTTGATCCTCTCTTCTGATTGGAGGACCATTGTTTTTCTTTTCTTATCATAGACAAACTCATTCCATTTGGACACCGTACGTTTCCCAGATGGAGTGTACGGTACAATTGGTCGGTTTATGATGTCTATGTCTTCTTCCATAGGTGGGGTCCGGACTTCCTGAGCGGGGTCTGTTCCTTCCTTTTGGGTACCAGAGCCACCTGCTTGAGAGGTGTCTATCTCCATGTCTTGCACACCGGACCCACCTGCCCTGGTATTTTCCCTTGTCTTCAATTCTTCCTCGGCCTTCTTCCTTGCTTCAGCTCGCTCAGTCTCTGCTTCCTTCTGCTTTTGGGCTTCTTCAGCCTCTGCTTCTTTCTGCTTTTGGGCTTCTTGAGCCTCCTTCCGCAGTCTTTCATTTTCAGCGTCTTGTTGCTTTCTTGCTTTCTCGGCTTCCTTTTGTAACCTTGCCTCTTCTCTTAATCTGAGCTCTTCCTGAGCTCGGGCATCCTTGGCTTCTCTCTCCTTTTGCTGGATGGTCTTCTGGGCTTTGGTTGAGCTAGAGCTCGCTCCAGTACTTTGGCGACAGATCCGTAGCTCAGTCATGTTGCTGATGCCTCTGAATGCTTCCTCCTCGGCATCGGGGTAGTGGGAGTATTCGAAGTTAGCATAGTTCCCCTTGCAATGCTCGGCCACTTTACCCTTTCTGTCGTTCCTGTGGAAGATGACCTCACCGAAATGGAAGGCCTTCAACTCTTGAACAAATTCGTCGGCAGAGGCCACCCCTGAAAACTTGTAAGCACCTATGCAGAAAGGTAGGGGTGGAAAGGAAGCCTTGTGTAGCTTGTGGAGGAATGCTCCAATCCCATCTAAGAAGAGTTGTCTGACTGCTTCCTTGAGCACCACATAATCTGTGGCATACTGCGGCAATATGTATGGGGGCTTAGTCCCCCCGAACATTCTCAAGTAGGTACCTTGTTCTGAAAAGTAGAAGTCCCCATAATCCTCAAGGACTTCCAAAGCGTTTTGTGACAGGCAACTTGGTTCTTCCTTGAACATTTTCTCGTATAGGGGTATGATGAACCCCTCACAGATGAGTTTGTAGCTGGGCTTGTAATTCTGAGCCCACAACATCTTGAATGCGATGTAGACCGGGGCTGTGGCCCTATCCCATGTACACCCCAATCCGGGGAACTCTATCTTGGCCAAGATACAATCTATTAGGTATGAAGACATGAAGAATTCAGCCTTCTTCATGGCCAGCCCGGGCTTAGCAGCACTTATCATTGAGGCCAGGCTATCTGACAAGATAGTGGCCCAGTCAAACACTGTCCCCTGAAATGCCACATAGTGAATAATAGGGACCCACTGAATCTTGTATACTGTGCCATCGGGCATGCCGAATATTCTGCATAGCATTAAAGCGATCAATCTGAAAGGGGCCCTCAGGTTCTGCACGTCATATTCATCATTTCCCTTCTTCCTCAAATGCTTCCCTCCCCTTAATAGCTTCTTAGCCATCTCGACGTTATCCATTTGGCCCAACCACTCGTCAGTCAGAGCTTGTTGGACACGGGGGAACTTGTAGGCTGCCGCAATATACGCGGGTTGAAACGAGGCGATAGCCATTTTCCCGCTATCATTTATCACTCTCCCTTCAGCATCTGCATGTTGGAGTATCCACCCGACCACTTTAGCGCAGGGAAACAGCTCAGGGCGGGTAGCGGCTCTAGTTATGCCTGAAGCTCTGATGTTAAGATAGATTGGTGCTTCCTCTAGCAGCATATCTGGGATTTCTTGGTCCCGGATCATTCTGTAGATGTCTCCCCATCTGATTTCTGGAGGGACACCCGTAGTGCACCTAGTGTCCTGGAGCGAGGTTTCAATCTTAGGAGGGGCAGGTTTCTTTTCTGTCATCTTTGCTTTCTTCTTACTGGGTTTCAGCATCTTGAATTATCCCTGATAACATCCATATACAATTCATTGTGAGCTTGAGCAACAGGTTGTATGATTTCAGCAGAGAGCAACATCGTTTTAATGAGATAAAATCAATGAAGCAAATATTTTAGGAAGCAGAACATTATTTCAATCATAAGACACACATTGAAGCTCTTAAAAGACGAGTATGGGATAAGCTATGTTGCGGCAGCTATTGGTTTTTTCGGACCGATAGGCGATTCGCGGAAGCAATTGGCTTCCGGTTCCGCCTCGCGGAAGGAGATGTCTTTCGTTATAGCTGCGGTTGGAGAGGTCGATGGCGGGGAAGACGCGGGTTGACTCGGTGAGGGCTATAGATGCTATCGTCACGCGCGGCCACTCGCCGAGTCACTACGGGAGACTTTAGTCCGGGCGAAGGTTACGGCGCCGGGATATGCTGACGGGGAGCGCTAGGGCGGTTGTGGCTTTAAGTTTCGGCTCGTGTGTAGGGGCTAAGGCTTATGGAAGGGGCCAGGGTTTTGAGTCTGAGTTATCGGCCTGGGACATGGAAAGCCCGTAGGGCTTCGGCAACTTCACCCAAGACGAGGGGCACGGCCCGGGGTTTAAAACAAAAAGGGGCATGGTTAACCGCCCGCACCCACCACTAGCAAATAAAATATAACGTTTTCATGAAGGCCTATGACGATTTTGTAAAATGAAAACTCCGTTTACTGTACCTGACGGGCAAAACATAGCCCTTGACGGGTGTTTTGCCCGTCACAATCCCACTAAAACCATTTCTTTCCCCAAAAGACAACTCAGTAGTGAAAACCAAGGTCAAGATCCTACCTGGCACCGTGGGGATTGCTTGAGCGAGGTGGCTGCGAGCACGGACGCGCGAGGTGAGCTGGAGCGATTTGCACGGTATCGCACGTCGTTGGCCGATTGACAAAAAACAATGGTGTATTGGTCGAGCCCCCACCGTATTTTATAAGAATGGGCACGTGTGAGCATTTAATTCGGTAGGCGGCGTGGTTAAAATGGGGTTTAAATTCGCCGCGCGTAGCGGTCACGTCAAAGCACCTCGGTTTCCGTGCGACCGCCATTCGCGGGGCCAGTTCGCGAATTGTATCCGCCATTGCGGAAGGATTCAATGAAAGCTTCCGACGTTTCGGGGCTTACTGCGGAAAGGAAGCTCGAAGCCTTCCGCGAGAGACCGCCGCGTAGCGGACGGGTAACGCCAAAGCTTCCGACGTTTCGGAACGATATAGCGAATGCTCCCGGTATTTTCGGAAGACTTTTGTGAAAACTTCCGCGAACCAAAATTTTGAAGTCTTGTTGATTTTTTGGGAAGGTTTGGCGAAGGCTCCCGCTAGTTTCGGAAATCTTTTGGGAATGGCTTCCGCCGTTTCGGAAGCAAAACTTATACTTTTCCGCATATTCACCCGGGTTGTTTTCGGAGACCTTCGCCGAGCGGTTTAAGCGATTGGCTTCCGCTGTTTCGGAAGGGTAGCCCGAAGGCTTCCGCGTTTCGGGAGCAAAGGCTGAAGGCCTCCGCGACAGCTTCTTGAGAAAATTTCAAGTCCTTTTCATGGTTTCGGAAGGCAATCGTGAATTCCTCCGCGGGACTTATGGGGATGGCTTCCGCCGTTTCGGAAGGGTTTCATCAAAAGTTTCCGCTTAGTTTCTTTTGGGAAGATATCGCAGCGGCTTCCGCTGTTTCGGAAGGGTTCCCTGAATTCCCCCGCCGTTGCGGAAGGATTTTACGAAAGCTCCCGCCGTTGCGGAAGGGTTCAACGAAAACTCCCGCCGTTGCGGAAGGTTGAAACTAAAAATTCTTTAAGTCCTTTGTTCCCGCATTTTCTAATCGGAAGGAAATCTAAGTCCTTTTCGGGAGACTAAGGCGAATGAGTCCCGCCGTTTCGGGAGGAAAGCCGGAACCTTTCCGCGGTTGCGGGAGGTTTGAGTGAAAGGCTCCGCCGTTTCAGGAGCTAAGTCGTTTCGGAGCTTGAACCGTTCCGCAGAAGCAACGATTGAAAATTTTCCAAGTCTTTTACTTCGGAAGAAAATGATGAATTCCTTTGTGTTATTTTGGCGAGTTTATCCGAATGGCTTCCGCCGTTTCGGAAGACAGAGCTGAATTGTTCCGTGGTTGCGGAAGGCTTGAGCGGAAGCTTCCGCCGTTTCGGGTGGTTTTGCTCAATGGCTCCCGCGGATTTTGACAAAGAAAATCTGAGTCCTCCTTTCGGAAAGGTTGGACGTTTGACTTCCGCCGTTTCGGGACAATGTCCGAATTATTCCAAAACGTTTGGGAACAAACTAAGTTATCTTTTGGCTCATTGGGGAAAACATGGAAGGATTGACGGCAAGCTGTTCAGCAGGGAAGTAAAATTTTATGTTGAAAACAGAGCTGACGGCTGGGATGGCTTCTCAAGCAAACTTTCTACAAAAAATACAGGAGGGGCCCCAACATGTACAAAATTTTGGGGAGGGGTGTTGCTGCAACAACACATTCATAGTCCTTTGGTCATTTTGGGCCAGCAAATCATCCGCCTCATGCTCTCTTTCTTTCCAACTGACCATTTTTCTCCAAACAAGTTGCAAACACCTACAAAAGGCCATGGAAAACATTCATTAATCATTTAATAACTTGATCTCAGCTGAAAATCGGAGAAAAAATCAAATTTTCAACTTCAAAATCCGCCACTACCGCGCTTGGGGGAAGCATGTCCGCGCGGTACCCTACAGTACCGCGCCCCTTCGTAACGACACAGAGCTGTACTATCACACAATACTGCACTTATCGATAGGGATAGCATGCGGTACTATGGAAGGGCGAAAAATACTATTAGGGCCTACCCAAAAAATTATTTTTCCCCTACTGAAATCAAATTTTCTACCTATAAAATGAAAGAGGGGCTTGAAATCTCTTACCTGGCGCAGACGGCTGTTGAAAAGGTGCTCCGGATCTCCAGATATGAACTCTTGAAGTTTTTGCTCCTCAATGGGTAAAATTTCCTCTTTGGGCAAATGCACAAGTGAAATGGTAACTTTCCATATTTACCTATTCCTTATATAACTTCTTCACCTATTTTTTACTCATTATTTTATCTGGTTAAATTAAAACCCATTTCACATTACTAATATCTGGCTCCGTGAGTATTTGTTGACAGGGTCTCCTTTAAAAATGTTCACACTGGCGTTCATTTATTTATTTGACCTTCATTTTGAGCCTACTTTATCTTTTTCGTGCTCTGGATTAAAACTTGAAAAAGATTCCAAACGCTTTTACACCCGTATCGTGCTTGTCAAGTTCAAGTAGACGGTGTCGAGCTTAGTCAGCTTTACTCATGGTCGTTAAACGATGAGGAAAGTATTATCCTGGTTGTATTTTATTCTTCTTTCAGACCAGAATAATTAAAAATTACGAAAAAGACCATTGGAGTCCATAGTTAAGCTCTTTTCAGACTCCCTAAAATTGAAAAGATTGCCAAGTGATCTTGTCTCTTTCACACTTGTAAAAGTATTTGAAAGGTCGTCTATTCGGTGATAGGTTACCCCTTTTTCGGCCCGTCTAGACTATTTACGAGAAAGGCACACCTCAGTCAATTTTTGATTGGGAGAGTTCTCTCGAGAATTGTTTTACACTTTTTCGGGATCGAGGGACTAAATTTACGAAAAAGTACACTTTGGAGCCTTCTTTAAGTTTTTCAGGCTCTCTAAATGTGAAAAACTACTGAGTTTTTCTTCCTTGGACTCGTTAAAATTTGACATCGAAGGACCCACTTTGGGATGAACCCCTCCTTTCTCAGGTTCGTAAAACATGTGAGATTGGACTCATCTATGAGATGAGTTATACCGAGCATCTGTTATCCTCTTTAAGATCATAAAACAACAAAGAGGTACTCGTCCATCATGTCGGGGGGAAAATGGGAAACAAGTCGAGTCTACTTTGTTGGCAGCTTGTCAGTCGTCACCTTTGAACATGGCATGCGTCTATCCCTTGTCTATTTTTGGGTATCTATTCTCGCTGAGTTATGGTCATCATCACGAGTCGTCTCTCTGGCCACGAGCCTACTCATTCGGTGTCTATCCTATGCTATCAATAATCCCTGCTGCCAAGTCCTGTTACATGCCGTTATATGTTCAAAGGGTTGCATTGTTCAGAGTCATTCATTGTGTCAGACCTCAGCTGTGTCAGTACTGCCAAGTCCTGTTACATGCCGTTATATGTTCAAAGGGTTGCATTGTTCAGAGTCATTCATTGTGTCAGACCTCAGCTGTGTCAGTACATGTTCTATCGTTTCATTGTCCTATACTATCTTTCGTTCCGATTTCGTGTCGATGATGTCGGAATCATTATGGCCCACCTTCGACGAGTCTATCCCTGTCGACGCCAAAACACTATTCGAGAATCGGACTTAGGAATCAACCACTAGTACCTTGGTACCTGCATGCCTCAATGGCAGGTCTCCTCGTGTTTGACAGTAGGTTTAAATCATTGACCTCTGATCGAACGATCTCTCGGATGCTCGACATCAACTCATTCATTCGCATTTCGTTGAGATGTACTATAGATACCTTGGGGATCACCGTCATCATTGGTGATTTACCTCGCATTTGTTAATGGTTCACATCATTGACCGGTAATCAAATGGTTTCTACCATGTTCGACTTCAACACCTTGTAATCACATGGCTAGATTCGTATCATTTGCGATTGAGTAGAAGACCCTGGACGCACCTTTGTACTTCGTTGCATCCAGGTTGCGATGGAGATGTCCTTTGTATTGTCACACAGATCCACTTTTGTATTGTTCGTGGCTGTGTCATTATTGTCTCATGGATCTACGCTAGTTCATAGTAGCCATGATTTGTCTACAGTCTATATCATCTCAGTACTCATGGATCTGCAATGTATTGGTTGACAGCCATGCTTTGAGTCAATTGTTTCCGAGCATGGGGATTCCCGCCTCAATGGTATATCTGACATTTTGTTTCTATTTCAGCAGCTCCTTGTTGCTCTCCTCGATTCTATCTCCGCACTGTATTTGTAAAGTCTTTTGGCCATCAGTCCCTTTTGACCTCACTCTTTAGGGGGCATCTGTTATACCTCCATATTTCACAGTGTCGTATCTTCACCATAAAAATAGTTGACGACACTTCCCCTACTGCTTAAAACACCCAGAAGAGAAAAATGATGAATGATCCTTGAAGACAAACCTGTCCTGTCAAGAATAAACCCAGCTGAGACTTCATATACCTACACTACCGCACTTTGCTCAAGCTTAAGGGAGCGGTAGTCCACACTACCGCGCTATGCTCCTTCTCTGCCACGCGGTACTACCACGCTATGCTCAATTGAAGAGGCACGGTACTCCTTTTTTAGCCTTTTTGCCATGGCTTGTGGAATCTTGATCTTTGAGAGATTTTTGAGGATTAGCATCTTTGATTCGATCCTAACTCACTTTCTCAGATTAGTGGGCCTAATCCACTAAACACTCCCAAGATCCATCCTTCTCTCTTGTTGGTTAACCCTACTACACACTATAAGAGAGAGACCTTCCATGAGCAAAGGGGGGGACTCTTGGAGATATCAAACCTATGATCTTGAATCTTTGTGGAGATAGCTAGAGGAGAAAGCACTTGGAGTTGGGAGTTGTCTTGGACATCAAGCAACCATTGTAAGTGACTTCAAGTTGGTAATAAAACATAACTTGTCTTGTTTCCCAAATCATGTATGTTGATCTTGTTTCAATCATATGATTTGTTTCTGCTATAGATTTAGATTCTAAATCATATTTCAAGATTGCTAGAAGATTGTATATGCTTGTATATTAGTTTATTCTAATAGGTTCATTCGCGAGGACTTGAGAATCGAAGCATCGACTAAGACGAGCAATTAAATCAAAGGTCAGTTAGATCTCTTCCGTTTCTTTCAGCAATATAATCTTGAGATGTTTGTTTAGATATAGGAATTCAAGGTAGCATTTGTTATCTTTTTGTCTTAGTTTAGAGTCAGTTAAGTCTACTTTAACCTAAGAGAGTTTCTACCTATCCGTAGGGAGAAATATCTACAATGCGGTGATTGAGTCTTAACTGACGCTCTTTCCCTAGGTATGGACCATGTTGTAATTCACCTTGACTCGCAACTAGTGGTCTTCCACCTTAGCCATATCTACGCTATCCACGACCCCACCTTGCTCCATCTATTCCGACAAGTACCTAGATAGGTCTTTCGAGTCTATTCAATACCTGCATATCCCTAGAGAGATGAACACTATTGCTAACTCATTGGCCAATTTTATACTATATTGGTACATTGCACATCCGTAATTTTTTATTATTCAAAAGATGTAAAAATGACACAACATGTAAATCATTCATAATTTATAAGGAAACATGTAAAAGATACCATAATCATCACTAGAAAATTGTATATAGAGCCGCGAATAGAGTTTTATATATATCATGTCGGTAAAAGATACAAAACGTGGTACTGATACAAAATATGAAGCTCATGAGCTTTCAGTAAGAGTCTACTATACAAAATATGAATCCCTTGGTTTTCAGTACAATACATATATGCATGAGCCTAATCCCTAGGACACTCATGATAGTAGACAATGGCTCTGGCTACTTTCCGAATAGCGCACAAAAACGCTCGGATACACCCATTGTATGCCGCTAATAGCGGCGAGGTATTTCATGCACGCCTGGATCTGGGATATCAAGAGTTAACCCCTGGAGGTTCTCCTCCAACTCATCCAGCTCCTCCATGGTATATCGATCTACGGCCTCCATCTCTCGTACCACTCCTCTTTGCATGATCGGAGAAGCACCCGCTGGATGGGACACACCAACATTTACATAAACATATACAAGTCATCAGTACTACTCCCAAAAACATCTAAAAATCATAAAATTAAAAACACAACAGAGTTATCCTTCTTACCTATGTCTCCCCACTGCGTTCCCTCGGGAAGAACCAAGTCAGGGTCTCCTCTGAAATTGGCACCCTCGTAGGGGTAGTCCTCTACCATGAGGAGCTGCCCCTGAACTAGATGAAGAAAGAAGGACCATAGCTAATCATGGGTTCCCCACCGCCGTGACGGGCCATCACCTCAGACCATCGTACCATGTGTGGATCTCTCGGATCCAACTCATCTAGCTCAAGCCGTGGGAACATATGTGGAACCCGCTCTAGGAAGAACGAGACCACAACTGATCCATATCCAAACTGTTTCAGCTCACCACGATGAAATTTTTTGATCTGCTCTCTGAGAGATACGAGGAGTCCCTTGCACCAGTTGAAGATAGTGGGAGCCATGCACTTCTTTGCGTATAGCATATGGGCCTTGCTGGCCAGGTGCCCTCTCAATAGTGAATAGGACTGTGCGTAGAGGATGGTCCCTCACGTCCTTGATGGGAATATTCCCACCAACCATCTCTGTTCTTGGAGTGCACCATTGGGCCACTACATCCTCAGTAGTCCGTTCACTCCCTCGTGATCCTGTCAGAGACACAGGAGCCCCCCGTCGGGACAACCCCGTTAGAAAATAGATATCCTCGATATCTATGGTCAATGTGTGTACACCAACCCTAAAGTGCTGCTGCTCCAAATCCCAACATCGGATCAGATATTCCATGAGCGATACTTGGGCTCTCATGCCTTGGATGTGGAAGTATTTCAATAACCCACAATTCCGCAATGCATTCATGCATTGAGGGTCATTTTTCGCTTGTGCATCATCCAATTCATGTTCTATTTCATGCCATTGGACCATTTTGACCACCTAAACCTGTCCAAGCATCAACAAAACACTCATTAGAATTGGATCCAACTACCCAACTCCTCAATTTTTGGCTTGGGTTTGAGTTTGTGGGGCAATTTGATGCCGGCACACCCCATCCGTACGGACAGGGTGCCATCGGCGCAAGAAATCCCCACGTGGTTGGCATCGGGAAGCCCTTGGCACACATCCCGAAAGGGAGAAGTGCGTCGGGATGAAGGTGCAATTCACCCCATTTGCACAAGCCAAAAACCCAGAAATTGGAAACAAAAATCAAATCTACTCTAATAAAAATGTAAAGGGCAAATTTTAGGGTTACCTGACGCTGACAGCGTTGCAAATGGTCGGCACTTGAAAAAAAACTTCAAATGGTATTTTTCACCTCTCCAATTTGGTAAAAACAAATAGTAATTATTTTTTACTATTTACCCCTTTTATATATTAGAAAAGGAATATTCCCTTTTTAATTCATTCTTTTTTGGGTTATTTTCCTATAGTTGGAGTTATTTGTATATTTAAATACCCAATTGATCATTCTAACCTAGTTTTGAAGCTTACAGGTGAACTAAAGTGCTGTGTTAGTACTGTTTTTTGTGATTATGGTCATCTTATGCCTGTTATCAGGTATGAACAACTCTCCGAGCATTCTTGTGTTATTATTCCGCTAATTAAAACTAGACATTAATGACACCGAGCTTACTCTTTGTTCCTTCTCATGCTCGTTAAATGATGAGAATAAGTTACCGAGTTATCTTTTATCACTTTTTCGGGCTCTTAAAACTCCCACGAAAAAACGACCCCACAGGAGTCTTCCTTTAAGCTCTTTTTAGGCTCCCTAAATAGGAAAAGATCGCCAGGAGAACTTGATGCATTCACGCTTGTCAAAGTATTTGAATGATTGTATTTCTGGTGATAGTTTACCCCTTTTTTGGACTAGGAGGCACTATTTACGAAAAAGGAGCACTCCATCCAATCATGACTGGAAGAGTTCTCTTTCACGTTGTTTTATCCTTTTTCGGGTGAAGAGTTTAATTTTTACGAAAAAGAAACTCTGGACTCTTCTTTAGTCCTTTTCAGACTCTCTAAACATGAAATCAAGTTGAGTTTATGTTCTTTGGACTCGTTAAAATTCAACATCGAAGGGCCCGTTTTGGGACAAACCCCTCCTATCCTAGGTTCGCAAAATATTTGGGATTGGACTCGTCCAAAGGATGAGCTATAACGAGCATCTGTTACCCTCCTCAAGCTCGTTAAAAAACAAAAGAGGTACTTGTCAATCATGAGGGGGATACGGGAAGAGTTTGTGTTTTATTGTAGTTACATCAATACATAGTCACTCTTGAACATGGCACTCATCTACATATGCATTCAGTACTTGGGTAATCCATTTGTCCTTGAGTCCAGCTGATTCCAAGAGTCTTGCTACTCCTTTGAGTCATTTGAAGAATGATTCCATCATCAGTTGCATTAGGGGTCAATATCGTTCTCGTCATGTCATTACTGACAAGTCATGCCATGCCCATGTTCAAGAGACGTTCGTCGTTCATTATCTGCAGTCACCTTCAATCGTGTCGGTCATCTCTGAGTCAGTATCATAATTCACTGTCCGATTCATTCCAAACATCTTTGATCGTGTTTCGTGTTGATGATGGGGGATACATCATGGCCCTCCTTCGAAGGATTCATCCTTGTCGACTTCAACACATCATCCAGAGATTGAATCTAGGAACCAACCAAGTACCGTGGGCCTGCATGCCTCAATGGAAGGTTACCTTGCTTTCAACATGAGTTTACATCATTGACTGTTGATTGGAAGATCCCATTGAGTGTTCGACCTCAGCTCATTGATTCACATTTGATGGTATGTATTGTGATACCTTTGGGATCATTGACATCAATGGTGATTTCCCTCGCACTTGTTAACAGTATACATTAATGACCGATAATCAAGTGGTTTCTACCATGTTCAACTCCAGAACATTGTAATCACATGGTTAGATTCGTATCATTGCAAGTTTCACTTGAAGACCCTGGCTTAAGTCATATCTCACCCGGGCTGTGTTGGAGATTGTTTGAGTCATGTCACACGGATCCACTTTGTATTGGTTGTGGCTGTGTTATCATCTCATCATGAATCTATGCTTGTGGTCAGTAGCCATGATTGTGTTCAGTCGGTCTCTACTATCATGGATCTGCAGTGTATTGATCGACAACCATGTTTTGAGTCATATGAGACCTTTATCTCATAGTCATTTGTATTGTAGCAACACCTTCCGACACACAAGTCCTTGCCATTAATATTTCACATTACAAATCATTTCACCTGTCTTATTTTACCAGCTTCATGCGTTGGGGGGCATTCTGTTACGCTAAAATCTCGTCACCATGAGTCTTGTATCCACTCATTGCCTTAATCCCCGAAGTTTCCCCGACCAAAAACATCCAAAGCAAGTTGTTGACCTTTTCTTCCATCATCCCTAGGAATGCTGGCGCACCCTGTTCTCCCGCAAGAGGCGCCACACCTTGGCTAGTGCCTGATGTGCACTAACATCCTATGCCATTGGCTCTTGCTGTCCTCATGCAAGTTGTGCCTATCCTTCCTGGTGCCTGTTGTCTTCATACAGAGTGCGCCAGTGTTGGTTTAAATGGATAAACAAGAGCTTCGAGAGACTTCTCAAAGCATGGTGAGGTGGAAGTCTATCCATAATTGATAGGTGGGTTGTCCTTTGGTTCCCTAACATGAAGGGAAGATCCCTTATACTTATCCCATTAATCCTCAACCTACTCCACCCATTTGGTCTTATAAATATGAAGCCTCTCCCCATTGGAAGGGGAGGAAGGTCTATAGTACTCTCATGCTGGTGGAATTATTCTAGGTGATCCCTATTCATCTTTGGGAGTCTTACTTCATCCTTGGAGGCTTGGCTTGGCTTGTTGGAAGGAAGGTTGCAACGTCAAGGCATAGGTTGTAACGTTCTCTCTCTCTATGTATTCTCTTTTATTACAGTTAATACAATCTCTTTCCATATACATTATTGTGTTGGTAGTGTTTAGAGATTTCTTCCTTAATTGTTAGCTTAGATCAATCATATGCAATATATGCTTTTGCTGCTTGTTTGTTTCTACTTGTTCAACAGGTATTTGCAGCTGGAGATCTGAAGGTTCTGGAGCATTGGATCAAGCAAAGAGTGAAAGGATTTGCGAATGTCAGGTATGAGATCCACTTGTTAGTTTGCACTTCTATTGATCTAGGGAAGTTGATTATATTCTATACTTTATTTGTTCTAGATCCCATTGGACTAGAGAGATCTAGAGTTAAGTCTGCTTAGGTAGATTGTCTGAAAACAATGGTATAAATATATTTATGTGGACCATTTGGTTGGCTTTTCACGATGACGTAAAATCTAGGTAAATATTATCTTGGAAAATAATTTTTATGGTCCAATATGGTTGTGTAAAAGAGCACTAGATGGGCTATGATTCCATTAGAGGATAAGAGGAAAAGGGCCTTATGGGAGATAAAATATATTGTTAAGTGTGAACCTTAGATCTCATCAATTTGTTTCCATTTCTCTTAAATGAGCCAATTACTTATTTTTTATTGTTTTATCTAATAATTGAATGCATGCGTGAGGTTGGTGAGGAAATTCTTCTCATGTAATCAAGGAATCATGGGATGAATATACTTCTATAATTGTTGTAAGAGCCCTCTCTTCTATATTCATAAGTTATGTCAGTTGTTGTTTCCACCATTCTCTCATTGTTTTGGACTCTACCATCCATTATTAATCATGCAGATTTTGGGACATGAGTTTAGACACTACACATAGTTCTTCCTTTTGATGTTCATTACCATTATTGTAGCACCCCATTTTTTACCCCAGAATGTGATGATGTAAATATTAATGAAATGGATAGAACCTAAGCATGAATAGTCTAGTGTGACCACATGATGTAATTATGTACATTTTATATTAATACAAAAGGCACGACTATTGCAGACTTGACAAAAATAGATGGGGGGTTTTGGTTCCACAAGAGGGAGAGTGAGAAGGGGGTTTAAGGGGTATATGACCCTAGTGACTTAACATTTAAGTCACCATCTTTATTATTCCTTTTATCCTATGTTTTATTAATCCCTCTTTATAAAAGTGCACTTGCCATAATCTTGGGTTAATTATCCTAAGCTTGGGAATAGAAGGGAAAAGTGTCAAATCCCATGTATGTCATTTGTCTAGTTCCCATCATCCATACATGCCACTTGGCTAGTTCTCAACATGCATATAAATTATTAAGAACTAGTCATTCATGATCATTCTCCCATGATTCATCCATCAACAATGGTTAGCTCGGATCCATCATCACTTGTACTACCATCGCTCGTACTAAAGTCTAAAACTGAACCTGAGAACGGTAGAGTTCCCTAGAGTCTTAGCACGGAGAATCCCTAGTCGGCTTATGTTGGAGCCCTATAAGGGAATTGGGGTAACAAACCCGAGGGATTTTTAATGTAGAGATGGGAGCTCGAGGGACTGTTAACTCAAAGAATGGATCCTCATTCCTCGGGGTTGTGGAGGATGACGGGGAAGGAGTGCTAGAGGATTGGGATAGTTGTAGCTAGAGAACTCGATACCTTCTTGTTGTTTAATAGTCACAGCTTGAGGATGGTGTGTGAAAGAAAGATATAGCTTGACAGAACCTACGACTGGGAGGAACGTCCTTGGTCTGCAGTTAGTTGGTTATAATTTTCAGATAAGTCTCCATCTATGCATAAATTATTAGTATTTATTTCTATTATGCATTCTATTTAATTATGGTTATCGTGTGATTTAAATGCACATAATAAATGGCATTGAGTGAATGCATTCATGTAGAAAATATATATAACATTCTTGAATATGTTTATATTAATTCTAGGTGTTCGATTACATATATATTTTGTTGTAAATTTTAATTAAACAAGTAGAAAAATGAAATTGAGTCTTAGAAGGGATTCAAGTCAATATTTTGAGTATCCCATGGCCCCAAAGGCATCGTGAGGAAATTGGGTATGTGATAATTATCAAACTATGCATACCCATAAATTCGAATTTGGAAACAGGGTTGCAAATTTGAGGGACAAAGATATGGTTGTAGGTGAGCATAGAGGTTGGGAAAGCTAGGAGCCCTTACCCATTAAGTTTTTCTTATTTTGCATTCTTGAGAAGCCATAAATTAATGCTAGAAGAGGTTCTCCAACAAGATGCAACGTATTGAACTCTTACTGTACACACTGGTAAGCACCGTAGGGGTTGGATTTCCTGAGGGAATTGTGGATCAATGAAGGGGAATGCCTTCCTTATGTTGTGTGGGGTAGTTGGAAGGAGTTCCATGGATATGATGGCTAAGCGAGATTCACGTAGAGCTATGGATGAGCATTTGGATAAGCATTGAGATCATAATGGGTTGTGGGTTGAGAGATAGAATCTTGTAGGTGTTTCCTTCACCTTGGTGGCCTCATAGCCCATATTGAGTGTGGCCTCTTAGTAGAAAGAGTATATGTTGGACATAGTGCCTATAGTTGGGTGGAAATTCGCTCTTACACAACCAATTGCTTAGATATTCTTTGTTTAAAGATAATTATTCTCTTTGTATTTGAATGTGCATTGATTTTATTTTATGCATGTGATGGATATGATGTATATGCATGGTGTGTGTGTGGTTAAAGTTTAGTTCCGTTGTGTATTCATTTATGCATATGCACATGCATTTTATTGTTTATAAATTTACTACTATGCCCATGGGAAGTCAAAAGGTGCATGAGAGGAAGGTTGGAAGGTGCATCAAAGGAAGGTTTAAAGGTGATTGGAGGAAATTCCAATAGTGATCAAAGGAAAGTCCGATAATGCATCAAAGGAAAGTACATAAGTGATTGGAAAAAGGGTCTTATGGACTAAGTACGATGTTGTATTGAAAGTGTGGTATCGGATAATGTCAGGATGGAGTTCACGGGAAAATACAATGGAGAAGGTTCGATAGCGTATTAGAAGAGTTGTATCAGGAGTACCATTTCACAATTTGAGGTGATGGAGTTCCTAGGAAAGTCCAATATGAGAAGTTTGATGGAGAGTCTCGATGTGATATTGGAGGTAGGACATCAAAGGTATTAGGAATAAGTCTGATATGAGAATTCCGATGGAATGTCTCAATGAAGGTCATAAGGAAAGTTATAAAGCTAAAAAAAAGGCTGGAGCCCAAAAATTGTTTTAGCCATAACAAGAGTAGTTTGGCTCGGAATCTGATGAGACCTGTGGAGTTCAGATGCCAATGACGAAGGATACAAAAATGTTAGTGAGTGGCATAGCTCTATTCTGCTCCAATTAAAAAAATTAAATGAAATAATGACTTTTAAAGATCAACGTCCATAGACCCAATGGGGGCCTTATTTGGGACAAAATTGTTATGGTGTAGTTGTGTACACACAAATATGGAGTTTTGGGGCCAAATTACAAACTATGTGAAGCCGAGGTGCAAAATCCTTATCCCTATATTATATTCTACAGGTAGCTGAAATTGGTCTTCGAAGCTAATTGCACCTGTAGGAAAAATGTAGGATTGGGAAAAATTAACAGTTTTGGGAGGTTGTAACTTTCGGCTTCAAGATCAAAATGAAACATAAAAATAGTCATTGGAAATCTTATCCATAGGAGAACAAATGTGCATAGTCATATTTTGAATGGGGGATTCATATGTTTCTGAAATTTGGGTAGAAAAGTGCCTGCAATATTGGTTTGACAAAAAAAATTGTCAATTTGGGTAGTTCCTAGAATGCATGGAAATTATTTTTGTGATATTTCTAAGAATGTAATGAAGCTAAAATACAACTGAATAAAAAAAAAAGGTTCTTGTTTTTGAAACGGGTTTCTAGTTGTTTCAAATAGCAGGCATAATAGATCCTCTAGGTTTGATTGGGGAAGAATTTTTCAATGTGGGTGACATCCAAAGCAATCGATTTTTTTGAAATTTTTTGTATGATGGTAGAGGTGAGAGTAACTCAAAATGAGAAAATATGATGATACCCATACCATGGTAAATGTGTTCTCACAATAAAGTACATGCATAGTTGGGAAAACATGTTGAATGGATAAGAATACACTCTTCTAGATTGTATTTTATAAACACTCATGATGAAAGAAGGGAACTAAGAGGAATTGATGGTTCCTTAGCCAAAACGTATGCAATGCATTCTTTATGTTCATAATGTGCAATGTGAACTTCATAGAGGGGTTGAAAAAATCCATTATTGAGAGTAATTAGTTGTCATATGCATTATTGTGGGATGGTAACCATGTTTAATCATGAAAGAATAAAAGAGACCGATAATGGACATTGGTGCCTTGGATAAGGATGCATCCAAGGTATTATTGTGATTGATATGTGCAATTTGAATTGCAAGGAAGATACATGGGAGATATTGATTTTTGGATATGGATATTGTATTCCATAAGAGAATTCTCAATAAGGTATGGAATAGACCAATAGGTAAAGGACATGCAATTTGTCAAGGTAATGGGTGAATAATCCTTGTTGCAAGTACATGTATGCTGAGAGAAGTTGCAAGATATTGTAGGATATGAACCAACAACTTGCGAGTAAGTAATGAGAATGGTTAATGAAATGCCATTCACCCAAAAGTTGTCACTATTGGAACAATACATTCCAGTATGTGGAACTATCATATGATTCATAATAGCGATAGAGTGGTCATGCAAAGTTTGTCAATCAGGGATTGGGGCATTCCCATGTGTGAATTTATGGTGTGATTCAAAATTGTGGAAAGTATTTCCATGGAAAAGGAAATAAATTCTCATAGTTGAATGAGGCACAATGTCATATAATGGATCTTGAAATATTCCATATGGAGTTGGAATGGAATAAATTGCAGCGATGTTAAGTGCTAAGAAGTCCAAGAAAAGTCAAGTTAGACTTGGCCATAATTGCTCAAAGCGATTGGAGTAGCAAGGCAATGTGAAAAAAAGTGCAATGAAAGTTGTTTTCATGACCAAGGAAAGCTACAAAAGGATGATAGATGGTTGTAGCAGAAATTGGACAATGATATCTATAAGGAAACACTGACAAAGAGGGAAATTTCTCACCTTACACTAGTACATTCAGGCAGATTTTTCCACCTTTTGAACATTCGTGGATTAATACAATGAAATTTAATATGCATTTTCATTTTTTTTTATCATGGCGGAAAAACCGTGGCAATATCAACGTTTGTTAATTTTTGATGCACTTTCGTCTCTATATTGACGACCTATGGCTATCTTTGCACACCCGCCAAACCAATGCTAGCTTCCAACGACTCTTGGCTTTTTACGCGTGGTTCAACTCATGCATTGGCGTCGATAGATTGACGATCGTTGATCTCTAAATACATACTTTTAAGACAATTTTCGACACATTTGCTATATATATTCTTCATCTTTTAAACCTTGCATCTCTTCAAACCGTGCTCATGCCTTTTCGTTATCGTGCCTCTTCAAATCTGATAATTAATCTTTTATTTGTGACTCTGTTTATTTCATATTTTTAATTAATTAAAAAAAACTTCTTTGGATTTCTTAGGCCTGCGGGCTTCATCCATCTGGTCTATCCCTATGCGGGAAACAACCCCACACCCCTTGCCTCTTCGTGGGCATATGCAGGCAATCCCCTTGTGTCCATGCTTAAGCTCCTGTGACTTTAACTTTATCCCCTGCAGGCATCCTAATTAAGCCTCCGCGGGCTTAACCTTACCTCCCGCGGGTATCCCCTAAGCCTCCGCGGGTTTAATCTCAGCCCCTGTGGGAATCTTTAAGCCCCTGCGGGATTAAATCCACCCTCTGCAAGCATCCCTAAGCCTATGCAGGCTTTACCTCATCCCCTGCGGGCATCCTTAATTAAGCCCCTGCGGGATTAACTTCACTCCCCGTGGGCATCCTTAATTAAGCCCCTACAGGCTTAACTTCACTCCCTGCGGGAATCCCTAAGACTCTATGGGATTAACCTCAGCCCTTGCGGGCATAGATAAACCCTTGCAGGCATCTTTTATCCCTTGTGGGCATTTATTTAGCCCCTGCAGGCATAATGTAGCTTTTAACCCTTTAGCCTTTTTTATAAATAATCAAGTTTTTCTCTGCTTTTGGGAGACCAATAGCTTGCATGTGAGAGCACCAAGGAGGGAAATGATACCACAGCTAGATGGAGAGATCACCAAGGAACATGCCCATGTCATCTGGAAAAATTATCAGCACAAGGACACTCTTTGGCGGGCATTTCCAAATTCCTTTTCAACTTTCTGATCTTAACACTTAGCCAATTTTTCTTTAGTTCTTAATATGCAAAATAATATTTTTCCTACTTTTGGCATATTGATATTTTGCATATATGACCATCATAAGGAAAACTAAAATTATGGATGGCAAGGACCAGATCCATGTCACCTTTTGAAATTTTTGATACACACACATCATCTGGCGGGTATTTGAAAATAGACTTCCAAACTGTTAATTCAATACTTAGACAAAATTGTCAAACCCTAGGTCAACATGATGATATTTTATTTTCAACACATTTGAAGTTTGAGACACCCAATGGGTAGAGGCCAACAAGGTGATTCCATCAAGACCAATTTCATCCTCTGAAGCTTCTTTCTCTCTCCTCGGAGGGCATTTTATTGGTGTAGTGCAATTTAGTATGGAAGGCACTTTTGGCAGATCAATATCTTCACGTACATAAACTCTTTGGACAAACCATTGATATGATTGTATGTGCCATACAACATTCTATAGATCCATACTCTCAAAATGATTTAACACGTCAACCAAAAGAGATGGAGGGAATTTTACTGAGGTAACTTAAACAGTTTTAGTGATTTTACACTTGGACAATTTTTGCACTTAATTCCTAGACTTGGTCCAATCTGCCTAAAACATTGTTTTGGCAGATCCATAACTTCTCCCTCAGGCACTTTCAAGTCAAGATGAGGACATGGTCAGGTAGACAAAACAAAAACCTACAATATGACCATATGGTGCAGGCATTTTCTTCAACCCACAAACTATGGCAGGCATTTTCCTAAGGCCACTTGAGCCACTTTTCCAACACTTAGTCATTTTCAGGATTTTTTCCAAAGTTTATCCTGATACCCTATTTTGCAGACTTATAACTTTCTCCTTAGACATGATTGAGGAAAACTGAGACCATGGTCAGGTATACCAATCAATAAGCTACATCCTGACCATATGGTGTGGGAATTTACTTTAACCCATGAATAATGGTGGGCATTTTACTGAGGCCACTTAGGTAGTTTTACTCCCTATGGTGCAAAATAGCCTGAAACCCTATTTTGGTAGACTTTTAACTTTGTCATCAAACATTCTTTTTGAGAACTTAGACCATGGCAGGATAGCCTCTTCAACAAGCTATATCATGATAGTTTCAGATAATTTTTATCATTCACCTATGAGGTACGACCTGCATTTCCCCAAGGCTATTTGGACCCATTTTCCAACACTTAGCCATTTTTCAGAATGTCTAAAACTGCTTGAACCCTTGTTTTGGCAGATCTATAACTTTGTCACAATGCACTCTTTTGAAGAAATGAGACCATGGTTAGATATCCTATTCAACAAGGTATATCCTGATATGATGGTGCGAGCATTTTCTTCAAACCATGAATTATGGCGGGAATTCTCTTAGAGCAGTTTTGACCAATTTTTCAACACAGCCATTTTTCAAAATGTCTAAAACTGGTTGAACCCTTGTTTTGGCAGATCTATAACTTGAATGTCATAAAGAACTCTTTTGAAGAAATTAGACCATGGTTAGATAGCCTATTCAACAAGGTATATCCTGATATGATGGTGCAGTCATTTTCTTCAAACCATGAATTATGGCGGGCATTCTCTCAGAGCAGTTTTGACCAATTTTCCAACACTTAGCCATTTTTTAGAATGTCTAAAACTGCTTGAACCCTTGTTTTGGAATATCTATAACTTTTTCATAGAGCACTCTTTTTAAGAAATGAGACCATGGTTACATAGCCTATTCAAAAAGGTATATCCTGATATGATGGTGCTGGCATTTTCCTCAAACAATGAATTATGGCGGGCATTCTCTTACAACAGTTTTGACTAATTTTTCCATACTTAGTCAATTTCCAAATTATTTCCACAAACTTGCCATACTTTTCCAGAATGATGTCAGATTGTAACACCGACTTCATGATATCACCAGAACACCATCATGTGTCTTTCCAACCTCATCACACATGCCACATCATCATACTTGTCATGTCATCACTTCCTTTGTCATTCCTTTGTCTTCTACTGAGTTTTCCCTACCATCCTCTCTAATTCTGCTTCTGATTTTATTACACTTCAGCCATTAAGTGTGCTTGTCACATAGATGTTTTCCAGACAAAATGCTTTTCTTCAATTTGTCACCTCTACTTCTTGTCTTTGATGATGATAGCCTTTTATTTTTACCAAATGATATTAATTACTTTTCAAATACCAACTGGAATTTTTTTATATTTATTCCCCCAGAGTATATGATCCCCTCTAATGCTAATTTCAGGGTTTCTCTCTTTAGGTCATGAGAGAATTTAGAAAAGACATTCATCATCTTTCTCTCCATCGGTGTATTTTACATCTTCATCTAGCTTTCCATCATAATGGATGTCATTCTCATCTATAACACTATTATGCTGAACATCATCTTTGGAAAGCACTTCATTGATGCTTGGAATCTGTGTTTCCTCTGACTCTTTCTAGTCTTCCTTTATTCTCCATATATTTCCATGAGGTACCCTGCTTACTGAATTTCTTTGTTTCTTGGATTCTGTACTTTGATCTTTTCCCTTGGTTCTGCAATTAGCAGCCTTGTGACCAAACTTGTGACAGCAGTGACAATATCCATAGAACCTTCCTTTATATTTGAGGAATCTTTGATCTTTCTGCTTCACAACTACCATCTTTTTCCATCCCTTCCTTTGTTCTTGGAGTTTTATTGAAGCATTCTTCCTTAACTTACATTCTCTAGCCATATGTCCAAAATTATTGCATGAGTAGCAATGACCAAAAACTATTTGATGGACTCTGCTTGTAATTGGTCTTTTGGGTATCACATCAATTTTGTCTTTTCTCCATCTTTACTATCTTCCATGGAATAGAATAATTTATTCATGTCATTAAATTTTTTCTTGTATATAGTTTTGTTCTTTCGATCTTCCTTATGGCTGCAAGTTTCTTCATCATCATTCTTGAAAATAGCAAGGTCTGCTTTTACTATTTCTTTGACTGAATAAAGCTTCTCCAGTTTGACCCAAAGTTCCTTAGCTGAGATGCATTGTCCTATCTTTTCTTTGATGGGTTGAGATAGTCCATCAAGTATGGCCTCCATTGTTATTGAGTATGCACTCATTAGTAAGCATGCACCCCATCCTAATGATTGTAAGTATGCACTCATTCTTTCTCTCCAATATGCATAGTATTCTTTATCAAGTACTAGAGCTTCGTGGGATGCAATATATTCTTGTTGATACATAGTGGTTTTTAATAGGATCTTCCTTCCAGTGGTTTAGATTGTAGTGAAGGATCCTTCTCTGGTACCAATTGTTGGAATATTGGTCAATACTGAGGGGGGGGGGTGAATCAGTATTGTTAACTACTTAAAGCAAGGAACATATCTATGTCACCCTATGAATTTTATTAGCACAAGGACACCTTCTTGCGGGCATTTCCAATTGACCTTTTTAACTGCTGATTTGACATTTAGACAAATTGTCAAACCCTAGGTCAACATGATGAGATTTTTATTTTCATCCAATTTGAAGTGTGAGACAACCAATGGGTAGAGGCCAACAAGGTGATTCCATCAAGACCACTTTCATCCTTTGAAGCTTCTTTCTCTCTCCTTGGCAGGAATTTTTCTGGACCAGTGCAAATCAAGCTGGGAGGCATTTTTGGCAAATCAATATCTTCTCCTACAGAGAATTTTTGGACAAACCAATGATATAGTTGGATGCACCAATAAACATATAGAGACCCATACCCTCAGAATAATTTAAACCATCAACTACTGGAAATGGCAGGCATTTTACTGAGGTCACTTAGGCATTTTTACTAGTATTTTTATACTTAGACAATTTGTGCAATTTCTAAGGTGGATTTTTTTATTTCATCTAAATCATGAAACAATTCCACTAGATGATGTAGTATACCTAACTGAGTAGACCCAATCTGATTTCACTCTCAGAATCATCTTCATTTTCCTTAAGCGGGCATTTGACTGAACTTGGTGCAAAACTTCCTAAAACCCTGTTTTGGCAGACCTATAACTTTTTCCTCAGACACTCTCAAGACAAAATGAGACCATGGTCAGGTAGACAAATTAACAAGCTACAACCTAAACATATGGTGCGTGCATTTATTTTAACCTATGAATTACGGCGTGCATTTTCTTGAGGCCACTTGGGCAGTTTGACTACCTCTGGTGCAAAACATCTTGAAACACTGTTTTGGCAGGCCTTTAACTTTGTCACCAAACACCCTCTTTTAGAGATGAGAGCATGGTAATATATACCATTCAACAATATGCAACATGATAGTTTCAGATAATTTTTACCATTCACATATGAGGTACGACGTGCATTTCCCCAAGGCTATTTGGACCAATTTTCCAACACTTAAGCCATTTTTCAGAATGTCTAAAACTGCTTGAACCCTTGTTTTGGAAGATCTATAACTTTGTCATAAAGCACTCTTTTGAAGAAATGAGACCATGGTTAGATAGCCTATTTAACAAGGTATATCCTGATATGATGGTACAGACATTTTATTCAAACCATGAATTATGGCGAGCATTCTCTTAGAGCAGTTTTGACCAATTTTTCAACACATCCATTTTTCAGAATGTCTAAAACTGCTTGAACGCTTGTTTTGGTAGATCTATAACTTTGTCATAAAACACTCTTTTGATTAAATGAGACCATGGTTAGATAGCCTATTCAACAAGTTATATCCTGATATGATGGCGTGGGAATTTTCCTCAAACAATGAATTATGGCGGGCATTCTCTTAGAGTAGTTTTGACTAATTTTTCCATACTTAGTCAATTTCCAAAGTTTCACAAACTTGCCATACTTTTCCAGAATGATGTCAAATTGCAACACTGACTTCATGATATCACCAGAACTTAGCCTCTGCGGGCTTAATCTCAGCCCCTGCGGGCTTAACTTCACCCTCTGCGGGCATCCCTAAGCCCCTGCGGGCTTTACCTCAGCCCCTGCGGGCATCCTTAATACCCTACAGGCTTAACTTCACTCCCTGCGCCGGGCATCCCTAAGCCTCTGTGTGATTAACCTCAGCCCCTGCGGGCATCTTTTAGCCCTTGTGGGAATTTCTTTATCCACTGAGGGAACTGATACCAAGGAGGGAAATAATACCAAAGCTGGATGGCCAAATCACCAAGGAACATGCCCATGTCATTTGGAAAAATTATCAGCACAAGGGCACTCTTTGGAGGGAATTTCCAAATGCCTTTTCAACTTTCTGATCTTAACACTTAGGCAATTTTTCTTCAGTTCTTAATATGCAAAATAATATTTTTGCTACTTTTGGAAGATTGATCTTTTGCAATATATTATATGACGATCATAAGGCAAACTGAAAGTATGGCTGATTGATCGAACCCTAGCAGCCAATCTCTTCCATCAGTCACTTCAAAGGTCGGTCAGGCTAAGGTCTCGCACATGGTCTCAGATAGGGTAAGGTATCGCATATGGTCTCAGACAGGTTAAGGTCTCGAGTCTCTACTCTTGCATAAGGTCTCTGACTGGTAATGTCATATAACCCTCTTTGAAGTACTGTGATATTTAATTTTGATGTTTGTGGATATTTCTACTGATCCCTGTTCAGGGTTTTTTGTTCATTTTCGCTCCTTTAAATTGCTTCTTCCCTTGTTCCTTGGATTTTTCCCAAAATGATGTCTAAAATAGCTCTGTCTTCGGTGGTTTTTCCCTCCACTGGCCCTCCTCATCATTTGGTTGTTCCCTCCACTGGCCCTCCTCATCGTTTGGTTGTTGAAGCTTCAGAAAAGGGTAGGCGCCGAATTCTGACCAGTGCTCTGCTTAGTGGCAGCGAGCTCCCGTACGAGAAGCTTTGTTACAACAATTATTTAGAGCTAGCTCCGTGTTATATAATGGAATAAGGTAGAAATCGCGGCCCTACTGGAAGGACTAGCGCCACTGATGCATTCACCTGAATAATGGACAAGTTAGAAAAGGAGATAGAAGAGCTTCGGCAGAAGCTGGATGGGAAATGTGATAAAGCGGACCTAGAGTCCTTGAAGAAGTCAATTGAGGATACCATGGACCAGAAGTTAGCAGATAACAATGTCGAACTGATTGAATAGATGCAGAGGCTCCTTGAGGAACAACGCGAAGCCAACCAACATCGTGACGGCGAGGGGAGCCCAACAACTTCTGTAGGTTCTGGACAATACCCTCCAGCTGACATGCCGCCTTCCTGAGAAGAAAAATCATTGGAGATTGGCTGAGGGAACCACGCGGCCCACCCACCACGGTCTCTTGATATTTAGTTGTTTGATTAGGTTTACTTGTTTCATTTTCTGTTAGTTTTCCAAGGCCCTTTTGTTCGTCTATATTAATATTTGGTATGCACACTATTATGCTTTTTGTAAAATATAAGCTCATGTTATTGAGGTTCTAGGGAGTAGCATTCTATCGTATTAGTGATATAAACATTTGATATAATCAGTAGCAAATATTGGTCTATTTTGGTATATATATGTATATCGGCAATTGTAATCGGAAATATTGACGAAGATATATTAATGGATATAAGATTTGTGTATATTCCTCTGGCATTTAAATCTATTTCTAAAAATTATAGATATATCAATGGATATAAGATTTGTGTATATTCCTTGGTCATTTAAATCTATTTCTATAAGTATCAAAACACTTTGGCCTTGCAAGTAGAACGCTTTGGTTAAACTTCTTCCTTGTGGTAATTTGTGGGATTACTTATTTCTTCCACTTCTCACTTTGCTACAAAGGCTAAGAAGTAAAGCATGACTAGTTTCATAGTTTGCAAATGATTTGCTGGTTCAAGAAGAAAGTCTCTTTGAAATCCAATTTGTAACAAATTGACACTTCTATTGAAATATTGCATTATGAATTCTCAATATTAAAATGACTATAAGACTAGTAACTATTTGTTGGGCTTGTGATTTGGTTTCTTAAATGTAGTGCAATATTATTTTATATTCTGTTAATTTTAATGTTGTGATTTCTCTGTTATTTGATTCTATAGTATGTATGTTTGACTATTCAAATTTAAATCAAATTACTAATTATATAATAAAGTCATTATGGTTTATGAGCTAAGGCCTCCAGAATCTTGGACTGTGCACATCTACTAGTGCTTATTACTATCTTTTCCATTTTATTTGTATTTGGATCATTAGATGTTCTGGCTAGTTGCGGATTGGATCCATTATATTGATGATTTTGTTAAAGTAGTACTCCGGTAACATGGCATCCTCAGGTATTTTGTTTTATAGTGATTAGTGTTAGTTTTATATGTTTCTGAAAGACCAAACTAAATGTTTCGTTGCATTATCCTTGGGATAAGTTACATTGTAAATTTATTTGATTCACACTCATAAATAGCAAGAAATTTTTTATTTTTATTTTTTCAGTTGAAAAAAAAGTCATTATGGTTCTATAAGTAAATTACCATCTTGTTGGAACAATTTCACGACTACTCTATACAACACATATCTCATTCTTTCAATCATAGAGCTGATTTATTGTCAAAGAAGGGATTACATTTAGTAGATGGTATTCTTCAGGTTACCCCTTTCACTGATCACCATCCGGGGGAATATTTTATGTTCGTCTTTATTAATTAGGCTACCCTTTATGATCCATTTTGTAAATTTGATGCACTCACTTTAGGGGCTTTTTGGTTAAGATTTCCTTTGTATCTGTGTTATTTTTATGATGTTATCAACAACTATGGTTATGATGGTATATTAATGAATAGTGGCAAGCATTATCGGATTTATTGTAAAAAACTGCATAGTCTGTTTTCAAAGATTCTATCCTTGGGATAGGTTTTATTATAAGTTTCTTTGATTCACTTAATGAATAACAAGGAAAAAAATTTTCGTTGAAAAAAAAGGTTCTATAAGTAAATTAATCCTGAATTAATCTGCTAACTCTTAACTCTTAGATCTCACAATCAATATTCCGAGAACTCTTAACTCTTAGATCAAACAATCAATAAAGTCATTTTGGTTCTTTTCATGATTGGGCTTCATGATTGCACGCACACAGGTTTGGAATTTCATTTTATCTTTACCCTTCAAATCAAAATTTTATGACATTTTGAACTCTTACTTTAACCATCACAAAAAGTTTAGTTTCAGAACATGCCCTTCAATAGTAAAGTGTTAAAGACATTACCTTTCATTATTGAAAATTTTATTAAAGATCTTAATTTTCAATAAAATATAGTAATAAAAATATCTATCCATGTTTTATTTAGTTAAGCTTATTTTCTAAATATTAAGACTCATGCATGCAAGATGGATTCTCTCATTGACACTAATTTAGTTGAAGTAAACAAACAAATAAAAAATACACCATAAGAAGGCAACTTTCCTTACAAAAAAACTTCGAATGACAAATCATCCAAAAAAATTATATTAAAGAAAAGCTATAAATTGAAAAAAAACTATGCATTTTTAAATAGGAAGAATTAACTTCCTCATTGGTTGGAGACATCTTGGGCTCCGTCAATTACCTTGTTTTAAAAATTACTTTAAATTGAATATTCACATATTTAGTTTGTATATTTATTGTTTATAATTAAACAAAAAATTACATTCATTTTATTCTTGAGTTAGTTAATCCAAAATTTTACAGCCCAACTGATATAATCTAAAGATGGAACTGCATCAACTGCTGCTATTGAAGTGACATCAATGACAACCACATTCAACAATAAGTTTTCAAGTGGAGGATTTACACACTTTACCATTGACTAATTCACGATAAAAGGTATATGTCCAAGAAGATAATGGCCTGCCAAAACATCCAACCAACACTAACTTTTTAAACTACCAATTCAACACTAAGACAAAATTGTCAAACCCTAGGTCAAAATGAGGAGATTTTTATTTTCATCAACTTGGAAGTCTGAGACACCCAATGGATAGAGGCCAACAAGGTGATTCCATATAGATCAATTTCATCCTTTGAGACCTATTTCTCTCTCCTTGGCAAGCATTTTTATGGAGTAGTGCAAATCAAGCTAGGACGCACTTTTGGCAGATCAATATCTTCACCCACAGAGACTCTTTGGACAAACCAATGATACATTTGGATGCACCAATAAACAGTCTAGAGACCCATGCCCTCAAAATATTTTAAGACATCAACCACAGGAAATGGCGGGCATTTTACTGAGGTCACTCAGGCATTTTTACAAGTAATTTTAAACTCAGACAATTTTTGCATTTTCATAGACTGGAGCAATCTGCCTGAAACACTGTTTTGGAAGACCCATAACTTCCTTTTTAGAAACTCTCAATACAATCAGATACCATGGTAAGGTAGAAAGATCAACAAGCTACAGCCTGACACTATGGGGCGGGTATTTTCCTGAGGCCACTTAGGCAGTTTTACTACCACTAGTGCAAAAATAGCCTGAAACCCTGTTTTGGCAGGCCTTTAACTTTGTCATCAAAAACCCTCTTTGAGAACTGAGACCATGGTATGATATCGTCTTCAACAAGATATAGCATTATAGTTTTAGATAATTTTTATCATTCTCCTATGAGGTACAACGGGCAATTTCCTAAGGCCACTTGGACCAATTTTCCAACACTTAGCCATTTTTCAGAATTTGGACCTCTTTTGTTTCTCTTGTTGTTAATATGCAAAACATTATTTTTCCTACTTTGGTAGGTTAATTTCTTGCACATGTGACTATCAAGAAGTAACCTGAAACCATCACTGGATAGCTACTTCAACAAGCAACAAGCTCATGTCAACTGATGAATTTATCCCCACAAGGACAGTTCCTGGCGGGCATTTCCAAATAGCCCCTTAACCTTGTGATTTTAACACCTAGCCTAATTTCACCTGTTCTTAATATGCAAAACAAGTTTTTTCTCAATTTGGCTGGTTAATTTCTTGCACATGTGACCTTGTTTTGGCAGATAACTTCTTCCTTAGGCCCTTTCAAGTCAATGTGAAAGCATAGTCAGGTAGACAAAACAACAACCTACAAGATGACCATATGGTGCGGGCATTTTCTTCAACCCACAAACTATGGCGGGCATTTCTTTGAGGCCACTTGGGCATTTTTGCTACTTTGGTGTAAAAGTAACCTGAGACCCTGTTTTTGCAGGCTGTTATCTTTGTCATCAAACATCTTTTGTGAAAACTAAGACCATGGAGAGATAGCCTCCATGACAAGCTAGAGCATTATACTTCCATATAATTTTTTATCATTCTCCCATGAGGTACGGTGGGCATTTTCCCAAGGCCACCTGGACCCAGTTTCCAACACTTAGTCATTTTTAGGAATTCCTCCAGAGTTTATCCTAAAACCCTATTTTGGAAGACTTATAACTTTCTCCTCATACATGCTTAAGAAAAAATGAGATCATGTCCAGGTAGACAAATCAACAGGGTACAGCCTTACCATATGCTGCGTTCATTTACTTTGACCTATGATTTATGGTGGGTATTTTCTTGAGGCTACTTAGTCAATTTTACTTCCTATGGTGCAAAACCCTGTTTTGGCAGACCTATAACTTTCTCCTCAGAAGTGATTAAGGAAAACTGAGACCATGACTAGATAGCCACTTCAACAAGCTATAGCCTGGTATGATGGTGCGGGCATTATATTCAAACCATGAATTATGGAGGGCATTCTCTTAAGGAATTTTTGACTAATTTTCCCATACTTAGTCAATTTTTAGTTTCTCAAACTTGTCATACTTTTCCAAAATGTTGACAGATTGCAACACTGTCTTGATGATAGCACTAGAACGTTGTCATGTGTCTTTCCATACTTATCACACGTGTCATATCATCACTCATCATACATGCCAATTCATTACTTATATGCCCAATGCCAACCATCTGCTTTGTCATCATACCACCTCATCCATGGCTCTTGTCAACATATACATATATATATGTCATCATAGGAAATGCATCTAATCTTATTTTCCATCAATGCCAACCAATTCCAACCTATATTTCCATATTTACAACAGATGATGAAGATGATTGCGGGCATTTCCCCAAGGCAACTTGGACCAATTTTCCAACACTTAGCCATTTTTAAGAATTTCTCCAAAGTTTATTCTCAACCCCTGTTTTGGTAGACCTATAACTTTGCCATAAAGCAATCTTTTGAATAAATGAGACCATGGTTAGATAGCCTATTCAAAAAGCTACAACATGACAGGAAGGGGTGGGAATTTTCCTTAACCCATGAATTATGGAGGGAATTTTACTGAGGCCACTTCGGCAATTTTACTCCATCTGGTGCAAAACATCCTGAAACCCCGTTTTGGAAAACTTCCTCCTCGGACACTCTCAAGACAAACTGAGACCATGTTCAGGTAGACATATCAAGAAGATCCAACCCGGTTCTTCCAGATATTTTTTTATCATTCTCCTGTGATGTACGACGGGCATTTCCCCAAGGCAACTTGGACCAATTTTCCAACACTTAGCCATTTTTCAGAATTTCTCCAAAGTTTATTCTGAACCCCTGTTTTGGCAGACCTATAACTTTGTCATAAAGCACTCTTTTGAAGAAATGAGACCATGGTTAGATAGCCTATTCAAGAAGATACAGCCTGACATGAAGGGGCAAGCATTTTCCTTAACCCATGAATTATGAGAGATTTAATTAAGATTCAATCTAATTGTGTCTTCGTGCAGGTTACTATCTTTGTGTTTCTGCAGGGTTTTACTGAATTTGGTGATCATCTGGACATGGCACATGTAACCCTTTCGGTAGTTATGGTGGATTTTTAATAGCCTATGCTTATCTTCTTCGTGTGATCCTCCAAATTGGCATTATGTCAAAACTTCGATAAGAACAACAACCCTATGATGAAGCATTTCAACCATATAATTAACAATTAAGCTTAAATATTGCGCCCAAGCCAAATATAGCAGTTCTGCCTTGTTTAATGGACTATCTTGGTGGTAATCCATCACTAGAATTGGCAGTATTCCCAAAAATCTTGATAAAACTAACACAATATCATCGCCAACTAAAAAAACTAACACTTAAGCCCTCGATCACTCATATGGCCATTGTGTCAACTGATATATACAAAATCAATGACCGCTGAAGCCCTCGATCACTCCATATGACCATCGTGTCAATAGAATCCAATGGCCGAGATCATCTCCTCGAAAAATCGATGGATGTTGTCACTTCTTCCAAAAGGTAGGGGGCCTGATAGGTCTTCCCAGGCTCCAGGATGGTGACTTCTCGTGGAGTCCAAGAACCTAGCGCCCCCACCATACCCTTGCACTACGTGTCGAATAAGCATAGTGAGGATGGTGTATATAAACTCATATTACCTCAACTATGCTGCCAATGTGGGATAAATCCCAAAGATGAATTAATCGCCACCATCGATCACTTGATCGGACGGTTGCTGAGTCTCTGCTTGCAATTCTTCATCTTTGTCCACTGAGATTTGAATCATGCATAGAATTCTTTTGCTGGGATTTAATCAGAGCTCTTACCATTCCTTTGTTACAAACATAAACTTAGATCTTGGTTCCTTTGATCACCTACGCTCAAGTTAATATTTTCTCGCCTTGAATCACCTCCATTTTTACTCTGTCGACCGGAACCATTGAAATTATCAGCCACATCGCATAATATGGACTTGATGTGCTCAACGTAGGGGTCTTCGTCCGATGCAGACAGATTATCTCTCCCAATTTTTCAATCACATATTTCTTGGCAGCCTTGTATTTGTTAGCAAAGGTCCTCCCTTTCTCCAGAACGGATTGAGCCTCTTGGCGTGTTCTTATGGGAAATTTCTTCAAGCGCTCGAGACCGTATTCCAGAACCTTGATCGAAACCTCCATCTCTTTTTGTTTGAAGTCCCTCCTCTTTTGAGTGGCATTCTAATTGGAAGTAGTAACGAAGGTTGTGATGTTCTTCTGCTATCACTGGAAACCTCTCAAACCTATTATTACTTCATGTCGACTTCTGCATTCCCTTTGGGCTGAAATTTTCCCAGCCAGAGAGTCTCTGTGTAAAGAATGCTTAACTGCATACTATCATGGCATCATATCATCATAGTCAACAAATCAAACATTTAACACCCTCTGGTTTGTCATCATACTATTTGCCATCAATGCCAACTTGTATATCTGCTATATGATAATGATGATGACGATGACGATGACGATGATGATGGTGATGATGACGACAACGATCATCATCATCTTCATCATCATCATCATCAACAACATGATCGTCATCATCATCAACAACATGATCGTCATCATCATCATCATCATCATCGTCGTCGTCGTCGTCATCATCATCATCATCATCATCATCATCATCGTCGTCATCATCATCATGAAGATGATGATGATGACAACGATGATGATGAAGATGATGAATATGACGATGATGATGGAGATGAAGAAGATGATGATGATGACGAATATGATGATGATGATGATGATGAAGAAGAAGATGATGATAATGATGAGGATGATGATGATGACGATGATAATGAAGATGATGAAGATGATGATGATGATGGAGATGAATAAGATGATGATGATGACGAAGATGATGATGATGATGATGATGATGACCAAGAAGAAGATGATGATAATGTTGATGATGATGACGAATATGATGATGATGATGATGATGATGATGATGGTCATGACGATAAAAATGATCATCGTCATCTTCATCATCATCATCATCATCTTCTTCCTTATCATCATCATCATCATCATCATCAACATGATGATGATGATGATGAAGATGAAGATGATGAAGTTGATGATGATGATGATGATGATGACGATGAACGTTGTCGTCATCATCATCAACTTCATCATCATCAACTTCATCATCATCATCATCATCATCATCATCATCATGCTGCTAATGATGATGATGATATTGATGATGATGATGACGATGATGAAGATGTTGATGATGATGGTGGTGGTGGTGATGACGATGACAACGATGATGATTATGATGATGAGGATGACGATGAGGACGATGATGATGAGGATGATGATGATGAGGATGATGATGATGATGATGATGATGACTAGGATGATGATGATGATGACGACAATGACGATGGTGAAGATGATGAAGGTGATGATGTTGATGGAGATGAAGAAGAAGATGATGATGATGGTGATGATGATGAAGATGATGATGATGATCATGATGATGACGAAGAAGAAGATGATGATAATGATGAGGATGATGATGATGACGATGGTGATGAAGATGATGAAGATGATGATGATGATGGAGATGAAGAAGATGATGATGATGATGACGAAGATGATGATGATGATGATGATGACGAAGATGATGATGATGATGATGATGATGATGAAGAAGATGATGATAATGATGATGATGACGACAAATATGATGATGATGATGATGACGACGATGATGGTGATGATGAAGACAACGATCATCATAATCTTCATCATCATCATCATATTATTCCTTATCATCATCATCATCATCATCATCATCAATATCATCATAATCATCATCATCATCATCATCATCAATATCATCATCATCATCATCATCGTCATCATCAACATGATGATGATGATGGTGATGATGAAGATGAAGATGATGAAGATGATGATGATGAAGATGTTTATGATGATGATGGTGGTGGTGATGACGACAACAACGATGATGATGATGATGATGAGGATGAGTGATGCAGGTGCGAATGATAAAAGCCAATCCAACCCGCTTCCCTAAGGAATTATTGTGATTCTCTGAAATCGAACCACTAAACTTAGCTAAAATCCAACTAAGTCCTTCTCAAATGTGGCCCTTACCTTTGAAATAGGTCTTCCACAATGTTTTTCCTGTCAGAATTAGCTTTCTGCAATAGCCTTGTGGAAGTGCCTTCTTTCCGCAATTGTGGGTGTCCTTCCGCAATAATCTTTCCGCAGTCAACTTCCTGCAACAGTCCTTTTGCAACGAGCCTCTCTGTGACTTCCTTTCCGCAAATCTCACTCCCGCGATGCAGATGCCTTCTTTCCGCACTTTGCGGATTGTGGGTTGCGGGTGCACTGTTCGTGATTTCACGAAAAGACTTCCGCAAACACTCTTCCACAATGTGACTTCCGCAAATGCTCACCGTTATCTCCCGAGCTTCTTCCTTCTGCAGAACACTCTATCAACCGTCAATCCCTTGCGGATTTGATCTCTCCCATTGATCTATGATCGATGCGGAACACTTCACGTCGGCTTGCGAAAATGTTAACTCCCGTGCATGTTCACTTTGTGGATCCTTTCCCCGTCGTCGATCTCCCCGCTTGCTTTGATCTGAGCCGTTCAAACTCTACTAATTGAGTCGACTGCAACTCTGATGACGATGATCAAGATGTTGATAAGGAAGAGGGAGATGACGACGATGACGACGACGGCGACGATGATGATGATGATGATGAAGATGAAGATGATGAAGATGAAGATGATGAAGATGATGATGATGATGATGATGATTATGATGATGATCAATGACGGTGGTGGTGATGACGACGACAATGATGATGATGATGATGATGAGGATGAGGATGAGGATGAGGATGAGGATGATGAGGATGATATGATGATGAGGATGATGATGATAATGATGATGATGACTAGGATGAGGATGATGAAGATGATGATCATGATGATTATTAGTGTGAGGATGATGATGATGATGATGAATATGAAGATGATGATGATGGTGATGGTGATGATGATGATGCTGATGAAGACGATGATGATGATGAAGACGATGATGATGATGAAGATGTGATGAAAATATATTTACCTTGGTCTTCACTAAAGTATTATGAGCTTGGACAACATTATAATAGAATGGTTATCAGTGATTATTCACTCCTATAAAGAATGCACTTTATATAACTACCAAACTGCTCAGTTAGGATCTTCCTCTTTTAAGACATCAGACTAGGTCCATAAGTCTTGATTCTTCATGTGCACAAATCTAAGAACAAGAGGCTTCACAGGGCCCAAAAAGTTGTATTTTGTTTTTGACTACTTCCTCAGATCATACTGAATTATCATATTAGTCCTTGGAATGGGTGTTAGGAGCAATCCTTATTTTTTCACTCAACCGGCTGCTCCCAACCCCTATCATGTAGACGTCTTCATTTACTGGGCTCCCCCTAAAATTGTAATGATGAAGATGATGATGACGAATATGATGATGATGATGCTGATGAAGATGATGATGATGATGATAATGAAAATGATGATGACGATGATGATGAAGATGATGATGATGAAGATGATGATGATGACGATGATGATCATGATAATGGAGATGATGATGAATTGGATGATGATGATGATGATTATGGTGAATATGATGATGCTGCTGCTGATGATGATCAAGATGATGATGGTGATAACAAAGATGTTGATGATGATGATGATGATGATGATGATGATAAGGAAGATGATGATGATGAAGAAGATCATGCGGACATTGATGATGATGACAATGATGATGATTATGAAGATGATAATGATGATGATGATGAAGACGATGGTGATGACGACGACAAGGATGATGATGATGATGATGATAATGGGGATGATGATCATCGTCATTGTTGTCGTCATCACCATCATCTTCTTGGTCTTCATCATGATCATTGTCATCATCATCATATTCATCTTTGAAGGGACTTGTGTATAGGATCTCACTATAAGCAATGCAACCAATACAAATTATGACAAAATCCTAGTTAAATTAAATTAAATTAAATTAAATTACAAACATAGATTTGTTTAACTAAAATTAATTTAAAATGCAACAAAATATAAAATATGCAAATAAAAAAACCCAAAATAAACTAAAAAATAAATAAATATGCAAATAAGAAAACAAAACAAAACACAAAATATAAAATATGCAAATAAAAATACAAAAAAAACATAGAAGGAAAAGACTCCCGCGCACTAGCTCATTAGCAGCATCCAGATCAAAACAACAAAGAACAAGTTCACTCCCGCACACTAGCTCATTAGCAGCATCCAGAGCAAAACAACAAAGAACAAGTTCGTTCCCGCGCACTAGTTCACTAGTAGCATCCAGAGCACTGGTAATTTGATGAGCAGAGCAGTGGTAAATCGAGGAGCAGGGGATACCAGTCCAGAGGAAACCGACGTTCCCAGGGGAGGAAATCCAATGACAGTCTAGAGGATAACAAAGGGACCAATTAATTCGGTAAGCCCATTAACTTGGCAGCGTAGTGATGCAGGCCCAGGGGAAATCCAATGGACCTCTGTGCTCTGCACATGAATCCTCTACCCATTTCTTATAGAAATCAACTTATTTGAGCATTTATTAGGATTTAAACAGGAATTCACCCCCAATCAGACTATACCTGTGAAGTCTGTAAATGATTTAGATACATATTCTTTGTGTATTTGTAATGTTCAATAGTACTTGCATAAATTTCTATCATTTAATTAGAAATTCACATACCCAGTAAACAAATCAAAATTTCCTTACAACAATTCGTCCATTCAAACACAACATATACATATACACCATAATCACTCTATTTCTTCATAGAATATATTATAAAGATTTGAAATTCAATCACTGATCGATTCTCAGAAACAGATGCCACAAATTTGTTTATGTTTGCTCCAGACAACCAATAGGCGTTGATCCCTCCTCTTTGGTCCTTTACAATTTCAAACATGCATGGTAGGGAGTGGGAGTCATACCCAATGTTATTCCACCTCATTTCATGCTTGAAATTAAAAAAAATGGTGTGTATTTTGCAAAATTGACCGAATCTAGCCCAATTTTGGACAATTTTGTGCATGGGCCCACTTTCTCTCCATGTATGAAATTGCATGAAATTTGGAAAGAATGGGCAAAACATGGCCAAATTTGGTGTAAGTTAAAGCGTTCTAAGCTATTATAAGGTGCCATATTATAGGGGTTTCTAACTGTTTAACATTGTATACCAAGAAAGCATAGTGACCCCCCAACCAATCAACCAATATGTTATTGGAAGACACCACTTTCATGTGGTTGTCTCCATTGATATAACGGTGCAAGCACGAAAATGGGTAATGCATTTGCTTGTTGACGATTAAATTTGTAAAGTTTTTTGTTCATTCAACTTCAAGCAATCAAAACTCATATCTACATTGAGAATTTCACTTTGAAGCAAAAACAAGTTTTGTAGAGAAATATGTTACTCCATACTCATTTTTCTTTGATGGACATGATGTTATAAATTTCATGTGTATTAACTGCATGCACCTAAATTTTTTGGCAAGGATAATGAGTGAGTAATACACATGGCCACCTAGTTTTTAGATATAATTATTCATTTTAGGGAAAACTATGTGTTAGCTTTTGGGATTACTCCAAAATTGTTCTCACCTAGGTAGATGAGCAATAGGTATCCTATCCCCTTATGACGCTTCATGGTCATATCAATGTCTCGGTTTGGGTGGATGCTTGGCCTTGGTTAGTGTGTTGACATGGTACCCTTAGGAGATTGTTACCTAATCGACATGTTGATAAACTCATTGGGTGAACACAATGGGGGAGTCGATTGCTTGATCAAGGGAGGTACTTACCTAGGAGGAGGAGCATTGGGAACTTAACCCTTAGAGCTTGGGACCTACACACCTTGCAGGTTGGACAATTGATTTGATGATGCTTGGGTTGAGGAGGATACTTCATGGAGGTTGGTGATGGAACCAAGGACCTATGTTGAGGAGGAGAGTTGTACCTTGTGACCACATTGTCATACAATAGAGTACCATTGCGGACATGTAGCACATACTTAGAGAAGGAGTACCTTGCATGAGGAAACTTGCATATAAAACCACTGTGGAAGAAGGAGTGTTATACTAATGACGCCGAGTTTCGGTGGGAAATCCATGAATGAAGAAATATGACCACCGCCCGTTCCAAATTGAATCCCCAACATGATCTATATGAGGGGGAACCCCATACCTCTTTGCATGCATTAACTAGTCAAGTGGCCCAAGAAACACACTTCTATATTTGTGTTGTGAAAAAATTCCAACTCAAATCAAATTGTGTCTTATACTAAAAGTAATCCAAATATAAATAACTCTAAAATAAATTACACCTTTGAGAGAAAAAGTAACTTTTGATATTAAAAGATTACAAGTAAATATATTTGCACGCTAAATTATATCCGCTTGGTAACTTATATTCTTGTTTTATCGAGTGTAGGTACCACCAAATAGGTATCTATCAGATCTATCTTCATTGAGTGATGATGAAGATATACTCGAAGAGGTTGAAAGTGGCACGTGTTGTACTAGATATACCGTTTCTATATCAACTAGATCTGAAAAGGTAAGGAAAAGATTTTGTAGACGCATGCAATATTTTATGGCCAACGGAGGGTCATGTAATTATGATGCTGAGAGCATAGGTGACATTGAGTTTCCCTTGAGGTATAGACATATAGTGCAACGATGGGTACCTAATAAGCTACCTCAAGTGGACAAGGGAAAATTTTAGGGGCGAATTATAGCCAATGGGAGAAATTATAGGGGTCACCAAGAAACCTTGGGCGAATTTTTAATATAAAGTGAGTTTTTTTTAAATTTAACATATTAGCCCCATATTTTTTAACCCATAGTCCAAGGAAATTGAATAGCCAAGGTTGCGAAATTGGAAAAAATTTATATAGCCAAATAAAACAATCGTGAAATGGTGAATTCGCCCAGAATTTCAGGTAATGGAGGCCAGGAAGAGTTGGTTCGCCCACAATTTAGGGTAATGGAGGCCGCATACAGTTGGTTCGCCCACCATTTAGGGTAATGGAGGCCGCGAACAGTTGGTTCGCCTAGCCAGCAGCCCAACAATTTATTATTTTGGTAATGGAGGGCCGAGGCCGTGATTGGTAACTTGGTTGAATGGTTCGACTTCGAACTTTGCCCGTGATGACGCCCACGAGTAGCTGGATCGCCCCACGTTTTTGGAAATGGCGGCCCGGCGTTGAGGTTTTCATGAAAATCTCATTTCAAATTTTCAAATCGCCCCAACTCCCGTCGTTTTTGGTTAATGGGGGTTTGAATTGAGGTTTCAACCACCAAATTTTGTTGGGTAAAGATTATTTTAACCTTCAATTGGTCCATACTCCATAAATGAGATGAAGGTTCCAGGATGTCAAGTCGCTATATAAGGGGGGAAAGAGCTAGTAAAAACCACATGAAAAATCATTAGATCTATGCATTCGGCAAAGATGGAGTTTTTGATAGTGGCTTCTGCAGTTGTTCAAAGTTTCTTGGGGTTTACAGTCTTCACTGATGCTAAGAGGTTAGTTTTGTTTTCAATTTCATAGAATTAGATGTCTGTATAACAGGGATGTTACATTTATTATAATGTTTATTAGCCATCATAGGAGGGCTATGAAGAGTGATCTGTTTGTCCTCTTAAGACTTGATAATATCAGGTCTGAATTGTGCAATGTATGGACTGATTATTCAATGAAAGGTTGTCTCTTTACTGGATGTATTCAACTTTGATGTAATAATTTGAGGCACATACAAAATGGAACTTCTATAGATAGAAATACTGCTATTTATGGCATGTTTTCCGGTTTAATATGTTGCTTCATACTAAATTTTCCAATGCATAGAATTGTTTTGGACTCCATTGCCTGGGATAAGCTGCTTATCTGCTTGAATCCACCATCATATATTAATTTTAGAAATTCAAACTTTGTTTTCCAAATAAGTTATAAGTATTTAATATTTATCTTTGTTCTGGTTGGTAATATTATCTTCCATTTTTAAGTTTCTTCAAGAAATGGAAACAAGTACTGTGTAGTTTTAGTCTATTTTAGATATTTTGAATTAATTAATTTTATTTTAAAATGAGTGTGTGTTTGAAAAATCCCCCTAGCCAGATGTCTACGGCAATAATATTATGCATGGAAACTTGTTGCAAGATATTTTATCATTTACAGTGTATATGATATTGAAGTTCCTTCCCTTTTTTAGATGGCATTCTGGATTGGATGGTATTTAATCCTGGTGATCTAGCCTGATATCAAGAACTATGTCATGTTCACAAGGATGCCCTCAATGCACAGCTTGCACTTGTAGAGAATGAGAAAAAGTTGATTGAAAAGATTAATATATTATGCTTGATGGAGATCGTATTTAGGTAAGATTGGAGACTTTTGTCCATTGAAAACTTTATACTTCCACTCCTTAACCATAGGCTGCTACAGGTCTGCTTAAGACTCAAGATGATGATGTTTCAAGGCTTTTTCTGACTGCTGTTGTGTGAAAACATCTAAAATATGTCTCAGTATTCTCCCAGTGGAGGAAAGCTTACTGTTTGGTGCTCTATCAAGGCTGTTTGAGGGCTGAGATATGCTTAGAAGAGTCCTAGATGTGCCCAGATCTGATGTATGACCTTTATTAGTGTTGGAGTGCCCAGAATGGAATGTTTCCCTAAGAAGTGCTCAAAATGCTGAGTTAAGGTTGGTGAAACTGATTTTAGGGCTGTTTATGCCCAAAGAATTGCTCATAACAGCCTCAAACCTACCCAGAAGTTCTTTACTTCTTCCTAGCACTATGATGAAGGGCCTTAATGTTGCTCTAAGGAGTTCTCTTGCTAATATGCCTTCAAAAACTGCCCAGAAGTGGCTTAAATTATGCCCAGACTTCTGCCTTGATCATATTTTGCTGTTATTGTCTTCAAAACTGAATTCTTCATGGCTGTTGGTGACTGTCATATGCCTAGAATACAACCGGACTTCAACGAACAGTCCCTACTACTGTTATGAGGGCATAACCAGGTCAATGAACAGTCCCTACTACAATTTGTTTACATGCAAGTATATGCACACTAAATTTCCTACCACTGCTTACGATTTGTCTGAAAGCATAGTGTAGTTTGTGCCATTCATGTTTGTTACTCTGTACATCTTGTGATAAGCCAAGGCACACACCAAACCCCAATCCATCAACAACAATTTGGTTGAACATCAACCATGAGTGTCAAAATTGAAGTCTGCATTCTTGGAACAAAGAAAGATGAAATTGGCTCAGCCCAATGATTAAGGGGAAAAACCCAGAGAACCCCAGCTTGGATACTTTTGTCCATTGAAGACTTTATACTTCCACTCCTTAACCACAGGCTGCTACAGGTCTTCTTAAGACTCAAGATGATGATGTTTCAAGGATTTTTCTGACTGCTGCTGTGTTTCAACTCTAGAATGGCTTCATAGAAGTCATCAGAATCCCGTGGTTTTATGTTGTACTGTATTATATCTCAAACATACTCATTGACACTTATTTAGGTGAATCCTTCACCCTAGTTGTTGTTTATTTCAAAGCCTTGTTCTTGTTTTTGCTCTTTCCAAAATTCCTTGAAGAATAGTCGCCCGATGTAACAATGCTTTCCCACTTCAAATAATTATTATTATTATAGTTCTGCCTACTTAGTGAGTCTATGTTGGTATCATCCCGGGATTTCTTGGCATCTATCTACAAGACAGTAAACAAGAATTTCTCAAATCACATGAATTGGAATCCATAGTTGGCGTTTACTAGCGTTAGTGACTAAGCCACAACTACAAAGCAAAGTGGATTAAAGAGAAAATATGTCCCTTATCAAGATGTGGATAATTTTTTGTATTATGGTTGCAATCTTCAATCCAGGAAGTCAAAAGAACTTGATATTAGACTCATTGGATAACAGACTCAAGTTAGACACTAAGGCCCATCCAACACTGAATCCATTAGGATGGTTGAATGAAAAGTAGAGATAACAATCACAAAGTAGTGTGATTTCAAGTTCGCAAGCTCTTCCCAATTTATTAATCAACTCAATTGTGATGTAGTGCCTGTGGACATTTGTGAGATAATTGTATATATTCCCTATATGTGGCGCAGAGAAGTAAGTTTCATAAGGCATGGAAACCAATATATAAATTGTCTGAGGCTGAAAACATTATCGAATTTATGCATACAAAAGGGCGGGGAATTTATATTTGATTATAGTCACATTAGTGAAGCACCTAATCAATGCTAGTTAGAATATTATATTGAAAGCAGTCAAGCACAAGACTAAATATGCATCCAAGCAAACATCCAATAAAGAGAAACAAGTTTCAGTGAAAATCCCCCACAAATTAAAGTTGTTGAGGAACATTAACCTTAAGGCTCAAAGTAGTGAGGCTTGATCTAAATTAGAACTCTTTATTTCATAGGGGTGTAGAGCTCACATGAAATTAATTTAGTCACAAGATCCAAGATGTATGAAGTTGCAATGAGCATTGTGATGATCTGTAAAGCTCAATAATACAACAAGATGGATTTTCAATATCCAACTAAGGACCATAAAGGAGTGTGGCCATGACATGGAAGATGCCACAAGACCGAGTTGTGCAAATATTGAAGGAATACAATACTAGGTTGCAAGAATCCTGAAGAGGCTTGCGACATCAACATTTGCAAAAAACATGATAAGTTTGTAAAAACCATATTTCAAATTTGCATCCACAAGACTACAAGCATACCCCCACAAGTCACAGAGCCAAATTGTGGAAGACCTAAGAAGGCCCCAAAAGAAGGAATGCAAAGCATCAAGGATATTGATCAGTGTGTAAATTGAACCATACACTTGAATGAAGAAGATCGACAAACAAGGAACCATTACGAAGTTACCATGAGAAAGATGGTCCTTGAATGCAGACATTCTATGGGTTACTTTTGCTCATGCGCCTATCATTTTTTTGCAATCATGTTTTCCAACTCTATTAGTGAAATGTTGGAAACTTAAGTTATCTTTTTTGTTGTGATCACCACAAGTGCCACTGATTTTTTGGGGAGAAGAAAAATAATATTCACACAAGTGCTCAAACTTTATCCATAAGAAAATGGGGGTTTTCAATTAGCTTCTATGATGCGATGGTGAAGACAACAAGAAGAATCTTTCATATTTTTTTCAGAGCAAGATCAATGGGCAAACAAACATGATAAAATAAATAGAGCTAAGAATGATTTTTAATGACTTCGTATAGGTTACACTATTTGATAGTTCATTTGTTCTTGCAAATTATGAGGTATAATTTATGATATTAGTTAACGGCAAGTAGGAAAATAATATTCTACTAGTAAATAAGTCACAAGGAAAATCTTAATAATTCTTCAACTCTTTTTTTAAAGGCTTGCAAAATTCAAGGAGAGATGGGTATGTGTTTCCACTTAGGATATAGTTATGTCATTGTTTTCATCTTCGCCGCCCCTCTACTCTTTTCTATCACGGCGTCTTCAAGCTTCCCCTCCCAAGCATGCTAATCACAATATCAACAGAGCCTGGACAAGGGTAACTTTGAACTTATATGAAAATTGCAACCACCTCTACCTACAAGGTGGTGGTCACTCCTTTGAAGAACTAGGTTGCACTACTATTTAAGTATTCACAACCTCTGGCTAGAGGGAATGCATACCTAAGAAGATTATGGAATATTTGATTTCATAAAAGGTTGAAGCACCTCCATTCTCCCCTAATACAGGCGGATTGACCCAATAAGTCTCCTATCCAACAAACCCGGGGAGATCTTTTAAGGAAGCTACTGATTGTTTTGATGCATTTCAATGCCATCCAATTAGTTGCTTCATAGTTGAAAAGGTTGTCTCCATCCTAGTGATTTATTTCGTCCAGAGGGTGTTCGAACAAGATGAATTTTACTACACTTATGGTCTAATATGTTTCCTTAGTGGCTTTTACAATAGGCGCTTAGCCCTGCATCATTAGGTTTCTCATGTGTCAAACACTTTCCTTCAATAGGAAACCTACTCTACCCATGTGATTGCAAATTTTTCATGGTGACAATTGACTCTATTGAGGACAAGTAGTGCATCCCTCACATCAGGCCCCTTGGTTTATGCATGAAACCATCACATCCCACCTTCGATCTATCAAAAAACTCTTTTAACTTCAACAAAAATGTAGGTTAGGCCTCCCAGCCTACTCTTTCAATTCTAGACTCAATCATTGGCCTCTGATATACTCTAACAAAATTCCATCACAACTTCCCCAAAACTCTAAAAGGCATATCAAAACATATGTCAGGCTATGTATCAAAGTGGATTTCACAAATGGGATACTAGAATAAATATGGAATGAGGTAGCTGATAAGATCAGGAAGTAAAAGCTGTTAAAAATTTCCAGCACAAAATACACAAATATGCACTTCGATGAATTAAAGCTGCAGCACATCAAAACTTTAGATCTGCAACTATGGAAACATAGGATCGATAAGTCAAAACTTAGACACAACACATATCATGAGATTGCATCAATCCAACACTAATTAGATAGTATATCTAGGAAATATAAGTCTGGAAATTCAGAACAACATACTAAATCCTGTAGCAGCAATCACATATTTATGTATCTAGTCTAATGGAAGAAATTACAGTGGCTTGTATAAACCATATGCTGCCCACACACAAGCTCTCATAGCAAAATATTTACACACTAACTCATCTTACTTATCTAACTAGTAGAACCTCCTCTCATTTACATACCAATAAATGTTTTGGTTACAAACAGGATAAGAAAGCCTCAAGAATGGTATGCCTCACATACTCATGCATGCAAAGGAATCTTTCCCAAGTGATGTGCCTCACATCAATCGAATGAATGCACCATGCATGCAGTATTGGTTTGCCCTGTCTGAAGTTTGAACACATCTTTTACTAAAGATATTTACTTCTCAATATGACTCTGCATACATCCAATGGAATCACATCTTGCCACGCCATCAATGTTGCAAATATGAACTTGCTGATACTTGCGATTCTTTCAGAAACCATACCCGTTTCCCTGATGTAGGTCATTGGGTTTACAATATCAATTGGCTTTATTCTTAGGGTAATACATGGAAGATGTGTTTAGATCCTCTCCTCTGTATGCCTATTGAGCATTTTAGGTCTTTTTTCCATTTTGTATTACCAATCTCATTTGAATAGAAAAATAATATATGGTTCTTAAAAGATAAAATTGGAGCCTTTGCTAATGTGGTTGAACTTCAGTAATTCTAGAAATTTGATTACTCGCAACGAATCTTTAGATTAGTGAACTATTTTTCTCTGTTTCTTTTCTTCGTTTCCTTTTAGTTTGGCCAGTTGTAATTTATTGTTTTTTTCCTTCTACTTGTTAGTGCAATAGCTAGTTAGACGGGAAGATACAATGATTTCAAGCTAACATGTCAGCAGTATGCCTTACTAACAGTTTGTATTCTCATATTATATGTGCATCACATGACCTTTGGCATTTATTATTGTTGAATTTCAATTGTTACTGTACTTTCAATTGTTACTTGCTAATAAATTTATAGCTGTCTATTGTAGGCTTAGGACATAGTGAACTTCATCATCATTTGAATTTTCATATGATTTTGCATGGAGTGAATGGTTTCTTAATCTATGATGCTTTGATTCAATTTTTTCTCAATGGTTTCAGTAATGAAAGTGGCATTCAAGACTTTAAAAACAGTCCAAGTTTGTTGTCATTCTTCAATAGATGTATCGATGCCTACTATATTCTTGTATAGTTTAGAGAAACCAGTTGGGAAGCCATATGGGCTAGAGGTTTTACCTTTGACGAGATCAAAGGCTACTTGAGAACCTTCCTCTTTAGATACATAAATTCTGATTTTGATTTGTTGTTGATGGGTGTTATTTGCGGAACACTTTCCTTTCATTAAGCTTTCAAATCTGATTGAGTAGGAATATATTTGGAATTTCCTGTATAGCATATTGTAGAGATGATTAGTGTTTTCAGCATGTTTTATGATGCCAAATAGTGAGATGGTAACAATTCCATATAATGTTGTCAAACCAGAACCATATTCCAGATCCGTCCAGAGTAATTTCCAGGCATGTATACATATTTTTAATGAACCCAAACAGATCTGAAGTTGGTTTATTTAGGACTGGTTTTATGCATTAATTCGCTGCTGTTATATTGGTTTGCAAGTTTGTTTTCATGCTTGAATTTGATTATTTATAAGATGTTCTTATTCTTTTGTGTGATATTTTTACCCTTGAATGAGAATGTTTAGAAATGGTTGTGTTGATCACATTTTTCAATTTCTCTCATCATAAGAGCATACACCTTCCATGTGCATATGAGGTCTTGTTTTTGTTAGGGAATGAATAACAATATAAGAGTTACTATTTAGATTTTAGAATAAATTATTGATATTATTTCACATAGTTTTTAATTCTTTCTTTTCATGACTTTGTGGACACCATTACATCTTATAAATTTAAATTTTATTGGCTATGGGCACCAGTGAAGTGATGCTATTGTATATTTTGAATCTTGATTCTTATGAATGCCACTTTTTCTACTAGGTATTTTGGTAATGAAAAATGTAAATACAAAATTAGTTTTTTAACACACAAGAACTAAAAACTTGTATTTATCGTGATGGATTTATGTCTAATTTTGAAGTTAATCTTGGATGGGTTTAAGTTACTAGGTTCAAATTTTCTAGCCTCTAGAATTCATGTCATCATGGATAACTTACAAATTGTACTAATTTTATATCATTTTTCTCGTGCAGGTTTCACTTTGGGTTTCTAAATTGATTTGATATCTTAATAATTGTGGAATAATCAACGAAATGTCAAACAACGATTGTGGAAAGAAAGCATCAAAACAGAGGGATGTATTATCATACTTTCAGAAGCCTCAATCCAAGAATCTAGATTCTCTTCATGATTCAAACTCTTTTGAGAAACCCATCAGCGAGACAAATGTCAACTCTTCTGAGAATGAAGCTAATAGCCATATAACATATGATAGGATGGGTTCCTCTAGTGAACAAATTGGGATAAATGAAATTCAACCAGAAATTGGTAATGACAATGTTGAAGGTTTTACCTTGGAAGGCAACAAAAATGATTCATTATCATGAAAAAGGAAAAAAGGTCGATGGGACATAGGGAGAAAATTCCAATTGGAATGGGCCTCAAGATTTCCATTTATTGAACCAATACCTCTAATAAATGAGAAAGAAGCTTCATGAGAAGTTAAATGTATTGTATGTAGTTGGAAACTTGGAAAGGTAGTAACAATGCAAATGAAGTTAGATACAATAGAGAAGCATGCCGGAAAGTTGTATGCTAAGAAAATTGAAAATGGTGAGGAGAAGTCTATTACCAAATGGAAATCTTCTGAGGATTGTCGACATGTCAAATATCAAGAAGAATATAATAAATACTTAATAAGCAAGGGTAAACTCGAGGCAAGTGGAGGGACCATCACATCTCTATTTGGAAAGACAATGGAGAGAAATTTGTTATCCAAGACGACACAATTAAGCACTGTATTTCACATCTTATCTAGAGGTCGTCCTATGACAGATTATCCAGATTACAAGAACTATGTATCTTTTCTTGAAGTATCAAATTTTCCATCTTCTCATTGGTCTATAACGAGTGGTTGGGAATGGGAAAAATATCTAGCTCAAGTAGAAAAAGATGATTTGAAAGAGAAGATTGCAAATGCTAGGTTTTTTTCACTATCTTTGGATGAAGTTACAGCTGTTGGTAATACTTCATGGATCTGCATGAGTATTTATATGGTTAATGATCATATTAGGCATTCATATTTACTTGGGATTCATAAAATGAAGAAGAGTTCTACAGCTGGAAATATTTATGAACTTTTTATTAAGACTTTGAAGGAAATTGGTGGTATGGATGATTTAATGATTGCAAAAAGGTTGGTATGTGTCGGAGCTGATGGAGCATCAATCATGCAAGGACAAAGGAATGGTATTTGTGTCAAACTACAAGTATCAGCTTCACCATTTATAATTAGTATTCATTGTATGGCTCATAGGATGAATCTTGCATTTAAAATATTAAGTAAGTTTCCACTGGTTTCAAAAGTTGAAGAGCTTGTACGTGAGACTCATGCATAATTTTGTCGTAGTCCCAAGCGATTTACAGAGTTTCAACAATTTGCTGTTGGTGTTACAGATGGAAAAACGCTATTAAAAGATGTTGATACAAGATGGATCTCATTGAATGGACCATCCCAAAGACTATTTAGTGAATACCAATCATTGGTTGGGGTGATGTATGAACATTGCTTTAGTGTAGACAAAGCTCAAGAGCTTCTCTTTCGACTAACTAATATAGAGACATTATTAACATTGGCTGGAATTCTTCCTTTGCTTCATGAAATGAATGTCCTTGTGAAAATGGCTCAGAGTCGCACAATGTATATTACAGAGTACACAAATGCAAGAAAATTGGCATTCCTAGCATAGGATAATTTGTATATGATGCCAGATTCTTTTACGGGTCGAACATTTAACGGTTGGACTGCTATCATTGATATAGAAAAGAGTGAAAATTATTTGAAGTTTAATGAAAAAGGGAGACTATGTATGGAAGTGCGTGGGTATATGGTTCCCTTTTATTATGTTCGTAAGATGGGACAAACCACCAAAGAGTGCCATGTGTCAAGAGACTAATTCAATGATATTGTGATTTCAGTGAGACGCAACTTGATACAAATTGCACAATCACTATCATTAGAGATAAGAGAACGATTTCCTTGAGATGAATTATTGGAAGCTATGTCTGTGGTATACCCTCATTATTGGAACTCTGAAAAAGATATAGATCCTTTAAAAGTTGACTTTCTAGCAAAATTGAATACTTTAGTGCACCACTTTGGTAGGAATGTTAAGGTAGTAGGAGAAGAGATTGGAGGTATATTAGATTCATCAAAATTACATCAATGAGCCACTTGCTTTGCTCAAACAATGTCAGATCAATATGATGCTTTGTCGAAACCTATAGAATATGGTGTAGTAACCAAATTATGGACTATTGGTGAAAGTCAATACCTACAAGAAAACATATCAAAGTATTTCAAATTAGTCGATTTATGTCAAACCATGATTTTGGGATCAGTGGAGGATGAAAGAATGTTTAGTGCACTGTCATTTTTGAAGTCAAAGTTGAGGAACAAGCTTGATAAGAATATGGATACATGTTTAAGATTATATGCAACAAAGTATGACATTACCAATTTTCCATTCAATAGAGCATTGACACTCTAGCAATCAGATTGTGAGAGAAGAGGAGAATACAATATAACAAATGTATCCAATGAACTTGATATGGAACATAATGTTTTGGAGGCTCAAAATGATATTTCATCTACAGAAGTTCATGCTCAAAATGTAGAAAATGAAGAGCGACATGAGAATTGGGAATTTGATATGCCACAAGATATAATCTAAACCAATATACATTGGTGGTGTATAAATAATGAATGGCATTTAATAGATCATGTGATTTTTTTTAGTTTGACTTCGATGTTCCTCTATTCTTGGAGCAGGTTGGAAAAGGAAAATTCTTGATGGGAGAAAGATTACCATACATAAATTTGAAGTTGCATTTCAGGTAAAAATAGGTTCTATAGTCTATACTTTGTATTAAATATAGTAATATTAGAGCTACATTTCCTTGATGCAAGCTATTTTAAGTTTGATGTTTTGATAGTTAACTAATGCATTGTTTTTTTTTCTTATTTGTGACAGGAAATGAAGTTGGGACCTATCTATCCATAGATAATGTCCTAGTATTAAAGGTTAAGCAATTAATTTAACAATACTTCCGCTTAGCAAGAATGGGCTCATTCAAAAGTTAAAACTCAAGTACATGGAATTGCTTGTATTTCTAGCTTTGATATCTTGGCAAATATGAATGGTTTGCTTGTTTCTTACATTTGGAGCATTTTTTCAAGTTTGGAAGTTTGCATTTATTTTGGTTAAATATATTTTTATTCCCTTGATAATTGATCGCGGTTTGAGCCCTTTGTACTAGTTTGATTCGTTTCATAAATTATTTGTTTTTTATTACATTTGGAGCATTTTTTCAAGTTTGGAAGTTTGCATTTATTTTGCTTATATTTTTTTTATTCCCTCTATACTTGACTATGAGATCTAAGTTTCTAAGCGAAGAGAAAAATGGTCTATGCATTGTCTTACTAGGTTTCTATGCATCCATCGTAGGAGACCTATTGGCACGAGACCGACATTTCTCTAATGTAATTGGCATAATTTTCATATGTCCACATACTGTCAATACAATATTCACTTGAATCTCAGCACTGACAATAAATTTTGAAAGCTAGTAGATGAAAATAGATGCCCAACAATTGAAATTAGTCAATTTCCTGCAGATATTGGTTGTATAGAAGTGATATTTGTCCAATTAAGCAACAATTTGACAGATCACGCATATATTTGTATTTTTTTTGATGTCTTTTCCATAAATATCAGTCTTTGCATAAATTTGACAGATTCATGGCAAATACAGTGGTTTGGAAGTAAATCAGAAGGTTTTTCAGCAAATGTTTCAGTAGACATCTCCCTATTTCAAATTTCAGTAGTTTGAGTAGGTATTCTCTATTTTTCTTCCAGTATTTGCAATTTTGCATAGGAAAGATCATATTTGTATCTCTACATCTATATTTCAGCAGTAGATATAATGATAGACTATAGTGCCTGTGTTGTTAAGGGCCTAGCACATATATGAACTAAGAAATCATTAGTTTAGTGAAAAATATACCTCCTGTTACCAAGTTCACGAATTCTTGGAATCATGTGTCAAATGGGTCAAAGGAAGTCAAGAACCATCTCTTGAAATTGCATTTAATATCTCTTCACCAAAATGTTCATTATAATGCCACATGTTAGTTGAATTGTACCAACAATTTCCTGGGAAATACCCTCAACTAATCTTGAAAGGTGTTACTTTGTTTATGCCCTACACATGACGCTAGACCATTGCATCCTTTATGGTACAATGCAGTATGGCATATTGTAAAAATAAAATATTAAATGAAAAGGCATAATGTAGAAAGAAAATATTGAATGAAAAGGGTGGGCTTTTCTTCACTTTCTCTTGTAACAAAGAGAATATATGGGAAACAATGATTATATGGTTATGATGTTATTGCTGCTACACATTCTAAACATGATGCAACAGATGCTATTCTTGTTTTTGTAGCAGCACTTTTAGAGCTTGTTGTTGAAGTATATATTGTTGTGGCTATTGTTGCTGCAAGTTCTGTGCTTCCCATCGAGGAATATGTTGTAGATTTGTTAATGGCAATTGCTGGAAATTTTCCTTTGTAGTAGTGGTTATGGCACATGTTGAAGTTGTTGAAACTGAAGAGGTTGTAGTGGTTGAAATTGCAAAGGCTGTTTTGAAAGATCAACACTCTTTATTTCTTGCAATGTTTCAAATTTCTGCATGCATTTCCATGCACACATCTGATTGGATTCCTGTCACTTAAGAGTTAAGACTCAAATAATTGTTGCACCTGTATCCAAAAATCAATGCCTAGTCCTTGAAAGTTTAAACCCATAGGTGGTTGTCCCTGCCCCCCATTATCTTCTCCCATCCACCTAAAATTATTATTCACATTGCCCTTGTCATCGACTTTAATACCAAACAATTCTAAGCAAATTTACTGCCATCCTTCCTCAATCAACAAATACATGGGTTCTTGGTTTGGTTGTAAGACGTAAGAAACCACAAAATGGGTAGACTTGATATGCATCCCTCTTGTAGCTAATGCACTGATAACAAGGGTTCTTGTAGATGAGATGCTTTGATTCATAACTTTAGAGGAGTAACATCCAAACTTTGCAATTCAGCTTCTAAAATTCATATCCAAGATAAATTACTGGAGTCCAAATTGAGTAAGGGATGCTAAAACATCCTCAAGCACCTCTCCAAAGTCCTATTTTTTTTTATAACCAAATTATGACCATTTCTGTTAGCCTTGTAATCAATTGCATTGTCCTTTGTCTCTTACAACTAACACAATTGTAGTAAAGTGTGCAGGCTAGCTCAATCTCATGAATAAAGAATGGACAGTGAAAAGATAAATAAGGCATTGGATCTAGGTTCCAAAATAGATCTTCGCTCCTCCCACTTACATATGTATTCCCAATCAATTGCACAATGCCTTCTCTGGAAGAAATCAGGGTAAGGACATACGGCTGAAAAAATTGATCGCTTGGTCTGTATACAACATATTGAATATGATGTTTCCAATCCTTAAGTTCTATTGAGATGCAATCTGCTCTAGTTCTGTTAGAGATTCCTTTGCATGTTATTCCTTTGATGAGGTACTTGACCTCAGGAAGAAGTTAAGGACCGAAGGATCACATCATCGGGATGATCCCTTCATTACTATGATGACAAAACTTTCAGTAGATATATGGAACATGTGAGGACACATACCTAGAGAGAGAGACCTTGTCACCCTATCTTGTTTGTCCTTGTGGTTATCCTACTTATGGTACTTGACCTTATCGGGTTGGTTGTTTGTCGAGTCACCTTTGTTGTTTGTCGAGTCATGAAATCGGGGGGCGAATTAGTTTGGGTTCTGTTCTTTCCGGACTCCTTCTAGGGCATCGTTTGGCAGCTGGTTGATGGAACATTTTTCTGTTTTTGACGTCAAGGTTTGAGCCCTATAGGGCTGTTTTTTGGCTGTCATTATAATCCCTCTAGGGATGTGTATTTCTCCTCTGAGAGGTCCACCTAATTCTGCTACTATTTGATTATTTGTTTAGCCCTTCTAGGGCTGCCGTTCTCCATTCTTTTTGCTGCTCCTGTTAGCTGCTTCCACTTTCGTGTTGGGTCTATTTAGGATGCCGTTGAACTTTTTGGTTAGGGCCTATTGAGGCTACCGTTAACCTATGGATTTATGGCTGCTGTTATCAAAGAATATTAGAGTCTGTTGAGGTCTCACGTTGTATTATGAGCCCTGTTAGGGCCAGTATTGGTTATTGCAGCTTGACTGGTGGTTGACATTGGTTGTCTCCTAACTACGTTAGGTCTGCTGGCGCTTGAAGTTTGTCCTAACACAACTATACCTATTGTTGACACTCTTCCCTGGTATCTCTCTCTCTCATAGGTATGATGTTTCCCTTCTAGGGCTATTTATGTTTCAATATCTATTATGCCTTATTGGAAAAACTGAAAGCAAATCTGAGTACATTAGAGAAGGGCTCATCCCCAGGTAAGTACTTATAACCGTGTCATTTACTAGCATTCATACTTTCAGTTTATTGTGGATTATTGGCACAGTGACCTATTGGTAGTGCCCTAGTTGAAATAAATGAAAATTATTTTTTAAATTTATTGGCACGGTGACCTATTGGTAGTTCCCTAGTTGAAAGAAATGCAAATTATGTTTTTAAATTCTTAAAGTTGTATTGTATGATTGATTTACATTTTTGAGTTGGAGTTGTCAAGATAGATTTGTAATTTCAAGTTGATCAAAAAGATGTTGTGCCAGGAGATATCATAATTTTCAGCTACGGGGATCTTTTCCTTTGTGATGTTTGGTTACTATCATCCTAGGATTTTTTTGTGAGGTATGACTGACTCTTTCAGCATTCCCTTTGTAGAATTTGCATATTCAATCTTCTATTTTTTTTCCATTGGTTTTCTTCTGTTACTAAAATTGAATTTTAAAGACATGGTTCACCCTACTCCTTGTTGTGTAGTTAGTCTTCATTGACAGGTGAATCTAGGATCATTGAGAAAACAACAAACATAATAGAAGAACCAAATACTCCCCTGCTGGAGCTATATATAGTTTATGGTAATCTTCGAAGAGAAAAGTAATGTGGATTCTATAATTTATTTTTTGTTTAAGTCATTGGTCTCTTTGTGAAATTTGAAGTTTGAAGCCCAATTACCATCTGGGTTTCTCCATTTTTGGTAGGGAACGAGTGTATTTTTTGTCTCTAGTACTAGAGTAGTTGTGTCCACTTGTGAAAAAACATATATCAACATTATACTTTCTGCTCTAGGTAGACAAATTCCACTAGATGCTTTTGAGAAGGGTGTGAAGTGTGTCTCATATATGGTCATTTGATTTATTCTTGTCATTGTCCCCATTATTTTGATAGTGGATTATCTTACAACACATGATTAGGGACATTGTATTTTCGGTATTATAGTAGCAGTTGGGATTACACCTTAGATGTTTCTATTAATTGTGAATACCAAGCTAGAAAAAGGAGTATTCACTATCACAATAGACACATGCATTGTGAAAAGGCTAGTTGCAATACAAAATATGTGATCTATGTAAGTGCTAGTTCTTCTCATTCAAAGTTCTTACACATTTGGATACTATCTATCTCCTGATAATCTTAAAGTCATGAAACCTTCATACTGATGATTCAATCATGTAACAATGATCAGAGATGCATTTTCTTAAACTTTTTTTCATTATTTTCTATGGTATTATCCAAGGATGTACTCTGTAGTGATAAGACTGGTACACTTACCATGGATTGATTAGTGATGGTTCATCATCTTGACAGCTGGGGCATTTGTAGGTGTCCAACAATCTATTTCTCTTATTGTGGCTATAGCAGCTGTGTCTCTTCTGCGATTGTGAAGCTGCCCAACTCCCTTCCGCACAGCGAAAAGGAAAGCATCCAGATCTTGTGTGCACATCTGCAACTAGGAGGATGAGTGGCCCTCAAATTCAGATGATATTTAAGTGTTTGCATTTAGTTGAGAATTCAGTTAGTGGTGTGAATCATGAGATTTTCTACTATTTGATGTAAGTCAGACTCTGGGATTTATGTACTCTATGCATTGGGTACTATAATGTCTTGTATTTTAATTATTATTTATGCCCGATTCATTCTCGTACTAAAGCATGAAATTTGAACCATTCAAATGCTGCTAGGCAATAGATTTTTCCATATTTTGTGGGTGAATAAAATCTATTGCAACTTAATTTGAAAGCGACTTTTCTCTTGGGCATGTAATTTTTTTTTGAAGTGTTTCCTTCCATTTACAATTTCAGGATCTGATATTGCTGTCTCTCTGATAGACACATAAAAAGTTCAGTATTCTAGCTCTCTTATTCTAGGGTGGAATGGCATATTCATCATCTAGGATCTTATATTGCTGATTCTCTTACACTGACTTAAACATTTGAGTAAATGCATGAACGGTTCGGTATTCTAGCGCTTTTTTTCTGCGATGGAATGCCAAATTCATTGGTAGTCATGGATTTTAGTACAGGAACTAACCGCTTGATAATCAACCTCCATCAAAAAACAAAATAATGCTTGGAATGCATTCATATCAGTCCTTTTCTGTGTCTAGATTCCGATTTGATGACAAAGTTGACAAATGGGAAACAGATGAATGGGAGAATAACTCAAACCACAAGCAATTATAGATTCATGTAATCAATAGCTCTTGAAAGTTTGAAATTTTATTATTATCAATTATTGTTTACATGTCTAAAGTTGGCTGTTAGCTGCTTAAGGCCTTTTATTATTATATGTTACTCAATTCTCTTTCTAGCAGAGACTCAGGATATAGACTATCTTAAGGTGCAACATTGTTTAAATACTGGCATGGCAGTTCAATTCATCTCCAGATATAAGATTTCTTGTTTCTTTGGGCTTTGAATGATCAATCATTGTACTTCAAACGCGCATGCAGAACTTAGGGGATTTGTTTCAGTTTTATAGATTTTAATTAAGCTGTACAACATATTGAATATTCTATGCCTTTAGATTCATAAGCCTCTGACTGAATTACAAATGTACAATGTACTTTTTTTCCTAAGCCTCTATGATATATGTAGTTTACCAAATTGTCACCTGACAGTATTAATTCCTGCGATATGAAGGATTTAGTGACTAGATGTAAAATTTCCAAAATTGGATCTCTGGTATTGTGCTCTGTTTTCATAGCTTCTCTACAATTGTGTTTGTGATCCATTTAGCTCCATATGCAATCAGATCAAGTTTGCTGCTTACATAATTTGAATTTGAATTTTGAGCTCATTCCTATCTTCTGCATTAGTTACCAACTTACCCCTTGAGGAACAGTATCAGCCTTGCATGTCCTAAAGAAAAATACATAGTTTGCTGCTAATTCAGTTTGTCATTTTTATTTGTTGTAAGTCAACCTTCTTGCAGAGTCCAGGTCAGATGTCCCATCAGAGAAAACAAGTTTTTGGATGATTTGAACCTTGCTGAAGCTATAGAACACCCTTGCAGGCTTGTTTTATCGCCATCCATGAATTCTGTTTGAAAGTGTTGAATTTCTACCTTGAAAACATTTAGGCAGTTAAACTATTGGCAATATGTCTAACTAAAAAAGTGTCCACTTTAATATTGCAATGTATTTTATTTTTTTCTGCAGAAGATGTCAAGTTTTCCTTGGCAAGTTCAGGTTGATCTTTGGCTGCATGTTCATATTCCATTGAAGGTGGATGGTAAGTTACTCTTAAAACATTAAAAACGGTTTATTCCACATTTGTTTGAATGAGAGTTTATGATTCCAGTGGAAAATGTTTGACTGAAAAATGCGTCAGATTGTGATGCCCTTTTTCTTTTCTAAAAGAGCATAATATAATGTAAAGTGCTGCAATGCTCCAGACTATGATGCCCTTTTTCTTTTCTTAAAGTTTAATAAGTTGTCACACATTATTTGCAAGTTGTGTGGTAGGTAGGACATTAAAGATGTGAGCTGTTTTTTCCAGTTTTATTAGATGTGGGTTGTGCAAGTGCATGTGATCCGTGCCTCCCTGTCAGAGCTTTCTGTAAATCCAAGTTCTCTACCCCCAGGGTGAGAATGATCTCCAGGAACCAACTACAACAAGTGGGAAGAAGACAATATGAGTGATGATATAGTCATAGGAAGATAGGCTGAGCTGGGGCTGTCAGGTGCGGCAAAGGAAACTTCTGCATTCAGTTGAGAGATGTCCACCTTTGGGAACTTTCCTTTGGAAATAACTTATGTGGTGTGGTTACACTTGTCCCCATGCCCCCTGGCAAAGTACTGATTCTCGCAATGGCTCTACCATTCTGGATTTTTCAGGAGACTAATTAGGCGGTTTAAGAGGATTATCCTTCCAAATTGGGTTATGGACAAATACAGTTAGGTGAAGTGCATCATGAGGTACACTTTGAATTCAAAGGGCTTCACTATTAGGCCATTGTCCTTTTTCTTAAGGACAGATGTCCATGTTCTCACGTTAGTCCTTGGGATCTATAAAGACCCTGTTTTGGATGAAGCTACCCTAGTTATCTAAATTACAAGAAGTTTTGACTAAATTTAGTTTAGATATTAATGTTCATTGAAAGTCAAAGTTGGATTAAGATAGGGAGAAGGCAAGAACACAAGAGAGGAAAAATAACTTAAAAGAAGGAAAAAAACAAGAAAATGATTGGGAGGTGCTAACCCAATGAGATAGGGAACAATGAAGCGTAAGAAGGAGGAAGTTCTCTTCATGAAAACCTATTGCTTGGGAGAGGTGTTTCTAGCATTCATGGACACAAAGAGATGCGTGATGAACATAAGTCCATAGCAGTTATTGGGTCTCCAATGCCTCACAAGTCAGTCTATCACGTGAGCTTGGAAGTTGGCTATGAAGCCTCTTCACACTAGTTGTGATGCTGATGAGAGAAAACTCCACGTTGACGAGTGAGACCCTCATGTTGCAAGTAATTGGAATTTGGTGTACCTTGGGGCCAAATGAATCCATCATTGCAACAGTGATACAAATCTGAGTAGTGCTAAAGTTTTGGAGAAAGCGGTTCTCTAGGCTCGAACCATGTGGACCGAAGGTAGGCTATTTATATCTAAGTACAAATACTCTTATTTATGTTTCCCTTGGGAAGATTATGGGCATTCACTAGAAAGCCATGTGGAGGTAGTGTGTCAATATCAAGTTAATGAGGTAAAATGAAGAGGCTCTCGCATACCAACATGAATCAATTCCAAGCTCTACCTGCTCCATAGAAAAGTCAAGAGCAAAATATGAATATCTAAGGAAACCATTGTATAAGTTACGAACCCATCTAAGCCTATGTATCATTGCCACCACATAAAAAATCATTAAAACAACGAGTGACATTGTACCAAATTGTAAAAAAATATTACGAGACATTGATTTCTGGAATATATTTGAAAACAAAACTACATTACAACGTAAAACATTAGAATACTATAAGAAAATTTACCAATACATTTTTAAACCATGATTTGGTGAATCAAACAAAAGACCCATACCCTACCATTGAAAACAACTCAAATTCAAATTCCACTCACATAAATAATGCAACATAATTGGAAAACATTAATGATGCACATAAGAAATGTACCATAGATCCATAAGAGATGCACTTTGGTGTCTGGCTTGGGTTGCCAGAAAATAATACATGTTTTTTCTGTACTATTGTTTTTGAATTGTCTTGATGTATGCCATCATGAACAAGTGTTGGTTGTGATGCTTGTTGACACCTTTCCTTGACTGAGGGGAGACGTTCATCAATGTTGAGAATTAGGTTATGTTTGGAAATCAAAAGGCATTCCCTCTTGTTTTTTAAGAGGCATTTCTCCTCGATTCGTCTATCAAAGGGAATGTTCTCACCATATACTTTTCTAGTGAATACTAAACAGATGTAAATAAAGTTAAACCAAGAAACCGAATGAGATTTTGAATCTCAATTCTATTACAACATAACACATCTAGACTCTATTTTTAGTGATAGAAAGAAGCTTTTTTTGTTTCCCTTAACTTCATATGCCAATTTAAAAAAAAAAAAATTGAATATATGTCATGCATTATCACCTTCCATTGAAAAAGGTAGAGACTACCTGAGAATAGGACCGTGCACCAATAACACAAAGTCTTCCACAAGATCTTTTAATTTTCACTCTTATTGTTCTACATACAGTCCTCATCTCCAAATATTTTTTCAAGGTTTAAGAATCTCATACATAGATTCATAAGAATGGGACTATGAAAAATTAAAAATGTGATAGATGGTCATTAAAAATACTTGTTAGGAATTTTCCATTACAACTTAAAAATGCATTTATAGGAAGTATATTAATGAGTTTGTTTGACAAAGAGTTCGAGTCATGATCATATAAATCATGCATCCTCTAGTAGTCTTTTGAGGAGATAAAAAAATATTGTCATAATCCCAAACTATAATAATTTAAGAGTCTAAGAAATTTATATGCTGAAAGCAATAATAAATGAAATTTATACTAACAGGAATAAATGATTTTGAAAATGAAAATTTGTTTTCCTTCGAAGACTGGGATGGGTCTCCTGTGAATCAAATAATATGAAGAGAAACCTATTAGAAAAAAAAGTGAAAGTACACTAAATTGTGATTTCTTAGGAACCAAAGAGATGGCGAGTCTTCTTGGCAAAAGATTCGCAAAAATTTTACAATATTTTATAGATCAGTGAAAGATTCACCAGTTTTTACATTTTTTTATAATGCAGTGAAATATTCGCCAAGATTTTACAATATCTTATAATTTAGTGAAAGATTCGCCAATATTTTATAGAATTATATAATAAAATGAAAGATTCGCCAACAAATTATATATACATATTATATTGTTGATAAAATCGCCTTCAAATTTTCCTATATATCAGGGAGATTCGCCCATTTTTTATACATATAAATTTGGGGGGGGGTTCTTAAAATTTTCCCTGAAGTGGACACAAATTTCTTCATCAATGGGAGGATGTATCGCATTGGTCCTTCGTCCTTACATGGATTGGGGATATTTTCCATGGATGGCATAAAGGTCGGCTATGGCACTGTAACTGAATTGATGGAGTATGTTAGATCATTATACAGATACAATAATTGGTTGATCTTGGTCCAATATACTCGAAGTATGCGGAGATATCGAGTTGCCCCAAATTATATACAACTAGAAGAAAACAATAAAAACAAGGGGTGACTATGTATATTGATGGGAGACCAAAAGCGTCTGGAAATGTTGCTAGATTTATAAATAGTACACAGCCAGTGACAACAACTAAGCAACTGAATTGCGAATTTGAGGGACGTGAAGAACATCGTATATTTGTATGTGCAACAAAAACAATACTTCCAAGTGAAGAGTTGTTGATCGATTACAACTTAAATCGAATAGATGTGGCTTCCATGGTCCAGGGTAACCGTGGAAGGTCACACACTATGCCTCATCAGGTAAATGCTAAATATAGTAACTAAACATGACTACAATAACTAAATGTTTCGATTTTTTCTGTTAACATTCGATTTCCACCGTTGACATTTGCTTTTTTCGTGCTTATTATGAATGTTTCCATGTGATAACATGCTTATTACACTGTTATGCTTATCTCATTTTTTTATGTTACAATTATTGACTCAAATTTTATTGATTGATTTATTTTGCCAGGGTGGCAGCAATGGAAAGCCACATGCTGCTTCCACCCTCCAGGGTGACCGTGGAAGGTCACAATCTATGAATCGCAAGGTAAATGTTAAATATAGTAAATAAATATGACTACAATAACTAAATATGACCCTTCATGTAGCTTGATGGACGCAATGGCACATTGACCCAAAGGCACCATATGCAAGAGTTTCTAGGACTCTTTCAAGGTTATCATATGACTTTCAATCAAGATGAATCTAGATTTTTTCCATGGACTTCAATCCCATTGTCAATTGGTAGCATGGACCATCACCAAGGGTGCTTATTGTGAATATTTTTATATGATAACATGCTTATTACACTGTGGTAGGGGTCTGCTCATGGCCAAGGAGTAGAACATGTATCTTATCCTTCGAAGGTAAAAGTAAATATTATTGCAATGTCTCATTTTTGTATATGTTACAATTATTGACTCAACTAAATATAGTAACTAAATATGACTACAATAACTAGAAACTACAACCCCAGAATATTTCCATGTGACAACATGCTTATTACACTGTGGTAGGGGTCTGCCCATGATCATCATAAAATAGAACGCGTGTCCTCCACTTCTGAGGTAAAAGTAAATATTATTGCAATATCTCTTTTTTTATTATGTTATAATTATTTTCATAACGTTTATTTATTGATTTATTGTGTTAGGGTGGCGCTAGTAGAAAGGCACCTCTTGCTTCCGTGGTCCAGGGTGACCGTGGAAGGTCACACTCTATGCCCCGTTGGGTAAGTGTTAAATATAATAACTAAATGTTTCGATTTTTTCTGTTAACATTCGATTTCCACCGTTGACATTCGCTTTTTTCATGCTTATAATGAATATTTCCATGTGATAACATGCTTATTACAATGTTATGCTTATCTCATTGTTGTTTATGTTACAATTATTGACTCAACTTTTATTGATTTATTTATTTTGTCAGGGTGGCGGCAGTGGAAAGCCACATGTTGCTTCCACGGTCCAGGGTGACCGTGGAAGTTCACAACCTATGCCTCGTCAGGTAAATGTTAAATATAGTAAATGAATATGACTACAATAACTAAATATTTCGATTTTTTCTTTTAACATTCGATTTTCACTATTACAAATTGCTTTTTTCGTGCTTATTGTGAATATTTCCATACGATAACATGCTTATTACACTGTGGCAGGGGTCTGCTCATGGCCAAGGAGCAAAACATGTATCTTATCCTTCTGAGGTAAAAGTAAATATTATTGCAAGGTCTCATTTTTGTTTATGTTTCAATTATTGACTCAACTAAATATAGTAACTAAATATGGCTACAATAACTAGAAACTCCTACCCCAGAAGATTTCCATGTGACAACATGCTTATTACACTGTGGCAGGGGTTTTCCCATGATCGTCATGGAACAGAATGCGTGTCCTCTACTTCTGAGGTAAAAATAAATATTATTGCAATATCTCATTTTTTATTATGTTACAATTATTTTCATAACGTTTATTTATTGATTTATTGTGTCAGGGTGGTGCCAGTGGAAAGGCACCTGTTGCTTCCATGGTCCAGGTTGACTGTGGAAGGTCACACTCTGTGCCCTGTCAGGTAAGTGTTAAATATAATAACTAAATGTTTCGATTTTTTCTGTTAACATTTGATTTCCACTGTTGACATTCGCATTTTTGTGTGCTTATGATGAATTATTGATTGATTTATCGTGTCAGGGTGAGGACTGTGGAAAGGCACCTTCTGCTTCCACGGTCCAGGATGACCATGGAAAGTCACCCAATAGAAGTAGATCAATACGGGGTGACCGTGGGAAGTAATCGGCCACAACACCGCATCAGGTAAGTGTTAGTTATTAATAGTAACTAAATTTCATTACAAAAACAATGTTTGAATGCTGTTAAAATTATTTTGTTTAATGTTATTGTTTGATGAATTTAGTCCAGTGCACTTGATCTGGGTGATGAGGAGCTTGAGGATGAAATTTACTATTCCATAGACCCAATGGAAACTGTGAAGAAGGCCCTGAAAAAGGAAAACATAGAAATGATTTCCTTGGCTCGCATAAGGCCCATGAAAAAGGAGATCAGGGAAAGGATTGCAGAGCTGAAAAACAAATAAAATCTTATTGGGTAAGTGGCATCTTCACATCTTTTTTTAAGCTATGACATGATTTCATATCTGATATTATGTTTTCTATTTTTCCAAGTGATCTGATAAAGTAAAGTTTTTCGTTTGTAGGATTTATTACAACCTGTGACTAGAGAAACTCCCGAGACAGGTATAGGTAGCAGTGATGCTCCAATGCAGCAACAACGTCGACAAAGCAATGTACCAATGAGGATTTTTGACACTCCTGCGGTTGGCCTCGAATCCATTGATTTTGATCGGCATGACATGTCGGAGCATGAAGAGACGAAGCCTAGGACTCCACATGACTCCGGAGATGAACGTACTATAGATGACCAAGAAACTTTCCCTGGAGCAACACGAGTTAAAAGCAACAGATCACTAGATCTCACCTTTCTGGTGGATGACGATTTTGTTCCTATCAAGATTCAAAATATTGCAGGTATTTATTAATTAATTTATTCATTTTAATCATGAAATTGAAATGGACATACGTTGAAATTATTAAAAATTAATGGATTACACGTTTCTGTAGGAAACAATGTTTTCAACAAGAATTTGAATGACAAAGTATTGGTGCTGTTTGGCCCCACCATTCACACATGGTGGAATAACCAAGATAGCGCAAAGAGAGATGAATTGATAGACCACATGGTAAACTTGTTCGGCAATACATTCAACAGGAAAGTGGTTGCAAAGTTAGCCGACGAGAATTTAAAATATACAAGGGTCCAATATAGGGATAAATTGCAACTTCACCTCAAGCATGAGCGCCCTCCCATGGTTCCGAAGAAAGAGTGGAAGGCACTCATAGAGGATGCAAAGGAGAACTTGCTAAAAAGGAAAGGAAAACAACAACGGCCTGGAAAAGCAAGGTACAACACATATCAACTTTTTAGTGAAATATGCTCATTTATTTTTTTCTTTTTTGTTTTGTGTAATAATTCTGATATCTAACGTTTTTCAAAATTTTCATATATAGGCTACCTCACACCTCCAAAGCAACCAAGGCTAGAGTGGAAAGCATGAGAAGCATAGACTGGGCCAGGGTGCCTATAGAAAACTAAGATCCCAATTGTAAGAATTAAATGATTGACTATGGGGAATAATTATTTGACAGTAGAGAACAAATATCTTTTTTTGATACTGGAAATTTTAAATGTGTTATGCATTGCATGGAAATACGTTCCAAGATGCTGCCAACGAGGAAGACCTAAAGCTTGGTTTCAAGTACGGTTTTAAAAGTGTGATTGAATATCGAAAAATATTGGGCCAGACTCCAATCTCCCCAATGACGCAGATGTAGGTAAATAAAATGAATAAGGACATCATTGTAGTATACTATTAAAGTATATTCAATTTTGATTATATCACCCATAACTAAATATTTATGTTTTCTTTTAAGCAACAGTGCAACTGCAACAGTGAATCTAGCGCTACTCAGCACGTACCAGTTGATGTTGGGGTGTGCATGTCCCACGATAGTGGGGAGCAGAGTAGCCATTCTGGTATGTGTTCTTTAGAAATAGAAATATCTACTGTGATTATAGATATTTATTTCCTGACGTATACTTATAAATTTTCTTCTTTCAATGGAAGACCATGTAGCTCGAGAGGGTGAATCGCAAGAGGAATTAGCAAGTAGAGAAACAATTAACACACCAGTTGTCACAACTACATAGATAGGTAAAGAACAATATTTTAATTTTAATCAAAATAATGAACTATTAATTTCAATAATATTTCAACATATGGATATGCCCATTTTCGTTGTTGCAGTTCACGCCCCTTCAGAACTTCCTCCATGCCCTACTCAATGATGTACAAGAAGTATGATACATGAGGGCATGGAAACAAAAACACTAGCATGACATGGCTTTGTAGATATTCCACCAAATGATGATGATAATACTCCAATCGTTAGTTTTTACAATGCAAAAAAACAGAAATCAAAGAAAAAGTAGATGTATAAATTCATGACTTGTATTTGGATGTATATCGATGTTGTTAGTCTGAAGAATTGTTTATATGAATTACCTCATTACGCTTCAATTCTTTTATGTTTATATGTTTTGATGACTAGCCTAGTTATGCATGAATGTTTATATGTTTTCTATGTAAACAACATCATTGATTGGGTATGGGGAATTGAGAGCGATGCGAGGGGGGGAGGGGCCAATTGATATTCCACCTTCACGTGGTTGGCCCTATTTAGTAGAGAATATAAAACCATTCTCAAAACAAAGAGGAGATCAACAAGGTATAAATACTCTTTTATTACTATGTATTAAAGATGGTTGTAAATTTTTAAATGCATGTCTATTTCTTAAAATATTGTTAATAAATTTAACATTTCACGGTTCATTTATTTCTACAGGACTTTGTAGTAGGATTTAAATGACTGTTTATTTGCTTATATATTATTTAATCATATAAAAATTCCGTCTTGGATGATTTATGCGTGTCTTGGTGATGGAAATGCATCTCGTGGACAACTCTTATCAAGTTGTATGGGCGAATGGATCTGGAGAAAGGACAATGATAAGGTAAGGGTTTTGATGTGTTCTTTATCCTTAATGTGTTTGTCTTTATCCTTAAATTCTATTTCATTCTATTAAGATACAAGAGATACAACCAATAGTAAATAACTACTTTTAGACTATCATCCAAAATAGGAGACAACCTTCTACATAAAACAAAAATGCTTCTTAGTAATGTAAGAATATGTTTGCTAATGGGAAATCCGGGGTATCTTAGGCCACCTACTGAGGTTACAAGTCCCAGTAACATCTTAGCCAAAGGAAATTGCTTGCATTATGTGGTTTCTCTTCTTCCTTTAACTTTGATTTAAACTAGAAAAGTATTGTATTTAGCTTAAGTTCAACACCACAAGAAGCCATCAAATCAACCTACCTCAAATATTATAAAAAAGGGAATACTGGGAGAGTATCATCAAGTTTGGTGTTTCTATTTCTTTCGTGAAGCTCAATACATGCCTTAGGAAATTAAAAACAAAATAAGAAAGATATGAGAAATGCAAGTCAGAATCCAAGAGCTCATAACTCATTATCTGATTTTTTGGTCTTCTTGCTGGTTGATACCTCTACCTGAGAATGTCTACCCTTCAACTACCCCTAATTAGGATCCAACGCTTGGTGATTGTCTGTCGCGTTGGTAGCTTTCTACTTTGGGCTAGCTGATTCATCTCATCTACAATTGCCTCTCTTATTCACCATAAAATTATCCATGGCAATCTGGTATCTGTATAAATTTAGCATCATGTCAAGGATGTCCTTGATTTCCTTCCAACCCTTATTTTCTCCATCCTTCCCACTTTACTCCTACTGAGTTTTATCTCAATCATTTTTAAATGAATGAAAAATCGAGGATGAGGATTTGAATTTATCATCTGAGTTGCATGCATTAATATAGGAGGATGGTGAGATAGGTAGGTTACACATGCCTTCAATATGTTGTCCTTGCATTGAGCATAGTTTCCTAATGATAGATAATTCTTGTTATTTTGTTTCCATGCAACCGAGTCGTCCCTATTCCTCATCAAGGTGTGATCATTAGCCTTAGCACTTGTGAGTGTGTGGTTTAAAAATATAGTGAGAGAGAAAGAAGTATATTTTATATTAACATCCAAAGATGACCAAATGGGGTCAATGAGAATTCCAATTGCATCATCATCAAGTACAAAGACTAGTCATCAAAGTTCCAATTGGAATGCATGAGAAAGTAGCCTAGAAAAATCACACAAATATGTTTTGCATTTTTATGTTTGTATCGTATGTTTGTTATTGTATTACCAAATCATCTTCTATATTTATTTTATATTTTGAAATTTCCTATTTAGATACATAAGTTCTTGGATTGTAGTGATGATTGATTTTTATTATTGTAACGTTTATGTATCTGTAAAATTTGAAGGTTTATGGTTTTGGGTTTATCAGAAGCCAACCAGTAGGTGAAGAAGGATTCCTCACTCTTGGTCGAGATGGAAATATTCAGCTGGGAGATGGAAAATCAACAGTTTGGATGGATGAGACCATAATATTATTTGTTGAGTTAGGGGAGATGAAATATTTAGGTAAGTTTGTTCTCTACAACTTCGACTCAAACATTTTTTGGAAAATTTTTGCATCTACAATGGACACACTACTACTAGGACAAGAATTGACACAATCTTTAAACCTAACCAGCTGTAATTATTCTACAAATGTATATATATGCTATTAATTTCTAAAAATGATGCAAAAGATAGAATCTCTAATGATTGAATTGAATTACAATATCCCTTAAGAATATTTCAATTATTCATACTCGCTAGGGCCCAAGAAAAGCTATGTGATTGGTTATGTGGTTGGAATTTTTATCATTAACTATGGTGAGCCCTTCATAAATTGATATGTCTAGATCTTCAAAGGTAGCAGATAAAGTGATGTTATTACATGAAGAGTGTCCAAGGAAATTATGATATGGTTTCTAAACTACAAATTGCATGCTCAACTGTGTAACCTACTTCTCAATGCCAAAAGGTAATTTATGATGAATCTTTTGCTACATGAGATCATTCCTAGTAATAGAATGGACTGTTGTCAATTTTTTGTTGATTAACATGTCTCTTTCCCATCATGTGCTCAAGGGACTGTTTTTATCTTATGGGCATATTTGATACTAACTTGACCAATTTTGGCCATGATTGAGGTGGTTGCATAAGAAGGATCAAATTTTCATATTCACCTCTTCCAATAATGAGCAACATCAAAACAACTTACCACCAGTTGGTACTACAAAGATCCTACACAGATTTTCCAGGTGAACAACTACTCTTTTTCCCTAGGGGTTGAGTTATTTATTTATTTTTCAATAAAGACGAATTCAGTGCACCTTATGTTTTTTGTAGTATGATGAATTCTCGCTAGTAGCTCTTCACATGTAGTAGAGCAAGTGATGCTATTTCACGAGGAGAATGTAAAACTATTCTCGGAGCAAAGAGGAGCTCAATAAGGTATAAATACTCTTTTATTCCTATGTATTAAAGATGGTTGTAAATTTTTAAATGCATGTCTATTTCTTAAAATATTGTTAATAAATTTAACATTTCATGGTTCATTGATTTCTACAGGACTTTGTAGTAGGATTTAAATGGCTGTTTATTTGCTTATATATAAGTTACTCATATAAAAATTCTTTCTTTGATGATTTATGCGGGTCTTGGTGATGGAAATGCATCTCGTGGACAACTCTTATCAAGTTGTATGGACGAATGGATCTGGCGATAGGACAATGATAAGGTAAGGGTTTTGACGTGTTTTTTAAAGTGAGTTTTGACATGGTTTTCTCCTTCTGCTTTCCAAGTTCTCCGGTTATTTTAGTGTTTAGAAGATCCGTCTTGAAATGCATCAAACATATAATTATTTTATGTTTGGGGATCATAATCAACATTTTGAATTTTGGTTTCTATTTTTTAATCGATGCTTACTAGTGAAGGATAATAGGCATCCATTGTGTTGAAATACCACTCTTAGGTCAAGACCATAGTCATCCAATGCTAAGACAAAAGTCTTAGTGAAATCTGACATGCTGAAAATTAGTTGTACCACTATGGAGAAAGGGTTCTCTAGCAACCAATATTTTGCTAGTGCAAGGAGTAATCAAATCAATAAGGTATTATATTAACAAGAATGGCTTAAAAATTTCATGGCCTAGCACATCCAAGGACTCCATACTCCGAATCGTGGATCCCTCCCTCAGAGAATAAGATGAGATGGAATCCCTTGGAAAACCAAGGTTGTTTCCCATAATAATGTTGCAGAAGGACATTCAAGTACTAAGTAGCAGGGGGGGCTAATGAGAAGGGAATCCTCCTCATGTCTTTTAGTCTTAGTGTAAACTCATACTCTTCCAAAGCTACGATGATCAAGTATGAATTTGACTACAATTCCCACAATTATCACCCATTTCCCATGGTATTTTCTCATGCGAAGGATGTACATGTAAGGGACCCAGAAGGTCACAAATACTTCGATTGTTGTAATTATCCAAATAACTGAGAGGGGGGGTGAATCCGTTATTTTAATTTTATTTGCTTGTGCTTAAACAACTTGAGTCTTTTACAATCTTTATTACTGCTCATAGATGTTAATGCAACAAATGTAAAACATAAATGATAATCATCAATCATAAACATGATAGAGACAGAGAAGGTTATTCCTGAGGAAATCCATAAAGGGAAAAAACCTCTTCTTCTTAATATGTCAGGCAAGCATCAACTTCTCTACATCATTTTTCTTTGAGCACATACTCAAATGAGGCTGCAACCTCAGTTTACAAGCAACTACTTGTAGAGAGAACCAAGTCTCTGAATTCTCCTGCTACAACAGGATGGAAGCACCCACTTCCACTTGTACAGGCTTCAACTTGTACACAAAACCCTAGCACCACCCTTCCACCCCTTTATAAAAATTCAATTGGTTAATTACAAATCACTTGTTCAAATATGTTGAGGCTTACCCTCTCTATCTATGCTATGTTTTGTTATAGCTCATTATCTACGTTAATTGAGCTTCAGTTCTTCAGTAGTCAGCTTCCATTCTTATTTGGTCTTCGCTGAATTTCTGAGCATTCTCTTATTCACAAATTTAAGCCACATTTTCTTTTTCTTCTGTATTGTCTTCTTAGGTTAAGAATCATACCTTTTAATTCAGATAGCCACCACTCATCTCCATCCTCTCTCACTTTTAAGTTCTGATCAATTGGTTTATATAGATACTAAAAATATATGCCTCAGTCTCTTTAACTTCCAGACCTCCCAATTCGATAATTGACCCAAAAAAAACTTCTTGTCTTTATAACTTTTGGAAGATCAATCAACACACAATGTAACTGTCTATTTAAAAAATATACAAGTGTTTAGATGAGTTTTCTGCCACTTAAGCTTTACCAAAACAGTTCTTTTGATATCCATTAAAAACTCCTTTTATTTGATTGATGAGTAGACTATGTTAGACTTCTTAAGATGCCCGCAAGATGTTTTATAAATATTAATGATGCCCTCATATGCCCGCATTAGCTCATACTTAGCCCTCATATGCCCACAGGGACTCCTCCTTTATCCCACAAGAATTCCCATAGCCTTCATATGCCCGCAAGGGCTCACCATGTGCCCACAAGAATGCCCGCAGGGGCTCACCATGTGCCCACAAGAATGCCCGCAACATTCATATTCCTGCAGGGGCTCACCCTATGCTCACCATGTTCCCACAAGAATGACCGCATAATTCATATGCCCACAGGGGCTCACCCTATGCCCGCAGGGGCTCACCATGTGCCCACAAGGATGCCCGTATCCTTGTCTGCTTGCCAAAGATCAATGACAATTGAATCATAATGCCAACGTGGATTTCCTTTCTTCTTACTCAAAAGATGGCCATGATAATATTTTGAATACATTATCCCAACAAGCATAGAAGCTGAAACTCAGCTCTAGATATTTCTACAATGACAAATTTCCTGTCTTTGCATAACATCTAACAAGGTTGTTTGGCTATGAAATGATGATAGAAACTACAAGAAAAAACTATAAAGAAAGAACAAAAATAATAAAAATGAAGAATCCAAAGAGAGAATGTTGGCTACTAAGTTAGCTAATGGCATTTATCACTCAAATAACCCTAGTACATTCACTTTCATAAGATATTAAGCATAGAAATCCCAACTATCTATCATATAAACATAGATCATGACCGGTAGTTATCATGTCTATTCATGAACAATATATCATTAACATTTAACTTATCTCATTAATAATACTAAAACACAAGAAGTAGAAAAAAATATTGAAATAAAACCCCAACTCACAAAAACAACATGATTTACCATTGAAACATAATATGACTTAGTATAATTTAGTATTACATGTGAAAGATAATCTAGAATAAACATCCCATCATTAACATTTGGTATAGTTATACTTATCAATTATGCTATCAAAGAAAGCACGCCATAGAAAAAGAAGTACAAGGTTTATAGCGGGAAAAACCTCTTATGTGAGGGCAAAAGCCACTTCAAAAATATAGTACTTGGTTGCAAATATAGTATTGCAATCCTCCCATTGTGCTTATCCAATAGAAAATTAAAGATAGTAATATAAATACAACCATGTATCTAAGTCCATCTACTATTTCTATATAAGCAGATCACTTAACCAAGTTAATAAATGACTACGAAAGTGGCCCAACTTTTGTTTATATTAATAAAAAGTTCAAAGGTGCTCTATGAAATTCACACCCTTGTGACTAGTGATAAACTTGGACAATATATTTTGGATACATTTCAACTACTTCATCCATTGGTTTAAGGTTGGTTTCCACTTCAAAACCTTGAGTATGCATGGGGTTCCAGATTGGTTATAACTTGTGGCCAGATGCAATTTCTATGGGATTTTGATAGAAGGGTATCCCTTATTGCAACTTGTAGCTAAACAAAGGTGGTTATGTTCAGTTGTTCATTCCCCGAGGGCATTTCACTCATGCCATCAGGTTGCTTGTGGTGTCTGACCTCTTAGGTCTTGTTGTAATGCTTCTTCATGAGCTTAAAAGAAGTGCAATTTCAAAAGCAAAATTTGCTCCAAGTTATTGATAAGTAGATTTGAGTTCTAGTCCTGTACAGTCAATCTCTTTGTTAACTATTTGTCTTAGAAACTCTTTTAACGTCAATTATGTTTTCCATCCAATATTTGGAGTGTCTTCACTTGCATTTTTAAGAGTACTCAATTCATTTCCCTTTTAATTTCTTGTTTCTATGGTCCACGTTGACCATTATTCATTACAAGCTATAAGGAGTAGTATGCCTTGTTTCTTGTTTCTGTTCCCAACAGATGAAGGTGTTGATGCTTAACCTATAACCTGCTATATTCCTTCTTATCAACATGTGGATGAGCACTGATTTTGAGATCAGTTTGTTGCTTTTGTAACACCTTTTTCATGTGTATTTCTTATCGGCATGTGAGTGCTGCCATCAGTTCTAATTTTAGTATGATATTAGCATACTTTTATGACTATTTTTAGTACTTTTCTTGTGGCTTATTTCAGTATATGATAAATGTGTTTAGTGCTTCTTTTGGAGGGTTCAAATCTATTTTAACATTGGTGCTATTTCTGAAGGTTTTTTTAATATTCTTCAAGTCACAGTTAATAAGCATTGCTACAGGGGTTCCAGATTGCTGGTAATAAGCATTGACGGTATTTTTTTTTTAAATTCCAGCTATCGTCGATATAGAGATGCACATTCGTCGCAAATATAGAAAAACCATTGGAAGTTCTACCTTTGTTTGGTATGTTCAACAAACATTCGTCGATCGTTGTGACGGAACATCGTCGTAAGTATAGCAAAACCATCACAGGGTCTGCCTTCGTTTGCTCTGTTCGCCAAACTTGCGTTGATGCTTGCGACGGAACATCGTCGCATGTGTATCAAAACTCTCTCCTCTGTTTGACGCAAAACCATCGCTAGAGAGACGGTTGTGCGTGGAAGCAAATTACCAAAACCGCCAAAACGTTCTACCTTTGTTTGTTCTGTTCGACGAACGTTTGTCAATACCTGCGATGGAACAATGTCGCACGTATAGAAAAACCGTCGCAGGGTCTGCTTCTTTTGGTCTAAATTCGCCGAACGTGTGTCGATACTTGTGATAGACAATCCGTTGCAAGTATAGCAAAATCCTCGCTTTGTTTGAAGAAACACCATCGATATAGGGATGCAGTTTCGTCAATATAGTGACGATATGTCGAAAATGAATAAAAAAATGAGTTTCAAGACCACCTTATAGAAGACATGTGGCCAAAAATTTTCGTCTCTATTGCGACGACTTTTCAAGTTCGTCGTTATATCCACGAAACAAGTTCCACGAACAAAGGGGACCCTGATCGTCGAAATTGAGACGAAAAAACGTGGAAATAACAACGAAAAACCGTGGCAAATTTTCTCACATGTACTAGTGTTAAAATATTTTTGTTCACATCATAAGAATTACATACTAGGGAAGTGACAAATATAAATGTTACACATGTGTATATATGTATATGTATTGAGTTTCTACTTGGTGAGAAAATCATAGCTAATGATCCTTTGTGTGTTTAGCAGAGAGTCCATGAATTGGATCATCTATGATGTAGAAGAGGAATTCCATGATATGACGAGGAGTTGGAGAGGGAAAATTCCTTGACTCTTATCTTGTTGTTATATTTATATTTTCAGAGTTTTATACACATAAAATTTTAGCATAAGAATGATGGAAATGCAAAGATTAGATAATTGTAATGCATATGCACTAGTTGGCATATTAAGAGATAATGCATAGTGCATGTGAATATGCTTGTCCATGCATATGATATTTCTTATTAGTAAAATTAGTATGATCTTTCCTATGCAATGAGCCACTAATGATAATTGTTTAACCAGAGATGGATGAAGCATGGATGAAGATGTTGTTGCATATGACCAAAAGCCTTGTGAATAAAGTTTGGGGCAATGAATCTATGACCAAGAGGTTGATGCAAGGATTGTGTATCCTTTGTTAGAAACCATTTGATCAATTGACATCATAAATGTTGGTGGCAACCATACAAGCACTAGTTTATTTATGTTGATTGCATAAGTGCTAAAAGGGGATTGGGTAAGAAACCCTTCAACCATATTTTAATCATCACAATATGGTATGCATGTAATATTGAATGCATTTATGTGAATGATACCCCACCATAAATGGTGAGGTATGGGGTAGTAAGGGAAAGGAGCCTTATACCATGTGACTCGTTAGAACTTAGAATGCATTCATGTGAAAGAATAACATGCCATGTGTGTATGTTGGTTATGAGTTAATAACCAAGGAAAGTGAGGACTTATGGTCTTGTTGTGGTAGTAAATGCCATGTGAGATAATCATGGGTAATTCAATGAAATTTAAATGTTGAATGTTAATAACTATTTGGTTGATCTAGAATGGTGTCAGGGGAATGTGTTGTAGGTGGATGTCTGGGTTATGGCAGTGAGTGTAAGACCATAAGGGACAAAATGCTACTACTTACAAGGGCCAAACAATATGAGGATGGCCTCATGGTTAAATATATATTATTTCTATAGGAGACAAAATTATAAATTCATATTTGAATTTTGTTATTTAATGCTATTAATTATTTGGCTATTGTGAATCTGTCAAGAAGGATAGGTTTCTTGTATGCAAGTCTTGGACATGGTAGTGAGTGTAAATCCCCGAGGAAGACTATGCATTATTTCCTATAGGGAAAAACAACATGATGAGGGCCTCATAGTTAATTAAATATGATTATACAATAGGCATATTTAAAATTTCAGCTTGAAATTTTGATAATGGTATCTCACAGGAATTGTATGTTTATGATACATGTGAGATGATGAGACTTGTATTAGGAGGACAAGTGATGGCTTCTAAGTGGGAAATCATAGAGAGGTTTCCATTGTATAGAAAATATAATAAGAAAGGACATGGACTACTTGATAAACCTAGTGAAGGCGAGACCTCTTGAAGATGACTGGGGTTTCAGTGGTTTTTCTATGCACACACTGAATAACACTTGGAGGGAGGGGATGCTTGAGGGACCATTGATTTGAGAAGGGGCACCTCATTGGTGTTGTGTGGGGTGGGTAATGCGGACCCAAGATGGTCATGTTTGATATAGGTGCCTATAGATCTATCCTTGAGCTCACTAGCTTAGTAGGTTCCACCCCTGGGTTACTTAAATGCCTGCTAAATCGAGTTGTATGTTGGTTTGGCATTGTGATATGAAAATGTCTTGAGAAACCCAACCAGAGTGTTGGCTTGGAATTCTGATTTATTGATAGCATGATAAACTCATTTGTGTGATGTATTGGCTATGGAATCAATGGAAAAAAGGGCATAAAGTTGAACCTTACCCGTGGCAACCATGTGAAACCGGAACATATTCATGAAGATAAGTAATGCGTTGGTATGCATACTTATTTTATGATTTTTTAATATGTGCTTCAATTATGTATCTAAATTCATGATTATGGAATGTTTTGCTTGAGATGAATATGATGATTGCATTGTCTATTGTTGTGGGTGGTAGCCATGTGCAAAGGCCAAATGCTATGAGAAGGATCTCATGTTGCAAAATCTGGTTCTGTATGAAACATATTTGAAAAATTATGACTGAAATTATGGAGAAGGATCTGAGGGTTGTGAAATATGGCTTCTATATGAAACAGATGCAAATTTTTTTGATAAAAATGATTAAGAAGTATCTCATGGTTGTGAAATCTAGTTTTTGTATGAAACAAATTTGAAAATTTCTGATTTAAATTTATTAGAAGGATCTCATGGTTGCAAAATATGGTTTCTATATGAAACAAGTTTTTAAATTTTTGATTGAAATTATTATGATGTCATCTCATGGTAACTGTATGTGTGCAATACAGGTGAGGACATATAAAGGTTGTTAAAATCTAGGGGAGAATGCTACTATAATGACACTAGGACCCTATGAGATGCCTTGATCAACATGAGCTATGCTACGTTAAGGGTTGCTAGTGGGACGCCCTAGCAATAAGGCTTGTAAGTTGACACTCTTCTTGTGTAAGAAATCGTGAAGCAATCCTAGGTAAATGATGGATCGCCCAAGGGAACTGTGGATTAGTGAAGGGGATGCATTAGCCTGAATGGTGAATGATTGCAAGGAAGAGACAAGCTAAATGAATCTAAGCGAGAGATTCATGTTATGTGCTAGTTAGGATCAAGAAGGAATTACATGTGTATGTAGATACCTTGTGTGTGTCAGAGGAGATAATAAGATGGATCTCGCCCTCGGTAGGCATATGGAGTAAATATATGTTCATATAGGTATGTATTAGACTTATTGCATATTTTATATTATATTATGAATATATATGCTTCAATTATGAAACTTGAATATTTGTTAATTGATCAAGTGTTGCTTAAAATGGATATGACAAACATGTTTTTCTTTCATGTTTGTAATATGTATGTGATGGAATGCTAAAGGCCTTGGAGGTATTCCAAGGTATCCCAAAAGAATGATTGAGCATTGGTGTCCAAGATAGCTAGCAACAAGACAAAGTGGCCTTGAAGAGAAAGGCATTGCAAATGTAGATGAAAAGAAGGACATAAAACCTTGTTGAAAATAAGGAGAATTCCGAGGATGGTGTTATTCCACGCCTTAATAATGAATACAATAGTTGAATAGCAATCCTCTTCGAGGGGGAAACCTCCTTATATAGTGTACTAAATACACTAGACAAGACAAGACCATTCAAATGAAAATTCTCCTTGATATATATAGGAGACAAAGAGGTACAATAACCACTAATGGACTCAATCTGGAATCGATAATATAACAATACTAATATAAAGTTCCCAATTTAGGGGGAGAGGGCCACAATTTAGGCATTACACAGTTCTTCCTTTGTTGTTCATTACCATTATCAGATTGTGCATACCTTGTAATTCAAATTTGGAAACATGGTTGCATATTTGGGGGACAAAGAGATGGCTATAGATGAGCATAGAGGTTGGGCAAGCTAGGAACCCTTACCCATTGAGTTTCATTTCTTTTGCATGCTTGAGAAGCCACAAATTAATGCTACAAGAGGTTCTGCAATAGTATACAATAGAATGGACTCTTACTGCACACACTGGTAAGCACTGTAAGATTTGGATTTCCTAAGTGAATTGTGGATAAATGAAGGGGAATTCCTTTCTTGTGTTGTGTGGGGCAGTTGGAAGGAGTGCCATGGCTATGATGGCTAAGTGATATTCTTGTAGAGCTCTGGATGAGCATTGAGAGCAGAATGGGTTGTGGGTTGAGAGATAGAAGACTATAGGTGTTTCCTTTTCCCTGGTGGCCCCATATCCCAGCTTGGGGTTGTCCTCTCAGCAAAAAGAGTATATGATAGACAAAGTGCCTATGGTTGGGTGGAAAATTGCTCTTACACATCTAGTTTCTTGGATCTTATTTCTTTAAAGATAATTATTCCCTTTGTATTTGAATATGCAATGATTTTACTTTTATGTATGTGATGAATATGTTGTATATGCATGATGTGTGTGTGTTGGGGGGGATAGAGTTTACTTCTGTTGTGTTTTTATTTATGGATATGCACACACATTTTATTGTTTATGAGTTCTACCTTATGTCCATGGGGAAAAATTTAGAAGCCATAAATTCGTAAATCTCCCCTCCGTTGGTTAAATTGATGGATGGAGACGTGATAAGCTAGGCTTGCTAATTTCTTTGTTCTCTTTGAATGAGGCCTTCAACAAATTGTTATATCTCTTTGTACTTTTTTCTATGTTGAATAGAAAAATGCCCATCTTACAAAACAAACTATACAAAAAAAGAACAATAGCTGCATACAACTTACCCCTACACAACAAACCGTTAGCGGGTCATCCAAGCCAAAAGATGTCTCAACGGAATTGAACCCAGGTGGATGGAATGAAATTCATATATCCCCACCATAAACAACTTTTTTTTCAACCGAAAAAAACGTACTATTGCTATTCTGAAAATCAAATAGTACAAAATTTGTCCCCTTTCCTACGAAAGGTATATTCAACAATATATTGGCCTTTTTCCTGCCACCTATCATCTGCATATATTTGTCCATGCAAGACTATATACATCAGAAAAAAACATTGATCTTACAAAAAGTATTATCCACTTCATAATATTTTTCCTTAATCTGCCTAAAAGAAAAAAACATCTCCACTTTCCAGCATGCTGGAGTCCATCCATTCCTCCCAAACCAGTAATCCTTCCGTGCCCAATAATGCTTGCTTTGAGAGTTCATCAGCCTGTTCATTGAATTCACGGAAGATATGAGAAAAAGAAATGTGTTCCTGCATATCAATCTCCATCCTAGTGCGCTCACACTAGTGTGAGAGATCAATAACATTTAGATCAAATTCTTTTGCTGCCCACTTGATTGTAACACGCGAATCTCCATAAACCTTGATATTAACTAGCCCAAAAATGTTTGCACATCTCAGAATACACCACAGGGCTAGTAGTTCAGCTTTCATATTGCTGCCATTCCCACAATTGAGGCAAAAAGTATAATAATGAACCTCATTCAGGTAAATTACACCGCCCACAGCACAAATACCATTTTGTGCAGCCCCATCAAAAAATAGTGTTGGCTGGTTGACAACACAGGAAAACTGACCTATCCTTCTCTCTACAGCATTAGAGATCTTTTCAGAATATTGTTGAGTTAAGTTCATAGCCAAAATTCCACATGACACAACATCTGGCTCTTTATCTTGAAAGATAGAAATGTTCCTGAAAAACCAAAGAGCCCAAGATATAAAAATAGGGACCTGCACTGTATTCATGGAGGAACGAGACCATCTCAATAATGCCTCACCAAAACCAACTTCTTCCAAAGTCTTTGTGATTTCCATCCTTGAACAACAAAAGTCCCAAACGTTTTTCCCAAAGGAACAATAAACAAACAAATGATCGATAGTCTGAGAATTTTCCTTACATAAGATGCACCGGTTTGGACCATACCAACCACGCTTAGTGAGATTGTCCCAGGTTTTTAACGTACCTTGTAGTACATGCCACAAAAAAGACTTGTGTTTTAAATTCATTTTCCATTTCCACATCTTCTTAAACCACCAATGCTGTGGGAAGATATATTTCCCCTGCATAATTCTATCATATGCTGTTTTTGCTGTGACATTCCCATCTTTTTTATTTCCACACCACTTCAATGTATCATCCTTATCTGTTAAGACAACACCGGCCGAACCAAGAGAACTGACATAGGAATCCCAAGAGTAAGCATCCTCGCCAAACAATCCTAAGTCTTAGGATTGTAACCAATAAGTCTGACCAAAATGATTCCTGATACGATCTAATGTAGTTAGACCATATATTTTTAAATAATCCAATATTTCTGTTTTAAGACACACAGGTTCATCAATGCCCAAAATATAGTCTTTACCAACTCTAATGTTTCTGCCATTTCCAACTTGCCACTTCAAATCACCAATGATCCAGCTAGACACCTTGAGCAAACCTCTCCATAAAGGTGAGCAACCTGATTTCGCAGGCATTTTCAAACGGAACTAGTCAACCAAGGTTGTATTAATGTATTTCACAAATAAAATTTTAGACCAAGGATTATAATTAAAGAGACATCTCCAAAGACTTTTGGCCCTGAGTGCCATGCTGAAGGATTGTAAATCCTTAATACCCCAACCACCAAATCGCTCTGGCCTGGAGACCGATTCCCAGCCAGTCATAACCAAAGATGCCCTGTCTAAACCACCGGACCACAGGAAATTGAACATCAATTTTCTGATAACCTTAAGAATGTATACAAGAATCTCAAGAAGTGATAACCAATATACAGGTATCCCCAGCAGAACAACCTTGATCAGTGTAAGTCTGCCTCCCACAGAGAGCCATCTATAAGACCAATGTGTAATTCGTGCCTCAACTTTCCGAACTAGCCACCACCAATCCTTTATCTGATAGTTATTTGGTCTCAAGAAAAATCCCAAATATTTGAGTCCATCTTCTAATGGGTGCCAGTTGTAAGGCAGAACAGAAGCAATTTCCCTTCTATCAACATCATCCACATTATGAAAATAGAAGCTTGATTTAGAAAGGCTAATCTTCATCCCAGAGACACGATAGAAGCAATTCAAAATATTCTTAAAGACCCCCCACTCAGCAGCAGTAGCCATACCAGCCAGCAAGACATCATCCACAAAAATCAGATGTGAAATAACACAATCAAAACCTAAATCAATGCCCTTGAGTAATCCCTCCTGCTTTGCCAAAATTAACATTCTACTAAGGGCATCAACAATCAGAAGGAACAACAACGGGGATAAAGGACATCCCTGCCTTATTCCCCTCGAACACTGGAAAAATGATGAAGGAGAACCATTTATCAAGATAGCAATACTAACTGAAGAGACACAAGACATAATCCAGTTTATGACCAGAGGAGGAACCCCAACTTGGATTAAAATAAGCCTTAAAAAAGACCAATTTACCCGATCGTATGCCTTTTCCAAGTCCAATTTAAGCAAAATAGCACTGAGTCTGTGGCTCTTAATGGAGTGGAGGAGTTCCTGAGAAGCCCCAATGGCATCATGAATCTGTCTGTTATGCAAAAAGCCAAACTGTTATGCAGTGATATGTACCGAAAGAGCTGATTTAATTCTTTGTGCAATAATTTTAGAAACTAACTTATAAGCCAAATTGCACAATGCAATAGGCCTATAATCTCCAAAATTACCAGGCTTACCCTTTTTAGGTATCAGAGTAACAAAAGAAGAATTCAATGCACCAGAAGTGAAACCCATCAGTCTTGTATATTCTACCATACGCAGAATCTCAGGTCCCATAAACTCAAAGAAATGTAAATAAATCTCCACTGGCCACCCATTAGGGCCAGGACTTTTCTCACAAGCAAAAAGTTTCAAAGTCTTCTCCACCTCCTCAAGTGAAACTTCTCTGCCGAGGGCAGCTGCATCATCATCATTGAAAAACCGAGGGAAAAGTTTAGCAATTTTAATCTATTCCATCAGATCACAATTACCCTCGTCTTTATAAATATTCCCAAAATGTTTGAAAGCCTCCAATTTTAATGCCTCATCACCCGAACAAATATTACCATCCGCATCAGACAATTCCCATATAGTATTTTGAATTCGACGAGCTGATGCAAAAGAGTGGAAAAACTTTGTGTTTTGATCACCATGTTTAATCCACAATGCCCTACTTTTTAACCTCCACTCCATCTCTTCCTGTAGGAAAAGATCAGCTCTTTTTTTCTCAAGTAACTTGACCAAATCAAATTCATCCTTGCTCAAATCACCCTCAATATTCAATTTTAAAATCCTTTGGATCTCATCTTCAAGATTAGCCAGATCTCTCTTGTCCACATCCTTCCTCTGCTTTATCCAACCTGTCACAACTTTCTTACGACTTCGCATCTTGTTACAAAAATACTCTAATGGATTATCCCCTTCAATTTCAGCAGAAGACCAAAAATCAATCACCAATTTGCAGAAATCATCCTCTAGCAGCCAGGAATGATTGAATTTGAAAGGTACATTGGATTTAACCCCATAATTATCAAACTGAAAAAAGATAGGCCAATGATATGAAACCCTATGTTCATGGACCCAGGAACGATAGGATTGAAGATTTTCCAACAAAGAAGCTTTAACCAAGTAACGGTCAAGCCGCTTGTGAACGCCATCATCACCCCCTCTGCCGTTACTCCAGGTGGGACATAACTTAGCAGGCTCAACATCAATAAAATCATGGTCCAGAATAAACTTATAGAAAAAATCCGCCATAGAATCAGGTCTGGATTTTTTCCCCCAGATCTCCGAAGGTGACTTTGTAAAGTTTAAGTCACCAACAAGAATAAGCCCCTCATCTTCCAAGATCCCAGACCCCATAAAAGATTCCTAGAAATCCATTCTATTCGAATAAGGAGCATAGCAATTAAAAACCGATAAATGAAGGTTCAGGCCAATACATAAACCCTTCAACAGTATCCCCCATTCAGTCCTGAAAGCTTTAAAGGAAAATAACTGTGGATTCCAAGCAACTACCAGCCCCCCAGAACGACCGTCTGCATCCACGGCCGAGATTTCCCAAAAAGGCAGAATACTACCAAGTTTTGACATAGCAGCAGAACCAAAACACATAGATTCTTGCATTAAAACAATACGAGGTGTAGCAGCCGAAAAAAGGTTGGATAGGGCCCTAGCCCTCAAAACCCCACCCAACCCACGAACATTCAATGAAACCAAAGACATTAAGAAATATACCATAAACAACTATATAAAATTAGTCATTTTAATATATATATATATATATATATATATAAGAATTATAAGTATATATTTACATTTAAAGATATTGATGACTATAAATAAATTTTAACATAGTAATTTTAAGACTTTTTTTAAGGTGCTACCACATTTAACACTTGAAAATTGTAGAAAACAAGCTAAACATCACCTCTGTATTATATAAAAATATATTTGTAATAAGACAGGGAATCAAATTTCCAAATATGAAATAATCCCTTGGAAAAATACAATTTAATAGATTTCATTAAAATTAATTTTTGTTTCTACATTATAATGCAAGATTAAACTGCATCAAACTCTTATTAGTCATGCTTTTTATCCAAAGTTTTTTAAATCATATTAGATTTTGGTCAATCAATCAATTGCGAGCCTTATTTGGACTTTGTTCAAGGCATTGGCTACTTTATCTCTCCCTTCCTGCTATCCTTGCCATGTTGCAGTTTGCATTATGACACTTGTAAGATCGAAAGCTGCAGGATGTGCATGGGCTGGCACCCTCACACTCTTTTATTCACTGGGACTTGACCACCCTATCCCGATTGTAGCAAAGGGAATGGTATGTAGTGCTGCCTCATTTTCTTCTTCACCTTCTGCATCTGTGGTAGGCATTTGTTAATGGTTATAACATCCTTTCTTAGACTGAGCCTACCCTGTAAAGGTTAAAGGTTTCAAGGTTTGAGTTAGTTTGTTTCTCATGTGAAGGGATGAACCCTTGATTCCCCATATGTGGTGATACTTCGGACTTTACCAATCTCGGGTAAACTACATTTATTTACAGTCTTTCCATGCTCAATATCGTTTGATGTTTTTGTTTATGATTATATATTAATACTTGTTTGTTTGGCTTCCATAGATGGTGTCCGCCTCCACCGTGGATAATACAATACCAGTGCTCTGTTGGGGTTATGCGAAGCAAAGCGTAGCCTACGGGTAAGCATACATCACGGTTCTGAGTTTAAATGAATATTACGAGGGACACAATCCCAACACATATCGTGCTTAAGCTTAAATACCAATGAGGGCGTTTCAATCTCTATCTTATCAAATATACTTTTTATTTTATAAACCCCGATGAGATTGAACCCATAGATCAACCGTTGCAGGGTTGGTTTCAGACTTTGGATAAAGATTATGTTGAACTGCCATTTGCCTCACTGTTAGTGTGCATTGTACAGTTAATGTTTCATTTATGAAATGCATTGTTTTTTTACATGCTTATATATGTGAATGGTTGCCCATGGGTTTGAGCACTAGCACCCTGGTTTTGTTGTTCTTGTGTTTATTTTTATAAGATAGGGTTACGTCCATGCTCATTGGCCTATCAATTTGTATTAATAGAATCGGGCTTGACGCCTTACTATTTTCGTATATGTTACAGTCTTGCTTATCGATGTTATTAATACCTTGTTGAACTATCAATGGCCAAGCCGTTTCGTCTTTCCAGATTGATGATCTTACAAACTTTAAGCCACCTCTTTAATTGTTACTTTTGTTCTACAAGGGTTATATATATATAGTCATAATATATGGGGCGAAGACAAAGGGTTCGAACCTTGATACAATTGGAATCTATTGGTTTTGATATAATGCTTGAAGGTAACATATATATTCTGCTATCAGCAACTAGCTCATCTCTGAAACAGGTTGGTAATATTTGCTATGCTTAATTTCATTTGTAACCATTTCATGTACTTGTTGTTTTTGGGCTTCTAAAGTTACAGACAAAGGGTTTCATAGACCGTTTTCATACTTGCCTGCAAACTAAGGTTTTACAATTTGGGTTTTCTATGCATCTAGGGTTTTGATAATTGGCGGTTCTATACACCTGGACACCTTAATCGACAGCTAGGTTTTCAAGATGTTTTATTTTCTTAAAATTTTTTTTGCAGTAGTTTGACAACTAGGGTTTTAACATCTGTTGTTTCAGAAAATTTTAGATTTTGTTTAGTTAGCAGGGTATTAAAGCCATCCATTTGATTTCTGGGATTGAAATATCAGGCCTTTGGCATAATCTTAGATAATTTGATGCATTTGCGTCTCAGCTGGCATTAGAGGCATGAATATTTAGGTCTGTCCGAACTTTTCTATGGCTTGTCTAGCAACTAGGGTTTGCATATTTAGGTTTTTTTAACATCCAGAGTTTGAGATTTTTACAAGGTATCAAAATTTGATTTGACTTTTATCCTCGGGCTTTCGATGTCCGCACTTTAACATTATCCCGGAATCTCGAATGCATTAGGTGTGACAGCAGGGGGTTTGATTTATATGTACTTTTCTGAAAAGTTGGACGAGCTTGCTTGGGTTTTGACATCTGGGTTGTCAGATCTTTAAGAGATTCCATGGTTGGCTGAGCTTTAAGGTCCAACAATTTATATGTGGGATTTTAATATACAAGATTCTAACATTACGTTTATGTTTTCGGTTTCTAGACTTTGGATATTTTTGCTTGTTTAGAGTGCTGCTTTCTGAATCACTGAATCAATGAGATATAGGGTTTTAGTTCAATGTTGCCGGGAACAATGAAAATTTTCGTTTTGTTTGTTTTTGCAGATATCTGAAAACATGGTTGGAACAAAGCAACCACAATTAAATGTCCCGAATGTTGCAGACAATCTAGATGGCTGGGGGCCTCCTGAGAACCATGTTATGCTAGAAAACCAACTGCAGAATGTGCCTTGTGCCCCTTTCTCTAAAAATGAGCGGCTTGGAAGGGTGGCAGATTGGACCTGCAACTACAATGCTTGGCCCATTGCGAGGGGTGTGAAAAAGAGTAATGTCTTCGATTTTGTTTTTGATGAGGCATATGATACATCATTTCGTTTGGTGTATGGGAATCCCCCTCCAAAGCCCAGGTTTGGCCCCGGGTGGAGGTTCCAACAACAGAGGCAGATCCCTCAGAGAAAGGATGAAGAAGTTAAGTCCAAAAAGCGGGAAGCTGAGAAGGAGCGCCAGCGTCGGGATCGGTTTTACAATCAAAACAAGAACAATATGCAACGTAGGGAAGCTGCTGTGTTAAAGAGTTCTGTAGATATTCAGCCTGAGTGGACCATGCTTGATCAGATTCCATTCACTACTTTTTTCCAAATTGAGTTATAGTGTTGGTGAACCGGAGGATTTAGTGATGTGTGGTGCTCTCAAATATTATGATAGGGTATATGATCGAGTTGCACCAAAGAGTGAGAAGCGCCTGGAGCATTTTAAGAACCAGAACTTCTTCAAGGTAACCACTACTGATGATCCTGTTATCAAGCGACATGCAAGTGAGGATAAGGCTACTGTATTTGCTACAGATACAATCCTGGCCACGTTGATGTGCTCTCCACGGTCACTCTATTCATGGGACATTATAGTCCAGAACGTGGGCAATAAGCTATTCTTTGACAAGAGAGATGGGTTTCAGTTGGATTTGTTGTCTGTAAATGAGACATCCCAAGAGCCTCTACCTGAAGCAAATGAAGATATTAACTCTGCACAGTCTTTAAGTGTCAAGGCGACACATATCAACTAGAACTTCTCACAGCAGGTCCTGATTAGAGATGGCAATAAGGTGGAGTTTGAGGATCCTATTCCATTTGCCTCTGAAGGAGAGGAGGTTGCATATGTTGCTTATCGATACAGGCGCTGGAAATTGGATGAGGACGTAGCACTGGTTGCAAGATGTGAAGTCCACAATGTTTTGGATTTAAGGGGGCAATCACAATTCCTCACTTTGAATGCTTTGAATGAATTTGATCCAAAGTATTCTGGAGTTGATTGGCACCAGAAACTAGAAACTCAATGAGGTGCTGTTTTGGCCACTGAGATCAAGAACAACACAAACAAACTTGCAAAATGGACAGCGCAAGCTCTTCTTGCAAGTGCAGATGTCACGAAGCTGGGTTATGTGTCGCGAGTTCACCCTCGTGATCACTTCAACCATGTTATTTTGAGTGTTCAGGGATACAATCCCAAGGAATTTGCCATGCATATTAATTTGAACTCTTCCAATATGTGGGGTATTGTGAAATCGATTGTTGATCTCTTTCTAAAACCAAATGAAGGAAAATATGTACTTGTTAAAGATCCTTCAAAGCCTCAGGTGAGAATATATGAGGTTCCTCCTGATGCATTTGAGAATGATTATGTGGAGGAACCTCTTCCCGAGGAAGAGAAGGTTCCCCCTCCAGAGGAAGAAACTGCTGCTAAGCCAGATGAAGAGAAGGATGTTGTGGTCTCTTAGTTAGTACATGTCCTTGTTGATGGTGCTAAGACAAAAAAAATGCAAGCTTAAACTGCAAAAACATTTAACATACTATGCTATTTTTCTGCAAGGTTAATGCCAGCCACCTTTGTGAATGCATTTAGACTGCGATGTTGTTTTCTTATATGGACAGACCTAGTTTAAGGGATTATAACTTTTTGTTTAAGCCAATAGCATACTACATTTCTGGAAGTTCCCCTAGCTGCAGGAATTTTATCACTAGATTTTCATTGTGGCATGCCTTTGGAAATCACAGGTACCAGTTCCAATTTATTCCCTTCATTGGACCTTGGGCACTTACTGGGCTTCTATATGAAATATATGAAATAGTTGTAATGCTTTCAATTTATGCTCGTCACATAGTGACATTGGCTAGCTTGTTTGTGTTGCAGTCCTTCTCATTCTGTACTTTGGGATATTTTTCTTTTCATCCATTGCTGTGTCAGATTTCTGAAAACCCCATATACAATTTGTCACACAACCATTTACAACATCCAGCAACAATTTTTGAACTTGCAATAGTTGTTATCGTAGGAAGCTTGAGCACTGACTTAGAGAAAGCCATATCGACAAAACAATGGGACCTTGAATTGAGCTACTAGTCTTACTGTTATTACTATTAGTTATGTCGTTCTTGCTTTGAAGAAAAAGTTGTTTGGATAAGTTGTAATTCAAATCTTGTAAGCTTTGTAGCACTTTGATTAATTGCTTCATGGGTGTTGGAGGTATTAACTTAGTGACATATGCTTATGGATTAGTTTTTGTGATAATGATATGTGGATAAGATATTTCATAGTTGTACTGTATTTCACGATCCATAATCTAATGAGGTTTGTAAATGAGAATCCCGATTTAGATATAACAATCCTCATTAGGTATGTAAATCGTGATTCTTATAGACAATCCTCATTATTCCCGAATATAACATAGTCTTTGAATGTAATTGAAGCACTACAGAATAACAACCAAGATGATTATAATAGAATCTGAAAATGTAAAGAATTTGCAACCTTACCTTAGTCTCCAATAATAGAATCTCAATTACCTTAGTTTCCAACATTAAAATCTGAGAGTTGAAGTGTATCCTTACAAAATAGTAATCATATATAGTTACAGTGGATTCACTTTCACATATAAAAATCAATGATAGTAAAATGTAGAACAGCTCTTCAGTATAAAGCTGTCTCCAATAACCTGTGAACGTATTTGGTATTTCTTATAATATTTGATCTTACAAACTTTAACCCACCTCTTTAATTGTTACTTTTGTTCTACAAAGGTTATATAAAGGGTTCGAACCTTGATACATTCGGCATGTATTGCTTTTGATATAACGCTTGAAGGTAACATATATATTATCATATATATAAGCTTGCGAGGGATTAAGGGGTCTGCCAAGATTTGATATCGAATCCTTTCCTTGGCAACCATATTTACATAGGGTTTGGGCCATTATATAATAGATAATATATATTATTTATTTATTTATTAAGTTTTTATTGTTTAAGTTTAGATATATTTGGATAAATATAATGCATTGTTTATGATCTTATTAAGAGTATATTATTTCTTTTTATAAATTAATTTGTAGGTTTATAAAAATAGTCTTTTTTATTGTTTTCAATTAAACGTATATACTATGTTTATAAAAATAGTTGGATAGTCTGGTCTAGCTCTATTGACTATACAAAACTATTTTTAACAATTATATTTTGATGTATTTCAGATTTACATAAATTGCAATGTATTTTTTAATAATTATATTTTAAATTTCTTTGATTTTAGGATCTATTTTGCAAAGCTTTAGATATGCTTTTCAATATGATTTAATTGTTTGGTTTTATTAATAATTAATTAAATTCCGATGTACATAGCACTATTTATGTTGCTTATTTAATTGTTCCTTTTTGTTATTAATTAAATAAATTCCGATGTACGTAGCACTATTTATGTTGCTCTCCTTCTTACCTTAGGAGAGGAAGTTTAGGAACTTCTATCCCACTAAATAATGCATTGTTCATGATGTTATTAAGAATATATTATTTCTTTTTAGTACAAAAGTGCACTCTTCATGATGTTATTAAGAATATATTATTTCTTTTTAGTACAAAGGCTTTGTAAAATAATATATTTGTTTACAGATTAATTATATTAATTTGTAGGTTTATAAAAACAACTTTTATTACTTTTTTATATTAAACGCATATACTATGTTTATAAAAATAGTTGGCTAATTAATGTATATAATCAATACACAACATATTGACTACACAACACGCGTTTTAACAATTATATTTTGATGTATTTCAGAACTACATAAATTGCAATGTAAACAACACGTTTTTTAACAATTATATTTTGAATTTAATTGATTTTAGGATGTATTGTGCAAAGCTTTAGGTATGCCTTTCAGAGCAAAAGCGAGGAAAGCCAAGATTAGTGGTGAACTTCAAGCCACTAAATGCTGTGTTGATGAAAATTAGGTATCCTCTTCCTGATAAGTCAAGCTTTAAGTCAAGCTTGTTGCAGAAAATCAATGGTTGCACTATATTTAGTAAATTTGACTTGAAATCTGGATTCTATCAGATAGGGATCAAACCAGAAGACAGATACAAAACAGCTTTTGTTGTTCCACATGGTCAGTACCAGTGGAAAGTCTTGCCATTCGGAATAAATAATGCTCCATCAGAATTCCAGAAAAGAATGGAAGATATATTTAGAGACATACCATGGTTGCTTGTGTTTATAGATGACATATTAATTTGTTCCAAGAATATACAAGATCATCTAAAACATTTGCAGAAATTTTATGATTTAGTTTTTAAGCATGGATTGGTATTGTCTGCTTCAAAAATGGAAATAGGAAAGACAGAAATGGATTTCCTAGGTTTTCATATTAAAGCTGGAACTGTCATTCTGCAAGAACATGTATTGAAGAATTTTGAAAAGTTTCCAGATAAGATTTTAGATAAGACACAATTGCAGAGGTTCCTTGGCAGCCTCAATTACATTCGGCCATTCTATAAAGGCCAAGCTTCTGACATAAAATGTTTGCAGCAACGTCTCAAGAAAAATCCTGTTGCATGGTCAGAAGAGATGACTCTGGCAGTCAGAGCAATAAAAGCTAGAGTAAAAGAGCTTCCAGCACTTCATCTCCCTCTGGGTACTGGTAAGCTGATTATTGAAACAGATGCCTCAAACTCTACATGGGGTGGAGTTCTTCTTGAAGAGATTGAGGGAAAAGAAAATGTTTGTGGTTATGCTTCTGGATCGTTCAGAGGAGCAGAATTAAATTATCCAAGCAGCCACAAATAGATTCTGGCTGTTAAAAAGACAGTCAATCACTTTATTTTATATCTCAAGCCAGTCAGGTTTATAGTCAGAACAGATTTGAAGATAATGCCTGGAATATTTAGAAATGAAAACTTGATGGCTGAGAATTCAAGTAGAATATTAAAATGGTTCATCTGGTTGAATAACTTTGATTTTGATATTGTGTACAAGCCTGGATATTTGAACTGTTTAGCTGATATGCTCACTCGGGAAAACTTGCAGATTGAAGATAGCAAAGTTCCAAGTTTAAAGATGTTTGCTGCAGGTTCTAGCTCCAGTTCCAGGAAGGATCGTGATGATGATCCTAAAGGCAAAAAGCCAATATCAAACTATGATGAGGGACCAATGTTCCATGGAAATCCCATAATTGGAAACCAGCCAGAGAAGCTTCCAAAAGAGGCCCTATTCATGAAGCCATGGGATAACAGTCTTACTGAGGAGGAAAGAAGAGAATTGCTCGATTATGCTAATCGACAAGATGCAGAAAAATATCTCAGTCTGACTTTAATAAAACAGATTCAAATGAGTCTTTGTAAACTCCACATCATGGAGCGATGGGAAAAGAAAGCATTCAGAGGATTGCAAAATGCCAGAGAACAGCTTAGGAAATGTTCCGAGCTGTGGATCGATTGTAATGAAGAAAAAGAAGGTCCTAGATGGTATGTGGATATTGGTGAGGGTGACCTCACATGGACTTCTTATAATTTAATTTTGCAATTCTGCAGGGAAGAGACATCAGTTGTCATATGTGCTGACCCAGGAAACATGCGTAACAAGAAGTGGTCCGGGTGGACTGAAATTTTGTTGGATAAATTTTGTCCAAGAAAAGATTGGACTGTGCGCAGAGCTAATTTTATCCTTCATCTTGAAGCAGATATGCAAGCTGCGGACCAGGCAAATCTTTGGTTTAAGTTTCTGCTTCGACATCATGGTGGAAGATACTCTGAACTTGAACACTGTGTAAATGTTACACAGAAATATATTAAAAGAGATGAAAATGGTAACCGGATTGACACCAAAGTTCATAGACGAAATCTCCCTTTGAACTATCGTGTTGAATCTCAATTTCAGAGTGATTATCTTTATGAAGAAGGACATGAAGCTGTGTTTGGTTCTGATGTAGAGCGCTGTTTCGGTGATCTGCTTTATCCAGAGGTTGAATATCCTGAAGACGAGCAGTACATCTATGATTCCCAACCGCCATATCATTGGGAAGATGAGCTTGTTCAGAGAGAAATAGAAGAAGCACTGTATGATGATGAACAGGAATGCTGGTGTGGAGGTCAAGGTGTCGGACCGCCAGATGATCCTGATGTTTTTTGTGTCTGCCGATCCGGAAGTGACTGATGGAGAATCTTCATAATGGGAATGGAGCCCATGGTCTGATTGAATTGTAATAATTTTCTTTTGTACATAAGCATCTTTTAATGGAAGCTGTAGTGGGCCGGTAATAGTAGCTCCACTCTATATTGTCGGCCAAGCTTGTCAGCCATGTTTTGCTTTCTGTAGGAATAATAAGATGGGCCAGCAGATTGTCGACCATCGAATCTACTTTTGGTTGTCGGTTTCCGAGTCCCCTCATGGCGCTGCCTCATAGGGACGAGATAAACATGGTGCTGTCCCACCATGTCCTCAGATTCCTTTTCTTTTGACTGGTTGGTGTAAGTTTCATGTGACCGGATGACTGGCAAGCAATCTATATAAGGAAGAGCCCGAGCTCATTCTGGTCATTCGAGTCTAATGCATTGAGCTGGTTAAGAGCTCTGCAAATAAGTTAGGTGTCGAGCTGATCCAGTAGTTGGAAGCTCTGAGTCTTAGGTGTGTGAGAACTGTAGTTCTATGCTCTGCTAGTTGCCCTTGTGGTATAACATAGCAATAGAACAACTGCATGTTCGCCTCTGTATCAAGAGTCTGTAAGTGCGCTAGTGGATATACCATGGGAGTCCCAGGAGCCTGCTACTAAGCTCATGCCTTCGGGAAGTGCTGAACGCTAAACGGCCCCATGTCATTGTATCCAGGTGCTCAGTCAAGTGTATGGTGACGACCTTCGCTGTCCGAAGGCGATCCATTGGAAGTCTGTATGTATGCAATTCCGCATTGAGGCGATAATAATAAATTTGCAGAAAGCTTGTTTGGGGAGATCTTGGCGTGTTGCGTGCGTGAATTGCTTGGCGTGTTGCGTGCGTGAATTGCATGCATGAATGGTATCAGAGCCAGTCAAGGGTGAATTGCGCTAATTCTTGGTAATATCTTTATACCACAATGTATATGAATGAATTAACAATCATGATTATTATTGTTGCTGTATGCATTGTATTGTTAGGATGCTTGTCTAAAATACTGTTAAAGGAAATCCGAAACTATTTCTCTGCATAAGTCAGTGTCTGCCTAATTGTTGGTCATAAACTCTACAAATAGTATTCTGTAGGTGGTGGAAATGACCACTGAGTGATAGTTGGAATCCACAGGGGTGTAAGAGATGTCCGATGACAGAGTAGCAGTAAGGCCCGTAGAGTGAAGGGGAGTAAGTCTACAGAGTTCCCGGAGTCTAGATTAAAGTCAGCACTCACGTCTTTCCAAAATGGACCCAACTATGGATACTATTGAGCTGACAAATCACATAGAGTGTGAATCAGCAAATGATACTGAAATCTCTTTAGCCGAACGCAGAGAGTCTTCCTTTAATCCCTCTACCTCTGAAGATGCATCCTATATCACTATTCGTGATCAAAATCCCAGCGCTGACTGGCAATTACCCCAAATCCTGCCTCGAGATGTTTATAGACTCCATTGGTGGAACATTACTTCTGCTACCCATATCCGTGTTTCCAGTATTGATGTTGCTTTTACGGATAAGCAAGAACCCATACACATAACTCTGTTAGACCGAGCACAGATCGATTGGGCTAAGTCCATGAAGTATAAGTATGCTCATTTTGGAGCAGTTAAGTTAGGGCTTGGACCCTTGGTTCGTCCACGGCTTGCTATTTCTTCTTTGTGTTGTATAGTTGATACTAGGCATAGAAAATTTTCGGATGCTGTAATCGGTGGATTCACAGCCCCTTTGCATGATGGTCCTGCTTTCGGGACAATCTATCCCAAATTCTCTGTCAGCTTGGAAGACCCTCATATTTATAATATTCTTAAGGCTTATATCTTGCCCAAAGGTTTTGATATGGAGACTGGATCCGGAATTATCCAGCTCAAAGGAGGTGTCTGTATTCGGTTTGGTAATGATACTCTCCCGCAGTTGCGAACTGCTGTCCATCAGAGTTCAGCAGACTGCAGCATGGTGGAATATCCCACTTCTTCTGCAAAATCTGCTAAATCAAAAGCAGCTATCTCCAAAAATGCCACTCCGATCACTTTTAACTGGACTGGGATAAAGTATCCATCCTCTTGGGAAGTTAAATATTCTGAGTTGAGAAACCAAGAAAGAATGATAGCCTCATATAATCCAAAACCTCTTGTCTTTGATGAAGCCAGTTGTTCTTTCAGACCAGCCCAAGAAAATCCTACTTCCAGATCTCATCCTCCACTCATCAGATCTACTTCAATGGCCTCTTATAATAATGCCCGACTACAAGCCATGTCTGATCAGGTGAGCAAAGAAAGCCAAGCTGAAGATAATAACACTCTGCTTAGGTCTACTTCTGTAAATACTACTTCTTTTTCTGGTGTGTCTGATTTTGAACATAAAGGTCAACATGCAGACTGCCCTGCATGTAGAAAAATTAAACAAAATTTAATACAAAAACAAAAAATCAAAAAAGCTAAAGAAAATCCCCATGAAAATCCATCCTTAGGAATGTTCTCTTTACCTCGTTCTGGAGCTGATTTCGAGACCACCAATAATCTTGGCCAAAAGTCTTTCTACCCTAGTAGGAATCTTCCAGAAACACCTTTCCGCCAGTATGCTTCAGATGGTTCCTCCAAAAGAGAATACATGATTGTGAAGTCTTCTACTGCTGACCAATCTGTTTCAGATGACATAAAGTTAGCAAATTGGGGAAACTTGCAGGAATTGTGCACTGCAAGAAATATTGATGATATGGCAAATGATATTTTAATGTTAAAACATCAGTGTTCTGAACAAAGAATCCAACTAGACAAAGTTATAACAAAGTTGGAACTATTGGATCATTTATTACATGACACTACAGAGATACAAAAGGCAATCACTATAGCTTCTGATAAATTAGAAAGAAGAATTTCTGTTTTAAAGGAACTTTCAAGTAAAACAGAAGAATTAAAGAAGAAGCGATATTATTTCCCAGATCATGTTCATCGCCTAGCAGCACAAGGACATAATAGGAGTAAATCCCTAGGACAGTTCAATATTGTCCCAGAAGAAGAAAAGCCAGTATGGGATTTTGGTGAGAGTGATGCCAAAATAGAATTCATTGAAAACTGGATCTCTGAGTTTAAATCTTTCACTCCTGTCTTAGATCCAAAATATGAAGTGTCATTAAACATGATGGCAGAAGAATCCTCTAACAGAATGAGGATTACTGGTCCAAGAGAACACTATGATGAGCACATGCATGATGCAGTAGCTGTAGGAGAAACCCCACCCAAAGTTTTTAACTCTGGTATAAATAATATGAATAATCTCATTTCCCAAATGCCTGAGCAACCAGTGCTCAACATCCAGTGTCAGAAAAGAGAAGAAGTGAAAAATGCAATACAATTATTAGAACATTGGCTTTTGTATAAAAAACAGCAAGACCATAATCTGACAGGTCAGATGCTTGCAACACAATTGGTTGCAGGACTGTCAGGTCTAGCATATGAATGGTGGCGATGGTTGCCACAAGAAACAAGGCATGAAATACTTGCTGCAAATGATGCCGATGAACAACTTCTCTCTGCATTGGGAAGAGAATTCTATGGTCAGGCAGGCCAAGAAGATACAGATCATCTAGCATCCTTGTTTATGATTGCTAGACTGTGTGATCTGAGTAAATATGAAGAATATTTTTGTTATATGCAAAAATTATTAATCAGTTCAGGTAAATCAGGAAATCCGGCTTACCTCAAGCATTATCTGAGGAGTTACCCCGGCCATGTTCCAGATGCAGTTGAAAAAAGGTTAAAAGATTTGAATATTGAATTAAGAAGCTTGTCCTGAGCTCAACTACATGGTCATATATTAGAATGCTGGCAAGAACATTGCTTAGATAAAAGAGTAAGCAAAGATTTTAAACGACATCAGCAAATGTTTTCTGCTTCTTTTTGTAAAGAAGTTGCAGGTATGCCAGATTGGGGGTGTGGAGCACATAACAGAGGTCATCTTAAAGAATGTAAATGTAAAAAGAAGAAAAATCATTTCTACACCTCTGAAAAAAGATATCATCCTGAAGGCTCCTATAGACATAAGCCAAGGCACCGCTATCAAGATTACAAATCTAAAAAGAAGCATAAGTATAAAAGATTTGTCAAGCGGCGCACAGATAAAGGTTCTGCAGACAAATGCTTTATCTGTGGACAAAAAGGACATTGGGCAAGCAAATGTCCTAAGAGGAAATCTAAGCCAAGGCTTGCATCACTTTGTACAGCTTTAGATCCCGGTTGGTGGGATTTATTTGAAGTTTCTTTTGATTCCCCTCTCCCTCCTGGAGAAATAATTGAACTCCCTGATTCTGATAGTGATTCTGCTTCTGACTCTAGTTCTGAGATCCCGCTCATTGCTAAATGTGATCCTCCAAATTCATCCTCTTCATCCGACTCTGATTTAGATGATCCACATTTAGGGGGGTGTAGCCAGCCAGAGTTTGACTTTTCTCTTTATATGTTTTCTTCCAGAGTTTCCATCCATCAGTTAGAAAAACAAGTAGCTAACATTGACCTTCAGTTGTCGATTATCCCTATTTATAGGCACACTGAAAGAACTGATCTAAGAGAAGAAAAGAAACAAATTCTAGCAAAAATAGAAACCCTGAAGAAAGAGAGAGGCAAAACAAAACTAACAGATCATAGCTATAACCCTATAGAGCTATATCAGCAATATTCTGAGAGTCACATTGACAGACAAAGCCACAGACAAGACAGAATGAATTTGCTCCAAAACCAGATCAAACAGAAGCATGAGCAAATAAAGACACTGCTAAAAGAGATAGAGAATTTGAAACAATCCATTTCAGTGTTATCAGTAGAAAGAGATCAGTCTTCAGAAGAAGAGCTCTCTCAAGAAATTGAAAGGGTTTGTGGTATTAAAGAAAAGTCTCCATCTCCTAGATCTACTCCTGAAAGGTCGCCATCTCCTAAGTCTCAATCCATAAGTTTGCTTGGTGCAGTATCAGGTCCAAAGTTGTTTATAACTGTAAATTTTTGTCCAGCTGAATTTCAACCTTACCCTGTACAGTGTTTAATAGATTCAGGTTGTCAGTTTAATTTAGCAAAAGGGAATGCCCTTCCATCTTTCTACTGGGAAAAGAGTAAAGAGTTAGGTTCTGCAATTCAAGGTTCGCCTGTGTTTCTAACAGGTAAAGTCAAAGATTTTCCAGTAAATGTGTCAGGTCATTCTAGTTCTTTATCTTTGTTTAGATTAGACCAAATAAAGGAAGATTGTGTTTTGGGATCAGAATTCCTTGTCAAAGTCAGTCCATTTTCTATTGATACCCAAAAGATGGTTTTCATGTGTACAGTCAATGGTCAGTCCGTGTCAGTTTCTTTGAGTAATAAGTTTAGTCCTCATTGTAAACCAATTGTAAATAGTCATGAGTCAAGGGTGTCTGGTCAGTCCAATAAAAGTTTGAATAAAATGGAACGCTGCATCTCCTATGCAGAGGTTCATGGTGAAAAGATTCTTGCAGATATCAAGGAAAAGATTATCAGAGACTGTTGCTCTGAGAATCCAAATGCCTTCTGGAAGAGGGAAAAATACTTTGTTTCCATTGAGCTAGATCCTCTCCAGAAAACAAAACCAATGAAGGCATCGGCAAGAATTATGAGTCCGTCTGAGAGAGACTTTTGCTCCAAAGAAATTCAAGAATTGTTATCCAAAGGTCTAATTGAACCATCAAAGAGCCCTTGGGCATGTAGAGCCTTTGTGGTAAATAAACATTCAGAGCAAAAGCGAGGAAAGCCAAGATTAGTGGTGAACTAAAGAATTTTTAAATATTGTTCATGTCTAAAGAATTTATATATATCACTATAAGAAAACCTGCCTTGCAGTTCAACAATCTATGAGGCAAAAAAGAGTTGTTGTAGATAGTATAGAGGATTGAACTCGGAAATCTATGGATGAGATGGTAGCAGTACATTTGAAGTTGACATCTCTAGGAGTTCTTTTGCTTCAATTTGGTGATCCGCATGGCCCTAAGATGAGGATTGTTCCTTAATCGAATGACACAATGATAAAATCATAACCACAGAAGCTTGCGTCTTAGCTGACACTATGAGTATTTTATCAACTGGCCACTCAACAGACCAGGGGGCGAATGATTGTGCAGGAACTTTGTCTCGAAAACAACAAAGGTGCCCTGCGCCTTCAAATTTATAGTTATCAAGTTTAGGTTTCCTAAAACCTCTCCTCGGCCATGGATATTTAGATTAGAAGAGGCTAGTGAAGAGTCACAGTGGTGGAGCATTATGGACCATATGAGTCTTGTTAAGAGAGGGGAGGACATGCAGTTGGATCAGTTGTTATCTTACAGGTGGAGAACATGTTGGAGGGCATGCATGCACCCTGTCACTACATGCACACATAAATCAACATGTCTAGCTAGTGACATGCACACATAAATCAACACGTCCAACTAACTGACCAAGTTCGACTCCCTACGTCAATTAGAGGCCAAATAAGGCCTCTAAGCAAAACTGATTTCAAGAGTCCCTGCTGTCTCTGCTTGGCTGCGATTTTACAGGCCAATCATCTTCAACATCTCCAATATCTCCGTGTGACCCTCTACACCCCCTGCAATGTATAGATGAGATTAAATATTGCAAACACAACTATAAATATATGGATACGGTGTGTGCTTCTGTGTCATAGCTTTGTTTCCATGTCTCTATGCTAGCCTATAAACCACTAGTAAACGTATACAAGATAGACTAAAGAATCCAAATATAAATATATTTATATGAATATGGTGTGTACTGTTTTAGGATTTTGTTGGGAGAAGTATCGCATACGCTCATCAAGCATGGGAGTCTCCACATATCCTAGGTAAGCAATGCTCACTCCAATATTAGAAGGAATCAATTCAAGTATAAGAGCCTCAGTGATTTCACGCCATATTTTATTGCGGTATATAGAAAGTTTCCATACTGCGCCCACTGCAAAACATATACATTAGTCACAGAAATGAAACCTAGAAATTATAATTAATAAGCAATAAATGTTAGCCTGAAACTCCTATCATAAAAATAAAACCATATGCAATCCAAAACCCAAAGCATTTGGATGAATCATACCAGATCAGCATGGGAAGTCGGACACGACCTTGGTCTGTGCGATGCTTCATCAAGCGAAGAGCAACATGCAGAGTGTTTATCATCCCTAATAAATTTGTGTTAACTGTCCCATGCAAATCTTTAACTGGAATTTCATCTATATATTCAACTCTGGCCTACCCAACATTGCAAACAACCACATCAATAGGCATTCATTGAAACGATTTTTCTATTTCATTCGAAAGAGTTTCATAGTTCAGAGAACTGATTCGAAATCATTCTTCAAAACAAAAATTACGAATGTAGTAGACTCTGATAAAGCTGTTCAAAGAGCCGATGATGTGGCTGTGCTTCTGAACATTAATTTTTAAAATTTTTCTTTACTCTATTTTGCTATGTCCACAAATTGATGACCACAACAACCCTGAACAAATACATTTATGTACACATTAGCGGGTGTCGCATTCTGGAATTGTTGAAAAGATCTGAACGGGTCAAACATAGAAAGGATATTTTATAGTAAGTTTAACTAAACAAAATCTTTATCTAATCCAAAATTCAAATACAACCCATTTTACTAAATACAGATATACAATTCTGCTAGTTACATTGTAACTTTCTCATGGTTTGCTTTTAATTTTAACACTTTTAATTTTAGCAGGGACTTGAAGCTCTGCTTCTATCTTCATTATTTATTATGTTTTAAGATATTAATCAATTAAAAAAATTCAAAATTGAATCACTCTTTCCATCATGTTTTTTAATAAGCAAGTCATGTTAAAATTGAATCACTCTTGCCATCATGATTTTTAATAAGCAAGTCATGTTAATATAACAACATTAGTTTCCAGTATAATAGTATAATACAATTATATTATTATGATGATTTGTTTTACATATATTTTTTTTTTAAAAATGTGATGTGAAGGTATCATAAACCATTTCATATTCAAGACAACAAATCAAACAAACTTTAATTAACCTGACAAGTTACAAAGACATTGGAAAGGAAATTTTAATTTCATATAAAATATAAAGGAGAGAAAATTATACAATTCTAAATAAAAAGAAAAGAATATTATAAAACTAAGTTTATTTAATTTTATATTTATGAAGTATATATAGTATATAATTTTTTATTTTTTATTTTTAATTATTTAATATAAATTTAGATTAATTAACCTGACAAGTTACAAAGACATTGGAAATGAAATTTTAATTTCATATAAATAATAAAAAAAGGAGAGAAAATTATAAAATTCTAAATAAAAAGAAAAGAATATTATAAAACTATAATTATATAAGTTTATTTAATTTTATATTTATGAAGTATAGATATAGTATATAAATTCTTTTTAATTTTTAATTATTTAATATAAATTTAGATTAGGTGTAGTTTCATTAACATTTTTAAAATCATAAATTAATTATATATATATATATATTTAGGAGATATAATGAATATATGAATACTAGTTTTATAAAATTTAAAATTACAAATAAAAATATTATTTTAAAATTATAAATAAAGATATCATTTTTCTTTTATTATTTTTATTTATAATAATTTTATATTAAAAGTTTATATTAAATTCATGTTTTCCATATATAAAATTTTGTTTTTGTTTTTATGTGATATAGGTATTGTTATGTGGATAATGCTTACATTATTATATATTAACTTGAAAATTATAATACTTATAATAATAATATATTGTTTAAAGTTGTATACATCAGATTTTACTAAAGTCTATGGAGTTAGGAGTTGTACATAGGAGTAGTCTATTTATTCTATGTTTTAGACTTTACGGTGGGTTTTGGTCGAAATCCAGTAATTGGTTTTGGTAAAATTCAAATTTCTACGTGTTTAAAATAGGCTCAGAAAAAGTTGAAAATATAGAATATTTAGACTACACCATTGTACATATATATATATATATATATATATTTTGTAAGTTGCACATAGAAAATTAATTAACAGAACCGAAAAAGATGGCAGAAAATACATAAAGAGCCGAAGCGTTTGTAGCAGAATGGGGAGGCCTAAGATGATGAAGCCACCATCCCAGTTGCTCAAAAATACTGAAATAAGGGTGTGTGCAAGAAGATGAGGGTCACTTTAGATGCAATCCTACTTTTTCAAAACTCGTTCTTGATACATAAAAACATAATGCGTTTCTGATACTTATCACTTGCCATGGTACAACCTGAGCCTGACATGTCACTAGACATGTAGGATAGGTAACCATAATGCGTACGCATTAGAGAACTACAAAACGCGTACGTGTTATGTAGTTACAAAACACGTATGCGTTATGTAGTTACAAAACGCGTACGCGTTATTGAAATCTAAAATCAATTAAAAAACACAGTCCCAACCACCCCCGACCACCCGTGGCGCTCTTCACGCATCAGAAATGCAAAATAGAGGTTGGACGAGGACGGTTTGTGTGCCTTGGAGTATCGGTGGAGCTCGATTTAGTTGGATGGGAGGCAAATTCACCGGTGGATTGTCATCTAATCAGGTAATTCATTCACCCATACCATTTTTTTGTCATTTCTTAACCTAAATTACTATTTTTTTATTGTTTAAAACAACCTAGTTTTGTAATATTTATAAAATTGGGAATAACCCAATCTCTAATTAAATTCACATCTCCCTCAACCAAGATGAGTGAATAATTAAAATGAATCATTTTTCAAAAACTCAAAAATTCCTAATCCAACCAAAAATTGAAAAAAATAGAACTCCTCCCTTTCTACAATGTATCCATCCACATGAAACCCAAATTTCCAACCCTCAAAGGCCATTTCCCATGATACTAATTAAATAATTTTCCTTGGTAATGGCCATAACAAGATGAAATGCATGCACAAGCGTGAATAGAAAAAATAAAATAAAAAATTAGTAACTTGGTTTCTCAAAATTTCATCACAATCATTTGTCCATGAACATAATCAAAATTTCATCAGAAGTGTATGTAGCTATACATTGCCTCTTAGTTAAGCACCCTTGACTAAATGTCAAAACACATTAACAAAGTGTCTCTCGGGCTTGCCCTATCCACACCCTCGATCAATCTACTCAACGCTCAGGGACCGTCGATTCAACTGAAAGACTTCATATAGAAAATCACTATGTTTTTTATTTAATTTTCTGAACTTGCCATACAATGTAGAGATCGATTTTGTAGAGAGAAATTGTCTCTGTTTTGAGAAGTTGACATTGTTTTTATTGTCATTCTAGTCACAATCTCTAGTTGATTATTCAACATCTTAATCATTGATAGTCATTTCAAGTACATATGTAATCATATTGGCAAGACAAACTCATACATATCCATTTCATTCCATGCCACTTTGTCCTCCCCTCCAACCACAAGGCGTTATATGTTGAAATCAATAAATTTAATGTTAGCTTATGAAGTTGATGGAAATATTGTTTTCTGCAAGGGACGTAAAGGCCAAAACATGTCAAAATAACACTCCTAAATTCTAAGAAGTTTAGACCCAAGTTTGCATGGAAAAGTCACCAATGAGGGTTAAGAAGTACCTTAACTTCTAGAAAGAAGTTGAACAAAACTTACTTTTTAATTGTTAAATGTTTAATTTTAAGTTTTAAATGTATGTAAGCGAATGCCATTAAATTGCTTACTTGAGTTTGATTTAATATATTTTCAATTTTGAAGAGACGTCATTATATACCATGTGTATGTTTCTAATGATTTTCGTATTGATGTTTTTATTGCAGTTGCGGCTATGGACACAAATGCTGAGATACTGATTAAGCTTGCCCACTTGAGGGGCATTAGTGCAGCTATTAGTGGTGGTGACAGGATTCGCCGCTCGCTTGCATCAACCTTGGATGCAATTGTTGACACCATTTCACAGTCTAGCAATGTACTATATGATATTACATCATATAGAGAAAGAAAAAGACAACAATATGTTGATGGGCTAGACTACAATGCAATAAAAAAGTTGAAAATATCCAAAGAGCTCATATTTGCATTATTTAGGGACCCTCGGACGGGGGAAATCCCAAATGCAAACAGGCCTCATATCTCCATTGAGTGGTTGGCGTTTCAACCATTTGTTGATAACTGGATGGACAAATGGTACATGGTTTTTGATATGCCACCACATAACAACAGGAAAATTCCCTTGTATTTCCTTCGAAAGATGCACGCAGAGTTCGTGTTACATAAACACGTAAACTATTTTGACATCTTACAGTTTCAGGGGATCGGTGGGGGGATGCCCCAAAAACGACCCAATGCGAGGCTTCGAGACTAGGATCGCCCTATCCCTGCACCTCGCAGGCAGTTGCCTGGGCCAGATGTCCCACCTGCACATCGTATTATTCCATAGACACATGATGCATTTTTGAGTTTGGCATGGGCGGTTGTTTGCCATGGCACTATGGTTCAGCATATGGGTGAGGAAGGGACATCTGTCCCTGGTGTGGTACATACACCAGCTCGTCACCATGTAGGACCATCCACTAGTGCAGGACCATCGACACATCCCCATCCTAGTACTGATCCTCACGAGTGCACATCATGTGGTCGTCCCTGCTATGGTCTTGCCTTAGATGTTGCCTTCAGTGGGTTTTTGAGAGAGGTATGTAGATGGTTAATTGTAATAAATTCTTCATTTATTTTCGTCTTTGTACACATATATATAGTTTGAGCTAATATATTAATTTTGTGAACTTGCAGTTGATGCTTTATGTCGGCAGCGATGCCCCAGAGCCAGATGTTCCAGACTCTATAGGGGGCATGATGCTACCCATTTGGCAGGCCCATCTTATATAGCACCTATTGTCGTATCTCACACCGAGGTAAACATTTTAAAATTTCAGTTTTTTAATACTTGTTAATTTGTTAATTTCCACATACTTTACATTTTAGTTCACTAATGCTATTTACGGTCTAATATTTACAATTGTTAAACTTGCAGATGGCAGATCCTTCACTGGGGCAAGGTAATGTGGAGGTAGCACCCATGGTCGTACCGTCCGTTGAAACATCTGGGCTCCAGGTAAACAATTAAAAATGACATTTTTTAAATACATGTTTGTTTGTTGAATCATGCATGTCTAACTACATGAACACTTGCTGACTGTAGGCACCATTCGAGACATCTGGACCATTGCCTGGATTTGTATCTCCCGCTAAGCCATTGGTGAACAAGGGTCGTGTGTATGTGAGGCATTCTACTCCTAGAAAGACTCCAGCTGCCCACGACCATGGGCTTACTCATACCATGGTAATGTATATCCTTCGATGATATTTGTTGTTTAACTTGAAATCAAGTGCATAAATCATTTTTGTTAATGTTTGATTTGCATGTTTACTGCATCAGGAACCCGAGTTGTCTACTCAAAACCTCGCATCAATGGTTGATGCAGCCGTCAGTGCCGCATCTGCAATGGAAACTCATCACACACAGGTATGTAACTATTTCAACATTATCTTTACATAGTTTATTATTGTTGTCTATTTTTTATTCATGCATTTCTAACTATTTCAACATTTTTTCATTGTAGCGACCACCAGCAGGAGCAGTTCTTGGCCACCCTGGTTCGACCATCCTGGATGTTCAACCAACGGCTCCATCTGCTACACAAGCAACGCAATCTCCTTTGTCAGTTGAGGTGAGATGTCCTTCAGTGACCAAGTGTTTCATGCACTTTCCATGCACCAGTTGATAATTGTTGAGCTAATGTATTAGTGTACATAGTTAGTTGAATTTAACAATTGATATTTAATTTGCAAGATCCAGAGACGCACATTGATCCTAAAGATGTGCCTAGAGGATCAACGTCGGGAAAGAACAAGAGGAAGCTTGAGTTTTGATGTGTCTTATGGGATATATGTACATTTGGATACATGTACATGTGGTTTTGATAGTTTTGGACACATGTGCTTTTAGATACTTTTGGATATATATGTACTTTTTGATACATTCACTTTTGGAGACATGTACATTGACTTCATTGTGCATGTAATTTTGGAGACATGCACATTGACTTCATTGGATACATGTACTTTTGGATATATATGTACTTTTGGATACATGTACTTTTGGAGACATGCACTTTTGGATATATATGTACTTTTGGATACATGTACTTTTAGAGACATGCACATTGACATTTCACTTATAAATGAATGATACATTTCACTTTGTATTTGTTCTTCGGTTTCCACGTGTTCTTGTGTCAATCTAATGTGTTGATTTGTGTGGATTATCTATTAATCATGAATGCGCTATGCCAAAAGAACAAACTATTATATTTAAAGGTTTCAGCGAACTCACTACATGCGTGCACTAATTGGTATCTAATTAAAATTTGTGATTTTGGATGATCATTACAAGTTATGTCAAAGTGCTTGCTCGTGTAATTTAATCAAATTAAGTGCAATACAATGTTTTTCAAGGTTTCAACGAACTCACTCATGCACACTAATTGGATAGGTGTAATTAAAATTTGTGAGTTTGGATGATTAAATCACAAGTTAAGTCAATGTTCAAGTGTAATTTAATAAAACTAAGTGCAATACATGCTACACATTTCATCAACGCCCAATATTTGATTGTACAATTAGATTCAACACTACATATGAGTAACTACATACAAGTGCTCAAAGCAACATTGGTGAAAGGAACAAACGTTACCTCGGGATTCGAGAAATAAAGTGCCTTCTAATGTTGGTTGGGAAGGATATGCTTGCTTATCCGTATGGCTTGGAGGTCATCTTCATGTAGATAAGTACTCTTGTTGTCATGTGTCATTACGGTTTTTTCATGTGGTAAAACCCTTCAGGGTTAGGGTTTGTTCATGGTTTCATTGTACTTGATTTCTAAACATATAATTATTCTAAGAAAGGTTGCTAGGTTTTCTTCCCCATGAGGGTTTCCCAGGATAAAATGTTGTGTCTCTTGTCCCTGAACAACATTTTCATGCGAGTTGCAGCTCGACATAACTCGAAAACTGGACGTCGGACCGACAAACCGTCGAATCCGTTGGTCTCCTTGCATGCGATTACCTCTAGGGGGGCCTCTTCCTCATCTCCCCATGGCCCAACGACTTCATTGTGCATTCATTTCGTAAACTAGGATTTTGCTTAGTTTTATTGCATGCAATCTTGCATTGGTGGGTCAACTTTGCAAAACCCTCCCCCGAGCTAGTGTTGGCAGTGTTCCCACATCGGAATTGCCCACACACACTTGCAGGAGCCAATGACACGCAATCTTCTTGCTCTGTTTGCTTTTTGGCTCCCGGATGGAAATTCACCAAGTGTCCCTGAACGACATTTTCATGCGAATTGCAACTCGACATAACTCGGAAACTGGACGTCGGACTGACGAACCGTCAACTCCATTGGTCTCCTGGCATGCGATTACCTCTAGGGGGCCCTCTCCCTCGTCTCCCCATGGCCCAGTGGCTTCATTGTGCATTCATTTCGTAAACTAGGGTTTTGCTTAGTTTCATTGCATGCAATCTCGCATTGGTGGGTCAACTCTGCAAAAACCTCCCCCGAGCCAGTGTTGGCAGTGTTCCCACGTCGGTATTTCCCACACACACTTGCAGAAGCCAACGGCACGCAATCTTCCTGCTCCGTTTTCTTTTTGGCTCCCGGACGGAAATTCACCAAGTGTCCATGAATGACTTTTTCATGCGACTTGCAACTCGACATAACTTGGAAACCGGACGTCGGACCAATGAACCGTTGACTCTGTTGGTCTCCTGGCGTGTGAGTACCTCTAGGGGACCCTCTCCCTCATCTCCCTCGTCTCCCCATGGCCCAGTGGCTTCATTGTGCATTCATTTCATAAACTAGGGTTTTGCTCAGTTTCATTGCATGCAATCTCACATTGGTGGGTCAACTTTGAAAAAAACTCCCCCGAGCTAGTGTTGGAAGTGTTCCCACGTCGGCATTTCCCACACACACTTGCAGGAGCCAACGACACGCAATCTTGCTGCTCCGTTTTCTTTTTGGCTCCCGGACGGAAATTCACCAAGTGTCCCTGAACGACATTTTCATGCGACTTGCAACTCGACATAAATTAGAAACCGGATATCTGACCGATGAATCGTCAACTCCGTTGGTCTCTTGGAGTGCGAGTACCTCTAGGGTGCCCTCTCCCTCGTCTCCCCATGGCCCAGTGGCTTCATTGTGCATTCATTTTGTAAACTAGGGTTTTGCTCAGTTTCATTGCATGCAATCTCGCATTGGTGGGTCAACTCTGCAAAAACCTCCCCCGAGCTAGTGTTGGCAGTGTTCCCACGTCGGCATTTCCCACACACACTTGCAGGAGCTAATGGCACACAATCTTGCTGCTCTGTTTGCTTTTTGGCTCCCGGACGGAAATTCACCAAGTGTCCTTGAATGACATTTTCATGCGACTTGCAACTCGACATAACTCAAAAATCAGAGGTCGGATCGACGAACCATCGACTCCGTTGGTCTCCTGGCATGTGATTACCTCTAGGGCGTCCTCTCCCTCGTCTCCCCATGGCCCAGTGGCTTCATTGTGCATTCATTTTGTAAACTAGGGTTTTGCTCAGTTTCATTGCATGCAATCTCACTTTGGTGGGTCAACTCTGCAAAACCCTCCCCCAAGCCAGTTTTGGCAGTGTTCCCATGTCAGAATTTCCCACACACACTTGCAGGATCCAGCGGCACGCAATCTTGCTGCTCCGTTTTCTTTTTGGCTCCCGGACGGAAATTCACCAAGTGTCCCTGAACGCCATTTTCATGCGACTTGCAACTCGACATAACTCGGAAACCAGACTTTGGATCGATGAACCGTCGACTCCATTGGTCTCCTGGTGTGCGATTACCTCTAGGGGGCCCTCTCCCTCGTCTCCCCATGGCCCAGTGGCTTCATTGTGCATTCATTTCATAAACTAGGGTTTTCCTCAGTGTGGGAGTGTGCAATTTTTGCACACGGGGGTCAACTTTGGAAAATAATCCACCGGGTGGGTATGGCTACTGTTCCCAGCCCGAACCTGCCTAGACACACCTGCAGGACTCCTCGGAACCCGGTTTTGTTGCACGATTGGAGTTCTATGCCCCCGGCAGGTATCTAGCAGGTGTCCCTGAAGGCCTTTTGGATGCGAGACAGAATGAGCCATAGAATGACGACCGTGGCTCGGATCGACGAACCGTCAACTCCATTGGATTTAGGACGTCCATATAGTGCTAAGGGTACCCCTCGCCTCCAGTCCAGTGGCTCAGGTGTCACCTTGCAGGTCCATCTTGGAAACTAGGGTTTTGCTCAGTGTGGGAGTGTGCAATTTTTGCACACGGGGGTCAACTTTGGAAAATCATCCATCGGGAAGGTATGGCTAGTGTTCCCAGCCTGAACCTACCTAAACACACCTGCAAGACTCCCTGGTACCCGGTTTTGTTTCACGGTTGGAGTTCTATGCCCCCGGCAGGTATCCAGCACGTGTCCTTGAAGGCCTTCTGGCAGTGAGATGGGACGGGCCATAGAATGAATACCGTGGCTCGGATCGACGAACCGTCGACTCCATTGGATTTAGCATGCCAGGATAATACCAGGGGTGCCCCTCCCCTCTGCCCTGGTGGCCCATGTGTCACCTTGCAGGTCCATCTTGGAAACTAGGGTTTTGCTCAGTGTGGGAGTGTGCAATTTTTGCACACGGGGGTCAACTTTGGAAAATCATCCACCGGACGGGTATGGCTAGTGTTCCCAGCCCGAACCTGCCTAGACACACCTGCAGGATTCCCCGGAACCTGTTTTTGTTGCACAGTTGGAGTTCTATGCCCCCGGTAGGTATCCAGCAGGTGTCCCTGAAGGCCTTCTGGTAGCGAGACGGGATGAGCCATAGAATGAGGACTGTGGCTCGGATCGATGAACCGTCGACTCCGTTGGATTCAGGACGTCCAGATAGTTCTAGGGGTGCCCCCCGCCTCTAGTCCGGTGGCCTAGGTGCCACCTTGTAGGTCCATCTTGGAAACTAGGGTTTTGCAGGTCCATGATGAAGATTTTCATGATGATGATGATGGTGAGGATGATGAAGATGTTGATGATGATGGCTTGGTCTAAGGTGGTGCTCTCAAATATCTAATTCATTATGAAATATTTAACAAGACATGAATTAAATTTAATATAAGTGCATTGTTTAATATAGTGAGCATGAATTGAATTAATTTTGTTGGGTGAAGCCAATAACCAACATGATGAACATAATATAATTTTAGGGTTTACTGATCATATGTAAAAAATGGCATATTCATAAACTTGACATACAAGAGAACTTTTGGCATATTTTTAAACAACGTAAACGTAAATTTGGCATATCAAGAACAAAAAATTGACATATTCATATGAAACATACATGTGAAAATTGAGCATATATCAATATTCAATTACAAATAGTATAAACAGTATAATATTAAAAGTATGTAACATACCTCATCATGATAGATCCCACCTATTATCATACAACCAAGCCCTCCGGATCATCTCTTATATTGATGGTCTCCATTAGTCTCTCGTGCTCTGTATCCGGTAAGAAGTAGCATACCTTCGATGTATTTCAGCTAGGCATTGTTCGTACCTGGAGGTTTGTGCCAATGATTAAGTTGGTAAAGTGATACAAACTTGCACCTGGTTTGTAATCCATGTAAACATATCCACCCTTCTTTCTTGCATTGTTGTCCCGTGTCAAATATTCACCTTTAACAACCATAGACCCAGTTGGGAAGTGGTTGTTTTCTTTGTTAGTCATGGACATAATGAGAGTTTGCTTTCCATCTATACAATGTGCCAACCAGTAATCACCACCCCATTCATTATCTTTTGAGGCAACCACTGCGTATATGTGCCCTGCATTATATGATTGTAGGTATATGATCAAAATATTTTTCGTGCGATACAAGGCCACTAATGTACATTTGAAGACTACGTAAACAAACAAAAAAATGTTAAGGAAATGCATCATACCGGGTTGTACAAGGTTTGAGACATGATCAAAATCTACAGAAATAAATGATTAGTCTTCTTCCAATGGAGTTAACTCAACAATTGCACACTGATCAAGTGGAAGTGATATGCGATCCCATCCATCAACCCAATCCAATGATTCACACCCATCCCAATCACCATCACAACAAGGTGGGAAAAACAAGCAATTTTTCTGGTCCAAATTTCAAATACTAGATTATCAGAGCTTCGAACCGAATGAAAGCCACGAGTCCCAGACACAGTCTTGCATTCCCATGCATGTGAATGATCTATGTCTACCACCTCCCAAAAAAGTCTCTCCACGTGTCTCTTTCTTATGGATTCTACTCGCATAGTTGATTCCTCTCCCATTACTGACGTGCACCACCTGACTGTAGATTGAGCATTTAGAATAGTAGATTCTGTAGATACTTTCAATTCCTCTCTTCGTAGGGTTGTTTTGACACATGCTCCGGCTCCATCATGCTCTCCTTTACCATGCCCAGTCTCAAAATAGTTCCACATATGTGGCACTTTGTAGTTTTTATGCAATGAACACAACCACTGAAATATGTGTGCATTTTTTAACTGACCAGCACACCCATCAGACCAAATCCAGTGTCGATCCATCTGTATGTGCCTTCCCTTCAAGTGATCATAGAACATGATGAAGCAATGACGTACATAGTGGAAGTCGTGGCACCTATCATCACTTATGTAGAAGTGATATTCCTTCAGAATTTCTCTTTGCTCTTCAGTGCTATTTGGGCCATGCCTATATGTGATATGGACCATCAAGGAAACCTGCTCAGAGTGATAATACTGACTTTGGATCTCATTTTGAGGTTGCAGAGTGTGGTTCTCGGCAAAATCAACAACTGAAAGTATAGTGCCAAGGGGAAATGTATCTCTACATATTCTAAACTTCTCATCCTACCATCGTGCCATGTGGACATGCTGAACATATTGATGTGTCTTTTCAATAAATTCCTTGATTAAGTCACTAACTTGTACCTGGTGACACAAAATGATCTCAATGTCAGTTTTTTTGTAAGTAAGGATTGAAATGTAACCGTTACAACATAATTTTATAGATATAAATGCATACCTGAGATGTCACCAATTGTATTTTTTTTGCTTTCTTTCCCTGGGACTATTTCATAGTTGATATATTTGAAACTTTTCATGTCTATAACCATTTTCCCAAATTCACTGTCTCCATTCTCGTGCATACATTGGCTCAATAATGCCATTCCAGCACAGTTGGAGCATGTTCCATCCAAACAAGATTTTGCATAGTATGTTTTCCCCTTGGGCCTATTGCACATGATGCTATGAATGAATTCTCTTGATGAAGTCGATGGTATTGTCATGGAGCAATCTTACACATGGTTAGTATGCAACACACGACGAATGTACAAAAATGTTTCATAGTAATATTCATATAATCATGGTATCTACAACAATAAGTGTTACGAAGAGTATTTATTCTAACATACCATGGCTTACATTTCTCAAAAGATCTTTGCCCCAAGTTCAATTGTCTATGCTCAATCCTAAATTTCTCGTAAAGTTCTGTCTGTGTTATATCAAGAAGATGCTTAGTATGTGGTTCACAATCCTTTGAACCCCTTCTTAGTTTTAATACATCCTTTCGGTTTGAATAAGGTCTTGTGTGATCATGCCAAAAACTGTGCACTAGTCCCTTTAATGCATCAACTAGCTTCATGTCACGACGTGGCAACCGACCAACAAAGGCCCAAAAATTTGTCTGATCGGTTGTGTCAAGATGTTCTCTTCTAATAGAATACCTATGGAGGGTTTTTACATTCAAATTAACTAGTTTGGATGTAGGCCTGAGAATATGAAGGACCCTGGTGTACTTATTTGCAATTGCTTGTGACAACACACGACGAGCAGCATTGGGGTCCTTTGAACGTGTGTTCTTACCAATTTTACCAAATGCATCTACTAGACTTTTAACTATATGATAACTTGGTTCAGAATTCTTTATCATCTTTATCCCTAACTTTTTCCTAACAACATTCATGCTCCTAGATTTTAACAATGATAAAAATAATCTACATTTATCTCCATCACATTTAGAAACAAAATATTTATCAAGTATCTGTTGAGTTTGATAAGCAATACTACGTTTAGATAGCGTACCTTCAATGGAATTGATGAGACTTTCATCAACTTGTATACGCTTCGGATTTCTTCAACGTGTGCTTGCTAATGGAGGTAAGGGGGTTGGAATTCTACCATGTAGCGCATCACCAAGACGCTCTGGCGTTTCAGTAGTAGCTTGGTGTCCTTCATTCTCTTCTTGGTAGTTGGATGGTGGAAGTACAACATCCTCGTCGATGGTCTGTGGAAGTCCAACATCCTCATCGATGGTCTGGATAACATTCTCTTCTTCAACAGTAGGCAAAATTTCCAACGCCTCTCCGACTTCATCGCTTGTATAACCACATCTGGATAACAAATTTTGTGTTTCTTCATGAGCTTCATCTTGAGATGGTAACTTATCACTTTGAATTGAAGTGGGAATTGAAACATCCCCTAATGAGCACCTACATTTTGCTTCTTGATTACTTCCATGGGGTGCTTGTTCAACAACTATTATGGAAATTGAAGGTCCCTCTTGTCGTGGATTAATAGGATGAACCGTGGTATCCTCTACAATTGGATTTGGATTAGTTTCCAAAGAGCCTTCGATTCATCATGTATATTCTTTTCTTTTCTTTCTCTTCTTCAATGACTTCTTGAGGTCTCTTCTTCCTTGCTGATTTGCTTACTCGGTTACGTGCATTCCCCATCACCACGATGATCAATTCAATATAGTTTGTTTTTGTTGCTCCTCAATTACAAGCTCTTCAATAATAAGAAAATGGAAGTTAAATCATAAATTGTTTGGGCTCTTTGATTCTCTTGTACACTTGTGTATATCCACCATCACCATGAAATGGTCTTGAAGCTTGATATATTATCTTGTGTGCTCCTCAAATATAGGCAAAATGAATCTTTCAAATACCTTATCTTTGGTGTTATTAAATTGGAGATTCTTCAAGCTTGCTGATTATCTTCTTCAAATATGGCCATATAACCCAACACCACACTGAGCAACCATGAAAGATGTCCTCAATGCTTCACCTACATAAAAAAAATAATGATGGAGATGGTGTAGAATGTGAGAATTTCCAATGGCGGGCTCGTGCTGTTTGAAAAATCGTGGGAGTGTTGTTTTGGCTTGGACAGAGTGAAATTGCTCTCGAATAGGGACAGTCCACTGTTTATAGAGTTACAAAATGCACGCGCGTTATATAAAGCTAAAACATGTGCGCGATATGAACTGTAAAAACGCGTACGCGATAGTGTCAAGCACAATAAATAGGTTAGGTGCACGTCTAGGGAAACGAACAAAATCAAAAGAAAACAAATATTTTATATGGTTACATACAAAACAAATGTTTTTAGTGTGGGGACAAATGTTTTGTATGGTTTAATACCCCCTAGCTCTCTCCCAATAATCCCTAGATACCCCCTATCTCTTTCTAAATATCTGTCCCTCATTCTCCCTACATTCCTCCCTACATGTTTCTTTCTCTCCCTTACTCCAGCCATGTCCCTACCACCCCACTCTCCATCTCTCCACCTTCTTTTTATCTTCGTCATTATCCCTCCCTATAGCACTCTCTCCCTTCTTCTCCCTTAATCACTAACCCTCTACGCCTTTATCCCTCCCCCCTGCCCTCTCGGTCTTACCTTGTTCCTAGAGCCCCTCCCCCATAAAGGCCTTTAGACCCTCTTCTAAACATTAATCCCTAAGTGCATAAGTGCACAAGATGATGATGAGGAGGAGGGTGATGACAATGAAGATGATCATGATGCAGATGAAGATGCTAAATATGATGATGAGGAGGAGGGTGATGACAATGAAGATGATCATGATGTAGATGAAGATGATAAAGATGATGATGTTGATGAAGATGGTGGTGATGATGATGAAGATGTTGATGATGATGGTGATGGTGATGTTCGGATGATGATGAAGATGATGGTGACATGATGGAGATGTTGATCTGATGGGGAAGATGATGATGATGATGGTGATGATGATGAAGATGTTGATGATGATGATGATGGTGATGAAGATGATGATGATGAAGAAGATGATGATGATGGAGATGTTGTGTTGATGGGGAACCTAGAGATGACAATGATGATGAAGATGGTGATGGTGATGGTGATAGTGATGACGATGAAGATTTTGATGATGATGCTGATGGTGATGATGATGAAGATGTTGACGATGATGGTGATGGTGATGTTTAGATGATGATCATGATGATGTTCAGAAGATCATGATGGTGATGATGATGGAGAAGATGACGATGATGGATATGTTGATGAGGAACCTACAGATGCCAATGATGATGATGATGATGGTGATGAAGATGATGATGATGGAGATGTTGATGAGGAACCTACAGATGCCAATGATGATGGTGATGATGATGAAGATGTCGATGATGATGGTGCTGGTATTGATGATGAAGATGTTTATGATGATGGTGATGGTGATGTTCGGATGATGATGATGAAGATGATGGTGACATGATGGAGATGTTGATTTGATGAGGAAGATGATGATGATGATGGTGATGATGATGAAGATGTTGATGATGATGATGATGGTGATGAAGATGATGATGGTGAAGAAGATGATGATGATGGAGATGTTGTGTTGATGGGGAACCTAGAGATGACAATGATGATGAAGATGGTGATGGTGATGGTGATGGTGATGGTGATGGTGATGGTGATGGTGATGGTGATGGTGATGACGATGAAGATTTTGATGATGATGTTCATGGTGATGATGATGAAGATGTTGACGATGATGGTGATGGTGATGGTGATGTTTAGATGATGATCATGATGATGTTCAGAAGATCATGATGGTGATGATGATGGAGAAGATGATGATGATGGATATGTTGATGAGGAACCTACAGATGCCAATGATGATGATGATGATGGTGATGAAGATGATGATGATGGAGATGTTGATGAGGAACCTACATATGCCAATGATGATGGTGATGACGATGAAGATGTCGATGATGATGGTGCTGGTAATGATGATGAAGATGTTGATGATGATGGTGATGGTGATATTCGGTTGATGATGATGATGATGATGATGATGATGAAGATGATGGTGACATGATGGAGATGTTGATCTGATGAGGAAGATGATGATGATGATGGTGATGATGATGATGATGTTGATGATGATGATGATGGTGATGAAGATGATGATGATGAAGAAGACGATGATGATGGAGATGTTGTGTTGATGGGGAACCTAGAGATGACAATGATGATGAAGACGGTGATGGTGATGGTGATGGTGATGACGATGAATATTTTGATGATGATGTTGATGGTGATGATGATGAAGATGTTGACGATGATGGTGATGGTGATGTTTAGATGATGATCATGATGATGTTCAGAATATCATGATGGTGATGATGATGGAGAAGATGACAATGATGGATATGTTGATGAGGAACCTACAGATGCCAATGATGATGGTGATGAAGATGATGATGATGGATATGTTGATGAGGAACCTACAGATGCCAATGATGATGGTGATGACGATGAAGATGTCGATGATGATGGTGCTGGTAATGATGATGAAGATGTTGATGATGATGGTGATGGTGTTGTTCGGATGATGATGATGATGATGATGATGAAGATGATGGTGACATGATGGAGATGTTGATCTGATGAGGAAGATGATGATGATGAGGGTGTTGATGATGAAGATGTTGATGATGATGATGATGGTGATGAAGAAGATGATGATGATGGAGATGTTGTGTTGATGGGGAACCTAGAGATGACAATGATGATGAAGATGGTGATGGCGATGGTGATGGTGATGGTGATGACGATGAAGATTTTGATGATGATGCTAATGGTGATGATGATGAAGATGTTGACGATGATGGTGATGGTGATGTTCAGATGATGATGATGATGATGATGATGATGATGATGATGATGATGAAGATGATGATGATGGATATGTTGATGAGGAAGGGGGAGATGACAATGATGATGAAGATGTTTATGGTCATGAAGATGATGATGATGGTGATGGTGATGATGATGGAGATGTTGAAGATGATGGAGATGCCGATGAAGATGATGATGATGATGATGGTGATGGTGATGATGATGGAGATGTTGAAGATGATGGAGATGGCGATGAAGATGATGATGATGATGATGATGGTGAAGATGATGAAGAAGATGATGATGATGGAGATGTTGATCTGATGACGATGAAGATGATGATTATGGTGATGATGATGAAGATGTTGATGTTGATGATGATGGTGATGAAGATGATGATGATGGAGAAGATGATGATGATGGAGATGTTGATGAGGAACCTACAAATGCCAATGATGATGATGATGATGGTGATGACGATGAAGATGTTGATGATGATGGTGATGGTAATGATGATGAAGATGTTGATGATGATGGTGATGGTGATGTTCAGATGATGATGATGATGATGATGATGATGAAGATGATGGTGACATGATGGAGATGTTGATCTGATTCAAGGAAGATGATGATGATGATGGTGATGATGATGAAGATGTTGATGATGATGATGATGATGATGGTGATGAAGATGATGATGATAATGGAGATGTTGATGTTGATGGGGAACCTAGAGATGACAATGATGATGAAGATGGTGATGGTGATGATGATGAAGATTTTGATGATGATCGTGATGGTGATGATGATGAAGATGTTGATGATGATGGTGATGGTGATGTTTAGATGATGATCATGATGATGTTTAGAAGAAGATGATGATGATGATGATGATGGAGATGTTGATTTGATGAGGAATATGATGATGATGATGATGGTGATGATGATGAAGATGTTGATGATGACGATGATGGTCATGAAGATGATGATGATGAAGAATATGATGATGATGGAGAACCTAGAGATGAAAATGATGATGAAGATGTTGATGATGATGATGGTGATGATGATGAAGATGTTGATGATGATGGTGCCAGTGATGAAGATGATGATGATGATGAAGATGATGAGGATGATGGATATGTTGATGAGGAAGGGGGAGATGACAATGATGATGAAGATGTTTATGATGATGAAGATGTTCATGATGATGGTGATGGTGATGAAGATGATAAGGATGAAGAAGATGATGGAGATGTTGATGAGGAACCTAGAGATGACAATGATGATGAATATCTTGATGATGATGATGAATATGGTGATGGTGATGAAGATGATGACGAGGAGGGTATCCAACTTATGTATATATTCACAAATATCCAAGTCCCTATAGAATTCTCTCCCTTCGTTCGCCCTTAATCACAAACCCTATGTGCCTTTATCCCTCCCACTGCCCTCTCTATCTCACCTTGTATCCCTCCCTCCCTATCTCTTTCTCTAGATCTGTCCCTGGTTATATCCCTCACTCCCTTTACCTCCCTCCCTCTATGTCACTTTCTCTCCCTTACACCATCTTCGTCCCTACCACCCCACTGATTCCTCCTTCCCTATCACACACACACACACACACACAACCTTCCACTTTCTTTGTCGCTCACAACTCCCTCTAGTCTCTCTCTCCCCAACCATCAATCTCTCTCTCTCTCTCTCTCAAACACACACACACACATTATGTCCCTTTCCATTCTCAAACCCATCCATATCTATCTCCACCTTTCTCCCTCCATCCCTCACCCTACCTTCTCTCCCTCCCTATCTCATCGCCTATCTCTCTCTCACCTTCTATCCATCCCTCATGTTATCTTTCCCTCAACCTATCCCAATATGTCCATCACTCCCTCTCTCTCACACACTTTATGTCCCTTCCCCCTCCTCTCATATTCTCTCTCTCTCTCTCTCTCTCTCTCTCTCTCTCTCTCTCCATCGCCACCACTCCCTGCATGTCTCCCACCAACACTTTCTGTCCCTCCCTTCCTATATCTTTATTTCGTTCTATCCCCATCTATCTCTCACTCCCTCTAAATCCATTCCTCCCCATTGTCCCTCTCCCTCCCTCGCTCTATGTCTCCGCCCCCCTTGTATTCTTTATTTCACTCTCACATCCCCCTTGCCTCCATCTGTTATACCTCAATATTACACATTATGTATTAGTGTCACATCCTTGCACTAGCGACCTAAACGATAGTTTCCCTTAAAGATCATCTGAACATTCAGAGTGAAAAACACTGACTGAACACTGAAAGCAAAACCTTTTTCTGCCATCCGCCAACCCAAATTAGCCCTGTTTGTGAGCACGACCGCTCCCTGCACATCTACAGGGGCGCGATAGTCAGCATTACCGTGCGTTGCTCCTTCTCTAGGGCGCGGTACTACCGCGTTAGGCTCAGTTATAGGGGCGCGGTAGTCCGAAATTAGCCTTTTTTCCTTGGACTTTGGGATTCGACCTTCGAGGAGATTTTGTTGGGATTACCACCTTTGGTTCGATCCTAACTCCTTCTTTGTTTAGCTGGACTGATACACTAAACCCTCCATAGATCCACACTTCTCTCTTGTTGGTTAACCGTCCCATGTGCTATAAGAGAGAAGCCTTCCATGAGCCAAAGGGAGGACTTTTGGGGCATCAAACCTATGATCTTCAGACTTCTGCATAGATAGCTAGAGGAAGCACTTGGAGCTGGAGGATTGGCTTGGATATCAAGCAACCTTTGTAAGAACTCTTCAAGTTTGTAATATAAGATAACTTGTCTTATTTTTCCCATTTCATGTGTATTGTATAAATCTTTGATATGAAATGTATCTAGTTTAGATTTGAACTTAACCTTTGCTTCAAGGTATTTGGAAGATCGCATGCTTGTCCTTTGTTTGATTTCAACAGGTTCTACATTGGAGCTTCGGGATCAAGAGCTAGAAGCGGGACAAACGTCGAATTGGAAGGTAAGTTACGTCTTTCATCTCTTCTGAATGCATTTAATCTTGTTATGAAGACTAGTTCAGGAACTCAAGGTAGCATTTGTTTCCTTTTTGTCTTACCATAGAGTCAATACATCCTACTTTATCCTAAGAGAGTTTTTACCTATCCTTAAGGAGAAATTTCTACAACAAAAACTGGCGACTCCGCTGGGGAATTGAATCCATTTTCTTTGCTTGTGAAGTTTGCTTTCAATTTCAATCATTGATTGTAAGAATTGGGTTCTTTCACCCTCATTAACTTTCTTGTTCTCTGCATTAGACTTCTGTTACAGATCAGTAAGTCCTTTGGGTTGGCAAACCCTTGAAAAGTCAAAATATTTTCTCAAAATTCTGCCTCTTTCCCCCTGTTCAGACACTACCGCGTCCCCGTAACTGCCTATAGAGCAGTAGTACCGTGCCTTAACCACTGTCTAGAGCACGGTAGTCTATCAGTACCGCGCCTTAACCACTGTCTAGAGCACGGTAGTCTACTAGTATCGCTCCCTGGTTTCCTGAAGGCCCGCGGTAGTTCCTGGAAAGTGTTTTATTTGGTTTTTTGGGTCTTTTCGAGATTTGGATCCATGTTGGCCCTTTGAGTAAACACTAGTGTTTTGCTTGCATTTTTAAGTGAAATGGGGGGCCATGAATCGTGCATCCTACATTCGTTTTGACCCATATTAAGGTTTTGAGATCATTTTTTGGTTTAGTGTGTTTGGATTGCTTGGCATCTTATTTCCTTTACATCCTATCTAATGATTGTTGGGAAATATTGATTCCTTGTCTCCGCTTTAGTTCAAAGAGAAGCTTGATTTTGTCGTTCTTTTACCATATTCATGAAATTGAAACACAAAGGTATTCTTCTTGCCTTAATTTAATCATTTGACATTCTTGGTATTACATTCATTAGAAGAAGAAATGCTTGTTTCATATTTATGTACATTTGAGTTAGACGATATTATTAGGTTCTGCTCTTTGTCTTGCATTTGATTGGAAGCATTTGTAGAATCTTTCTTTCCTTAGCTTGGATGTGTCTTTTTCAAGTGTGAAAAGATAGGAAATGGATTAGAATCATTACGTTTGGTGTTCATATGAAGAACTTTTTCATTACTTTGGGTTAGTCTTGGGTACATATTTTACTTCTTTCTATCATTTTGAAAAGAAATAAAATTGCATGTGCATTGGGTTGTGCATATTGGGAACGGAAAGAATTATTCCTTACTTTAGCTAGTGTTCATCAAAAAGAAAGGCTCATTTCGATTCATCTTCATTTGCATGGTTTGAGTCGTCACAACACCATCAAGTTGCAATTCCATAACCCGATTGTGTAATACAACCTCTAAAATTAATCTCCCTAACTAAACCAACATCAACCTCACTTGAGGAAATCAAAAGAATTTGGTAGTTAGGTAGGACACCGGGGATATGCATCAAAATAATTTCCCCTTGTCATTTTTCATCTGAGACATAGTCGTTGTCTTTAGGGAACTAAAATCCTCTAGTATTTGTTGACACGGTCATACACCAGTTTGTGGAGGGGCCTCCTGACTGTTTTAAACTTTCAGGGGTTAAACCGCCGCGAGAATGAGAACCAGACGGACTTTGTGGAATGCCGCACTCCACTTATCCCTAAGGAAACATTGATCATTGTCTTCCTTGTATTCATAGTAATGAAAGGGTGATAAGGCAGAAGCGCCGAAAACCTTTTCCAACGTGTCATGAACGAGGTATCTTAGTGACTTTTCTTCTAGGACTCTTTACCCAGGATCCCTTTTGGTAGAGGGATATCCTTGCATTATTGGTCTCTCATTTGGTATTGTTCGACTTGGATTTCATCACCTTGCGAAGGATACAATTTGTTGAGGTATCCAGCTCTTAGTTAGGAGGTTTTGATTGCTATCTTGTAGAGGGTCTTTTTCTTTGTAGGGTTGCTTGTTGGCATTCTGGCCGTTTTGTTGTACAATTCGCTTACTGTGGCATCGGCCTCAATATAGGCTTTTGAGCTTGCCCTTTTGTCCTGTGAGCCTTGTCTTTTCCTAGCTCCCCTTTCGCACGCTCGATTGCCTGAGGGGTTTTGAGTTCTTTTTAACAAGACTTCATCCACATCACTTAGTTTTGTTCCATGGAGAATCTACCTCCATGCAACCATGCTCCTTCTGGGACTACCAATCTGGAGACCCCTTTTCAAGGGGTACCTTTTACTTTTCCTCCAGTTGGAGATATTGGTCCTCCCTTTATTGCGACGTTAAATCTTTATGGATTAACGATAGGATTACCGGTATGGTTATTCAATCCGTTAATTTTGATTGCACCCAATGTTTTGAATGTTAATTCTCCACCACGAGAGAGTCAATCCCAAACTAATCCTTTCCCTTCTTCGTCAGATGAATCTTCTTCCGTTCCTTCTTCCTCGCCTAATCAAAGCAATAGTGTTAGTAATCAGGTGGATAAGAAGAAGAAGAAAAGGAAAGTTAAGAAGAAGAAGGATAAGGAAGAGACCAAGCATAAACAAGTTGCCTCTAATGGCACTCATTCTATGAAAACACCCCATAAGCCCAAGTTCCCTTGCAAACTTTGTAAGGGTGATCACCTTCTCAAGGATTGCCCCGATATTTCCCATGTATCCGAAGTGTGGTCTAAAAAACTCAAACCACTTGTATCGTCGACCTCTGACCATCATGTCAATGACACTCCCTCAACCAGTGACCCCTTGGTGAAGGGTCAGAAGGGTAAAGTCCTATATCCCTGTTTGATATGCAAGGGTATGCACCGTACTTTCCTTTGTCCAAGCATGGATGAAGCTTCACGGTGGTTGGAAGATATTACTAGTTCTCAACTGGTGCTTCTAACAAATGATAGTAAGTTGTCCCTCGACCCCCCACTGGTTGGCCAAGTGATCAATTCAGTTTCATCTGCAATTGATCCCGCTCTCCCTTCTGAGAGTGAAGTGATCGAGTCGCTGTCATCTCCACTCGATCCCGCTCTTTCATTGGAGAAAGTCCAGACTGAAGTAGTCATCTTGACACAATCTTCGTCTCATTCTTATCTTCCAAGCGAGAGTGAATTGGAAACCGTTAATGTTTTCCTTATCGGTTCAGAATGTCCTCGGTAAGGGGAAACCCTGTCCGTTTCCGCGAGACCCCCTCCAAGTACTAAGGTCATTTCCTTTGATTGGAATGGTCTAACAGAACCTCGTCTTCCTTCGAGTGTTCCTTTTCAAATATCTGTAGGAGTTTCCAATAAAGAAATTTTTCGTACAATAGTTGATGAAGGAGCTTCTGTTAGTATTCTATCCTCAACTGCTTGGAAAGCCTTAGGTTCTCCTCGGCTTGTTCCCGTCACTGACCAGATACTGGATTTCAATAGAAGGCCTACTGGACCTTTAGGGTCCCTTCCTCTGTTACCCTTTCACTTTGGGAGGGAAAAATGTCTATATTGATGTCATGGTCGTCCAAGGTCCCTTAGATTTTAATCTACTCCTTGGACGTGATTACGTCTATGCAATGAAGGCTGTAGTGTCCTCACTCTTCCGAGTGATGTATTTTACCCATCATGGGAATGTTGTGACCATCGATCAGCTTTCCTTTGTGACACCCACTCATCGCATGACTCCTAGTCACCAGACGTCCCTAAATGTTCCACATGTTTTAGTGGTTTCTTCCCCCTAACGGGGGGGACGTTGGAGCAAAATTCTATTTTGGTGTCAAGCTCGTTTAAAAATGAAACCATTTTCTCAAGCATAGTTTACTTTTGGTTTTAAGCTTGTGTAAAAATGAAACCAACCATTTTCTCAAGCATAGTTTACTTTTGGTTTTAATCTTGTGTAAAAATGAAACCAACCATCATTTCAAGCATAATTTACTTTTGGTTTTAAACTTGTGTAAAAATGAAACCAACCATCATCCCAAGCATAGTTTACTTTTGGTTTTAAGCTTGTGTAAAAATGAAACCAACCATCATTTTGAGCAGAGTTCCCTTTATGTGTCAAGCTCATTAAAAAATGAAACAGGTCACCATGAGCATAGTTCCCTTTCTATGTCAAGCTCGTTAAAACAATGAAATAGGTTCCCACGAGCATAGTTTATTCTCTGTTTCAAGCTCATTAACAAATGAAACCGACCCTCAAGCACAGTTTACCGTTGGTTTCGAGCTTGTGTAAAAATGAAATCAATCCCAAGCATAGTTTAATTTCAGTTTCAAGCTTGCGTAAAAATGAAACTACCTTCGAGCATAATTTCTTTCTATTTTAAGCTCATTAAAAAATAAAAAGGACCCTTTCAAGCATTGTTGTTATCTATTTCAAGCTTGTGTAAAAATGAAATAGATCTCCCTTCCATTTGTTCGAGTCTCTTGCTAGAGTTAGGATTTGAACCTTCATTTCATCTGCCTAGGTCACTTGGTCCTGGTTCTCCCTACCCCCCTGGTGAACACATTCGGATTAGTATCCAGGATTTTTGGGTAAGGAAGAAGAGTAGTTAGACGAAACGAAGCTTGGGGGGCATGTTTAGCCGTTAGAAATCATGCTGGGGGCACCTACCAACCTCTGGTCATCATGTTGGGAAGGAACCCGTCAATGGGCCTTAAACATGAGCAGAGTTTACCATTGGCTTCAAGCTCATTAAAAAATGAAACCAGTAGTGTGAGCAAAGTTCTACTCCTATGTCAAGCTCGTTAAAAAATGAAACATATCCTTTCCCTTTGAGTCGAGTCTCCTCGTAGACTTAGTACATGAACCTTCTTTTCACCTGCCTATACTTTAGGCGAATGAAATGAAGCTTTGGGGCATGTCTTCAACCTCTGGAAGTTACGTTGAAGTCAACTCGATCGCCTCTCCACACCATGTTGGAGCTAAGTCACTTACTTCTAGCAATCATGCTGGGGGCCTATACCAACCTTTGTATTTCATGACGGGAATAAGTTCACCATTGGGAACATTTTCGAGCATGCTTTCCTTTTTAGGTTTCGAGCTCATTAAACCATGAAAATTATCCTGAGCATAGTTCATTTTCTATTACAAGCTCATTAAAAAATGAAGTAGACATCATGAGCATTCTTCCAAACCTATCTTCGAGCTCGTTAAAAACAGTAAGATGGTGTTTGAGCTTACTTTTCACTTTTTTCGTGCTCTGGTTAAAACATGAAAAGTGGTTTGAGCTTACTTTTCCTTTTTCGTGCTCTGGTTAAAACATGAAAAGTGGTTTGAGCTTACTTTTCCTTTTTCGTGCTCTGGATCCAAACATGAAAAAGATTCTGAGTGCTTTTGATACCATTATCGTGCTCGTTAAACAATTGGAGTAAAATGGTGTGTTTAACGAGTATAGGTTTATCACTTTATCCGGACTCGCTAGACTATTTACGGAAAAGGAACTGTGCCGAGTTTAATTTTCCTTTGTCGTACTCGGTCATCAACCATGACAAAGGATTACATGGAGTCCTCTTTAAGCTCTTTTCAGACTCCTAAAATAGGAAAAGATGGCCAAGCGAAATTGATTCGTTCACGCTTGTAAAAGGATTTGAATGATCGTCTCCCTAGTGATAATTTACCCCTTTTTTGGACTAGGGGGAACTACTTATGAAAAATGAATACTCTAGCCAATCATGACTGGAAGAGTCCAAGGTCCCTTAGATTTTAATCTACTCCTTGGACGTGATTACGTCTATGCAATGAAGGTTGTAGTGTCCTCACTCTTCCGAGTGATGTATTTTCCCCATCATGGGAATGTTGTGACCATCGATCAGCTTTCCTTTGTGACACCCACTCATTGCATGACTCCTAGTCACCAGACGTCCCTAAATGTTCCACATGTTTTAGTGGTTTCTTCCCTCAAAGGGGGGGGACGTTGGAGCAAAGTTCTATTTTGGTGTCAAGCTCGTTAAAAAATGAAACCATTTTCTCAAGCATAGTTTACTTTTGGTTTTAAGCTTGTGTAAAAATGAAACCAACCATTTTCTCAAGCATAGTTTACTTTTGGTTTTAAGCTTCTGTAAAAATGAAACCAACCATCATTTCAAGCATAATTTACTTTTGGTTTTAAGCTTGTGTAAAAATGAAACCAACCATCATCCCAAGCATAGTTTACTTTTGGTTTTAAGCTTGTGTAAAAATGAAACCAACCATCATTTTGAGCAGAGTTCCCTTTATGTGTCAAGCTCATTAAAAAATGAAACAGGTCACCATGAGCATAGTTCCCTTTCTATGTCAATCTCGTTAAAAAATGAAATAGGTTCCCACGAGCATAGTTTATTCTCTGTTTCAAGCTCATTAAAAAATGAAACCGACCCTCAAGCACAGTTTACCGTTGGTTTCGAGCTTGTGTAAAAATGAAATCAATCCCAAGCATAGTTTAATTTCAGTTTCAAGCTTGCGTAAAAATGAAACTACCTTCGAGCATAATTTCTTTCTATTTTAAGCTCATTAAAAAATAAAAAGGACCCTTTCAAGCATTGTTGTTATCTATTTCAAGCTTGTATAAAAATGAAATAGATCTCCCTTCCATTTGTTCGAGTCTCTCGCTAGACTTAAGATTTGAACCTTCATTTCATCTTCCTGGGTCACTTGGTCTTGGTTCTCCCTACCCCCCTGGTGAACACATTCGGATTAGTAGCCAGGATTTTTGGGTAAGGAAGAAGAGTAGTTAGATGAAACGAAGCTTGGGGGGCATGTTTAGCCGTTAGCAATCATGCTGGGGGAACCTACCAACCTCTGGTCATCATGTTGGGAAGGAACCCATCAATGGGCCTTAAACGTGAGCAGAGTTTACCATTGGCTTCAAGCTCATTAAAAAATGAAACCAGTAGTGTGAGCAAAGTTCTACTCCTGTGTCAAGCTTGTTAAAAAATGAAACATATCCTTTCCCTTTGAGTCGAGTATCCTCGTAGACTTAGTACCTGAACCTTGTTTTCACCTGCCTATACTTTAGGCGAATGAAATGAAGCTTGGGGGCATGTCTTCAACCTCTGGAAGTTATGTTGAATTCAACTTGATCACCTCTCCACACCACGTTGGAGCTAAGTCACTTACTTCTAGTAATCATGCTGGGGGCCTATACCAACCTTTGGATTTCATGACGGGAAGAAGTTCACCATTGGGAACATTTTCGAGCATACTTTCCTTTTTAGGTTTCGAGCTCATTAAACCATGAAAATTATCGTGAGCATAGTTCATTTTCTATTACAAGCTCGTTAAAAAATGAAGCATACATCATGAGCATTCTTCCAAACCTATCTTCGAGATCGTTAAAAACAGTAAGATGGTGTTTGAGCTTACTTTTCAATTTTTTCGTGCTCTGGTTAAAACATGAAAAGTGGTTTGAGCTTAATTTCCTTTTTCGTGCTCTGGTTAAAACATGAAAAGTGGTTTAAGCTTACTTTTCCTTTTTCGTGCTCTGGATCGAAACATGAAAAAGATTTCGAGTGCTTTTTATACCATTATCGTGCTCGTTAAACAATTGGATTAAAAAGGTGTGTCTAACGAGTATAGGTTTATCACTTTATCCGGCCTCGCTAGACTATTTACAAAAAATGAACTGTGCCGAGTTTAATTTTCCTTTGTCGTACTTGGTCATCAACCATGACAAAGGATTACATGGAGTCCTCTTTAAGCTCTTTTCAGACTCCTAAAATAGGAAAAGATGGCCAAGCGAAATTGATTCGTTCACGCTTGTAAAAGGATTTGAATGATCGTCTCCCTAGTGATAGTTTACCCCTTTTTTGGACTAGGGGGCACTACTTACGAAAAATGAATACTCCGGCCAATCATGATTGGAAGAGTCCTCTCCCACGTTGTTTTACCCCTTTTCGGGAAATGAGGCTAACCTTATGAAAAAGGACCGTTGGAGTCTTCTTTAGTTCTTTTCAGACTCTCTAAACATGAAATGACGACCGAGTTTTCCTTCCATGGACTCGTTAAAATTCAACATTGAAGGGCCCACTTTGGGACGAACCCCTCCTTTCTCAGGTTCGAAAAACATGTGAGATTGGACTCATCTATGAGATGAGCTATACCGAGCATCTGTTATCCTCCTCAAGCTTGTAAAACAACAAAGAGGTACTCGTCCATCATGTCGGGGGAAAATGGGAAAATGAGTCAAGTTTACCTTGTTGGCAGCTTGTGAGTCGTCACCTTTGAACATGGCATGCATCCTCACCTTGTCTGTTGTGGGTAGTCAGTCTTGCTGATAGTGTCATCGTTATGATCATGCGTCCTCATTATTGATATGAGTTCACACTTCCTGTGGTTCTGTCTGTTCAAGTAGTCCCTGCTGCCAATCTCTGTTTCATGTCGTTATATGTTCAAAGGGTTATTACCTTGAGTTTACCTCCACTTCATGTCAAACCTTCCCTTTGTGTCAATACATATTCTATTGTTTCATCGGTCCATACTATCTCTCATTCTGATTTCATATCGGTGATGTGGGAATCATTATGGCCCACCTTCGACGAGTCTATTCCTGTCGACACCAAATCGCTATCCAGGAATTAGACTTAGGATTCAACCACTAGTACCTTGGTACCTGCATGCCTCAATGGCAGGTTTCCTTGTGTTCGACAGTAGGTTCTCATCATTGACCTCTGACTGAATGATCTCTCGGATGCTCGACATCAACTCCTTTATTCGCATTTCGTTGAGATGTACTATAGATACCTTGGGGATCATTGTCATTATTGGTGATTTCCCTCGCATTTGTTAATGGTTCACATCATTGACCGGTAATCAAATGGTTTCTACCATGTTCGACTTCAACACCTTGTAATCACATGGCTAGATTCGTATCGTTTGCGATTGGGTAGAAGACCCTGGACACCCTTTTGTATTTTGATTACGTCCAGGTTGCAATGGAGATTTTTCTGTATTGTCACACAGATCCACTTATGTATTGGTCGTGGCTGTGCCATTATTGTCTCATGGATCTACGCTTGTTCATAGTAGCCATGATTTGTCTACAGTCTATATCATATCAGTACTCATGGATCTGCAATGTATTGGTCAGCAGCCATGCTTTGAGTCATTTGTTTCCGAGCATGGGAATGCCCGCCTCGGTGGTATATCTGACATTTTGTTTCTGTTTCAGCTCCTTGTTGCTCCCCTCAATGTTATCTCTGAACCATATTTGTAAAGTCTTTCGGCCATCAGTCTCTTCTGACCTCACACTTTAGGGGGCATCTATTATACCTCAATATTACACATTATGTATTAGTGTCGCATCCTTGCACTAACGACCTAAACAATAGTTTCCCTTAAAGATCATTTGAACATTCAGAGTGAAAAACATTGACTGAACACTGAAAGCAAAACCTTTTTCTGTCATCCGCCAACCCAACTTAGCCTTGTTTGCGAGCACTACCGCACCCTGCACATCTACAGGGGCGCGGTAGTCAGCATTACTGTGCATTGCTCCTTCTCTGAGGTGTGGTACTACCGCGTTAGGCTCAGTTATAGGGGAGCGGTAGTCTGAAATTAGCCTTTTTGCCTTGGACTTTGGGATTCGACCTTCGAGGAGATTTTGTTGGGATTACCACCTTTGGTTCGATCCTAACTCCTTCTTTGTTTAGCTGGCCTGATCCACTAAATCCTCCATAGATCCACACTTCTCTCTTATTGGTTAACCTTCCCATGTGCTATAAGAGAGAAGCCTTCCATGAGCCAAAGGGAGGACTTTTGGGGCATCAAACCTATGATCTTCAGACTTCTGCAAAGATAGCTAGAGGAAGCACTTGGAGCTGGAGGATTGGCTTAGATATCAAGCAACCTTTGTAAGCACTCTTCAAGTTTGTAATATAAGATAACTTGTCTTTTTTTTCCCATTTCATGTGTATTGTATAAATCTTTGATATGAAATGTATCTAGTTTAGATTTGAACTTAACCTTTGCTTCAAGGTATTTGGAAGATCGCATGCTTGTCCCTTGTATGATTTCAACAGGTTCTACATTGGAGCTTCGAGATCAAGAGCTAGAAGCGGGACAAACGTCGAATTGGAAGGTGAGTTACGTCTTTCATCTCTTCTGAATGCATTTAATCTTGTTGTGAAGACTAGTTCAGGAACTCAAGGTAGCATTTGTTTCCTTTTTGTCTTACCATAGAGTCAGTACATCCTGCTTTATCCTAAGAGAGTTTCTACCTATCCGCAAGGAGAAATTTCTACAACACCATCCATTCCCCCTTGTCACTCAAATCTCACTTTCAACTTCTAACCCTATACCTCTTCAGAACCTATTCTACTCCTAATAGTGCTCTCAAGCTCCACCTCCCTTAACCCCCTGTAGCCCATCATGTTCTCATTCCCTTCATCTCTCCCCACTCAAGCTTCCAACATCCTTCTAAGCCCTTGACCCTTTCCCACCCCTATTAAATATTAACCATAGATTCCCTTGACCCTTCCCCACCCCTTCTCAAATATTAAACAAAAATTCCCTTGAGTCTTCCACACCCCCTCTTTCTCAAGTATTAAACATGTATTTTATGATTTACATAACGCGAGCGTGTTTTGGAACTATATAATGCGTACGCGTTCTGTAGTTATATAACGCGTGCGCGTTATGTAGTTATATAACGCGAGCGCGTTATGTACATCTAAAAGCACGACAATATTTTTGAATTTAAACAGAATGCGCTCATCTTTTGTAGAGCCTAAACCAAGCCGAGTCACTTGCTCGCATGTCAACAATAATCCTATGTGTATGCTTTGGAGTTTGCTTCGGTAATTCCAAACCTGTGCTATGTTAATGAAAAACCAAATCTAATTGGGTACTTATTCCATTTTCTGGAGAAGCCTGTGCTTAGCCACTCGTTACAATATGCTACACACAGCCATTTTTTACGAAATCTTAGACACAAATAGCATTTTTTTTCTGCAGATTCCAAATATGTAACTTTTATTTTGAAATATTAATTTTTCCTATTTTCTTTCAATTGCTTTTCTGTCCTACCTCCTTAAATCATGAAACACACTGTTAGTGTTTCTTCCATTACTTTTTCAATTCTTGATCATTTCAAAAAAAATTGTATGGTGCACAAGAGGACACTAACCTCCACGTTCTATGAAAAACCCATTTCAATATTTTTGCATTAAGACCTTCAAAGGCTCTACCCACACAAGAGGTACTATTTTCGAGGTTTGATCACTTAGACAATTATAAAAAAATTATAAAATTACTAATTTAATTTTTAAAAAATAATGGCGCACAAGTGCTGTGTGTTCTCTACATGCATGCCAATTTTTGTAGCTTGATTCCATCATTTAGGCCCCTCAAAGGCTCAACCCACAAACACATATACCTTATCATTTGCCTGAAAAATAAAAAGTGTCTATTAGGAAAAATGAAACTTGACATAGCTATACAAATTTTCAATACATAAAAGTTATATATTCGGAAACGTGATTCAATTTCCTACATTTCATCTTTTTTACTCAATGCAAGATATTTTGCGTAAGTAGCTCAAAAAATCCAAGTAAGTTGAGGGATGCCTGCTTTTTCAGTTTTCTATTGCATCTAACACGCCAAAAGTGACCCTCATTAGCTTGCACTGACCCATAACTATCATTATACAAAATAGAGACCCCCTGGTCAAGGTCTGCCCATAAAAAAACTGGGACTTGTTTCAAAAAAAATGTAACATGCTGTCCGGGAATGTCGTAGATTAAACCATACAGAAAATTAAAACAAAAAAGCTGAAAATCACAGAGATAACCCGGAGCAATGATATCCCATCTAACGATTTGCAGGCGGTGCGTCTGGTTCCTCTTCAAGGATGGGACAAGCAGCATAGAAGTCTTCAAAGGTCCCCAGAGGGGGGAGAGTAGGAGAAGGAGAACCTGGAGCATGCAGACCTTCAGAAGCAGTGTTGTTGGTGAGTGTTGCAGGAGCCGTACCCTTGTCTTTTCTGACCATGGATTTTTTCTTTGTAGACCCCTCTTTTGGAGCTTCTGGAGCAGCAGTGTCCATGTTGTTCTCTGGCATTACCTGGTCAGAATCGTTGCCTAGGGAGAAGATATCCCAGGTCATGTTGGCATCCAGGGTGTTCGAGTGATTAGAGGCCTCTTTCAGGCTGGAGTTGATATTTCTCACAATGCTGGTGCTAGCTTGTCAGCTTGCCTCCATTTCTTCTACCAGGGTGCTCATCATGTTTTTCAACAACCAATAGTGATTTATGTCGCCCCTGTTGCTTCCTGAGGCTAGAAGAGCCGCCACCCTACGAGCTTCCCACCCATCAATTAGACTTCGGGTCCGCGCAGAGATGCGCTCAGCATATCCGTCCATAATGGACCAGTCCATAGATACCTTAGACCTTCTACCAGAGCTCTTTCTACCACTGCTGTGATGAGAGGTGCCTCTGTTGCGTGGAATCATGGAAACGAGGGCATCAAAGGAGGTCACAGGGAATGACCAGAATGCGGCAGAGGAGGCGATAAGAAATAACCAGAATGCAGCAGTGAAACTGGAATGCATGTCGACAGATGGCTTTAAAGAGCCGATCCAAGCCAATTCCCTCCCATGGAGGTAATAAATGTTGCAGGCTGTCATCCTTGATGAGGGTGGCAGAATTAATGGCTCTTCACACAAGCAGAGAGTGATCATCATTCCAAACTCGCGCGAAGGGGATTGGGATCCAGGGGCTTGTCCTCCTGCCTTAAATAATTGTCGTCACCCTGGTAGGAGCGTTGTCCAATGGATTTGGTTGAAAGGTGGGCTACGTTTGTCATCACATGGCCCGACGCATGCATGCTGGGACCAGTTCCATGTGCGGCGTGCTTCGTGGGATCCTGTTCCGTGTGCACGAGGGCCGAGGCGGTGGGCACGTGGTCACCTGCATTCGGGGCACCGTTGTACATATCTTACTTCCTTAAAGGAAAATGTAATATCTTTGACTAAACCATTAAACCCATTATGTAAGATGTCTTAAGACTAAACCATTAAACCAATTATATTATTTATATAAAACTATTTAATTTGACTTAACCTAATATTAAAAAGGAAGAAAAATATATAATTTTTAAAATTATAGATAATTATTTTTAAATAATATTAAATGACGACGATGATGATGATTAATGTCCACTGAGACCAACTTTGGTCTATCGAACCGTAAGAAGGTTATTACTTGGTTTGCTTTAAAATTTTGTTCCTATGCTCTAAAAGCTTAGAAAGAAGTTTTCCAAGATTACTATAGATTTGGCAAGTCACTAGGTTGGAAAGGTTTGTATTGTAGAAAATACTATGAAACTCATATCTAGTGTGGGTGTAAGTAGGACACTCTAAGAGAAAGTGATTTTCATCCTCAACGCTCATAGACGCACAAAGATGGCAAACCCTTTCCTCCCATGGAGTTTTGGGAATAGACCAACGCCCTGTTTCTCTATGGAGCTCATGAGAGTTCGTTCTAATCTTGGCTATATTCATTTTATTCTTTGAACTAGTTACTATCGAGAGATAATTCTGATCTTCCAAATTAGGGTTAATGACCTCCTTATAGTATCTTAGTTTTATCTTAATCACTACATTTTCCTCGCACCACAATTTATCTTTAAACTTAGAAGAAATAATATTTTGACATTATCGATATTCTGCAAAGTGTCATTTTCATTAATGCCCCAATGGTATAACCAAGCCATCGTATCTTTACACCAACTCCGCTTGAGGCATAATTGGTTTTGACTTGAATTTAAAGCAATTTTAGGAAGTCTCTCGTTTTCCATGTTATTTATCTTGTGCTTGTACATCAGGTACCTAGTCATAGCCATGCTCTCGATGGGGGAAATACCCACTTCTAAGAGGAGAATATGATAAGGCGTGTTGCTTTTAATTTTGAGGTTATAAGTTATAAAATGCTTTTGGATTTGATCAATATTTCTCCAAGATTCTCTATAAATGCCGCACCCCCATACTTCACAACCGTATAAGATAACGAGGATGACAAGAGTTCAAAGAGGAACTTCTTTTTATCCCACATGACCAAGTTGACCGATTTACAATTATTTTCAAGACCAAAATAAGCTTTCCATCCTCCATTAATCCTTTTCTCAATGCCGTGGTTCCAATTGATCTTGTGATGAATATACATTCCAAGATACTTGTAAGAAGTCACTTCCTCCAATTTACTGTTATCATAAATAAAATTTGTGAAGGTGTTTTTCTTAGATTTGATAATCATAACGTTTGTCTTGTCGGTGTTAACAATCATAACTGTGTTAGAGTAGAAATATTTGAGAATTCTTAATTGTTTATTGAGATCAAAGGGGCACCTTTCCATAAGAACAATATCATCAACATAAATCAGGAGGATGATAACTATCCCAGCTAATATTTTGCTGACACAACCTGTTTCTTCTAAACACCTTTTCTAGTTTATAAATGTAAATGCCAAAAAGGGTAGGGGAGAGGGGGAAACCTTGCTTAACTCCAATGTTACAGTTTATATCCGTTGACCAGCCCTCATTATTCTTAAACTTGGCAATGAAATTTTCGTATAACCTTATCACGAAAATTCTCAATTGAAAAGGAACATTAAGCTCCTCTAGCCTGTTCCACAGCGGGTTATTTCTAGGCACTGTATCAAAAGCTTTCCTAAAGTCCACAAAGGAACAAAAAATATCTGACTTATTATTATGAAAATCCTCTGCAATTATCTTAAGCATAACGAGGTGGTCTGTGGTTGAATGATTCCTTCTAAAACCTTCTTGTCCTTTATCCCTCTTACCTTCCATCTCTAGCCACTCGTTGATCTCCTTTTCTAAGATAATACGGTATAACTTGGCTAGGAGAGGGCTAATCATAATGGTCTGATAAATATAGGGGTTATTTTTATCGCCAATTTTGAAAATAGGAATAATGAGACTCTGATTCCAAGGTGTAGGGAACCCTTGCTTGACTTCTAAATTAAAGATTTTTTGGATGTGCGAGATGAGGACAAGCCCCCCAATTTTTAAGATTTATGCTTGGTAGCCTTCAATGTCTTTGGATTTTCCATTTTCTAAGCGTTTAACCCCGAAATCTATGTCTTCTAATGAGAAACATTATTTCATTGGAAGGAGGGTTTGAATGTTATCTTTGATATCCGAGGATTCATAAATATTTTTAAGATAAGAATTCCAATCTTTTAAAGCAACCTTATTATCTTCTTTTGTTTTGCGAGTTAGAATTTTTCTCCAGAATTTCTTAGGAGCCACCTTGGAGAGGTGTAAGATATTTTCCTGTCGTTTACTAAGATAGTACATTTTTCTTCTTCTTTTAATTAGGGTTTTGTAGTGATTTATCTTGTCCATTTTTATCGATTCTGCAGTAGCTTGCTTAATTTATTTTCTCGCATTTTTACACTCTTGATCATACCAAGGGTTGGTTATACTATTTCTCTTTTTATCCGAGAATTCAATAGGGAACTTGCTAATGGACGACGAGAGGGTTGTGGTAAAATTATGGTAGAGATTTTCTATATTCTCCATACTAGATAAAGGAAACAAATCATTTTTCAAATCATGGAGAAAAAGGTTGGTTTTATTTTTATCGAAGATCATGTGCTTTTGGAAATGATAGTTTTCCTCTTTGAGATCGCTATGCATGGAAGTATCGAGAGTTATAATTAAAGGCCTATGATCAGAGTCAGGCTCATGGTCGTTTAAGATGTCAAAATCCACTAACTTATTGTATAAAGGGATATCAAAAATAACTTAATCTACCACACTATTGCCAAGCCCGTGAATACAAGTTATCCAACTAGAATTTGGCCATTTTGTTAGTCCATTGCAAATGATAAGATCTTGGTTACCACAAAAATTGACTAGGTCAGAACCGAATAAATTTGCACCTAGATCTTCAGAACTTCTTTTGTACCAATTAGTTAGATCAAGGTCTTCGTCTAACCTGTCACCTACCAACATTTTGAGGATATTTATGTTATTTTGCAAAATACTTTATGTTAAATTATAATTACAAAGTTTTGTAATTATGACCAAATCTGGTCAAAGATAACTGTAAGGAATCATTATTATTATTTAATAAATTAAAATATGAGACAAACACTCAAGAAAGCTGTTACAAGAGTGTTCACTGACCCACTAGGAGGAATGGAAGCTGGTAGAAGGCATGGGACAGATGGCAACATTTGCACTCTACCACTAGCTGGTGGTTATGGAACAACTACCCCTAAAATTATGGCATTATTCTCCAGGTGGAGGAGTGAGCAGGAAGCTCATTTAATGACCAGTTAATCACTAAAAAGGCATAGGAAACCTATATAAGGAAATTCGAATTGAGCAGGAAGCTCTTACAATATTTTCTGCAGAAATATTCCTCATGTGCATCAAGTGATGACTGAGAGATTCGAATTAGGGAGGCTATGGGAGAGTGCAATTGTAAGTCTGCAAATTATTTCTGAGAAGGAAAACCAGAGGTGCTGGTGCAAGTGTCTTTGACTGCTGAGTCTGTACGACTGGATAAACTACTTGCTGCTGCAATATTGAGGACCTAAGATTCTAAGTTTCTTCCTCCTAGTGGTTCAATGAACAGGCTCGGGGGTCCTAAGACAGGCATATTGACTGTTTTCAGGAGCAGGTTGGGTGGAACAGGCTTCTTGGGTGATTCTCCTCTTATCTACTAGTTCAGGTTCTATCTTTCATATCTGTCAACCTTGTTTTTACATTAAAAGATGCTGGATTCTACATTATAGAATTATTAAACTCAGTCATGCAAAAGAAATTATTTTACATTTTGATCTAGGTATGATTCTGAATGAAAAGCTTTGTGAAATATTTGATTGAATAACCATCTCTATATTTTTCCCCATGTTGTTCTCTACATAGTACTCTAGTATAGAGAAGCAAATTAAGATTTGATAAAATGATAGGTTGCATGCCAGATTGAATGAATTGATGAATACAGTAATGTTTAGGAATAAATTATGTCAAATGTTTAAACTAGGATGTACTGCAGTATAGTATAAACAGGCGCATCGCAATCAGCTAATTCTTGATTAATAGGATAAACACTGTTGTTTTCTTTTAAATTTTGGCTTTCAAATTATAAGTAAAAACTGCAGGAGATAGCATAGTATAGTCTAGAAATTGTATTATCTGCAAAATCTATTCTCTGCATCGAGTTATTATATGCAAACTTATTATTTTCATCATCTATTCATTTCAATATTTTAAACACAAACCTATTCATGATAGCATAAAAACCCTAACTCACATTGTATATAACCATACTATCTTTTAAACAAACCAAAACTTTTACCAAAACAATAAACATCATTAACAGATAGTACGATTCAGTATCCATTTTGACGATAGCTCACAACCCTAGAAACAGCATGTATAAACATTATTAGCTATATTACATGATAAGAGGATCACGAGACACTGGGTAACACTAGTAGAACCCAAATTTTACAATTTCCATCACCACAGGTTCATGGCTAAACAACCCTTCACGCATGCAAACCAATTTTTCCAAGTTTAACTAAATAGGAACCTATTATTATTTTTCGTTCTACTTCCTGTACCAGAACTCAATTCGTATTTCCATTCAAATCTCAGACTATTACTCCTTCCATAAACATAAGCCAACAACGATTGAAATCATTAAACCTAATTAGACAGTTATTAATTGAAAGATGGTGACACGATACAGAGATACTTTGAAGTTTGATAGTTTCCACAAAACAAACTTAAATTGCACAGTATCCTAATCTATTCACAGAGGCATTTAAATGTCAAACATGCGGTCCCTTCCAATTAAACATTTAACACTGTAAGATTCCATTAAAACGACGAGGGTTTATCCCCATCAACATCATCCTCAACAAGGTACTTCTAGTAACAGTTTCTAGACCGGAGTGTATCAACTACGACATCTAAGAACCTTAGCAATAGGGTTTTCCTTAAGCATTGCATAAGTTACATACTAGACGAGAAACCGTGCCAACTAAATAAGTACCAAAACCCTGTCAAACACTCAACTGACGACCACAACTGAACCCAGAAGTACCAACGAGGTAGGGCACCGCCAATGCTTACCGGGGGTTATGCAGTGCTCCTCAAACATAACTCCGTGTAAGCTCTTCCAATGCCAGAACCAACCTGTCAACACAACAAAATAGTTAAACTGAGATTTTCGAAATATGGATTCATGTTCAAAGAAAAGAAAAACGAAGGTACAACCAACGTTATTTCACCTGTGAGGATCTCTGTTGCCAACCCGAACGACGAAGCTTCTCGTCCACCTTTTGAAAGAGAGAAACCAGTGCACTAGACCTTCACTGTATGCCAAATCGAGGGTTTTTTCCAACAGTTCCACAAGCACTCCGAACTTCTACTCACTCACAAGAATTGCACAGGAATGAGACACTCATACCCGTCAAGGTACTGTAAAACTCCACCAAGATACCAAATCATAAACTATCAATTTTAGTTGCAGGTCTCAGGTTCAAGCCTGCGGATGGATAAAAACACTAAACCCTAGCACCTCTCGGCCGGTCGGCCTTCCCCCCAACCCTCTACCTTCGAAACGACGACCAAGAAAGCATTGCAATGCCATGTAGGTTACGTTAGGGTTCACAAAAATCACAATCTCAATACACTGCAGATCCACGATGGAGATTCATCATCGGTGTAACATGGACATGGGATGGCATAGCATTCAATCCTGCATTAAATTCCCAACTATCACAAGTGCCAACACAGTCGACTTCCAGTTTGTAGGTCTATTACAACTCAACATAGCAAGTTTCTATTCACGTGTTGGTCGACCATATTGCATTTACGCATTAATACAATAGCCAATAGTCTAGCTTCACGGCTAGACATTTATGATGACCATCAACTCGTATGCCATGCATTAATTACTCCATTATGGCAACCTGCCAAACCATAGACCCTGCGCATATTACATTCACTTCCAAAGTCTGAAATACATATATATATATATATATGCGGATGTATCCTAACAAAGGTTTCTAATTGATAAGTTAATAGGTGTGCACCAATTTTATCACTCCACCCTTTGAATTATTATAAAGGGGGTTGTTCCCATAGTTTCATTTCTTATCATCTTTGGAACTAACGAAAAATGAAATATTAGGATGATGGCAATGATATTCCTAGAGTCATGTTACAATGTGAGGACATAATACATTCCACTTTGTAAACGTAACTTTAGTGGCACATCCCTTCTTCGAACGTATTCCTTTTATCATTTATTATTGCACATAAAATCTCCTCTATAGTATTGTATAGTCTCATAGGGAATGTTCATATTTTGCGCAATTTAGTCTTGTAATGCTAGAATACTTGTTAGAGGTAAGACTTTTTCGAATTCATTGTGATATATATATATATATATATAAATAGAAATTCATAATACAAGTTCAACGTCCCCAAACTTCTCAACAGAAATACCATGGATAAGGTAGCACTACTTAAATGATAATGATATTAATCTTTAGAACGATTCTAGATCCAACAATGTAAAGGTAATTATGCAGTGCAATGATAATAGCGAGCTGAGGGTAATTTAGCATGTGATAGACTTATGAAATCAAATATCCATACCTGCAACAAAAACCTACTTAAGAATTCACCAAGTTGACGATTATTTGACATTCAAAATTCTCGTAACACTTGCTCTGTCGCATCTACTCTTACCTGTGAATCTGCGCATGTAGGATGGGTACAAATGCCTTAGATTGAATAAGCTAAGTAAGCCTCGGGGCACCTCGAGGGACCCCTTTATCAGCACCCAGAAATTAAAATTGTCAGTACTTTGTCTAGGATAATTTTGTCTTATAATTGTTCTGAAATTTCCAGTCAATACAAATAAAATTATACCAATGTCATAATCATTTATTTGGATTCATGACATGTCATTGACACAAAACATCATCAGTTGAAAATACACAATAGTTGACTTGTTCTCTGCTTTATGACTTAATTATTAATTACTGCCTTAATAAACATTTATCATTTCCGCATTTTACAATTATTAATATTTTATGTCGTTTTAAATTTTTATTTTTTTTTAAATAGCGGGATGTTACATATGGTATCAGAGCTCATTTTCGAACTCTAGGCCTAAAAAGGCCCAAGAAACATGCAACATAAATTTTCTGACTGCGAAAAATTTTACTAACTCAAGTTAAAATATTGTTATATACAGAAAATTGCTTTAAATTACAGGTATGGAAGGATCAGCTGAAGGTATGGAGGACAGATTTCCACCAAATAGCCATAGTACAGGACAACAATTTGAAAGAGAATTCCATGGAAATCTGAACAACAATCCATCAGAATTGTTGCGTGCCTTTCAAGAATTGAAAGCAGAGATAAGATCAGTAAAGCAGGACAATGAAATAATTCTGAGAACGCAAGAGGAATTAAAGCAAGTACTGTTCATCAATACCCAACAGATGAACAAGATAGAGAAGTTGAACATACTTCCGACACTGAAGAATTACCTTATGAAGGCAAGAGTAAGCAAGTGAAAACAGATGATGAAAACAACAATTCAACATCATCAAGAACTGCCAAACATCCACGTAAAAAGAAACATGACTATTCTAGTGATAGCAATAAAGGAGATTTCAAGCCAAAGAGAAAAAGCCATAAATAGTACGAACGGATATCCGGAGAGTTCAAGAAAATCAAATCCCCAACTTTCAATGGTGAAACTGAAAGAGGAGAGACAGCGGAAGCATGGCTGTCCAGCATGAAAAAGTATTTTCAGATCTATGATTACTCAGAATTCTTAAAGGCAAAAATGACAATTTATAACCTAACCAGGAAGGTGGATATTTGGTGGCAGGACCTCAAACGAGTAAAGAGCATAAAAGATAGAGATGTGAGTTGGAGTGCTTTTAAAAGATACTTCGAAAAGAAGTTATTATCCGAACAGTATTATGAAGAAAAATCCAATGAATTTTATGATCTAAAACTGGGAACGATGAACATGAAAGAACTGAACATGAAATTTTTAAATTTGTTGAGGTATGTGCCATACCTAGTGGAAGAAAAACCGAAGGTTCAAATATACCCGAGTTGCCTACCCTTCAACATCAAGGACATAATAGAGTACGATAACCCAAAAACGCTGGAAGAAGCCATGAGGAAAGCAACTTTTTGTTTTGACCAGAACAGGAAAAGAGAAGGAGCGTCTAGCTAGAAAAATCACAAGCCCAATCATTTTGAGCAGAAAAAGAAAAATTTCAGGTTTAGTGGAAATTTTGGTTTCCAAAAGAAAAAATTTCAGAATTGAAATTTTCAAGGGAACAGTTCCAGAAATAATCAGCAGCAGAAATTTACAGCACCCAGAAATGTTCCCAATATTGCCAGAACCAATGATCAGAAGCCACGTATAAAATGTTTTGAGTGTCAAGGTCCTCATTATGCTTCAAATTGTCCCCTTAGGAGGTGGACAACTAACCATATTCACTCCATACAGTCTGAAGCTACTGTAGGATACTTGGCAAGAGATGTACCCAGAATTAACGCAGCATTAGACAATCGGCAAGCAGAACACCAAGTCTCAATGGTAGAGGTTGAAGGTATGCTACAAAACCATCCAGTTTCTATTTTGATTGACCCAGGTGCTAGTCTGAGTTACATATCCCTTGATATTGTTGAAATTTTTAAGTTGAAAATAGAAAAATTCAGTAAATCCTGGTTAGTTAGACTAGCAATAGGAACAAAAAGAAAAGTTTCTGATTTCTTGGAAAGTTGCATTTTATCTATGAATCAACTAACAACACAGGTCAAGTTAAATGTTTTACCGTTAGTATCATATGATATCCTAATCGGTATGGACTGGTTAGAATCCCATCATGTCATTCTAAATTTCTATGAGAAGAGTTTTACATGTATAAATGACGAAGGAGAAGCAGTAGAAGTAAAAGGTATTCCAAGAAAGACATCGCTTAGACAGATTTCAGCAATGCAAGTCAAGAGAGTAGTTAGGAAAGGATTTCAATTGTTTGTATTAAATGTAGTCAATGATGAATCGACTATTGTAGAAGACAAACTGAAATTAGAAGACATACCTGTCTTAAAATATTTCAAGGAAGTTTTTCCAGAGGAGATTCCAGGATTACCTCCAAAAAGAGATCTAAATTTCACTATTGAATTAATACCGGGTGTAGTGCCCAATTCCAAAGCTCCATACAGGATGAATATACTAGAATTGAATGAGTTGAAATCTCAGTTGAAAGAACTGATTGATAAAAAGTATATAAGACCAAGTGTGTATCCTTGGGGAGCACTGGTCATTTTTATTAAAAAGAAAGATGGCACCTTAAGAATTTGCATAGATTATCGTAAACTGAACAAAATGGAAATCAAGAATAGATATTCATTGCCCTGCATTAATGATCTATTTGATCAGCTACGCGGAGCAACAATATTCTCAAAGATTGATTTGCAGTCAGGATATCATCAGGTTCGGGTGAAGGATGAAGACATTTTCAAAACAACCATTAGAACTCGATATGGACATTATGAGTTTTTGGTCATGCTGTTTGGATTGACTAATGCCCCAGCAATGTTTATGTGCCTAATGAATAAAATTCTGCACAAATACTTGGATAAGTTCGCCATTGTGTTTATCGATGACATTTTAGTATATTCTAAGAGCAAGGAAGAGCATGATCAACAACTACGTATCATTCTGCAAGTTCTGAGAGATCACCAGTTATATGCTAAGTTCAGTAAATGTGATTTTTACAAAGACAAGATATAGTACTTGGGACACATAATCTCTAAAGAAGGAATTTTAGTTGACCCCGCTAAGATAAAATCCATTAATAAATGGCCAATTCCTAAAGATGTGTCGGATGTACGATATTTCATGGGTATTACTGGGTATTACAGAAAATTCATTGAAGGGTTTTCAAAGATTGCAAACCCCATAATGTCCTTGCAGAAGAAAGGGAAGAAGTTTGTGTGGGATCAGAAGTGTGCGGACAATTTTAAAATGTTGAAAGAATTATTGACTACCGCACTTATCTTAAGGATTGTAGATCCTACTAAGGATTTTGTAGTGTGTACAGACGCATGTAATGACGGACTTGGAGGAGTCCTAACACAGGAGGGACATGTTGTAGCCTATGAATCTAGAAAGCTGAAAATCCATGAGAATAACTATTCTACTTACAATCCAGAATTGTTAGCAGTGATTCATGCCTTGAAAATGTGGCGTCACCACCTTATTGGCAAAAAATTTACCTTAATGACAGATAACATGGGACTGAAATATTTATTAGATCAGACAAATTTTAATGCTAGACAAGCTAGATGGCTAACTTTTCTGAGTGAGTATGATTTTGAAATTCAGCACATTAAAGGGAAGGAGAATAAGGTTGCTGATGCATTAAGTCGTAACGCAAGGATACATTTTATTTCAGCCATCAGCACATACACAACAGATTTGGAAAGACATTTTTTTGAAGGAATTAAAAATGATGATGAATACAAAAAATTACATGAAAGGGAAACAGAAAACAGTTCTGAAAATTCTATGACAGATTATAGTTTGAAGGAAAACAGTTTGCTGTTGTACAAAAACAGATTGTATGTACCCAATATACCAACAATAAAAATTCTGATTTTAGATGAGATGCACAAAAGCCACTATTCTTGTCATCTAGGTTATGAGAAAACTGTCACCATGTTATGAAAATAATACTATTGGCCCAGAATGAAGGATGAAGTAGCAGAATATATAGCTAAGCGTTTTGACTGTCAAAAAGTAAAGGTGGAACATCAGCATCCTGCTAGATTATTATAGCCATTACCTATACCTATATGGAAATGGGAAATCATAAGTATAGATTTTATCACTGGGTTACCAAAGAATCAGAAACAAAGTGATTCCATCATGGTGGTAGTGGATAAACTTAGCAAAGCAGCACACTTTATTCTTGTAAAAACTACCCATAAGGCTCCAGACATTGCAGAAATTTTTATGAAGCAGGATTTTCAACTGCATGGGATACCAAAGGTAATAGTTTCAGACCGGGATTCAAAGTTTACAGGAAATTTTTGGAGGTCTTTGTTTAAAGGGTTGAATACAACCTTAAATTTCAGCACCGCATTTCATCCACAAACGGATGGACAGAGTGAAAGGGTAAATCAGATTTTGGAAGTCATGTTAAGGATGTATGTTAAGGATCAACCTGGTAAGTGGGAGGACTATTTGCATTTAGCAGAATTTGCATATAACAATCACTACCATGCATCAGCTAGGCTTAGCCCGTTTGAAATTCTTTATGACAGGAAGTGTAACACACCAGTTTCTTGGAGTGATCTAGTTAACAAAGTCATTTTAGGGCCTGAATTGTTGCAGGATTTAGAGCTAATTGTGAAACAGGTACAAAGAAATCTTAAAGCTACCCAAGATAGGCAGAAAAGTCAAGCAGACCTTAGAAGGACTCATAAAGAGTTCCAGGTTGGTGAGCATGTTTTTCTTAAGGTAAGGCTGAAAAAGAGCTCTTTGAAATTGGGAAGCTGTGCCAAACTAGCACCCAGGTATTGTGGCACTTTCAAAATTTTGTCAAGGGTTGGACCCGTGGCATACCAATTGGCCTTGCCCTCAAATCTCAAAATACATAATGTTTTTCATGTTTCATTTTTAAAGAAATATGTGCACGATGCTACTCATGTTGTAAATTGGAATGATGTTTAGGTGGAACAAGACGGTAACTTTCCGGTGGAACCGGACTGTATCCTTCGAAGGAAGGAAACTTTACTCCGGAATCGCACCACTGGGCAGGTAAAGGTGCAATGGAAGCTCCTTATCCCAACAGAGCAAACCTAGGAGTTGGAGAGTAGTATGCAGGCAACATACACGACTCTGTTCCAGGAACACTCAGAGAGTGAATAAAGCAACATCGAGGACGATGTTGAGGCTTAAGGGGGGGTGTATGTCGCCTACCCAAATTTTGAGGATATTTATGTTATTTTGCAAAATACTTTATGTTAAATTATAATTACAAAGTTTTGTAATTATGACCAAATCTAGTCAAAGATAACTGTAATGACTCATTATTATTATTTAATAAATTAAAATATGAGACAAACACTCAAGAAAGTTGTTACAAGAGTGTTCACTGACCCACTAGGAGGAATGGAAGTTGGTAGAAGGCATGGGACAGATGGTAGCATTTGAACTCTACCACTAGTTGTTGGTTATGGGACAACTACCCCTAAAATTATGGCATTATTCTCCATGTGGAGGAGTGAGCAGGAAGCTCATTTAATGACCAGTTAATCACTAAAAACACCTAGGCAGCCTATATAAGGCAATTTGAATTGAGCAGGTAGCTCTTACAATATTTTCTGCAGAAATATTCCTCATGTGCATCAGGTGATGATTGAGAGATTAGAATTGGGGAGACTATGGGAGAGTGCAATTGTAAGTCTACAAATTATTCTGAGAAGGAAAACCAGAGGTGTTGGTGCAGGTCTCTTTGACTGCTGACTCTGTAAGGCTGGATAAATTACTTGACGTTGCAAGATTGAGGACCTAAGCTACTAAGTTTCTTCCTCCTGGTGGTTCAGTGAACAGGCTCGGGGGTCTTAAGACAGGCATATTGATTGTTTTCAGGAGTAGGTTGGGTGGAACAGGTTTCTTGGGTGATTGTCCTCTTATCTACTAGTTCAGGTTCTATCTTTCATATCTGTCAACCTTGTTTTTACATTAAAAGATGTTGGATTCTGCATTATAGAATTATTAAACTCAGTCATGCAAAAGAAATTATTTTACATTTTGATCTAGGTATGATTCTGAATGAAAAGCTTTGTGAAATATTTGATTAAATAATCATCTCTATATTTTTCCCCATGTTGTTCTATGCTAGTACTCTAGTATAGAGAAGCAAATTAAGATTTGATAAAATGATAGGTTGCATGCGAGATTGAATGAATTGATGAATACAGTAATGTTTAGTAATAAATTTTGTCAAATGTTTAAACTAGGATGTACGGCAGTATAGTATAAACAGCCTCATCGCAATAAGCTAATTCTTGATAGGATAAACACTGTTGTTTTCTTTTAAATTATGGATTTCAAATTATAAGTGAAAACTGTAGGAGATAGCATAGTATAGTCCAAAAATTGTATTATCTGCAAAATCTATTCTCTGCATCGAGTTATTATATGTAAACTTATTATTTTCATCATCTATTCATTTCAGTATTTTAAACACAAACCTATTCATGATAGCATAAAAACGCTATCATATCAAACCCTAACCCACATTGTATATAACCATATACTATCTTTTAAACACACCAAAACTTTTACCAAAACAATAAACATCATTAACAGATAGTATGATTCAGTATCCATTTTGACGATAGCTCACAACCCTAGAAACATCATTTATAAAAATTATTAGCTATATTACATGATAAGAGGATCACGAGACACTGGGTAACATTAGTCGAACCCAGATTTTACAATTTCCATCACCACAGGTTCACGGCTAAACAACCCTTCACGCATGCAAACCAATTTTTCCAAGTTTAACTAAATAGGAACCTATTATTATTTTTCGTTCTACTTCCTGTACCAGAACTCAAATCGTATTTCCATTCAAATCTCAGACTATTACTCTTTCCATAAACATAAGCCAACAACGATTGAAATCGTTAAACCTAATTAGACAGTTATTAATTGAAAGACGGTGACACGATACAGAGATACTTTGAAGTTTGATAGTTTCCAAAAAACAAACTTGAATTGCACAATATCCTAATCTATTCGTAGAGGCATTTAAATGTCAAACATGCGCTCCGTTCCAATTAAAAATTTAACACTGTAATATTTCATTAAAACGACGAGGGTTTATCCCCATCAACATCATCCTCAACAAGGTACTGCTAGTAATAGTTTCTAGATGGGAGTGTATCAGCTACGACAGCTAAGAACCTTAGCAATAGGGTTTTCCTTAAGCATTTCATAAGTTACATACTGGACGAGAAACTGTGCCAGCTAAATAAGTACCAAAAGCCTGTCAAACACTCAACCGGCGACCACAACTGAACCCAGAAGTACCAACGAGGTAGGGCACTGCCGATGCTTACCGAGGGTTATGCAGTGCTCCTCAAACATAACTCCATGTAAGCTCTTCCAACGCCAGAACCAACCTGTAAACACAACACAATAGTTAAACCGATATTTTTGAAATATGGATTCATGTTCAAAGAAAAGAAAAATGAAGGTACAGCTGACGTTACTTCACCTATGAGGATCTCTCTTTCCAAGCTGAATGACGAAGCTTCTCGTCCACCTTTTGAAAGAGAGAAACTAGTGCACTAGACCTTCACTGTATGCCAAATCAAGGGTCTGTTCCAACACTCCACAAGCACTCCGAACTTCTACTCACTCACAAGAATTGCATAGGAATGAGACACTCCTACCCGTCAAGATACTGTAAAACCCCACCAAGATACCGAAGCATAAACTATCACTTTCAGTTGTAGGTCTCAGGTTTGATCCTGCGGATGGATAAAAACACTAAACCCTAGCACCTCTCAGTCGGTCGGCCTTCCCCCCAACCCTCTACCTTCGAAACGATGGCCAAGAAATCATTGCAACACCATGTAGGTTACGTTAGGTCTCACAAAAATCACAATCTCAATACACTGCAGATCAACGATGGAGATTCATCACCGATGTAAAACATGGACATGGGCTAGCATAGCATTAAATCCTGCATTAAATTCCCAGATATCACAAGTGCCAACACAGCCGACTTCCAGTCTGGAGGTCTATTACAACTCATCATAGCAAGTTTCCATTCATGTGTTGGTCGACCACGTAGCATTTACGCATTAATACAATAGCCAATAGTCTAGCTTCACGGCTAGACATTTATGATGACCATCAACTCGTACGCCATGCATTGATTACTCCATTATGGCAACCTTCCAAACCATAGACCCTCGCATATTACATTCACTACCAAAGTCTTAAATACATACATACATATATATATATATATATATATATATATATATGTATGTATGTATTTATGACTTTGGTAGTGAATGTAATATGCGAGGGTCTATGGTGAATGTAATATGCGAGGGTCTATATATATATATATATATATATATATGCGGATGTATCCTAACAAAGGTTTCTAATTGATAAGTTAATAGGTGTGCACCAATTTTATCACTCCACCCTTTGAATTATTATAAAGGGGGTTGTTCCCATAGTTTCATTTCTTACCATCTTTGGAACTAACGAAAAATGAAATCTTAGGATGATGGCAATGATATTCCTAGATTCATGTTACAATGTGAGGACATAATACATTCCACTTTGTAAACATAACTTTAGTGGCACATCCCTTCTTGGAACATATTCCTTTTATCATTTATTATTGCACATAAAATCTCCTCTATAATATTGTGTAGTCTCATAGGGAATGTTCATATTTTGCGCAACTTAGTCTTGTAATGCTAGAATACTTGTTAGAGATAAGACTTTTTCGAAGTCATTGTGATATATATATATAAATAGCAATTCATAATACAAGTTCAACGTCCCCAAACTTCTCAATAGAAATACCATGGATAATGGTAGCACTACTTAAATGATAATGATATTAATCTTTAGAACGATTCTAGATCCAACAATGTAAAGGTAATTAAGCAATACAATGATAATAGTGAGCTGAGGGTAATTTAGCATGCGATAGACTTATGAAATTAAATATCCATACCTGCAACAAAAACCTACTTAAGAATTCACCAAGTTGACTATTATTAGACGTTCAAAATTCTCGTAACAATTGTTCCGTCGCATCTACTCTTACCTATGAATCTGCGCATGGAGGATGGGTACAAATGCCTTAGCTTGAATAATCTAAGTAAGCCTCGGGGCACCTCGAGGGACCCCTTTGTGAGCACCCAGAAATTAAAACAGTCAGTACCTTGTCTAGGATAATTTTGTCTTATAATTGTTCTGAAATTTTCAGTCAATACAAATAAAATTATACCAATGTCATAATCATTTATTTGGATTCATGATGTGTCACTGACACAAAACATCATCAGTTAAAAAGACACAATAGTTGACTTGTTCTTTGCTTTATGACTTAATTATTAATTACTGCCTTAATAAACATTTATCATTTCCGCATTTTACAATTATTAATATTTTATGCCGTTTTAAAATTTTTAATTTTTTTTTAAAATAGTGGGTTGTTACATAACCAAAGAGGATTAGGGTTGGAATGATTGCTTAAAAGAATAGATTGATACTTGAAGTTCGGGCATTTAATTCACCCATCAAAAGGATATTTCCTTCATTCCTTAGACTAGAAATATCATGTTCTAAACCATTATACGGACAATTTTTATCTAATTTTTTATTATTATAGAAGTTGGAATTAATAGGGGCAAAATAACAAATGGCTATGTAGGTTTTTTCATTATTAATGTTTGTGATCTCTATCCAAATAAATTGGTTGTGAGGGTCTTTCTTATAAAGCCTAACATGAGGGGATGCCTCTACGACATGAATGTTTATTCCATATCGACCAAAGGACATATCCTTCTATATCAGGGACCTTGGATTCCTCGTGCTCCCAAGTTTCAACTAGTAATATAATATCAATTTCACTCAAGATCAAACTTAACTTGGGGCCTTTGCTCCATGGAAAGCCTTGGCAATTCTAGGAGAGGATCCATAGTGTGTCAAATTGCTATTTATTACTATTTCGGTTTCTATTTCGAATAACAACTTTCTTATTTCTAATTAATTCCCATTTCCCCTCCGTCCTAGCTTCTTTTACCTTTTGGACCTCCTTTCTTAGTTCGGCCTGATCCTATGGAATGAGTTCTTCATTTATAAATATCCCTGAGCCTTTTAAATTTGAGGTCTTACTAAGTATATCATACTTTTGTTTGGTAGAGATAACCTTAACCCGTATTAGCTTTTCTTTATTCTCAATTAATTTTCCAGGCCTTGTTGCTTCTGTGAGACCAATAGTTTCAATTTGTAATCTATTGTGAAGTTTTGTCTTGACAATGGCTAATGTATCCTCTTCTACCTCCTCTTTTATACCAAAAATTATGAGGTTCAAATATCTTTTGTTACGCTAGTGGTCTAAAACTATCAAAGTATTCATTTCCTCTCTAATGGGTTTGATATTTAATTTACCTTCTATAATATTTAGTGTTAGGTTGTGATTTATTTTTTCCTCTAACTCTTTAATCCTATATTTTAACTTAGGATTTTACACCATAGGTGCATCTTCTTGTTCGGGTGTTTTTTGCATTTCCATTGCATGTAGTCTAATCTCCATTATCTCTACCTTGTTCTCTAATTATTTTTATCTTATCATATATCTGTTTTTGGATCTCTTCTTGAAATGATGTAAATTTATTATCGAGCATTGCTTTTAACTATATCTGGACTTTAGCTTCTCTTTCTTCCCTACGTTTCTCTGAGGATTCTATATATTCATAAAGTTTAGCCTCTCCTTCTTCCATACATTTCTCTAGTGACTCCATATATTCATATAAACTATGTAGGGTAACTGTGCTAGGCCTGCTGTGAATTATTCATATTTATGTGAAAATATAAATATGTAAAACAAAAAAAAAATGAGAGTAAAGAGGGAAGGAATGTATGCACTGAATTAAAGATCACATATAAATGATGAAGATGCCCTATCATAGATTTTTCACCGAGGGATTTCACCTTAAAGCTTCACTTAATATTTCACAGCAAGTTTCCACAATTTCACCTTAGAGCTTCACCAAATGTTTCACCGAGGGTTTTCACTTTAGAGCTTCACCAAATGTTTTCACCGAGAGTTTTTCACCGTAGAGATCATTGAGGGTTTTTCACTGGAGAGCTTCAGATAAAAAAACTAGAGATCTCAAGTTTGAAGATTTCAATTTAAAATTAAATTAAGTTAATATATTTGTGATTTTAAGATTAATTTAATTGATTAATCTATCTTTTAAAACACATTTTTAATAAAATAAAATAAAATCATAAAACATAAATCTAAATTTATTTAATTTCTTTAAAATTATTTACTACCGAAATTTTAACTATTATACTTTTAGTCCCTGCCTAGCAGGAGACTATATGTTTGAGTTGTTTCTATTAGTTGCAATTAATATACTGTTTTTACTAAAGTTAGATTAATGTTAACATAAAATTTGTATTTTAAATTAGTTACAAAAAATAAATTACTATTTTATAATTGGACAATCACCTTGAATTGACTATTTTTTATCATTGTGGAGCATTGAAATAAATCAAAAAATAAATAAAATCTTATGTTCAAACTTTACCACCATACAACTTCACTCTCCAATTTATCTTGCATGGCAAGTAATCACGGCACGAGTGCAACTTTCATATTAATGATCCAATGATTTGGAAGGACCTTCGAGGTGTGTGCAACTTTCGTATTCTCTCCACCTGGCAATGCCCATGTCGTCCACTTGTAGGATGAACAAAGAGAGGCTATGTATCCGGAGGGTTTATCAAACCTAAGTCATGAATCTTTTGAGGAAATAGTGAAGCAAGTAGCTAGAAACTTAAAGAGAGCAGTAAAAGCCATTTTAAACCGCCATAACTAGAAATTGCTTGCAAGAAAGACGGAGCAGCTTATGAATCTATGGCCTGGTGCTTGTATTAATCCCTCTTTCAACCAAGATAGATGAACATGTGGTTTCACGGCATGTTTTGAACTTTTCACACGCTCTTCTTTCCGTTCTTCCTACATGCTTCTTCTTTCCATGCGTTTGAAGATACTTTTCTTGATGTCTCTAACGATTTTGGAGCTCCCTCGAGTCCAGTTAATTATGAAATTGGACAATACATTGCTGGTAGTATTGGTGACCTGCAAGTTATTCGTTAAAGCTTAGGTTGTAATTATGTTTTGCGACCGGTTAAAATCAACTATTAAAGCTTAGGCTGTAATTTTGTTTTGAGTCGGATCATTTTTAACTATTAAAGCTTATTTTCAACTATTAAAACTTAGGCTGTAATTTTGTTTTGGGTTCGGTTAAAATCAATTTGAAATCAACTATTAAAGCTTAGGCTGTAATTTTGTTTTGAGTAAAATCATTTTCAACTATTAAAGCTTGGGCTGTAATTTTGTTTTGCTTTCAGTTAAAATCAATGTAATTTTGTTTTGCTTTCAGTTAAAATCAATTTGAATGAGGGTTTGGTTTGCCTTTTCATTTTGCCTCTGCTCCCTGACAAACCTCTGAGACCCGATGCACCTACTCGCGGACCTGCGCCTGCTCGCTGCCACCTCCGTTGCAATCAATGCATTTCATTTAGTCTGCTCTACTGGATGCAATTTATATTATCTCACTATGCCTGCAACCCACGGACCTGCTCTACTGGATGCAATTCGTATATTATCTTACTCTGCCTGAAACCCACGGACCTGGACCTGGTGCATGCAACCTACGTGGGGCATCACTGGGTATACTGCCCAGCGATTAACATATAAATGCTTATCACCGTGTTTGCATTGTCCTCTTAGCATTAGAAAAGCTAGAAAAACTATTTTAATGTTGTAATAATGGCCATTGCATTGAGTGCAGTGCCACCATCACCGCCATGCTTGGACTCACCGCCTGGCACCACCACTGCCATCGTCCTGCTCCCCCTAGTAAAAAAATTAAAACCTGCTTGCATTGAGTGCAGTGCCACCATCACCGCCATGCTTGGACTCACCATCTGGCACCACCACTGCCACCGTCCTGCTCCCCCTAGTAAAAAAATTAAAACCTCCGCCATGAGCAGCCGGGTCCTTCGTACGGTTCACCAGTGCTAATTGTCTGCTCTTATTCAATCCAGATTTCACACGACTGATCAAATTGAAATTCCGACGATTTCCTTGCAGAGAGAAATGGAACTCACGACAGATTGCTCTATATACATTTTAAAAACACGTGTATCTGAGACTTCTATACCAATTTGGCGTGCCCCCAAGCTTTCTAAATCCAGAAACATCTAGCAAACATCTTAGGAAAGGCTTGCGTTGATTTTAACAAATAAAAAATTCCAAGTAGCAATGTTAGCCTACAATTCTCTAGGTCTTCCTGTCTGTGTCATTTTCACCTACAATTCAATTCAACTCTTTATTAGTGATTGAGTGCTCTTCCCGGAAGGTTGTAATCATGGAATTCAATTCTTTAACAGTGATTGAGTGCTCTTCCTGGAAGGAGGTAAGCATGTGTTCATTTGATAATACTTAGCTTAACGTAATTCACGCGTTCTTTAGTAATGATTGAGTGCTCTTAAGATGCTTTCATGTGAACCTTCATATACTTTGAAAAAAAAAAAAAATCACCCGAACTATAAACCTTACTGTCTTCTTCTTTGAAAGCTAGTGCTAGAATTAGACCTATTTTCAAGATTCTGTGGACAGCATCACTATTTTCAAGATTCCGTGGACAGCATCACTTTGGACAACTGGTAGTGAAAGGACTGTTATGTAATTTTTATGTGCTTTTTTTCTTTTTGAGTTTCTGTGAGTTATGTGTTTTTTTCTTTAATTCAGGAATTCTCATATCTGAACTTTCCGATATATCAAGTTAATCTAAATTTAAACGAATCATCCTGTAAAAAAGTGGCAGCACCCATCTTAACTCTCAACTAAACCCAAACGCAATACCCTATCCCTCATAACTAACCCACTGTGCCTATATTTTGTGAACTTTATGTAAATGACAGTACTAAACATATAACAGTCAACCTATGTATTGTTCTATTTGATTTAACCCAGAAACAAACGTTTTACTAGTAAAAAAACTTGTTCTTCAAACGTGATAATGGAACCTTACAGACTTGTTCTTTGAAAGTGACAATGGTAACGAGAACGTCACTATGAAGTTTCCATGTGATCCTTTAAATACCTCATGTAGTTTGACCCATATCTTAAATATGAGTGGCTGGTTCTTGGAAGTGATAATGGTTATAAAAATAACATTATTTAAATGTTTATAAAGGCATTTTTATTAATGAGTTGCGTGTTCAATCCATTTTATATTTAAAAGTCCAAATAATTATTACTCATAATTTTTCATTATTTCTATGCAATTAAATGTAATATTTTTATTATTACGAATTATTTTGTTAAGGGGCATAAGAGACGAATGCATTTATATTTTCAATCTAATGGGATCTGGACTCAGTTAAGCTATGAGTAAATTTAGGAATTGTGCAAACATTATTCAAGGGGAAACTCATAGTATGGAAAGGGTCCCTAAGATATTGCTGCCATAATCACAAAATTATCTGGAGGAGGAATCACTCGAGCTGAAATAGCAAACTTGTCGGAGGATTTAAAAACTGATATCCTCAACTCCTTAACTTTGCACTTGGATACACTACAGGCTAAGAAAAAGCGGAATGAAGCAGAGATGGAAATGGCATTATCGATATTTTGTTCCAAATGGAGAAAGAAGCATCCTTTGAGGGATTGCTCATTAAACAGCGAAATCTGTGGAATTTGTGAACAAAAGCACGTTACCAGCAGCGGCTCTTCTTTGCCAGGATTGAAAGCAGTTTAGCAAGGAGCTAATGAGGAGACCGAGCAAATTTGTTTCATCAGCCAAAGACGACCATGGAAACCTCGTCCACCAGGTATGGTTCAATGGAAAGGAAATAAATTGCTTGCTTTCTGCTGATTAATACAACTTGTTGTTTGCATGATAGAAGTCTCTTGCATAGATCTTGCTATAACCAATTACTTAAATTTCCAACATATATTTTTAAAAGAATTTTTTTTTCAGCCAAAAAAAACATACTATTGATATTCATTGGAATCAAATAGTACATGACTGTAGTCAGTGAATGAACCAAACATAAGTTCCTGTCCTAGGGCGTTACAAAACATGGGATTCTGACCGAAGGCAATACATAAAATTACTTACAGAAGTCAACAAAAAAATTCTTTAACAGTTCAAAAGAAAGCTAAGCAAAAAACAGTGATCATTACCCTACAAAAATTAAATCTCTAATATCCGCACCTCTCCATGGTCCCAAGATTGGTGCTCCAATATTTCGTCCCAATATATTACACCTTCATCACATTCTAAAGCTTGTTTGGAGAATTTGTCTGCCATGGAATTATGTTGACTGTAAATATGCACTAAGGAAATTGCGTTAAAAGATTGCAAATTACCTCAACCACCAATTTTTTTTTTTTAATTAAACCTTCATATAAATACAACATTACATCACCACTTTTTCAAGTCTATAACCAATTACTTCAATTTCCAACATATTTTTTAAAAGTTAAAAGTTGTAAATGACCTCGGCTACCAATGTTTTTTTTTGGACAATCACCTTGAATTGACTATTTTTTATCATCGAGGAGAATTAAAATAAATCAAAAAATAAATAAAAAATAAAATCTTATGTTCAAACATTACCACCATACAACTTCACTCTCTAATTTACCTTGCATGGCAAGTAATCACATGCTATTTCTGCGCCATGCAACTTCGTATTAATGATCCAATTATTTGGAGGGGCCTCGTATCGAGGGGAAATGCTTTCCACATTGATTTATGTGTGCATGGGTTTATGTCTACGTGACAGTTGAATGCATTCCGTCCACTTGTAGGATGAACATAGAGACGCTATGTATCGGGAGGGTTTATCAAACCTACGTGGCCTCCGGAGGCTGCTTTAGTTCGAGCATGGAATTCGTGAGGCTCATTGAAGCAACTGAAGATGATGCTTACTATTACGGTTACAGGTTTAGGGGAAATCAGAATTACTTAGCCAGACAAGCATTTCTTCAGAGTTACCAGTTTTCTATCGAAGAAAGCTTTAAGGATAAGCTAAAAACTTCTTCGGTTAATATTTTGAGGAAATCGTCAAGCAGGTAGCTAGAAACTTAAAGAGAGCAGTGAAGGCCATTTTAGACCACCATAACCAGAAATTGTTTGCAAGAAAGACGAAGCAACGTATGAATCTATGGCCCGGTGCTTGTATTAAGACCTCTTTCAGCCAGGGATAGATAAACATGTGGCTTCACAGCATGTTTTGAACTTTTCTTGAAGATATTTCAAGGTACACGCTCTTGTTTCAGTTCTTCCCGCATGCTTATCTGGAATATTTTTCATAGAATTTTTCATTTCTATGACAACATTTCAATTGAAGTTTTTGGCTTTATTTGGCTTTGTTGGATTGTTGTCGAGGTTTTTTGGTAATATAACAGAGAAAGCTCTTTCAATGCGTTTGAAGATACTTTTCTTGAAGCAGAAGTCTCTAACGATTTTGGAGCTCCCTGGAATCCAGTTAATTATGAAATTCGACAATACATTGCCCTGATTGTAACAGAGGCTTAAGAGAACTGTTGGTAGTATTGGTGACCTGCAAGTTATTCGTTAAATCTTAGGTTGTAATTTTGTTTTGCGATCAATTAAAATCAACTATTAAAGCTTCGGTTTTACTTTTGTTTTGCGTCAGGTCATTTTCAACTATTAAAGCTTAGGATGTAATTTTGTTTTGCGTTTAGTTAAAATCAATTTGAATGAGGGTTTGGTTTTCCTTTTCATTTTGCCCCTGCTCCCTGAAAAACCTCTGACACCTAATGCACCCGCTCATGGACCTACACCTGCTCGCTGCCACCTCCGTTGCAATCAATGCATTGAATTTCATCTACTCTACTGGATGAAATTCCTATATTATCTCACTCTGCCTGCAACCCACGGACCTGGACTGGGTGCATGCATACCACGTGGGGAATCACTGGGTTTATTGCTAAGTTCAAGAATTTAACATATAAATGATTATCACTGTGTTTGCATTGTCCTCTTAGTATTAGAAAAGCTAGAAAAAATATTTTAATGCTGTAATAATGGCCATTACATTGAGTGTAGTGCCACCATCACCGCCATGCTTGAACTCACCACCTCGCACCACCACTGCCACTGTACTGCTTCAACTCACCACCTCGCACTGCAAGCTCCCTCTTCCACCACTTACACGTTGTTTTTATTTTCCTGCATTAGTAGGTAACACCATAGAAGCAAGCAATAACACCAGGCGAGAAGTAGAACGATGTGAAGCCTTCCTATCCGTTGGACCAATGAGTGCTTCCGAAGTAGGAACCAAGAGATGTTGCTTTTCACAATGTTCCTATTAGATTTCATGATGTGAAGCCTTCATATCCACTGGACCAATAAGTGCTTTTGAACCAGAAACCAGAGACATTGCTTTTCACAATGTTCTTGTTAGCTTTCACGACCTTGGCATGGTCCTTTACTGCAAGCTCCAATAATTTACTTATAGGACAAATTGGCATAGTAAGTAATAGTGAGCTTTCAATTTTTGCTTCTGTAATGCACTATCCTTAACCATTGCTATACAAATTCAAAGTTAGCAGCACCATAGTCATTTCAATGAATATTGAGGTTTTTTTCCTTGGGGAAAAAACAAAAAATAAATAAAGCTAGCAAAAAACAAATCCATGAATTAATTCGATTTGCAGTAGTAACACGCTTTAAATTTTTATTCAGGGTGATTAAAAATTAAATTGTTGAATTCGAATTAGAGAGCATTCATAACATTTACATAACTTTCCTAAGGTAGGGGGAAACAAATCTTGAAAATTTGAGAGAAAATATAAACTCAATTACAGACTACTCCAAGCAAACAGAACGTGCAACTAATATAATACAATAGACTTTCAACATCATTTATAAATCTAACTCGTAGAACCTTTCAACATCTATTTTTCTATTTATGCTTATGAGCTGAAATTTCAAGGGAAGCATTTGCAAGAGAAAAGAGAAATTCTTCACCTTTAGATTCTCATTAACCAGTTCATCCACCTACCTTTTCGAGGTCTCCCACACCTTTAAATTTTCACTCCACTTCGGAATCATCGGCATCGCTTGTGCATAATTATGCTTGGAAGAGGTTCAATCTCTATGTAGCCCCAGGCTGCGACAATAGAGGTCTAGTTTCTGCCTCATTTTCTACATGTATGAAAATATTAGATTAGCCCACTGCTAATTTCTTCGGTGCTCTAACTCTAAAACTAATTCTTGACTAATTAATACGTGCAAGAGATAAGAGTAAAACACATTCTTGGTTTCTAAAGGTGTCGTTCACATTCTAGCCTCTTTGGAGAAGATTCTTAACAAGCTATGATACCATATGCAATCATGCTCCTGCAACACACACCTCGATGCCCACTCTACCTTCGTGGCTTTGCATTTTGTTGGGAAAGCGTTATGCAGCAAATGGGAACTCAGGTCATCAGCTAATAGAAAAAAGGACTGAAACCTGTAATAGAAAAAAAGGATTGGAACCTTTGCAAGGCCACCACGACAAACGTGGGAGACTGAAATTTTGGCATGCTTATCAACTGAAATTGCATTGTCACTGCAAGAATAAGGTTCTCTTCCCTCTGCCTCTTCCAAAGACAGATTGCAAATCAATTCTCTTTCTGGGTCATTGAATACTGTGCCATTGAACACCTGCCCAAAGTTACCTGAACCACAAATGTCAATAGTTATATGCATGCATTCAACAAATGTCTAAGCCTAACTAAAAGGTTTTTAATATACAACACTGGAAAGTATAGCTCTAGTAATTTTGACTGTAGCCCTCTTTTTGAATGTATCTACTCAGAAATCCAGTACGTCGAGACTTAAAATGGTGTCAACTGTGATTATCATGTGCTAGCCCCTAATGAGATGATTTCTATTTTTGGCCCTACTGGGTCATTCAAGCTCCTGAAGGAAAACGGATTTGATCCCTCGACTAGGGTACTCTAAGTGATGGGCAGTAAGAATGTAGAGGGCATGCAAACATTGTACAACTCCACGGAGAAGAAACTGGCAGCCTCGATCCAAGTTTCAATTTTTTGATGAAACATGTCCAAACTAGGAAACCTCAATCCAAATTTCAACTTTTTCGATGAAACATGTCCAATTAGTAAGTAGCATATTAATTGTAAGTACGTAGACATCTTCCTTAAAACAAGTATTAAAATATTATTAAATAATAAATAATAATAATATTAGTATTTTCAAATATGCAGTTTGTTCTTAACCTACGCACACTAAGTAAATTTCTTATAAACTAGGACATTCGTGGACTATATAACATGCTCACAAGGCAGTCAGATCCAGGTGACTATTCTGTATGTTTCATTCCTCCTTTTAATTCAATGGATTATTGGAATGAATACCACATAATCTATTATCTGTACTTGATGATTTTTATTTTTCTTTCTTATTTCTGTTATTCTGCTTATTTATGTTTATCTATTGAAAATTTGATACAGGAATATAACAAGCTCGGGGATCATTATTGACAAATATTGCAACTTTAACTACATTAAATCATGTTAGAATTTTTTTTTGCATGATTCATTATGCAATGAATTAACTAATGCAATTTTTGATGAAAGTAATTATGAACACAAATTGTCACAGTAAAGAAACTCACCCATCCAAAACTAACATGGCAGATGAAGGCGCATTTATTTTTGACAACTTGAAACTCTAAGCTCTTCACTCTAATGCAGGGTCCACCTATGAATAAATTGGCAGCCTTTCATAGCTAATGCACTCTCATACACCTAACGCATTTTAATAATCCACTATTAAAGATATGGTTTTGACTTTTTGTAGCGGATTAGGAGACCATGTTCAATTGCAATTACAAGATCTAACTATAAACAATGTGTCATTATAATATTGAAGAATGCTTTTTCGCCAGACCTAAGATTTACAATTCTTGAGAATGTTTTGAAAATATTTTGTTATTAATCGACTGTGATTAAAATATTATAGTATAATTTTGTTATACTGTTTATTTCCTAACATATTTTTCCTCGGACTATAGATTTGTTTTTCAATTTTTTTAATCCATATAATTACCTCTTATCATAACTATATCATATATTGGAGTTAGAAAAATGTTTCGCATGCAAACATTTTATACAAGGATTTAAGAAATAGAGGAGCTTAACTAGATAATGGAAAGTCAAAGTAATTAAAAAAATTAAATGAAATGCATTAAAGTTGTTAAGCTAATGGACATATTTAAAAATTTAATTAACTAGTCATTAATTTTTGAAAAATAAAAAAATACATATATTAAATATAACTTGTGTAAAACAAAAACACTTGTCGTGCATAAAAGACATAATTTTTTGGTCATAAATAATAAATAACAGATTTGTCAACCCACTACTTCTTGGAAGTCAAACCACTGCTTTTCTATATGTCTCCCACTGCTTCTCTATATGTTTTGGGAGGAAGGGATATGTCCTGGGATAAAGTGATGTTGTACTCAACCATGTACCCAACAAAGATGTACCCAACCATGTATCACACTGCCTCATATTTACCTAAAGATTCATAGGAGTAAGTGGGTGCACCTTGTCTCCTTCAACCCAATGTTTCCTTGTAGTAAGCGGTGTTTGACCGAGCATGTAACCTGGTAGGTGATACCAAACATGTATCATGGGAGTAAGCTAGTAAACGATTTCGACAATGCTTCGTGATAAATGAGGATGTTGCTATTTGAATCATCATTCATATTGCTGATTTCTTCTTTTGGTTGATGTGTCATCGACTTAAAGATTCCCAAAAGAGAGCTCAAGTTCCCCATCCCTACCTTTCACAAACCTAATTTCCATCCAAGTTTTTCCTAGTTCCTTCTTAGTGAAGGTCATGTTTTTATTTAATGCAACTTCTTTGTCTTGAGATAGCATACTTGGTTAGATCTGTATGAATGTTAGCATTTAGAGGGTATTATGCTCTCTTTTAGTGAATTTCGGGCACCAAAAAGGGAATGAAAAATTGAAGCCGTTCTTGTGATATTGAAATTTTGAGAGCTTTAATATGTCAGTTTGAACCATCTACAAATTTTAAATAGTTCTTATGTCTTCTCATACTTGGTGAAGTTTTTCATAAATGCAAATAAATAATTGAATCATTTTGTCTAATTTAGAAGAAAAAAACACTTTTGTTGTGCACAAAAAAAAATCAATTAAACATGAACACACGTTACATAAAAGTTACATATATCATAGTTATGTAAAAGATTAATCTTTACTATTATATATGAACTTTCAGGTATTCATATGCATAGCTTGCAAATAACCACAACTACAATGTGTTTTCTTTTCTTTGATTAGTTATCTATTTTTCAATATATTTTTTTAATTTAAGTTATATATTTATCATTTTATTTTATATATATATATATGAAAAAAAATCCAGATAATATGTGTAGCAAATGACTTAAATAAAAGATTATCAAAATAGATGGAAATGGTTGGATTCACATTAATAAAAGTAACACTCGTATCTACATATTTGATTATAAATACTTCTATAAAAGAAAATTATTCTTATATTATATGTATCTTTTATATATGTGACTATAAGTAGTTATATAAAAAAAAATTATAAGTCTAAAAAAGATGGAAATATTGGCTTAAAGACAAGAGGATCCTACTTTGAACATCAGACACATTGTTACATGAACAAAAAAGAGCCACACTTTAAAGTAAGCTACTTTAGTTGTCCATTAAGAATTACTTAATTATAAAAGTAGGTCCCCTAGCCTTCTTTTGTTGTTGCTTTCAAAAGTGCTAATCACCTTTGGTAGCCACTTGTTGATGCATTGCAACATTTACATTCTAAACTTGTGTCCAAGCCTAATGAAAACCTTAATATTGAAGAAACAATTGACTCTATCATTAGAAAGCATCCACGGACTTAAATCACCATTATTACAAACTTTGATTCAATTGAATCACATGTGTCGTGAAGCCAACAACATGATCATTCATTTGACTTGAGCATGGACTCTAAAAAAACATCTAAAATTGGTCAACTCCTTTATAGCCAGATTGGATCCGTGACTTCAATTGTTTTCAGTGAATTATTTTATGGAATGGGGATTGTTATAAATCTCATTATCATTCTTGCTAGTTTTCTCATAAATAATTTCTCATTCATAATAGTTATGTTTAATTTGATGTATGAATGGTAGGAATAAATTCATTGTTGGTAAATCTCATTCAACAATCAAAGATTAAATTTGCATGCAATCCCCAATGGCTAAGGGAATTGTTAATTGGTATGCTACGTTCAAGTAGAAATATGTGACAGTGATAAGATGCTAATAACACACAGATCCATAGATACAAAAACAATTTCATAATAATGATTGTGGACTTCTTGTTCTATATAAAGACACATTCAACCAAAGAATGATACAATAGTATTGTTACATCTAGAATTCGGGACATCAAAACACACACAAATTTGTAAACATTGTATTTATGCAACATTTACAACCTTGCTTTTATAATAGTGGACTAGTGGCTTGGAGATTTTGGATTAGGTTCCACTTCTATGGCTTTGGGCACATTCTCGTAGGTGGTTGTCAAGGCTCTTTGCAACTATTTCAATCAATGTTAGAATTTTCTTTTCATCCATACCCATTCAAATATTCCTCGTAGATAATGCTTTGTTTAAAAATGCCTTTAAATAAAATTTTCTTGTCAAAGAATTTTCCCTTCAACAATAAATTGTTATTCAATAGTTTGTTCTTTTTATTTTCTTTATATTTTAACCTAGAAAGCAGGGACTAAGCTGCACGCAGCTCTTGTTTTATAATAGACGGATGTTATACATTTCATAGAAATTCATCTACCAAACCAAATCAACAAATATAATTAAATCCTCGATATCGCATATGTCCCTTACATATATCAATTAGCCATTTAAAAAATGGTAGTATTGACTTTTGTTCATGGGAAATAATTTAAAACATGTTTTATAAAAATTGATAGAAACTTATTGACTTTTTTTCATGGGAAATAATTTAAAACATGTTTTATAAAAATTGATAGACACTAAGAAGATAATGTAAAAATTGTAAAAATTCTCTCAACATAACTAGTATTTGTAAAAATAAATTATGTAAAAATTTAAGTTCAGACCATTATAATAAGTTATCCCACAATGGGGCTCCCAAAAACCCCAATTTTTTTTGCAGAGGATCAGGTACAAACCTTAGTTATCGAGGTCGCCGAGAAATTAAATTTCAAGAATGCAATTCCACAATTATCCAACCTTTTTTTTTCACTTAGGAAAAACTCTATACCATTAAAGTATATAAAATTGGTAAAATTACATCCTCTTCAGCATCCTGAAGATATCCCAAAGGATAGAACATCACATACTGGTCCCTCAATGCATCGATAAACCCATACATTCGACAAACTTCAACCATAGGAAGTCCCAAAACCAACAATCTAAACCAAATCCCAAGGGCGACCAATGATGAAATATATAAAAAGAAAGAGATATATAATACTATAGAAGATACAAAAATGGATCAACAAAATGAACAACCATAGGAAGTCCCAAAACCAACAATCTAAACCAAATCCCAAGGGCGACCAATGATGAAATATATAAAAAGAAAGAGATATATAATACTATAGAAGATACAAAAATGGATCAACAAAATGAACAATCACCCAAGAAGCAGCTAACCCGGAAATTTAGGAAGGGATCCAGAGTCCTGTAGTAAATGATATTATTTGAGTTCAAAGAATACACTGCCCTCCCGAGCAAATAGACCCCGCCTGGACATCAAATCTGCCTTAGCATTGTCAACACGAAATATATGGTGAAAACAGATCCCCTGCATATCCAGAAGAAGCCTTCGAATTTGATACATCCAAGGTGATAGCACGATTGCATGAATGTCCCCCATGTGACTGACCCAATTAATGATGATCTTAGAATCCCTGAAGACATGAACCAGTAAGATCTTAAGCTGTTTGGAAAAGTAGAGCACCATCCAAAGTGCAACCAATTATGCCCGGGTGTTGGACCCAATGCCACAATTCATCCACAGAAAATCGCTACAACGATCATCCAATTTAATGACAGCTCCTGCACCGCACTTTGTACGCGAAGACTTGGATGCACCATCAAAACATGCAACAACCCCCGAAAAGGATAGAAGTGCAGGTGTTAATGTAGGTTTATGTGTTATATCAATTGATTTTCCTATTGCTTCACAATACCCCTTCCAGCACATCTATAGGGGAAGGTAAACTTATTTTCAAAGATAAGGAGGTTCCTGGACTTCCAAGTTTGGCTGGGAAAAGAATTTGGGATAGCCGAGATAGCATGATGAAGAGTGTATAAACCATTATAAATTAAATCTTTTGATAGTCTGTAGCAACTGGGGCCGCCAACAATTATCCCTCCTTGCCTCGCCATTGATTGCTTCGCCTGCATGTACCAATGATTCAAACAACACACAAAACAATCAAACAATTGTAACTTTAGTGTTTCAACCCACAAATTTTGGACACTTTCAAAAAAATAACATTTCCAAAAATAATAAAAAGAAAACAAAACGAACTGAGTGAATAGGAATCGTATCTTCGGTTCTCGAATAATAAAACGTTTTGTTTTTGGACCGTTTGAATGAAAAAAATAACCTACACAAACTATGCTATAGTAAATAAAATAATCATTTTTTTTATTATTTAATCTTTTATCAATAGTAAAAATAAAACAATTATTCTAAATGATCACATAATATAAAATTGAAAAAAAATCTAAAACTTTAATTTTTATAAACTTAAACAATATATTTAAATTTAATATAAAAATAAATTTTAAAAATTGAAAAAAAAATCTAAGACTTTAATTTTTGTAAGCTTCAAAAACATATTTAAATTTAACTGTAAAACTTAGAGTCTAATAGCCACCTCTTACACCAGAAAAATAAATCAAACCAACGAAAAAGTCCATAAATTACAAGAAACAAAAAGTTAAAAGCAACAAGGCCACATGGTGGCATAGTCCCTGCCAAATTAGATATAATGGAAAGGTTAGTGACCGCAAATTTCAATCTGAAATTTAGTTGCAAATGTCATATAATAGTAATACATGTAAATGAATATATTAACCCATGTAATAATAGTAATAAATGTAAAAGAACGCAAATCACATCACAGCCGTTGGAGTGAGACAAATCTGGTAGCGTGGCGTTTCAAACAGAGGCATTAACCATTAAACATCATGAAAAGCAACAAAGGTAGTAAATGATGGGAAGAAGCATGCATGGATTAGCAAGGCCCTTTTAAACCGGTTTCCCATCATCATAAGAAAGCATAAGATCACCTTCATATCCATAATCCAGATCCACAGTTGTTTTTTATTCAAAATGATTGATCACCCTCATATCCATAATCCAGATCCACAGTTGTTTTTTATTCAAAATGAGTGATTATATTATGTTGTTACATAATTCATGGATTTAGAAAAACAATAAACATATAATTTTATTCACACAGAATAAAATAAATTTAAAGTTAATCTTGAATTATTTTACTAAATGGATAAAATATGTTGCAGTTCTGTATGTTAAAAATAGTTTTTATTAAATGGATAAATGTTGTAGTTTATATGTTATAAATATAAAGGTACATTAATAATTATGTAAGAGTCTCATAATAAGGCCGTTTCCAGAACGTGACCAATGTAAAGGATAATTATATAATAAAAAATATTTTACCAAAGAGAAATAAAAAGTAATTAAAAAGAGAAATAAAAGATAATTTATAAAAGAAAAATAGACTTAGCGTGTTTCCTGTGAATGCCATTACATAGATTTAGCATGATGGCCATGATTGATTCAAAATTCTGCCATTACATAGACTTAGCATGATGGCAATGATTGATTCAAAATTCTTTGAGTTTCAATTTGAAAATACTCAAACTTCGATTCTCAGATCATAAGATATATGATATTATCCATTATAAAACTAACACATCACTTTTAACATCATATTTCATCAATCAAGCAACATAAAACAAAACGTCCCAGTAATTAATTTTTGGACTGTTATTGGGAATTCCAAAATCTCAGGACGTTAGAGTAAGTAATGAATTTTGGACTGTTATCTAAGAACCTAATGGCTAACACTACAATATCATTCTGGATTTGCAGATTTGAAACGAACTTATGAAAAATAGTTGACTCAACAAATAAGAGGATCTTGTTGCAGAAAATGAGCTCGATATTTAAAATAATTGCCATAGGTTAGTAATATGATTTTAAGTTTAACCAGAACAATAACCATAGAATGAATAAGCAAGTGCGTATCTCTATGCGAAAGAGAATTGAGCTAAAAACAATAACAATTGTAGAAGCCGAATAACATCATAAGCTAAGTATATGATGAAAACGAATAAGGGCATTTTAACCAGGTCAAAATTTACCCTATCTAGAGTAATGAATAATTAAAAAAACATAATACATAATATAAAAAAACTTGGAGATTACGTGTTGGATCGCTTTCTTTTTATTTGCTTTGCAACTAGAAAAGCAATGAATAATATTTTTTATGCTATAATCTATATACTAAACAACTAGCAAACAGAACAACTCGTAACCAGATGAGCAATCAATCAATAATGTATATAGCACGTAAACAGATGGCGAGAATGGATCTAACGCTTGGACATATATTGGATGGATTAAAAAAAAAGACAATTGCATACTCCACCATACAGCGACACATATTCTGCTTTGTCTTTAAAAGAGCCAGCGGTCGAATCATTGATCTTCCCAACAGATGGCAGACACCAGCAATAGCCAGTGATGTATGCCGTAGTGACTACCTTTTCCCGTCATTGATATATATTAATGGGAGGCCTAGCTGGTGAACTGGTTTTTTTCTTGCATTTTCATTCTGAAAGAAAGCTGAACTTGGCCAGGAAGCCAAGGACAATCCACGATCGCTGGTATAAAGTAAGGAATATGTCTAGCTTCTTGCCTGCATTCTATGGCGTTGCAATACTCCATAATGATTTTTATATAGATTTTGGCAACATTTTTGTGGAAAAACATATAAGCAGGGGAGGACTTGTGAGCATGGAGGGATTCTGCATGGACCATCAGCGTCATCTGCAAAAATGTATTATCATATATTTTCAACAGGTAAGAACATTGCTCATTGAATCAATTATAATATATCATCTTCAAACATTTCTCTCAAAGGATACAATCCATTGTTCTCAAAGCCAAAATCTCTGCATCAACGACAACATTCAACACCAATAGAGATGCACAACCTAGCCAATTACTTGTGATGCCTTCATGGTCTCAATCACCTGCAAAACCCTACACAGGAGTCAAGCTTGTCACTGCATTTCCTTGCAATACCCACATGGGTTTGCCTACCATAAATGTCTCGTACGTCCTTTCAGAGTCATTCAATAGAGTCCCTTTGGCATTCATTGATCAAACAGAGATAACCCACTGGATAAATTCATGTCTATCGGCCTTAGCTACGTCCTACCTTGCAAGGCCAAATGTCCATGTTCTTGCCATGGTGGGTTCTAGTCAGCTTGCCCCTTATTTGATAAGGGCGCCTATAATTTGGAATAGAACTCCCGCTAAAGCCCAAACCCTGGCTGAAAAAATCAGAGGGGTTGGGTTCTATCGAAATTCTATGGGAAATTAGTTGTGATATATTTAACTGCATTGGTTTGGGGAATGCAGGCGCATACAGACCTACATAGAGAAGCTATGGAAGAAGAAGCAATCCATGACTCAGTTTCTGGAATTTGTTTGAAAAAACGTATGGGCAGAATGCTTGCATATGTCTTCCATCTGTCATATTGACATGCTGCTTCATCTCTATACTGTAGGTGTTGGGGCTTTGGTAATGGCCTTTTCATATTTACAATGCACAAAAACTTTCATATTTATTGTATTCCTCTTCATACTGCAGGTGTTGGGGTTTTCATATTTACATTGCACAAAAGACTTTCATATTCATTGTATGGCCATGCAATTATATTATAATTGTTAATAATTGTTTGACTAATAGATTTTTATGGGAGAAAAACTGCAAGCCAGCAGAGCGTGTTCATATGGGAACGCATATCAAGTTTGATTTTGAAATAAGCAGATTCCATTGTGAGGCTAATCATTATTCGACCTAATGCTCTGCAAAATAAACATAATATAGTAGGGCAGATGTTCATTTAGGGGAACTGAGAACACATTGCAAGCTGCAAATAAGAAACTTGAAAAGAATGGCTAAGGAATCAAACTGGTAAATTCGATTTCTTTGAAAGTTGAAAAGAATTACTGGTAAATTTGATTTCTTTGAAAGTTGAAAAGAATTACTGCATGGTTAGGTTAACACAGAACAACGACTTATTATTCAGTTAAATTGTTTCTCAGTTCATGGCTTCTGCTCAGACTCGCATGCATCTCTACGGTTTAATTTAAATTGTCATTTTTAATATGGATATGCAATCTTATTATTAAATGGGGTATATATTATTATTAAAAGAAAATGGGCACTACCCTGTTTCTTTTAGTGGCAAGGACGAAGGAGAAGAGGGTAAACCACCTTTAAAAGGGAACACGAAGGCGAGCGGACCACAACAGGGAAGCATAGCCTGTAGTTTGACGGCATCGTCGAGGACCTTACTCTACACGTAGTCTTATGTTATGTTCAATCCATAGAAATAAAAAAACAGAAACTATAATGGCTTTGATACTTGCTTTGATTCTGGTATTCAACACCACGAAAGCTGAAGCTAAGCTGTTGGGAGATCCTGAGGTGAACTGCATGAGGTGTAACTGCGGACTTAAGTTTCACTGCATCAGGTGAATTACTCACTGTTTGTCACCGTGGGATTTCGATAAACTGTGGGCTTTCAGTTCTTAATGTCCCTACGTCTTTCTTGTTGGCCGAATCGATCAATTCTATACAGGTCAATTAGATCTGAGCTATATATGCAGATCATTATTGTAAATGCAGTTGCAAGGCAATATGCAAGTGCAAAGTAGAAACCGAATTTGGTACCTGAATATTGTGCAAATCTGTAAGGTCAGTTGCTCCACTGCAAACTACCAGAATGCTCCATCAAATTGTCCCAAGGCTCTTGAAGGCTTGATGAAGACCAACTTGATGAAGGCCAAAGCTCTTGAAGGCTTCACTTGATGAAGATGAAGACTGGACTTAAAAGACAAGAATAGGAAGAACAAGCCTAAGAGAAAACCTATAACAAAAGCGAAAGAACAAAAGAACAAAGAGGAAACCTATAACAAAAGTTCTAAAGAACAAAAGAACAAAGTGCATGCCACCGCTTTAACAAAACGACATGCCACCGCCACCGCTTGATAGAATTAATGGTGCAGTAAATGTGGCTATTTCGATAAGTGATACCATTAATGGTATCATTAATGACTATTTTGTATATATTAATGACTCTTTCATTGTATAGGGTGTGTTTGAAACTTTTCCTAATAAAGCAGGAGGCCGGCAATAACGGATGAAAGTTTCATCCAATAAAATTCGAGTTAAATAATATTCAATGAATTAATTAATAGATAAATTAAAAAGCTATGTCAAAAAGTTTGGGATATATGCATAAATATGCAAGTCAAAGACAAATTAATAAAAAGTCAAAGCCAATCGAAAACAATAGATACCCTGGTCTTCGGCAGGGACTAATATCTCCTTTTGTAAATGACGACGAACAAAAAGGAAAACTAGTGACAACTTTGGCAAGATAATTTGGAAACCCAACTCAAACACCTCTTTGCATGCAGGCTGCAGCTATAACTTCCTTCGTATATTTTACCATAAAATCTACTTCCATCGTATATTTTACCATACAAAACCTACTCGGCGATATGGTTGTATACTCTATGTATAAATATAATATTGCAATTTGCAGATACCTTTTCTTATTCCCAAAGAACCCAAACGTGAACGTGGCTTAGTGGTTTATATGTTCACTTGTATCAACATTGATATGGGAAAAAGAAGAGAGAAAGTTCTGAAAATGGGGAAAAGCCGACTACGATCCAACCATGTGTTACGTAGTACTAAACCTCTCTTTCTAGTTGATGCCTTGGCATCATGGAACTATAATTGAATGGAATTCAGGTGGCCCCCTATTCATCCCCTCTAAATCAGTTCATTAAAGGCATTAATGTTCTAATTTGTATGTTTCCGGGTGCGGTGAAATATGGGAAAAACATAGATAAATGGGCTAATGTCAAATTCAATATTCATTCTAGTTTAGTAAGGTTGGGACAGATCTTCTTAGTAACAAAGGAAGACATTAAGAAAAAACTATAGTTACTTCAGACAAGATCAAAATTTACAAATCTTGTGTGGCAGAAGTTAGAAGAATAGAATAGTGACTTTTGTAAATCTTATTATACAATATTTTTGCACGAGACTATCTAGATTATCTTCTATGTGGTCAGCATAAGCTATGGGTGACCAAGAAACTTGTGGAGCTTATAAAATTTGACCACGGATATAAAACCAAAACTTGAAGTCATGCCATTTACGTTAGAAAGTACAACAACAAATGCAAGAGAAAGGTTGACAGTTTGAAATGAAAGAAAACAAATGGTTAGAGGGAAGAGATAAAGCTAGTGTTACCCTTTTAGGGAGTTTGAACTATGAAAAGACACCTGCAAGCATATACGAGAAGTTGAAGCAATTTGAGAGAATTTAAAGGCGTTCATATGAGGCCCATGAACAGGGTGAAACTATGGATTAGGGCGGCATCCAAACACATAATGCACACAGATTAAATGATGAAACTTCACAATTATAAGTTGTAGAGAGGTGACTTCCTCCAATTATGTCTTTATTTGCATGAGAAAATGGTTAATAGTCTCAGTGGAAAGAAAATTAACAATGGTGGTTGTCACCACCTTCTTAGGCTGAAGGGAGAGCAGCGGGTTGTAGCTTCAATATCGGGGCTGTCGCATCTTGTCATCCATAGTCTATTTCTGCTGGAGGTCAATGATGGTGAGCATGAGTGCCTTCGCCACCTGGGGAGGAGTGGATTTTCAAATCCATTACTTTCTAGATACTCAACAAGGATGACTGCGGGGTTGCTTGATCAAGGCCATAACATTTATGCAGTGTGCCTACCTAAGTTCCGGAGAGTATCGAGTGCATCAATTGTCATAATTCTTAATTCTTATTATGTGGTAATGCACCTAACTACCATCCATAGGTTAGTAGCTAGGTGACTTGATTAACAAAGCATCTAAACTATAGTAAAAAAATATCATATTTTTTTAATGGTTTAATCCGTCAGCAATGATTAAAAAAAAGGAGATTTAACCAATCAAGAGTTACATAATTCATATTTAAAAGTTTCTATTAAATCAATATTTTTATAAAATTTTATAGAAAATAAAAGTTATTTATAAATTTTTGTATACAGTTCAAATTAATACACAAAATAGTAACATATAGTCTTTGTCTATAATAGGGACTAATAATTATTTAATATTTAATAGAAATATTATATAACAAGAGCCACATGGTGGTAATGTTTCGGACATTGCCATTGCCACATGCTTTTGCAATTTTGATATGATAAAATTATTTTGGTAAATGGTTTAAGCTATTTTGATATGATCTTGTATGCATAACTTAGGAGTCACGCCATTAATTGAAATAGAATCCCTGTCAACGTGCTATTCAAAATAAATTTTAATTTGATTGCTTATTTCAATAGCTAGGACTCAACTAGTACTTAGATTCACCCATAACAATAGATGTAAATGGATACACTACTATTGGATGCCTCTTTATACACTCTTAATGTTATATTTTCTTTTGTGCATGTTTCCTTTGAGGTTTAATGGATGTCATGGTCACATGTTTTCACCGTGATAAGAAAAGTTTTGTGGTCGATGCTATTCATGAAACACAAAACTATGTTTGTTGTCGAGAATTACTAGCACCTAAGTACATATACGCGTTAAAATTAACGTAGAAAGAGAGTTAATTTTTCTTTTATCCTTACTCGGTGTAGATACTTAATGTCAACATTTAAATAAGTATAAAATGTATATTCCCAGCCCAAATAGTTATTATTAAAAGTATGATAAACATTTTAAGAAAAATTAATATTTTTCCATTTGCAAATTGCTCAAACGTTGGTAATGGTGGATAAGAAGTTGGTAGAAAATGAACTCGAATTTAGTTGTGGTAATGGTGGATAAGAATTTGAAACTAGCAATTACTTTTTTTCCTACACGAGAGTGGCTATGTTTTTGGTGAGGTCTTCCACAAGGGTTGAACTCTTTAGTGTGAAGTTGTATGTGGTTGCATAGGTTGAAGATTCTCATGATGTTGATCCTCTGAAATATGCAACCTTCAACAAGCACATCCTCTTTTGATCTCCAGATCCACTTCTTCCATTCATTTTTGTTGGTGTTTTTACTCTTCGTTACTTCTTTAGTGAAGGGATTTGCAGATGCCCTGAATCTATTTCCTTGACTCAAGATCGTGGGTTTTGCACTTCCACCGATGGCATGGAAGTATCCAAATCGGAACCTATGTTCATTTAATGTATAATTTAATCTCTAAATAACAATCACCAGCAATCACCTCACCAGGTTGTGGGCTTGTCAATGATTGGAGTACATGCATCGGCCCATAGTCACGCTTGTACTCCAACCTTATATTAGCTAGTTCATTACCCTCTAAAACAAAGATGGGTAAACTCTGCATATAAAAACCATAATAATGTCAACTTAAAGAAAATACTCATAACATGGATACTACAACTCAAAATAGAAAACATTTCCACTCCCAAAATATTTCTAGCAAATTATTGATCCATGTTTATGTTCAAAAACATGGCACACAACCAGTTCATTCAAACATGCAAGCTCTCTTACTCCGACACTGGATTTGCTAACTATACCAAGAGTCATGTGTTTGTGTATTGGTTAAGGACACAATTTACGGTTCCATAGCTCCGAGTTGGTCAATGTGTAATTAAAATCATGAATTCCCCAAAAGTCAACAATTTATTCTCAAACTTGCATATTATTTTACTTCTCTCTATTCCAAACAGTTGACGTAACAACATAACGCTATGACATTTAATAAAATGGATTTAGCTGATTGCCCAAGTAAAATAATATTTATGAACTATCTTGTTTATCACTAAAACCTTATAAAGCCTTGGACAAACCAAGTATGTAGTTTCCAGCATTCATTCAAAAGGAAATGGAAGTCAGATATCATATAACGAAGGAAAGTAAACAACAAGGGCTTATAAAATAACAATTTTATGTTGAATCAAGATGCCTAGTGAAAGTGACATTTCTTTTGTATGTATGTGTAGCATTTGGTGCAACAAGGATTTAAATTTTGATTGAAGGGTAGAATTGGAGGTACTAAATTAATAAATACTGAAACATGTGTATATTCTAGACCACCATCTATGTTAAAGAAAATATTGAAGACATAAATTCAATAATTGTCGTGCACACTTTTCCTGACCACCACCTTCACCTTTTGTGGCACTACTATTCATATATATGTATACATTCATCCTAGTGTGTCTAGGGTTTAGATTGCAACTACTTTATGTTTTTCTTGCAAACCACAAAGGGATTATGAACATATCTAAGAGGGAAAACTTTTCCAATTAATGGACTGCTGACCATACACCTATATGGACTCCTCTCCTCTTAATCATCCTATATAAATGCCCAATAGTACACCGGTTTCTTCTTATGATGATGAGATACATTTTTATATATTCGAAGTCATTTTGCATCGATTGTCCACTTTTGAGTCCTTGTTTGGACATCTATCAAGGTTCAATATTCAACATCGACTTATACTTCAGTGGTTTGGAACATATGATGTATCATCCATGGCCTAACTTAAAGCTAATTTAGATCCATAATCTACAAACTGCATCACATCTACGAATCTCATATTTTCTAGAGCAATAGAACATCCAGCTGATGATCTCAAAGATATATGATGAATGTTAAACATGTCGAGAATCCCACTCCCCATGGAGTTGTTATCAAGATTCTCTATGAAGTCTATAGTCCTAGGAGGATTCCCAAGCTGCAGGTGATCCAGTGAATATTAAATACATGCTAGTGGTAACAATGTTGGCACCTGCTACAAATCAAAACAAATCAGCGCCTAAGTTTTAAAACAATATATAACAAATGATACAAGTTAAATCCCTATAATTAAGAACTTTGGGCACCAGATTATTCGATTTCAACCATGCCATCCATAATATAATCGGCATTGAATATCAATAGCAGATTCTATGAAACAAAATACAGTTTCTTGTTCAATTATGCTCTGATCCTACCAATTCTAAGAAGCCAGATGTAAACCCTAAATTTTATCTCTCGGTGCATCCTGGAAGGAAAACAATATTCCAAACTATGACAATTCTCAATATATTAACTGCAGAAGTATACCGACAATGATTATAGATAAATAAATTTCACAGAAAAACTATAAGGAGTATAGCAAATTCTATTCTTATTATATGCTCATAGAGAATCTCAAACCGTGAGTCAAAATTAACAAAAAACCCATATCAATAAACATACCGAAGTTCCTTCTTCCTTCTCCATAGGGTTAAGAAACCTAAAATTGACCATAAAATGACTCATGCCAAATCTTATTTGCTTTCAGAGATCACCACCACCTGCAAATAGGCTTCAAATACTAAAATTAGTACGATAAATCCAAGATTCATTCATACTTAAAACTACAAAAGAATTCCCATAAACAAAAAAAAATGAAACACAACACACATAGAGATATAGCAAAACTGGGATTTGCGATAGAAGCCACCGTTGTTTCAATTTTTGGCAGATATAAACATAGATTTTTCAGGCTTAGTGAACACAATATTCATGATCTATCATCTAGAAATAATAAGCATACATCCAGTATGGAAGTTGTGACCATAAAAGCACATACCTAATTGTGAGGATTCCACAAATATTAGGGCCAACAACCTTCTCATAGACCAAATATATTCAATTGTTGCATGGAAAGAGTTAAACCTAGATTGCTTCTCTCAACAAAATGAAGGCATGATCCCATGCCAGGTTATAGAAATAAAATAGATTCTCTATTGCGAAAACAAACACTGTTGCACATGTCTAGGTAGTTATACAGGAAAAAACCATGGATTACAAGTTTTAAAATACCAAAAGCTAGTTGATGTAATGAAGGGCGGATGAGAACCCACTTTTTCCATATTTATGTGCTAGTGTGTTTGTGTTTCATTAATGATGTTGTTGGTTTATATGTTTTAAAAATTGAAAAAAAAATAATTATTTTGTATTTTTTAATGCTTGTCATGTTCTACCTAAATTTTTCATCAATGTTGCTCACAAAAGTTGTATTCAGGACCCTTCTAATTTTATGCGCATGTTGATTTTTTCAACAATTATAAAACTGATCTGACACCTTTATATCCTCCTCCATTGTTTATGAAAAAATCCTTGGGAATGGTTTGGAAATTCATATCGAACATTAGTATTGTCATATCTTTCCGACATTAACCTTTTTCGGTCCCTAGCTTTAACTGTCTTGTAACTCCTGCTTGCAAACAAGTAGTTCTGGGATCATTGCAACACTTCATTTTCTCCAAATTTGTAATTGAAATTGCATCCTGTCTATGTTATGTGACTCATGTCACAAGGCTTCCATGACATGCATAAACCAGTAAAAGGTTTCACTAATCAAGTGTTTCTTTGCTTCTAGAAAATCTATTGTTCCCAGACACAACTCATGGATATAGTTATTCGAGATCATGCTCCATCTCAAAAGCATTCAGAAATATAACATTGTATCTATGAAAAAGGGACCAATACCAAAAATCAAACTACAAAAATCATTTTAGATACGTACAAAAACATGGCAACCTGAATTATCAACCGACGGGTCTTTCTCAACGTACAATTTTGTGTTTATTACTTTACTTATCAACAAACTATCAAATCAATGGAAACATAGTTCTTAGCAACAAAACATCCTTAAAAGTTAAAAAAATCTATGCACTTCCTCAAAAGTAAAATCACGCAATGAGATATGACTTACTCCAATTTCAATCCCTATGATCCATTGCTCTTCCAAGCATATTGATCTATGTGCACTATCAAAGTTTTAGAGGGACCCATAGCATGTGCTACCTCCATCCTCAAATGGGAAAGGGAGGAGAATTCTAAACAAGGTGTACAACATAAACAAATTATGAGCAACTAACTTGAGAGCATTTCTGGATTTAGTAACAAAATCTAGTAATTCTTTCTCAATTAGCCATACCATGGTCTTTTATGTCTTTAGTAAATTCTTCATCAATTCTCAAATACCCGCAAATGTTGAATTCCGTAATGGTCGACAGATTCCCCAAAGCTAGAGGCAATGGAGCCATAGTTCCCCCACAATTTACAGTAGGGAAAAGGTGGCAATGTAGAATTTAAACGGTGTATATAAAATTTTAGTCAAAATTTTAATAGAAACACAACTTCAATCTTAAACAATTTGCTTCATTTGACATGAAAATGTTAACATTCTTCTATTTTTCTAAATTAGTATTTTTATTTCTTAGCACCACTACTAATAGTCATAGTTAAAGTAGCTTCGACACACAAAATTCCTAAAAGTAACTAGACTGGATAATGATTACCATCTCTAGAACAATACTGGATAATGATTACCATTCTATAGAACAAGACCATATAATAGCAAAAAACTGAAAACTGAAAATTGAGTGAGACGGATGGAATACATACGATTTGCGCAAACACCAAACAAACTTTATGTATGTATCTGATGACAAACCTTTACAGAATTCCAACTTAAAACCAAATATCTAAAACTGCTCCGAGGTTTGAGGAGACAAATTTCTTAATTCTAATATTGAAACCACTTTTGATGCAGTATTAACATTGTGAGATCAAATAATATGTAAGTTACATTGTGGTTTCTCATAATTATCTATGAACTTTCTAAATCTAAATGTGGCTTCATGCTTATCAAGCACCCACTTGCGCCTATAAGCACCCACTTGCGCCTGATGGACTGTAAAGTCCGTACTGAATTTTTTTATCATCTAATTCTAAACTCTAAAGTTCTAAACTTACTTACAATTTAAATCACACCACATAAAAACATTAGATATTATTGCTTACAAGTAACCAACTGGTCTTCTTTCGTCCAATTCAAACAAGAGTCAATGCTCTTCACATCAATTCTTACTGGTAGCTCCCCTTTTTAAGCTCCACTATGTTGTCCACGGGCATCACCATTGTTTCCTTCACTAGATGATGTGGCATAGGCAGTTGTTCAAGTAATCATGTAGTAAGTGCGTATTTGAACCAACCCTCAGCCATCAATCCTCTTTTGAGCGAATGACGTAATTCCATAACTTATTTATAACTGGGGTTTCATATCCGTGAGAATAAATTAAAAGGTCGGTGTTAACTGAAACAACAGGGGCACATAATAGTCCACTCAGTAGTTAGTGTGAGGGTCTGAAGTAAATACTTTAGTTTGTGCTTGAACGGGGTGTGAAAGAAACCACTTGGTTATCATTCTTTATCCGATTGGTGCTTTCTAGCTGAGTTTTGGCAGAGAAGCATATTCAAATTTTGATTATATATTAGCTTTCTAGCTGAGTTTTTGGCAGAGAAGCATATTCAAATTTTGATTATATATTAGCTTTCTAGCTGAGTTCTTGGCAGAGAAGCATATTCAAATTTGAATATTTCTAGCTGAGTTTTTGGCAGAGAAGCATATTCAAATTTGAATATGCTTCTCTGCCAAGAACTCAGCTAGAAAGCTAGCTAATATATAATCAAAATTTGAATATGCTTCTCTGCCAAAAACTCAGCTAGAAAGCACCAATCGGATAAGAATGATAACCAAGTGGTTTCTTTCACCTAATATATATATATATATCCAAACCATTAAACATCAAATGCAAAGTTTTTAGCATTGCAAGGGTGAATATAGAAAAATAGCATAGTCAAATACATATATGAAGTAAATACATTAACGTTGAGGCTCTAAATGGCATACCCAGTCCAAAAATAAGCATACTAGTTTACAATCAAATCAAACTACATAATCACCGAAGTCTAGATCCTCTACACTCTCTGCATGAGCATGCTCGACCTCTTTACTCAGTACTCTCAAAAATCCAACATCAATGTCCATATCCTGTTGTGGCAGTGGAAGCAACTACATGTTAGCCAAGACAAGTTTATTCACAATAGAAGGGGGGCATCATTAAATAGATCAAACTAGGTTTTGAGGGTGGTTGTAGATTTTAGATTTTGGAGTTTTTAATTTTATTTTTATTTTCGGATTTTCATGGGGAAGATGAGCACCAATATAAAACTGATCAAACAAGTCAACTCTGACCAGTTTTGTTGGTTCCAGTTCAGTTATGATAATATTGAACTAGATATACTATTACAAATCTTCCTTTTAAAATATACATTATATAAATGGTTTCATCTCCACCACAATCACATCAAGCCGGTATAGTAGAGCCAAGTGTTTATATAAATTTTCAAATTTCTAGCAGCTAACCTGAAAAATAACAGAGAACCTAATAATATAGGGTTGTAGGTATCATACATCTATAAATTCTATTTGCTATTCAATGCTATTCAAAAAAGGCTATCATTTCTGCTATTTTGTGGTTTCTTACAAGTAAGACAGATACATCAATGTCCATCTCTTTCACTTGCATTTGCAGCTCATGACATAAACATCAGCTACAATGGATGTTTTACCCAACTGCATATGAAATATATGTTACATATACTATAAAATATCTAAAGAATTTTATAAACATAGGAGCAACAATCACATACACAGGCTTGAATCACCTTGCTGATCTTGGAAACAAATTGCCGCAAAGAGAAGACTTACTTGTTCAATTTAATTTTCCAATTGCACTTGATTTGCAATCTCTAAGTTCCCCAAGGAATCTTTGAAGAGTTTGCCTGAGTTCCTTTGTTAGCATTGTTGCTCATATTCATCTCTGCGCATCTTAGGAAGCCCTGAAAAGTGGGGAAAGCATCAAAAGCACATGCCTTGAATGAACAAAAACAGCTCCGCCAAGCAAACGCGTGGATAAGAAGCCCATTTGGGCTTATTTTGCCGAGCTTAAAGTCATCTTAACAAAATTACATGTTATATCAATCTCATTAAAGGATAGTCATAACTCGAGTATTATGTCATGTTATATCTTTATCTTTGTTTCTGGAACAGAAATGGGATATCTCTGTTTCAATAGGAAGGATATGCACTCCCTGAAGCTGTGTCGGGGTTTCACCTTTTTCTATTCTCTACAGAAGTTCTTTTATTACAACTTTGGGCTCTTTCTCCCCTACGAGAACCAGAGTCTTCTTCTTAACCTTTACAAGGATTTCTACGAGTCTTCTAATCTCATCATTTCTATTGTCGTGGCATCAACACCAAACTTGAGAGCATTTCTGGAGTTAGTAAAAAAATCCAATAATTCTTTCTCAATCAGCCATACCAAGCTCTTTTAGGTCTCCAGTAAATTATTCATCAGTTCTCAAACACCGCACATGTTGCATTCTGTAATGGTCGACAGATTCGCCAAAGCTAGAGGCAATGGAGCCATAGTTCCCCAACAATTTACAACAGGGCAAAGGTATTTCACAAAGAAATATGCACAACGAAAATCATCGTTTGCCTCATTCGCATTTTCTCCACTTGTACCTGCTTCCTGCATTTCTGTTTCATCTTCTTCCATCTCATTGTTTGGGACAATGTATTCTTCATCCATGCTGTATTTTTCACTCTAGGATTCCCCAATCCTGCAACGGTCACACTTGCAAGAAAACCCATAGTCTTCTAATGGTGTACTCACATGAACGACTTCCACAATTGTCCATGTAACAACAACAACCACACGTTCAGTATAATGGCCCCGAGCAACGATTCGATCGAAAAGCTCCCCACCCTCGTAGAGTTCCATCAACTAATGAACGACATTGTTCTTCAGGCTCACCATGTTATTATTCTTGGGCAAATGCTTCATAATAGCCACTTCCTGCCGCACATCTTCTATGTCGACCGCAGTCTCGAGCTTCTGTTTAGAAATAGAAGTATAAGCCAGCAATTCCCGAGACTCTCTATCAGTTCACAAGTAATTCCCAAACTCCAGTCTTCCGAGCTCTCTGTCCAACAAATATCTCTGCTCGATGCTCTACTCAAGGCACCCCTTGAGGATATGAATCTTGACAACATCTCCTCCTACATTATCCCTTTTACAGCCATTTGGACCCACGGGGATAGATTTAACACTTTTCTTATTCCCCTCTACAGATCTACAGCAGTTCCCCATGGATGCAGAGATGCACTTCTGCTTTTATTTCGCAGTATGCAGGTCCGGAGCTCGAAGCTCACCGGTTCACGTCTGTGCGATTCATGATGCCTGAGCAGGGCAGTCATTCAACTACCCACCTGTGTGATTCACGATGGTTGAGCAGGGCAGTCATTCAACTACCCACCATGGCGCAGAGAACGAAGAAAAAAATACCTGTAGAAATCAAAGGGGAACATGTGGACTAGAAATGAGGTGTAACTGTCATGGGAAGATGAAGAGGATCAGTAATTCCTCAGGGTGGAGGGGCAGAGCATTTAATGGAGGGTGGTGTGATTTCTGAACCTTATCTGTGTGATTTCTGAACCTTATCTGTCTTCTGCACATGACGTGATGTCAACAACACGCCAGCCCCTTCTTGGAAACGGAAAACGAGGACATCACATCCTCCAACCAATAAATTTTTTAAAATTTCTATTTAATATAATACAATTTACACTATAATCAAACTATAGCCATAATAAAAAGTTATAGCTTGTAGACCTGAATTAAGAGGGACTTGGCGAAATATATCCATCCCCGATTCCCCTGTCGAGGACATAATAAATGGAGATTAGTGCTCTATTTTGTAGATCGAAACAAGTTGGACGAGGGTTTCACGGCGATGGCGATGGAGACGGTGAAAATTACAGGCTAGGGTTTTATCAATCGTTGCGGTTAACACTCGATGCTTCACGGGGCTCTTGAGTTAGAATTAGACCGCCGCAGATGGGCATGGAACGCCGTTTACCGTGGATATAACTGCCTCAGTTTCGGGAACAATAACACGTTTCTCGACGGTTATGCCTGGCTGCTCTGGTAAATCTCCGGGTAAGTTAAACTGTTTTATGCAGTGGTAAAACACATGGTTTGGTAGGCAAACCCTCTGATATTGGTAATATTCGCCGGCATTCGTTGTGGGGTTTCACAATTTTAAGCTGTGTGGTGCCAGAATTGGGGCTTTTCCGGTCCGGCTTGTTAGGAATAGTCAGCAATCAAACACGGTGTGGTCCAACATTTCCACAAGTTATCATTCTCTATCTTTTGGCTGTCTGTGGTTCCGGCATATCATTACATCCTCTTGTCAGGTTTTTTCGGGGATTATCCACCGATAAAGGCTCATATTTGCACCGGAATACAGGGTTTGTGAACGTACTGTTGCAATAATGGAAGATATCGGGCCGGGAACTTTTCCAAATACTGAAAACGACTTGGATGTGTCGGACTCCCAGCTCGAGGCGGCTGGACTGTTCATGCCGGATGCATTCTTCAAGAACCAGTTGGGGGAGTTGAGAGCGTCAATCCCCAACGGTCGACAGGTGGCGACACATGGGAAGGCATATAAACGACACCTGGACGGGGGAAAGACACCTGGGGATGCTTCGGGCTCAGACCCATCGGTCGGCAATACAAGATTTCGTCCGGGTCGTGGCGGGGGTGGGAAACTTGGGTCATCTTCCCGCGCAAATGGAAGGAGTTTGGGCAAATACTTTAGCAGGCCCGGGGAAGCCTGGATGACAGTCGGTAGAGACATTGGCCTTGAGGAGATTGTCGAATACAACATGACAGTGCTCGTTGGAAAATTCTCCTATCATGCCATGAACCGGCGGAATGTAGTTAAGTGGGTTGAGGAGTTGTGGAACCCCATATTAGACTACACACCACAGGTATTTGCTATGGCATGTGGGTGGTATGGATTTAAATTTCGGGAGGAGGCTCACTGCACTCGCATTTTGGAGGGTTTGTGGCTCTATGGAACGGGAAGCTTGATGCTTCAAAAATGGCAGACGAATTTTAACCCTGAATTGGCGACAGTGCGCTTGAGGCACCTTTGGGTGCTTTTGCCTGGACTTCCACTGGCCTTGTGGAACCGCGGGGCCTTTGAGGCCATTGGAAACCGCCTTGGGAGGTTCTTGCATGTGGAGGAGGATCACCTCAACGGATTTGATAGACGGATGGGGCGCGTGCTGGTTGAGGTGGATATATCTATTGGTCTAATTGATGTGTTACACATTAATTGGCGGGGTCGTCAGCTGACACAGATTATTGACTACTGGGGCATTCCATTCCGCTGCTCAAACTATAAAGCGGTGGGTCACCTGTGGCGACAGTGCACGGCTCCAGCGTCTTCTGGCCGAAACACGGATGGGGGTCCAATGTGGTCGTCCGATGATAGCAGTGATCTCGAAATGGATGGTTCGGGTGCTCTTGACGGCTTCTCCAACCGGGTACTCAACCCACTTGCTCCAGACTCGACGATATTCCGTAAGTTGGAACTACAGGACCCCATATTTTTCCATTCATTAAATGAGTTGGATATATCCTTTATTAATTCATTAGATTTGAACAATGGAAACAATGGCAATTATATGAGTCGCATTCATAACATAGATTCCAATTCATCTCGGACGGGAAAGACATTAAATGAAAACTCTGAAAATGATGACCCGGCGTCTGAGACTGAACTATTGATCAAGATGAATAACATGTGCCCGGTGAATAACTTACTGAACACTTTGGTTCCCAATTCTACTACTATTCCTGAAGCCCCGGGGATAAATGCACTCGACGACTCTGAGACATCCTTCCCAGCCCGGGATGCTGTAAAACTCTGTGAGGATACGGTGGAATGTACAGATATGAACCCATGTGCCAATGAGACTGGGGGTTCGGAGACCAGTGGTCTGTTGCCGGTGAAGATGCCTGTGAAGGAGGGCCACAATGTGGATATCAATAAACCTGCAGAGTCAGGTGGAAATCAGTTTCTCATACCATCATACTCAGATATGGTAAAGAAATCGGCCATCCCTACATATTTCCGGAATCGGGTGGTGGTTAATGAAGAGACATCAGCTGATGGTTTGCGGGAACCCTTAGATTTAAAGGCTCCTAACCTAGATGTGGGGGTTGGTAACATTGAAACTGTAAACTTGCCCGACACATCTGGTGACATATGCACTCATAAGGGGGCACATAGGGGTGGCCTTGCCCAAGAATTCTCACCACTAAAAACGAGAAGTGCCAGAAAAAACAAGAAGGTCATGCTGGGGGGGATTGAGGATGACCTGAGCTTGACACACTCCCCCAAATCATCTGACTCTCGGGCTCTTAGAGGAATGAAAGCCCTTGCGAGGGTTAGAAAATGATTTTCTTATCACTGAATATCCGGGGGGTGGGGGGCCTACCCAAACAATTGGCCCTCAAGCGAGTGTTAGAAATTGTCAAACTTGATTTGGTACTACTGCAGGAAACTATGGTTAGTGGAGAAAAGGCTCGTATTTTCTTTAACAAAATCAAGCCGGGATGGATGTGTTGTTCTGTGGACGCTGCTGGACTTTCGGGTGGTCTCTTAGCGGCTTGGAATCCACTTGTAATGAGGTTAACCCCCTCACATGTCACACTGGGCATTCTGCTATCTGGGAACATCAGGGGAACGGAGAAAAATATTAACATTATAAACTGTTATGGACCATATTGTGACCGGGAGAATTTCTGGAACTTGGCTAGGTCGGAAAATTTGCTAAACCTAGAAAACTTGATTATTGCAGGTGACTTAAATTTTACCTGGGCTGATGGGGAGATTTGGGGGGGTTTGGCTAGGAGGGACCCTCTGGGGCCATTCTTCACAAATCTATTCAAGGATTCTTCTATGGTTGATGTGGCTCCTAGACCGTTGGCACCTACATGGACAAATGGCAGAATAGGGGATCAGCAGATTCAGAAACGTATTGACCGATTCCTAATATCGGATTCATTACTTTCATGTTTTCAGAATTATAGATCCTGGATGCATCAAATAAAAATCAGCGATCATCTCCCTATTATTCTGCAATTTGATGATGAACCCTGTTTCAAAACCTACCCCTTCAAATTCAAATCCACGTGGCTTTCTGAGGAGGAATACAGTTCGGGTGTGAGGAATGTGTGGATGCAGACTGATGTTGCGGGGGAGAGATCGGCCATGGACAAGCTGGCGGTGAAACTTAAAGTATTAAAAGATTTCACAATTAAGTGGGAAAAGAACAAAAAGGCCTTGATGGGAAAGGAATTATCTGAGATTGAACTTGAAGTGGAATACCTTATGAACAGAGGTGTTGATTATGAACTAAATTTGAGTGATCTCACTAAACTCTCTACATTGGAGAGTAGGAAAATGAAAATACTTCTGATGCAAGAAGAAACCTAGCGATTGAAGAGCAGAGCAACCTGGCTCAAAGCGGGAGATATGAATACAAAATTTTTTCATCAGTTCGCCGACTCCCGTCGGATGCAAAATTCAATCTGGGATTTGAATGATCATTTGGGACGACGGATTAGGGGGGAGGAGAACTTGATGAATGAGGCTGTATATCACTTTCAGGAGTATTATCGTGATCCAAAAAACACTACTCTGGCTGAACAATTCAAACTTATAAAGGAATATCCACGTATGTTCAATGAGGCGGCGGGTGACAATATCTTCCTGGATGTCACGCTGGATGAAGTGGAAAAAACTCTGCGGGGGTTTGCAAAAGACAAATCTCCGGGTCCGGATGGATGGACTGTTGAGATTTTCATCCACAATTTTGATATCATGGGGGAAGAACTCCGGACGGTTGTGGATGAATCTCGAAAAATTGGCATTGTCTCTGGAGCAATAAACTCTACATATTTGGCTCTCATTCCGAAGACTTCCCATCCGAACAACTATGATGATTTCAGACCAATTGCGTTATGCAATCTGGTCTATAAGATTATTGCTAAGATTATTGCTGAAAGAATCAAACCAGTGCTATCTCGACACATATCCAAAGAGCAGGATGGCTTCCTTAGTGGGAGACAGATCCACGATGCTGTGGGGGTGACTCAGGAAATTTTTCACACTATCAAACAGAGGCGGATTGATGCCCTAATTCTTCAATTGGACCTGGTGAAAGCTTATGATAAGGTCGATTGGAACTTTCTGAGATTAATTCTTATCCAGATCGGCCTGCCATGGAGGGTTATGAAATGGATTATGGCATGTATTAACTCTGTCAATTATGCTATCCTGATCAATGGTCTTCCTACTGATTATTTCAAGGCAACTAGGGGCCTTCGACAGGGCTGCCCACTTTCTCCTATGTTGTTTTTACTGGTCATTGAAGGGTTAAGTCTGTCCATACATAAATCTCGTCGGGAAGGAAGGATTGTTGGCATTAAAATAACTAGAGAGATATCTGTTACACACTCTTTGTTCGTGGATGATGTTATGCTGTTTGGTATGGGAATGCTAGCTGAATGGATGATATATAAACAGATTCTTGACTTGTTCTGTCGGGTTACCGGAATGATTATCAGCTATATGAAATCATTCTTCTTGAAACACTATCTGTCTGAGGAAGTTCAGCAGTCGATCAGCAATATTCTGCCTTTAAATTTCAAAGACATCGATGCTGGTACTAAGTATCTGGGTTTTTTCATCAAACCAACAAACTATTTGATAATTGATTGGTCCTGGCTTATTAGAAGATTTGAATTGAGACTTGGACACTGGAGCTATCGGCAACTTTCCTTGGGTGGCAGGCTTACTCTGGTAAAAGTCGTCTTGCAGAATTTAGGTGTATATTGGTTCTCTCTATGCAAGATTCCTCGAACCATTCTGAATCTTATTAGAAGGAAGATTTTTAGTTTTCTTTGGTCAGGTGCTGGAAACCTTGAGAAATATCATCTTATGAAATGGAAGGTTTTGGCTCGGCCCTGGCATCTGGGTGGCTGGAACATTAAGGATATTGAAATGTTTGTTACGGCCCTACATGCAAAGAGCCTCTGGCGAGTACTCTTTGATCAATCGACCCGGGGAAAGATCATCCGTGCCAAATACCTGCGAAATATTCCGGTCTCTAAATGGTTTCGTTTAAATTGCCCTGCAACTGTAGGTGTCTCTAATATCTGGAATGGTCTGCTGGGCGCCTACAGGGTTATTATGCATTGGATTGCTTGGTTGCCTGGCAATGGGCGGGAGATTAAGCTGGGGCTCGATCTGTTCATGGGGGGTTCATCGAGACACTTTCTATCGATGGAACTGAGAACTTACCTCTATGCAAATGGTTATTACACTTTAGCACATGTGGCTGGTTGGTATGGGGACGGGCATCCTCGGTGGATCTCGGCTGCACAGATGGGCCTGACGGGTACTTTGGGGCTTGAATGGGAGGAATATATTAAGCCGTTGTATCAATCTAATTTGAGGCTCTCTGATGACGCTAACAGGCTTGTTTGGACATGGGACGTGGCAGGTGGGAGGGTCTCTGCCGCAATGGCATATGATGCATTATTTGCAGAGTCTCAGATATTGGTTCGCTGGTGGGATACAACTATTTGGAAACTTGCTTTGCCTCTCAAGATTAAATGCTTCATTTGGTTAGCGTTGAATAACCGGATTCTAACTTGGGACAATCTCTGCCGGCGAGGTTTCTGTGGCCCGGGATGGTGCACTTTATGCTGCACTGAGGGGGAGACGGTGGATCATCTTTTCACCTCCTGTGCTTTCATAAGAGAACTCTGGTCATTTATTGCGAACAAAGCTGGTATATTTTTTCCATGGAACTATTGCTCCCTTAGTGACTGTCTTGATGCATGGTCTCACCATGATTCCGGGGTTAAAGAGCTGCCATATTTTATGATTTGGGAGGTCTGGAAAGCTCGGAATCTGCACATTTTTTAGAATCGTGTCCCTTTCTTGGCTGGGATTGGTTTTAAAACTCTTGCTGCACATAAGGAATATGTCACTATCCACGGTAGGGTTGGGGGTCGTGATAAACCTGATAGAAATCTTCGATTTGCCCCCCCGGTGCTAACCTACCCATGTGGTTTCTTTGATGGTGCTGCTGTCTGCAGTCCTGGGGGGGGCGGAGCAGGTGCTGTTATACACATTTCCAATGTTGTCTCCATCCATATCTGGCTTAATCTGGGCAATGGTTCCAATACCAGAAGCGAGCTATGTGCTCTTTGGTTATTACTTTTCTGGGCTCACTTGCGGAACATCAATTCATTTATGGTATTTGGCGATTCACTTGCCATCATCTCCTGGGCAAGTGGCAAGTCCACACTTATTAGTATGATGCTCAAACACTGGATGGATGCGACACTGATGTTAATAAAAGATTTCCATCACATACACTTCGCCCGTGTATACCGGGAAGCTAACATGGAGGTGGACATGCTATCTAAGAAGGCTCTTAGATCTGCATTTGGGAACATCATGTGGCAGGAATGGCGGGAGGACACATTGTATTCACAGGGCACACATCTTCTGCATTGGACTTGATTCATTTTGCTCTATACTACTTTATTAGTTTTAGTATGTTGCATTTTTGGATATTTTTGCGAGCTGATATACTTACTTTCGCTGTTAGTTCTATGTGCAGATCACACATAGGGGCTGATTCCAACTTCTTGTTGGATTTTTGTATACATCTTCTATATGCGGCTCTGCATGGTTATGTTTTTTATTTACTTAGTACTGCTGGACATATATGTATATTTTTGGATACTTGGCAGCCATGGCTGTTATTACATTTTGAGAACTTTGATATTTGGATGGACACTTTGTTGGTATTCTTGGGTTGATGAACCTGTTTCTCCTCCGGGAGGGGTTCATGGTTTATGTGGGGACATATGGCACTTATTATGGGGTTCATGGTTGTTGCCGTTGGCACTGTGGCCAAATTGATTGGCATGACTCATATGCACTACAGGGCAGATGTGAGATGTATGTTTTTTCTGACAGCTGGCACTATTTACTATTTCGTATATTAATAGTAAGTTATATTTTTCTGTGAAAAAAATGGAGATTAGTGTTTGCATATGCTTTAAATTTTTTAAATCGTGTTATTGGATTTTATTGCACACTAAAATCTAACAACACAACAACTTTATATAACATATGTAAACTTCGTTTAATATATATATTTTGGACTTTTAAAAAAGATTCGAATTAAATTATTATTATTTGTATAGGAAACTTCAATTTCAAAAGCTTTAAAACGAACACACTTTACAAAAAAATTAACACTATATTAAATATTAAATGAGATTTTTACACATGAGGATAATAGTTCTCATTCATTGTAATTGTAAGGTATATCCCAACCCTCTCCGTTCTCTCTTTTCATCTTCAACCAATGTTCTTTTTCATGGCGTCGTTAAAATTGAGTTGCGTTTTAATAATTTCCTCCTATTTAAAGTTGTTGTCCTAAGGTTTTGGAAAATAATATATTTATTTATTTATTTTTAAATAAAAAATATTATTTAAATTTTTAAAATTGAATATTCTAAGGAGATTTAATGGGATAAAATACTCTTGGATAAAACTTAAAAAAAACTTAAAATTGACACCTATCTAGATGCATTAAAAAATGTATTAAAAATTAGTTTAAAACTTGATTTAGGCTTTCAATTTGATGCTATGTTCATTAAAAAAAACTCTGACTACATCATTACTATCATGATCGATCTTGATATCAGATCTAGCTCACAAAATTACTCTCACATCTTCACCACTCACACCCTTACTCTGACATCTTCATCATGATCTTGATCACGCCCTCACATTCCACTTTTCTTCTTCTCGATATCTCGATTTTAATAATTTTTAAATGGTTCAAACTTCATTTCAATATCATACAATATACTAGCATACCCCCAAGGCAGGGGAAATGAAACAGCGAGAAGAACTTCAATATATTGTAAAATGAGAAAAAATTGTGTGTAAGTAAACAATATATTTTATGTGTTTGAAAGAAAGTCTAACTAATTTATGGTAGGGATAGTAGTCGATGAAATTGAAAGGAAAACTATATTGTAAGTACTAATAAGCAATAAATAGAAATCCATGTAATCGATGGAAAGTAAAATGATTTGTACATTAATTTGTCATACAAATGGTATACATATGTGAGTAAAACAATAAAGGGCTAGGTAGTGATCAAGTTTGACTCTAAATATATTGGAAATCAACATTGGTAGTTTCTTTTGGTAGAGGGAGTACAAGGATTGAGGATTGCAATTTTAAGTGTGAAAGGGAGTTTGACTTTGACGAATGTATTTGTAGAAGTAGGCAAGAGAGTGTTAAAAGTGTAAAATCCTATGCTTCCCATAAAGTGTAAAATCAATTTAAATCTTACTCCATGACCAAAACCACCATGAAGAATAACAGATCTTGAAACTTTTATTTTTCACAAATTGCAATAAATAAGCTATATTTACATTTAAAATTGATAATGTTGCCATGAGAGTTGGCAGGCCTTGCACTAAGGATTCCTTTCATGTAACCATTGAATCTCATAATCGTGTTTGGGTGTTTTCTTTACGATGAGACTTATGGATCCCATTAAAGTTCACTCAGGATTTTCAGTCCTTTCATCATAATTTATTTATTGAGCATTTATACACGGGTTTTTGTCATACTTTTCTACTAATAATAATAATTTAGTGGCAAAGGGCTATAGTTGAAGGACGAGAAAGAGTGTATTCAATTTGTAAAGTAATACTAATCATGGCTAATTGTTTCTCTTTTAGGTATATCTATTGCAGTGTGCTACTATATTTACCAAGCTTCAATTGCTTGAAATGTACATGGCTCCAATAAAGTGCTTCAGTTCTCAAACATATGAAACACATATACATGCTATAATAGAGTAGGTCAAGAAGATAAACTTTGTGTTTAAGGAAAATGGATGAGACCATCCAAAAGACTTTGACACTTAAAAATCGCCATACCGACTATACTTCAAATAAATGTTGCATCTTTCATGCATAGCCAATAAATGGTACCTAATGTATTGAAGGAGGAATTTACTGAAGGAGGTCAGGTAGATAAATGTTGATTGTCAACGTTTTTAGTTTCACACATTTGCAAAAGCTAATGTAAACATATGCAATAGGAATTATTTTTGTATGTAATTTCCAAAACTATTTTGTTTGTAATACCATAATTATATTTAGATGGTAACTAACTAAAGAAGGTCAATAAAATAATTTTTTGTTAATTGTGACAACAATAACCCATGGCAATTTTTATATGGTAAAAACCAAATTTTTCTGGATGGTTAATGTAGAATTCGAATATCTTGCCTCGAGGTAGAGATCATTAGGCAAATGATTTAGAAAAAATAAGATCTACTTTAGGTTATGCCGATTTGTTGGATGTCAAAGCTTCAAGAAATTGCGGCTTTATCCACTGCTCATGTAGAATATATAGTTGGCTCACATGCATGCAAGGAGGCAATTTGGTTAAAGGATTAGAGAAGTTATGATGGTGTTTGGATTCTCTAGCTGGCTTTCAAAAAAGGTGATGAATGGGAAAATTTATGGTAAAACACAAATTTAAGAATATTGAATTCTTGTCAAGGCTTTATCACGTAATGCCAATGTTTTACCATGTAAAATATGTGTCTTGTTGATTGCATTGTGTTATATTGCTTTCTCATTCTATTATTACTTCAGTGAAAATTCTTTTTGTGAGCTCATGTTTACTCAACAAATGTTGTGTGTCAGCTTTTAGTTTTCATGCATATCCAATAAATGGTAGTGTCAATGCTTTGCATGTCCAATAAATGATAGTGTTAGTGATGCCATAGTGAAGCATGTTAAACAGATAAATATTGTGTGTCAACTTTAAGTTTTCATGCATATCCAATAGCTGGTATTGTCAGTTTTCATGCATATCCATGTTGGTATTGTCAGTTCTCATGCATATCCATGCTGGTATTGTCAGTTTTCATGCATATCCAAGTTTTCATGCAAATCCAAGTTTTCATGCAAACATATGCAATAAGAAGAATGCTTATTTGTTTCACAAATGACGGAAAACACACAAAGATCCTTGAAGCAATGGGAAATGATAATGATATATCTTATTTATGTTACAACCACTCTGTTTGAAAATGCACGACCATTGGATTGTAGAATTATATGCACAAGATCAACAAAATCCATAAATGCCTTCATCTTGACATAAATTTATACTACATTCAAGTAAAGAAAGGCAACAACTTGATTCACAATATTGATTGTACAGTGGGTGTCAAAATCTGGAGGTAGACAGGGCCTGATGAATCAACATTTTTATTAATATTTTTCTAGATGGAGACTTCGGAATTGAAGTGACAAATGTTGCTTGGCGTACCTTCTTGTATGTTGAAACATGGACTCAAGTATAACAGAGAATCACTCTCATAAGTTAGCAAATCGTCGACAAGAGAGACCAATTCTTTAGGTTGAAAGCAGGAAAGGAACAAGCAAAATTTGGCAGTGCTCTCTATTTACTTGTTTCACAACAAATTTATTACATGCTCTTCGCATAGATTGTTGTTAGACGTTCTCACAACAAATTACATTGGTATATGACCTGCTTCCTGATCAAGATACCTAATGTTAGTTTTTTAACTTTTAATCAATATTATCTAGGATATTATCTGAAAGAATGACAAGCACAGCATAACATAATAGACACAAATAATTTCCTCGGGGAAACCATCAAGGAGAAAACCCCGCAACTTCCTCGGAGATAGAATAGTCACCAATACAATGTCACAAAAGTAAAACCCGAAAAATAAGATGGTCTTCTGCAGCTCTCTCTCTTTCCTCCTATGCAAACTTGTCTTCTCTCTCTCACTAATGAAAACTTGAGTGAGTGAGTGCATGTCCAAATGAGAGAGGCTTGCTCTCTATTTATACTTTACTTTCACTTGACCTTTTCACTTGCTAGTTCAGCCCCAACTAAATCTGACTGGGCCGACTTCTCTAGGGGACTCAATAACCCTAATACAACTGAATCTAGGGGGATCTAATGCCCCGACTTACAAAGGAGGATTTACCTCAATGAATTTACATGACCAAATGTAATAATGACATCTCTGACCGGAGGAATAAACATCTCCGTTTGAGGTACAAATAAAATACAATAATAATAACAATATAAAATACAAGTGAATATCTTCTGAAGTTACAATTACATCAACACTCCCTCTTAACTAGGAAGGTATTCTCTTGCCATAGTCATCAACACATATGGACACAAGTCTTCATCGTTGGATCATCTTCGATGATGGAACAACACTGGATCATGATCATCGCTACTGCTGCAGTCCTCATCATGTCGATCATCGATTGGTGACATCTATCGAATCTACTCGTCATAGGAAGTTCTACAAATACAACCCTTTTTCATGTTGGATGTAGGCCTAGCTCTCCTGTAGGTCTTCATCATCTCTGCGAGCAAGCCATCAAGTAGGTACAGCTCAGGACCAGTCATTACATTGCCACAGCAATCACCTACGTCTCCTACTATCGCCTCATCGTATCCATATCATCCCATCATCTCACGGAGCACAACCCAGATGCACATCACATGTCCCACACACGTCCCACAACGGTCAGCCAGCGTCTACCAGCATGGGAGGAATTTCCTGCCACCATGCGAGATCCTGCCTAGGCGCATACACAGTGTATTATGATCGTTGGACATCTCCAATATGGGAGGCAAAAACCTACCACCATACGGGACCTCTTCTACCAACATGGGAGGCACAAACCTACCACCATACGAGACTCCGTATACCAACATGGGAGGCACAAACCTACCACCATGCGAGACCCATCCCTTACATCTACCAACATGGGAGGACTTTCCTACCACCATGAGAGAATGGATCAGCCCCTACATCTACCAACATGGGAGGCACAAACCTACCACCATGCGAGAATGGCTCGACCCTTACATATACCAACATGGGAGGCACAAACCTACCACCATGCGAGAATGGCCCATGTACATCTGCGTCTGCCGGACTCATCTCTCCCTCTTAGGAGGAACCTCGATCTAGAGAACACCAAGCTTCTCTTTGAAGTAATCAAACTTCACTTTGGCTAACGGCTTGGTCAACACATCGACTATTTGCTCGTCTGTCGCAACATACTAGAGCTTCACTGCTCCTCTCTACACCATATCCAATGGTACTTGATCTCAATGTGCTTCGACTTGTCATGGAACACCAGGTTCTTGGACAACTTCACACAACTCTAGTTGTCACAGAATATACATGTCACCTCTAACTGGAGATCAAACAAATCAGACAATAGCTTCCTAAGCCATACTTCCTCACAACTAGCCGAACAAGCTGCAACATACTCTTCTTTGGCTGTACTCAGTGCCACGCAGGACTACTTCTTGCTAAAACAGGAGATCATACCGGATCCCATACTGAAGCATCATCTTGAAGTGTGTTAGGAACCCATGTCTTTACTTTGTTAGTATATTATTGTTGGACGCATATGCTTTGTAAGTCGTCCCGTAGTATTTGTTGATCCATAGTTTATGTTATTGTTGTTGGCGCATATGCTTTGTAAGTCACCCGTAGTATTGTTGATCCATAGTTTGTATTGGCCCATGGTTTTGACCCATAGTATTGGCTCCTAGAATTAGTATACAAGTGTGTGTTGAGGCCTATGAAGGCACCATGAATTTATTTTGTATTGAGCTTGATCAAAGGAGGTTTCCCCCTCGAAGTGGCCTGTGATCAATAAAAATATTCTGTGATCTGATATATCGTTTATTCATCAATTAATTGTTGCAGGTTCTTCTCATTTGGTATCAGAGCCCTTTCTTGGGCTCGTTGGGTGAAATTTCTGCCAATTTTTTTTTTCACATCTGTTGTAGGTTCGGATCTGGGAATAATCCCTATCCGCTTAACTGTGGGAAGTACTTGGGCATAAGCCCTAAAAATTATTGTGAGGAGTACCACAAGAATCCCGAAGTAGCTGGCCCATTGAGAGGACCTACCAGTGAAAAGGGAAACGACCCATACCTGATTGACTAGTTCCCACCCGTGAGGTAAACCAAGAGTTGTCATTTGTGGCAAAGTGGTTATCAGTTTTACCTGAGCCGTGGAGTGAGGGGTACTGCCCCAATACGCAAGTCGTCAGACAACATTAGTGGCCGAGTGAATCCCCTGAACCGTTAGGAAGCCGAGCATACTTGGGGTCCATATCTATTTTCAGCTGCAAAATCGTAGATTTTCTCTATCCAAAACTGTTTCCGATCACTTCCGCGCTGTTGCAGATCCCTTGTTTCCGATCACTTCCGCGCCGTTGCAGATCTATCTGTTTCCGATCACTTCCGCGCAGGAGCAAAAACCATGGAAGAATCACTTGCATCCATCCAAGCCAAACTCCAGGATCTGGATGAAAAATTTCTCGGTCTCCATCTTGAGCATTCAACCATGAACAACAAATGACAGTCTGAGTATTCATCAGACAATGGGTTCTCTTCTTCCAACAATTTCCGTGGTTCGAAGCTTGATTTTCCTCGCTTCAATGGTACTGATCCGACTGGATGGATCTATTGTGCAAAACAGTATTTCAGTCTGCATAATACTTTTGATGTCAACAAAGTTCCACTTGCATCCTTTCATTTGGAACATGAAGCTCTTCGATGGTACCGTTGGCACATCAAGGTTCACGAAGAGCCAAAATGGATAGATTTTTTCCAACTCCTTTTGCAACGATTTGGTCCTAGTGCTTTTGATGACTTCATAGGAGCCCTCACTAAACTTCGCCAAATTGGCACTGTGAGAGAGTACCAAACCGAATTTGAGAAACTAGCCAACCAAACCGAAGGATTTCCTGATGAATTCTACCGGAGTTTTTTTATCAATGGTCTAAAGGATGAAATCCGCTCTGAGGTCAAAATGTTATGTCCCAACACAATGATGGAATTCCTGGGATTGGCTAAGTTGGAAGAAGACAAGATTGCAACCCAACAACGCTCCAAAACCACTTTTGTTCCCTTCTGAAATATGGGTTCTCAACGACCTCCAATCCCACCAGCTCCTCAACCAACTCCTATCAAGAATTTGTCTGAAACCGAAATGCAGGCACGTAGAGAAAAAGGGCTTTGTTATAATTTTAATGAGAAATTCACTCGGAGACATAGATGTGTTCAGCAAAAGCTCTATCTCTTGGATATGGATTCTCCGCCTGCCTCTGAAATTGGTGAAGAAGCTCCAAATACAATGGATGCTCAGGTTGACACTCCGGAGCCGCCTATTTGTTGAGATATTGTAACTTCAAAGAATATTGTATTTGTACTTTATTATTCTGGAGATGTTTCATTCCTCCTTGAAGATCTTATTGTATATCCGGAGATGTTTATTCCTTCGTCAGATTGTGGTAACTTGGGTTATTAGACTTCCCTAGTGGGGATCGACCCTGTATGTGTTATGTGGGTCAAAGGGTTATTAGACCACCCTAGAGGGGTCGGCCCAGTCAGTTGTAGTGGGGTATTTAACCCAATGGTTAAATACGAGCCTACATGATTTGTGTAAAAGACAAGTCGGAGTAGTGTATAAATAGAGGAGGTGTATTCCTCATTTTACACACACTCACTCACTTGAGAGTGGCACACTTATGAGAGAGAGGTATGCTATGGAGAAGGAGGAGCTTATGCTCAGGGTTACATCTTTTGTATTTGCTGGTCATCTATATTGAGGAAGGTTTGCTGGGTTTTCTACACCATGAGGGTTTCCCAGGATAAATCTGTGTCTCTTGTGTTTATGCTGTGCTTGTTGTTTCTTCAGTGATCCTGTATATGCTATTATTGTGAAATGGAATGTAATGCTGCTATTTTATGTCTTAGCATATTAAATCTTAACATGGTATCAGAGCTAACCTGAAGGAAGGCAATGTATGGCACTTACGACACTTTCTTCACTTGCGACAATTTGAAGGTTTGGGTTTTACATAGCAAAAACCAGTCATCGTGGAACTTTCGCTATAAATCCATTTATGCGAAGGTTCAGGATATGAAAAGTTTACAGGTCGTAGATAACATCCCCAGGTACCTTGTGTCTAAAGGGAACCCTCAGATTCGTTGTACTTTGTGAGTTATGATCAGTACAAGTTAGGGTTTCTGCCTCTTCTAGATCTCAGTCAAAATCAAGTGACCTAGGAAAAAAGGTCATAACTTGGGCTAGGAAGCTCCAAATGAAATTTACTAAAAAGTGGCAGGTAGTACACAGACTGTACTATCTCAAGAAACTTTTTCAGAGGCCGAAGCTGAACCAGTGACACGTGGCATGCCGTACACGTTCGCTCACCTGTTTTATCCCATAAACAGGTCATGTTGCGAAACTTGGCATAACTCTCTCTCAGAAAATCCAATTGAGGTCAGACCTATCGAGATGGAAAGATGACAGGTCAGGATACCACAGAAAAAGTTTTTAGACCCTATGGAGCGAAAAGTTCGGAGTTACAGCAGAAACAATCAGGTACATATTTCTGTCAAAACAGAATTATTTTTGGAGTACCTTCATTCATGGCTTCCGGAATTTAGGGTTTCGGAGAAATTTAGAATTTTTGGAATCGGAATCCACGGTTGAATGCTACTCAGGAAAATCGAAATTTAGAGTCCAAGATCGAATTTTTTGGTTGGGTAGAAGACCGGGCTTGATCAAACCCCAGTTCGGGATTTTGATCGGAAAGATGGAAAATTAGGGCTTCAACAAAAGTTGGAATTTTTGAAGTCTGTAACCATGGCTGGAAACTCCTCAGAAAAATAAGAGTTTAGAGCCTTGGATCAAACCTTTTGATTGGGCAGAAGGGTGGGCTTCATCAAACCCTAGTTCAGGATCCTATCTAGAAGATCCAGAAGTTTCGAAGGCAATTTTGAGGGGTCAAATTTTTGGAGATTTCAAAATTGAAGTATGCTAGTTTGATCAGCTCAGCAAGACACATCCTTCCATCCATTCAGAAGTGTGAAAGTCAAAGATGGAATTTTTAGGGTTTTTCTAGCAAACCCTAATCAAGCTCCAGATCAAGTTTCAAGGGCAGTTGAGGCTAAGGACTTACATAAGAAGACTACAAGAAGTCTTGACAGGTATGACTTAAGGAAGTTCAGGTATGTCTTGAAATCTGATTCCTGATTAAGTTCATAATGTGTTTGTCTTCATATTATTTATTAGTACAATCTTGATTAATGTTAGAACTGTCTTATCACCCTAGTAACAGTATGAATGCATGTGAATGATCGAAGACATTCATTGATTAGGGATATATGATTGTACTAATGCATTATGGTGTTGTATGAGGTTGATGTTGTCTGCTAACAAGATACAGGTACATCACGAAAGACAAATCAAGTTCCATGACCATGACATCATAATATTTGATCACATAGAAGTTCTACTTACGAGGTATGTATGACTTTGTTCTATTATGCTTAACTTATGAGATATGAAGGTTCCAGCATAGGATCTCTAAATCATTGAAGAAAACAAAGAAGATATTGATTAGGTATGTTAGACATAACTAAGCAAGTATACTAATCCAGGTATGTTTTCCTATGTCATGTTAGAATCTTACCTTGTGTTGGGATCCCTTATATAAGTATACTTGGTATGATTGGTTATGCTTATTCATAAAGTTAATCAAGGGTTTATGCACATTATGTCTCTTATCTTGATTGATGATTTAACTAACTAGAAGAGTCCCATGATCAAACAAGAATATGCATGAGTAAAAGAAGACTTCCCTGAAACCCTGAATACTAATGATCATGACTATACATATTCAAGATTATTTAGAATTATAATGTTTTTGATAATATTGAGAATATACTAATGAATGTATGTTTGTGTATGAGATCATGAGGATGACACTAGTGCACACTTGAGCATGCACAGTGGTACAAAATAAATAGAAGTTCAAAAGACATATAGAAGATCAAGCAGGAGGCAACCACACAAACATAAAAGATAAGTATTTGAGTTGTTATTTCAAATAGTAAATGATATTGCTTGTATGCATATTTGTATTCCTAGAATATATCATGTTGAGTGTAAACATTCATAGAGCATTGAACAATATACTACTAATATGCATATGATTGGTAAGTTGGACAAACATTCCATTGTCGCTTGTCTAGAATGAAACCTCTTTGCTGACATGCTGAGAGCTGTGCACACTCTCGATAGTATGTTCTGGTAGAGATGGAAGGCATATAGATAGCCACTGTATGGATACAAGATATGGAAAAGTGTTGTGCCAAAGTATTGGTCAAGATAGTTGCATAACTATGTAAATGATATATGTATGCATAATAGGTTATCATGTCAACATGATTTCATGATTATGAAGTATTACTAATCATGTACTTAATTTTGATATGTAGGAAAGATCATGAAGAATGATGAACACCGAACAAGCGATGAATGTTCAACAAGAAGATTTACAAATCAAACAAAATATAGAAGGCTCATTGCTAGAAGATTCTCTTAGAAAGAGGAAGAGAATCATGACAAGATGTTTGCTCCAAGTGGATAGATAAGACCATTCTCTTAATGGTGTAGTTAAAGAAGAAGTGTGAATCAGGTTCTATATGGGTACCTAGGATTGGTAGTCAATTGATGAGCTTAATGATCATCATGGGTGATGTGGATCTCAACCTTTGCTACAAGGTTGAATATGGATTCTATACACATATGACATGGATGCAAGAAGGAACTCACCACAGAGTTCGAATGATTTTGAGGCTCATATCAGTAGACCCATCTGACGAGAGATGGCATAGATAGATATGCAGAAGATCACTCAATGCAGAGTGTGAATGATGGACAATTGACAACTTCATTCACACTCTTGACAAAGCTTGGGCTTTACCAGAAGTAAAGCTGATCCTCACCTTTACCTTAAGGTTGTGGATGATGAACCTATCATACCATTATTGTATGATGATGATCTCTTTCTGACAAGGAATGAGAAACATATCATGAAAAGAAAGAAGAAGATGGCTGCAGAAATGAAAATGAAAGATCTCAGATTGATGCATTACTTCCTAGGTTTGTAAGTATGGCAAGGCTCAGAAGGAATCTTTCTCAACCAGGGAAAGTATGCTAAGAAATATTAAAAGGACTTGATGTGTTGGAATGGCCACTCTCATGGATTCCAACTTGAAGTTGTTTGCAGATGACTCATCAGAGTTAGTGGATATAACTCTGTACAGACAAATTATTGAGTCATTGATGTGTCTAACGAATACTAGGTCAGATATATGCTTTGCTGTGAACACCTTGAGTCAGTATCTAGTGGAAACTAGATGTGTTCACCTGTTAGTTGCAAAGCATGTGATGAGGTACCTAAAGGATACGATAGACTTTGATCTATGTTATCTTAGAGATCATGACTTCAGATGGCTACACATATGTTGATTGGGAAGAAATTGTATCAGACAGGAAGAGCACATCGAGAGGATGTTATTATCTGGGATCAGCCATGATCTTGTGGTTTAGCAGGAAGCAATCTAGTGTGGCTCTCAGCACAAGCGGAATATATGGTTGCTTGCTTTGCTAGTTATGAAGCGGTATGGCTTCAGAATTGTTTGACATAAAAATGGACCCAACTGTGATCCTATGTGACAAACAGAGTTGTACCAAAATGGCAGAGAATCCAGTGTTCCATGATAAGTCAAAGGACATAGAGATATGACATTTCTATATACAAGATATGGTGCAGAAAAGAATTAAAGTTCAAATTTGTAACAAGTTACCAATGTACTAACCAAACCTCTACCGATCCGATGTACTAACCAAACCTCTACCTCAAGTAAAGTTTTCCGAGACAAACTTAAAATAGTTCAGAAGGACCCTCCTCGAAAGGGGGAGCGATGTGATCACTTATGATGAGATTGCCCGCATCGACAGTGAGGTCGATGATGTGGATACCTATATTGGTGATGCCGACAGAGAGGTTGGTGGATGGTCCTTAGATAGGGTCTAAGGTGACAAGGGGATTGCATCATCCTTGAACACATGTTCTAAAAGGAATCGTAGACATGTGTCTTCGAGAAAGAAGGGGGATTGGATCATCCCTGGACTTCAGTCCTAAAGAGAGCCGTAGATGTATGTATTCGAGAATGAAGTCCTTGGTGGACATGAGGGGATTGGATCATCCCTGGACTTCAGTCCTAAAGAGAGCCGTAGACATATGTCTTCGAGAATGAAGTCCTTGGTGGACATGAGGGGATTGGATCATCCCTGGACTTCAGTCCTAAAGAGAGCCGTAGACGTATGTCTTCGAGAATGAAGTCCTTGGTGGACATGAGGGGATTGGATAATCCCTGGACTTCAGTCCTAAAGAGAGCCGTAGACGTATGTCTTCGAGAATGAAGTCCTTGGTGGACATGTGAGGATTGGATCATCCCTGGACTTCAGTCCTAAAGAGAGTCGTAGACAAGATGTCTCTGAGAATGAAGTCCTGAATGAACAGGTGGGGGATCGTATCTTCCCCGGACTTCAGTCCCAGAATTGAGATGTAGACTGGGTCTCCTATAATGAAGTCCTGAATGAACAGGTAGGGGATTGTATCTTCCCTGGACTTAGGTCCCAGAATTGATCCGTAGACTGATGTTTCCGAGAATTGAAGATAGGACTGCATCGTCCCTGACCTCAGTTCAAAATGTACGTGAGGACTGCATCATCCATGAAATGGGTTCAAAATGTACGTGATGGGATTGCATCATCCCTAGACATGAGACTTGTCTTAAAGGTACGTGTGAGGACTGCATCGTCCATGAACTGGGTTCAAAATGTACGTGATGGGATTGCATCATCCCTAGACATGAGACTTGTCTTAAAGGTACGTGTGAGGACTGCATCGTCCATGAACTGGGTTCAAAATGTACGTGATGGGATTGGATCATCCCTAGACATGAGACTTGTCTTAAAGGTACGTGTGAGGACTGCATCGTCCATGAACTGGGTTCAAAATGTACCTGATGGGATTGCATCGTCCCTAGACATGAGACTTGTCTTAAAGTGATAAGGATTGATCATCCTGGAACTTGATTTGGATTGTATCATCCATGGACCTATGTCCTAAAGAGAGCGGGATTGATCATCCTATAATATGATCGTGTGTGTTGCAGGGTATGCTGCTATTATCGCTAATGAGGATACTTGTATTGATGCATTGATACTTGTATTGATGATATGTATTGATGAGGATACTTGTATGTATACTTGTATTGATGAGGATACTTGTATTGATGATGTGTATACTTGTATTAGTGTGGATACTAATACTGATGATCTAGATGAAGATTCTGTAGATTGAGATGATCCAGATGCTGTAGATCGTGATGATCCAGATGCTGTAGATCGAGATGATCTAGATGCTGTAGATCAAGATGATCTAGATGCTGTAGATCGAGATGATCCAGATGCTGTAGATCGAGATGATCCAGATGATGTAGATCGAGATGATCTAAATGCTGTAGATCATGATGATCCAGATGCTGTAGATCGAGATGATCCAGATGCTGTAGATCATGATGATCCAGATGTTGTAGATCGAGATGATCCAGATGTTGTAGATCATGATGATCCAGATGCTGTAGATCGAGATGATCTAGATGCTGTAGATCGAGATGATCCAGATGCTGTAGATCGAGATGATCCAGATGCTGTAGATCGAGATGATCTAGATGTTGTAGATCGTGATGATCCAGATGCTGTAGATTGAGATGATCTAGATGCTATAGATCGAGATGATCCAGATGCTGTAGATCGAGATGATCCAGATGCTGTAGATCGAGATGATCCAGATGCTGTAGATCGAGATGATATAGATGCTGTAGATCGTGATGATCCAGATGCTGTAGATCGAGATGATCCAGATGTTGTAGATCGAGATGATCTAGATGCTGTAGATCGTGATGATCCAGATGCTGTAGATCGAGATGATCCAAATGTTGTAGATCATGATGATCCAGATGCTGTAGATCGTGATGATCCAGATGCTGTAGATCGAGATGATCCCGATGATGATGATCGTATGATGACGATGCTGATGATCGTGAGGATCCAGATGTTGATGTTGTTGTAGTTGTTCGAGTGCTGCAGAAGATAAAGACTCAGTACTGAAGATGTTGATGTTCCAGTATTGAAGATGTTCCAGTAACTGCTTGAGTTACTGATGATGTTGAGAAAGATTCCAATGATTTATAGATGTATCATGTATGATGTTGATGACTCCTTGCTCGTGCAGATGCTGTTATAATATCCTTCTCATTAAGGGGGAGTGTTGAGATATTGTAACTTCAAAGAATATTATATTTGTACTTTATTATTCTGGATATGTTTCATTCCTCCTTGAAGATCTTATTGTATATCCGGAGATGTTTATTCCTCCGTCAGATTGTGGTAACTTGGGTTATTAGACTTCCCTAGTGGGGGTCGGCCCTGTATGTGTTATGTGGGTCAAAGGGTTATTAGATCACCCTAGAGGGGTCGTCCCAGTCAGTTGTAGTGGGGTATTTAACCCAATGGTTAAATACGAGCCTACATGATTTGTGTAAAAGACAAGTCGGAGTAGTGTATAAATAGAGGAGGTGTATTCCTCATTTTACACACACTCACTCACTTGAGAGTGGCGCACTTATGAGAGAGAGGTCTGCTATGGATAAGGAGGAGCTTATGCTCAGGGTTACATCTTTTGTATTTGCTGGTCATCTATATTGAGGAAGGTTTGCTGGGTTTTCTACCCCATGAGGGTTTCCCAGGATAAATCTGTGTCTCTTGTGTTTATGATGTGCTTGTTGTTTCTTCAGTGATCCTGTATATGCTATTATTGTGAAATGGAATGTAATGCTGCTATTTTCTGTCTTAGCATATTAAATCTTAACACTATTGACCCTCCATCTCAAGACGACCAGCCATAGATATCTATCCATGCTTTAGCTGGAATCACTACCCCACAAACCATGTGGGTCAGGGGTTACTTCAAGAAGCTTCCTCTTACAATACTCATTGATTCTGGTAGCACTCATAATTTCATTGACCCTCGGATCACCACACAGGATGATTGTTTTATCCATCCTTGCTCCAACTTTGAAGTCATGGTTGCTAATCGGGGCACCTTACCTTGCAAAGGGAAGCGTCATAATGTGCGTATCTCTATTGGAGATTATAACTTGCGCTATGACATGTTTGCCTTGACCTTAGGCGGATGTGATGTGGTTTTGGGCACTCAATGGCTACGCACACTTGGCCTCATCTTATGGTATTTTGCTGAACTTTGGATGCAGTTTTCGCCCAATGGACAAAAACACACATTGACAGGCTTAAAACCAGGGTCTCTCAACATCATCAGTTCACATCGCATGGAAAAAATCCTTAAGAAGAATTCACATGGTGTCATCGCTCAGATGAAACCATCAGCGGTCTCCACTACTCCTTTGGATCTACAACAAATTCTGGATCGATATACAGGTGTCTTTGTTGAACCAGTGGGATTGCCACCTTCAAGGCCAAAGGACCATCGTATTCAGATCCTTCCTGGAAGCATTCCTCCCAACATCAGGACCTATCACTACCCATTTCACCAAAAAACAGAGATTGAAATGCTCATTCGGGACTTACTGAAGCAAGGTATTATTCTCCCAAGCACTAGTTCCTTTTCTTCACCAGTTCTTCTTGTCCACAAAAATGATGGGTCATGGCGTCTCTGCATTGACTTCTGAGCACTTAATCACCTCACTATCAAGGATAAGTTTCCAATTCCTGTTGTTGATGAGCTTCTTGATGAGCTTCATGGTGCTCAATTTTTCTCCAAGTTGGATCTTCATTCTAGGTATCATCAAATTTGGGTTCATGAGGATGATATCCCTAAAACAGCTTTCCGCACACATGATGGACACTATGAGGTTTTGGTCATTCCCTTTGGCCTCACTAATGCTCCTTCCACATTCTAGGCCTTGATGAATAAAATATTTCGTCCCTACTTGCGGAAATTCATTCTGGTATTCTTTGATGATATCCTCATCTACAATAAAACATGGGCTGAACATCTCCAGCATCTGGATCTTGTAATGAAACTTTTCTCTGACCATCATCTTGACGCCAAACAGACCAAATGTGTTTTTGGATAGAAGGAAGTCGAGTATCTCGGGAACATTATCTCAGCACAAGGGGTTTGCATGGATCCTTCCAAAATCGCCGCCATGACCAATTGGCCGCATCCTTAGACACTCAAGAGACTTCGTGGTTTTTTGAGGTTAATTGGCTACTACCGCAAGTTTGTCAAGGATTATGGGAATATTGTAGCTCCATTAACTGCTCTATTGAAAAATGATGCTTTTACATGGACACATGCTACTGAGTGTGCATTTGATGCTATTGAGAGTGATGCTTGTAGAAATGGACTTGGTGTTGTTCTCCTTCAAGATGACCACCCCATTGCGTTCACCAACAAAGCCCTTTCGGGTAAGAATTTAGTTGCCTCTACATATGAGAAGGAAATGATGGCTATTTTTCATGAAGTACAAAAGTGACGACCATACCTATAAGGGAATCATTTCTGCATCAAGAATGATCACTAGAGTCTGAAATATTTCATGGAACAACGTTTATCCTCCCCAGCACAACATAAATGGGTTAGCAAACTCATTGGTTATGACTATGAGATCACTTACAAGAAGGGTAAGGACAATATTGTGGCGAATGCTCTTTCTCGCACATTTGAGGACCAAGGTTCTCTTTCAGCTATTTCTATGCCTGTTCCAAATTGGTTGCAATCTGTTCAATAAGGCTATGTCAATGACTCTTCATTATCTCAAATCATCCAACGCTTGGCCAACAACCCTTCTACTGTACCACATTAATCTTGGGATGGTGCTTCCCTGAGATACAAGGGTCGTCTGGTGCTTCCCCAGAGAACAGATCTTCAACAAGCTGTCTTCTATGAACTCCATGCTTCTCCATCGGCAGGGCATTCCGGGCTCCTCAAAATGTATGAGCGAGCACATCGTAACTTCTTTTGGCAGGGCATGAAAAGGACAATTCAACAGATGGTGGCTGAATGTGATACCTGCCAGTGCAATAAGGGTGAAACGACACTCCTTCCGGGATTGCTCGAACCCTTGCCCAGACCTACATGGATTTGGACATATATTTCTATGGATTTCATTGAAGGGATCCCTAAATATAGAGGGAAGACAATGATTTTGGTTGTGGTTGATCGCATCTCCAAATATAGTCATTTTTGTTCTCTCAACCATCCCTACATCCTCCTTAGTTGCTCAAATTTTCATAGACCAGATCTTTCATCTTCATGGCATCCCTTCTTCCATTGTCTCGGATCGTGATGCAACTTTCACCAGTCATTTTTGGACAGAACTATTTCGCCACACTGGCACCAAACTGAATATGAGTTCAGGGTATCACCCACAAACAGATGGCCAGACTGAAATTATCAATAAATGCTTGGAAACCTATCTTCATTGCTTCACCTCTGAACAACAAGATCAGTGGGAAAAGTGGCTCCCTCTCGCTGAATGGTGGTACAATACCTCTTACCACACTGCCTCTAAAATGACCCCATATGAAGCATTCTATGGTCATGCACTGCCAGTTCTTCTTCCATACACCCCCAGCAGTTCACCAGTTCAAGAAGTTGACACAGTCCTTTGAAACCGCGATCAGATTCTTTGCATTTTGTGGGACAATATTCACATGGCAAGAAATCACATGAAGCAACAAGCCGATCAACATCGTTTTGAGCTCACTTTTCAAGCAGGTGATATGGTTTTTCTTCGTCTCCAGCCGTACAAGCAATCCTTCCTGAAACTCAAAGGGAGTCATAAGCTCTCTCCAAAGTTCTATGGGCCATATGGGATTCTTCAGAAGATTGGGTCTGTTGCTTATAAATTGGAACTTCCTCCTTCTTCCCGCATTCATCCAGTATTTCATGTCTCTTGTCTGAAGAAAGTTCTTGGCACCAACATCTGAGGACAAACTATTTTACCCAAACTGGATAATGAAGGATCCATCCTTTTGGAGCCGGAGGCCATCCTCAATAAGCGTACTCGTTAGCTTCGCTCTCATTCTATCATAGAGGTCTTAACTCAGTGGCATGACATGCAACCAGAGGATGCTACATGGGAACCACTCCTTTAGATTCAACAACAATTTCCACATCTAAAGCTTTGAGGACAAAGCTTTTTCTAAGGGGGAGGGCATGTTAGGAACCCATGTATTTACTTTGTTAGTATATTTTTGTTGGACGCATATGCTTTGTAAGTCATCCCATAGTATTTGTTGATCCATAGTTTGTGTTATTGTTGCTCGGTGCATATGCTTTGTAAGTCGCCCGTAGTATTGTTGATCCATAGTTTGTACTGGACCATGGTTTTGACCCATAGTATTGGAACCTAGACTTAGTATATAAGTGTGTGTTGAGGCCTGTGAAGGCACCGTGAAGTTATTTTGTATTGAGCTTGCTCAAAGGAGGTTGCCCCCTCGAAGTGGCCTGCGATCAATAAAAATATTCCGTGATCTGATATATCATGTATTCATCAATTCATTGTTGCAGGTTCTTCTTAAAGGGCTCTTCCTATTAGCGACACTGCCTTCCCAATCCGAATCAACATAACCCTACAGTTTAATCTTCTGATTCGCCTCATACTTAATCCACTATACCCTTCAGGTACCTCAATATATGCTTTGCAACAACCAGGTGAACTTGTCTCGGATCCGTTAGGAACTGGATCAATGTGTTCACAGCAAAACATATGTCTGGTCTCATGTTTGTCAGGAACATCAATGGCCCAATCATTTGACGATACATCGTGGCATCAACTGAATCTGATGAAGCATCACATAGTAGCTTCAAGTTCGATTCCATAGTTGTGGCCATTTCCTTGCAGTCCATCATTCTGAACCTCTTGAGAATATCTACTGCATACTTCCCTTGTCCAAGGAAGATTCCATCCTTACTCTGCCACACCTCCATGCCTAAGAAATAGTGCATCACAACTTGGTCCTTCATCTCAAATTCTGCGGAAAGCCTCCTCTTCGTATCCGCGATAAGCTTATCCTCCCCTGTTACAAACAGGTCATCTACATAGAGTAGAAGTATCACTGAATTTCCCTCTTCAACATTATAATAAAGGTTGGAATCTGCTTTACTCTTGGTAAATCCCAAGCTCATCAAGAATCTATCCATCCTACCATACCACGTCATGGGTGCCCGTTTCAATCCGTACAAGTCCTTCTTCAACTTGCACGTTTGAGTCTTCCTGTCATGTGTCTCAAATCCAAGTGGATGCTCCACATACACTTCCTCTTCTAATACACCATTCAAAATTGTTGTCTTGACGTCCATTTGGTGTACCTTCCATTTCATCACTACAACCAGTGCTAGTACTGATATGATGGAAGGTATCTCGCAACAAGTGCGAATGTCTCCTCATAGTCTATGCCTTCCTTCTAGGAGAAGCCACGTGTCACAAACCTTGCCTTGTGTTTCTCAATTCTACAATCTGCAACATGCTTGATCTTGTAGATCCACTTCGAAGTCACAACAGACCTACCTTGTGGTCTCAGAACTACTTCCCAGACATCATTCTTCACAATCGACTGGTAATCCTCGATCATGGCATCCTTCCATTCTTTTTTCTTTGTTGCTTCCACATAGTTGGAAGGTTCTTTATCAATGATGTCACACAGCAGGGCCACATAGCTGGAGTATGGTCTAGGTCTCTTGCTTTCTATATGCCACCCCTCTGGAGCACCATACTTCTCCGCATATTGTATTGCCTCTTGTACCCATGCTGGTTTCCTCTTGTGGGAGCTCTTTTCACGAGGTTGATCTATAGGTTCTTATGGTTCTTCTATCTCATGGTCTTCATGATATTCTGGAACTGCTTCTTCCATTACTAAATCTTGATTCCTGGGAACTTCAGGTTCTTCATTGTCTTTAATAGGTTGTCTTCTTTATTTTTTATAAGCTGAGTCTTCGTCAAAAGTACCGTCTCTGCTGATGTCGATCTTCTTGAATCCTGGGAAGTATATTCGGTAGGCCTTCGATGCTTCGTTGTATCCTACGAATATACCCTTCTTTCCTGAAGGATCTAGCTTCGTTCTCTTCTCCTTCAGAATGTGTATGTACATAGGGAAACCAAATATTATGAGATGGCTGACTTCTGGTTTCTCACCGAAGAATATTTGTTCTGGAGTCTTGTTGTCTAGTACTCGATGAGGAGTACGGTTTTGTACATACACCACTATCCTTGTAGCTTCTGCCCATAAGTGCATCGGAAGATCCTGGTCATGAATCATTTCCCTTGCTGCTTCCATTATTGTTCTATTATTTCTTTCTGCAACGCCATTATGTTGTGGATTGTATGGAGTGGTCAACTCCCTCTTAATCCCAGATTCTATGCAAAGGTTCTTGAAATATTCCGAGGTAAACTCCCCGCCATTATCTGATCAAAAGGTCTTGATATTCTTCTCAGTGTGATTCTCGATAAAACCTTTGAATTCCTTGAACTTGTTGAATACTTCATCTTTTCCTTTCAAGAAATATATCCAAGTTTTACAGGAAAATTTGGAGTCATGAACTAAGGCTTGTTCAGGTTGACCTTTTAATTTGTACAAACCTCCCTCTTGTTCTCCAATCACAATAGCATCATCTATTGTCTTTCCCTTTGGCCACATTAGGACTTGGCCATCAATAAATGCAACCCTCATACCTTTAGCATATAGTTTTGATATGGAGAGAAGGTTCTTCTTTAGTCCTGGAACATATAGGACATCTTTCATCTTCATATATTTTCCAGAGTCTAGCTTGTATGAAGCTTCTCCGCTTCCTTTTATGAGGTATTGGTAGTCATCCCCAAGTTTCACCTTATGAGGTGACTCATGCTCGGATAGATTGACAAATGATTCTTTGTATCTCGTCATGTGCTTGGAAGCTTCACTATCTACAAGCCAATCATTACTTCCATGTGTGACAATACCCGTGAGTGCTGATATTAGAACATACTCTTCATCACTTTCTTCTTTGGCTCTCTTCCTTGGAGGTTCATCATCTTCTACAGTGTGGGCATGGTGTCTTTTCTTGTTTTTCTTCTTGTTGTGGGAGCCATTTCTATTTCTGGGACAATTTCTGGAGTAGTGTCCCTTCTCATCACAAGTATAAATTCTAACGTTAGATAGATCTCTCCTAGATCATCTAAAGTTCTCCCTCTGACTTTGGTGGTGGTGTTTCTCCCTCTTACTGTGATGATGGTGCTCCATCTTGTTATTATTTATTCTAATGTGGGCTGTGAGAGATTGATCATCATTTGGCCCCATCTTCTCTTCTCTAGCCACAAGTCGAGCTTCTTCTTGTGTACATTCCTTCCATAGTCTACTGAATTTGATCAATCTTTTCCTGGCGCATATCCCTTGAATGAATGAGTCCCATGATCTTGGGAGACCATTCAAGGTGGTCATAACAATTTCTCCTTCTTCTACCTTCTATTAAATTGCTTCAAGTTGATCCTTGATTTTTGAGACCCTTGTGAAGTAGGATTGCATGTTCTCGACATTCTGGATCTTTATGTTCTTAAGTTGGTTCCTCAAGGTCATCTTCCAATTTATGTTCTTTCCTTCAAATAGCTTTGTCAAAGCATCAAACATTTCCTTGGGTGTCTTCAAAGATGACACATGTGGGATGAGATGATCTTTGATAGAATATGCAATGATTCTATTGGTCTTAACCAAGTTCTTCTTGTGGATGGCTTTAGCCTCATCTCCCTCTGGTGTTGGAACCTATTCATTCACATACTTGTCCAAATCATTTTCTTTAAGGACAAGAGCAATCCTACACTTTCATGCTCAGAAGTTATAATCTCCTTCAAGCTTATCCTCAAGATTGGTTTGGTGAGACATATTGAATGAGTACTTCAAATGGAAATAACAAATATTGTAGTTCTTACCACTTAGAGATGCCCAAAACAGGTTCTGGAGCTAGCTGGCCTAGGGTTTGTTAAATAAACCCTAATTTTCCAAACTTGGAATTTGGAACTTCTGATTGGACAGATAGATGCGACTCCTCAAGGCGATTTGTCCAATGTACTCACTTTCCCAAATCTGTGAACAGAATCTTGAGATAGTTGATGCCCTAGTTTTCCTTCCAATAGTAGTGATGGGCCAAAAATTGAAAATTCTTAGAATCAGATTCTGCTTCGACAGAAAGATGCGCCCTCCTAGGGCGAGTTAGACTAACCTCCTTTTCTTGATGATCTTTGGAGAGAAGACCTCCAACTTAGAAGCCCTAGCTTACCACAGCTGCACAATGTCTTATATTCAGGTTAGCTCTGATACCATGTTAGTTTTTTAAGTTTTAATCAATATTATCTAGGATCTTATCTGAAAGAATGAAAAACACATCATAACACAATAGAAACAAAGAATTTCCTAGGGGAAACCATAAAGGAGAAAACTCCGCAACTTCCTCAGAGATAGAATAGTCACCAATACAATGTCACAAAAGTAAAACCCAAAAAATAAGACAATATTCTGCAGCTCTCTCTCTTTCCTCCTATGCGAACTTGTCTTCTCTCTCTCAGTAATGCGAACTTGAGTGAGTGAGTGTGTATCCAAATGAGAGAGCCTTGCTCTCTATTTATACTTTACTTTCACTTGCTAGGTCAGCCCCAACTAAATCTGACTGGAGTGACTTCTCTAGGGGACTCAATAACCCTAATACAACTGACTCTAGGGGGATATAATGCCCCGAATTACAAAGGAGGATTTACCTCAATGACTTTACATGACCAAATGCAATAATGGCATCTCTGACCGAAGGAATAAACATCTCCGTTGGAGGTACAAATACAATACAATAATAATAACAATATAAAATACAAGTGAATATCTTCCGAAGTTACAATTACATCAACACCTAAGACATAGAATTGCATGCTAAATGAATTAGCAAGTATGAAAAAAATCGAATGTGCAAACAAGGGGGAGATTAAGTATTGTTATATAGATTATGTGATATCTTAGAAAATATTTATTAGCTCAAGACATGGTAATTTGAGCTATGTGTAAAACTTTGAAAATAGATTAGCCAAGTGTGGTCAATGCGACTCCCGAAATAATAGCAACATCCATAATCTTTGGGTTTGAGAGGAGCAACTCCACTAACTCCTCTGGAGCAACCTGCCAAAATATAAAATTTTCTAAGATAAATATAAGGTCCCTTAAATGCTATTTCATTGGGTGCCAAATTTTGGAAATTTTACGAGAAGATAAATATTTTGGATTTGCATCAAACAGAAAGTCCTTGAAATGTTTTGTGCTTGAAATTATTTATACTTGAATAACTTCTTTATTATGTCCACAACAAAAAGGAAGACTTCCTCATCAATGTAACATATATTCCCTATTTCAGCCATCCTTTGAAGTCCAAATTTGATGCAGTTTCTTCGACATTACCAAAATAACCTACATGGATTATTAAAGAATCCTTAATATTGGATCTTTTTCTAAAGTGATTCCACCCCAACATAGCATCAACTCTCCATAGGATCCTCTGATAACCCCTTATAATATTGGTAATTTTTCCTTCTATAAGGTAAATAGATTAACAAGTTATTAATGGTTAATAAAAAAATCATTTTTGTAAGTTGATTATGTTGTTGTGTTGATTTTACAGACATACTCATAATCCTATGATGAGATGTAATGATTAATGACTAAGTCATTTCGTTAAGTATGTTTGTTTGGTTGTTATGTTGATATTAGTTATTCACAAGGTATATGCATTGTTCTATATTGTCATGAGATGTAACGCTTAAAGTTAAAGATCAATATTTAATCAATATTGTAACTAAAGACTAGTCAAGATTTTAGAGATTAACTTTGGATGGAGTTTGTTATGGTATTTTTTGTTCTTTCACAAACTAAAATGCTTCAAATAACTAATGATAAATTTGGCTATGTACACAAGAATAACTAAAGTCAAAGTCAAGATTCTATACAAGAATCCAATCTATCAAAATTGCCACTTTTGACATTCAATCATCATTTTTGAGCTTAACATCTAACATAGTCGGTTAAATAATAATAGGAATTGACATTTTACATTACTTCCTAACCAAAATTACTAGACTAAAGAATAATTTTTTTATACTAATTAGTCCCCATGGAAAATAAATATGAGAATATATACAATTATACCTTAATACAATATTAATAAAATAAACATAAAGTGACCACAATGAATGACCAAGCTCAAACCAAATGATGTCCCATCCAATTAACTCGCATAACTAAATAGTTCCACATCATTCCAAAGGTGAACGTATCAAGTGTCCCATACACGTTATCCTTATTCATTATGAATCATTAATGAAACTATACATCAAAATTGCATTTGGTTGATATGATTTAACAGATTACGGTGGTGACCTGCATGTATCCCGTACTTACATTCAATACAATTTTAATTCAACACAATTTTAACCTTTCGGACGACTGCTGATGTGATTGCATCCTTGCATCCATAAAATGAGTAGACATTATGTTATTGGTACAATCATTACATTCGATACTCGAAGCCAACTCTCCACGGGCCTTCTCACTCTGCGGATTTTTCAAATTTACTGATGATTCTTAACAGAAATGTTATGACCCACAGCCCCTCTGGCGGTAAAAGAAACGTTATTATAATATGCAAGTTGCCTTACCTTATATGTCATAATGTCGTCGATTAGCCGGGTAAGGTAGCTAGTTTGCTCGATGAACACATTTTTGGATCGGGGATAATCGATTTGCTCAAAAACCTCTCATGGAACGGGTTGGCCCATTAACAATACTACAGTCACCAGCAATGGACGCATAGCGCTGGAAATAATCCCGTTTTTTATGTAGTCATCCAGGCTGGGCACCTGCTTAGCCGCCTGCCATTCCGATTCTTGCAAATAGATAAAGAGATATTCCTCTTGCTGTTCAAATAGAAGAAATTTAGGATTAAACATTAATTGATTGATGTTCATATGGAATAAATGTAGTATTAGACATTAATTGACAGTACAAGCTGTTGGAAAAACTTAATTACGAGCTGATTGCCTGATCGTGATCGCCAATTTACAAATGTCACTTCACAGTGAACTGCCAATGAACCACACAGGTACCGACATTATCTAAATTTTGTTACAATTTGTTTAAAGAGGATTACTTACAACATTCCGAAAATAGATAAGCCAGTCGCTCCCTTGTTCCTTTTCAAACTCCGAAGCCACTTCATGAACCATGCTATAATATATTTTGTAACAGACTTTCATATAATCCGGAAGATTTTCTGAGAAGCTAAGGTCCCATCTGAAACCATAAAATATTTATATTAGCTTTTAAATGATCAACATCATAATACTCCAAAGAACTTTTGTATAACTTTGTTTAGCTTGTAATCGAAACTCTGGAATCATGAGTACCTTCGGACAGCCTCTGTGAAGAGCCTCAAATCTTCAAGGTTTCCGTATGTATCATACATGTCGTCCAGAACAGTCTGCAAGCACGCCAGTTTGGTAAAGGTGACTCTGCTTTTGGCATATTGGGGTTCATAGGTCCCCGCCGCTATTAAAAAGTAATATTCCATGGGCCTCTCCCTAGCAAAGGTGAACTGACGCAACCCTGAATCTCTAAACCAGCTGTGCAGGAATTTAACATCATTATCGAAACAACAACTGCTGCTAATCATTTATATAAATTCTTTTCAGGAGTTAAGTCACATCATTTTGATCCTGTGAAAATGTGAACAATTAGACACGATTACTTACCTCATGATATTCTTCATCTCTTCTTGGTGGATGGATTGGACAATGTTGAAGTCCAATTTTTCCAACTCTAAAAGCTTTTCGTTGTCTACAGAAGGCAGCCTTAAGGAAGAAATCACACCCAGTCCCCCACGAAATAAGCGGCACACGCAAACCCACAATATTACCAGCAAGGAAACAAGTTTTTTATATGCATTGCAGTATTAGCAAGCTGGTTAAAACCCTGACATGTCAGGAATGGGATAAGCATTGGAAATATCTATGTCAACACTGGTCACTGTGGGTAGCAATTGTAGGGAAAGTGGCATAACTCGGTCCAGCACGGCATTGAAGTTGGCAGATATGTATCCTTATTCTTAATACAAGTCAACATATAGAAGATAATATAGTACTTTTCATTTTTGTCCATCACAGAGTCTGAACTTGAAGCATCTATGAAATTATCCATTACAAAAAATTGACACTCATAGCTTTCATTGAGAATGATAAAAAAAACCGCATAAAATGGATAGCCTATGTTCAAAGAGAAAGCAGCTTGGGAAATAATTAATCTGGAGGTGTCACCTATAAATCCCTTTTGCTAACCGTACATAATCTGGTCGATACACTTGGCGATATCTCTTTGTTTCCAGTCTTGGTAGACTGGCGTACCAAGAAGTCCCCAGCGTGTATTCAATCTAACAATCACAACATATTGAATTCAATGTCATAATAAAAGTTCAAATTAAGCTAACTGAGAAATCATATTTTTTCTATTTACCTCTCTGCTTAGATTTCTTTTGCGGTTCCATGCACTAAAAGTTTCGTTTCTTGTCAAAGCTTGTCTTAAATATTGAGTAGCGAAGCCTTTATTCTCATCCATAATATTTTCTCCAGGAAATGCAAGTTCCGAAGCTTGATAAAGGCTCAACATGTTTGCTACTTCCTTGTTAAATTGATCTTCCGAGCCGAGGAATTGCCCATTACTTCCTCCGCTAAGTTCTTGAAAACCACTGTTATTGTAAGGGTATTATAAATGTCACAACAAACTAAGACAATCAGTTGGTATATGGAAACATCCATCTAAAATACTGTCTTCTGATCCCTAGAGAGACGGAGGTAAAATACATAATGCTTATCCTGATGTCTACTTGGAGTCACATTATACTGATGCAGTCGAAGCAATCGAAAACCCAAAGCACTGATCTCAAGATCTGCTATGGAATTCAAACTGTTACACCCAATTCCTTTTTCGTTCCAGTGACTGCATACGATATTAAGTTTTGTCATGCATAAGAATTTTGTAATACAATTGAGCTACTTATTCAATTTGAAATCGAATCGAACGGCGTTACGAAGTTGGAAAACGGATTACCTGTAAACGAAATCAAGAAATTCGTTGATTTCCTTTTCAAAGTGTCTATCGATACCAAGGCGTTCAATATTGTCCACGACCAAAAGACGTTCAAATATATCCATAGGATACATGCAAGGCATTGTATTCAACAATAATTAGTTTTTATTTAAACTTAAATACTGGCCAAAGGGAAAAAACTTTAAGAGTAAGTTGTCAATACCAAAACTGCCAAACTTTTCCAATAATTGTTCAAGTATTCGAGGCGTCTCATGTCTCCTGTGTGCAAGAAGACGCAGGCGGTAGAGGCAGGTGAGCTTAAGAAAGACCCATCCTGGCTTTGAATTTCCAATATTCTTTTCCAGTCGACGATGTCTTGTATTCCCTCTAAGGAATACTTCAAGGATGATGGACCATGATGAATTTCCTCCCTGTGGTATCTACAAAATATATATAACATTTGAAACCCGCAGAAGCTCATCAGTTTTCCAAATTCCAAGCTTAACAAGAAGTAATGGTTTAATATAAAAGGAGTTCGTGTACGGAAGTCTGATGTCGAGAGATTTGGCCTCTTTTAACAACGAAGGAAAGATGAGCTCAAAGTCCGTTACCAGAGTGTCTTGATCACTATCATCCTTCAGTGATTCTAGATGGATTTTTAGGAATTCAATGCCTAATACATATTAAAAAATACAATATAGCCCTCGGGTTGGATTTATATTTCTACATTGATATTATTCCATTCAGAAACACTAGGTTATTTGATATTATTCCACTCAGAAACGCTAGGTTATCCTACATACAGAGAAGTTAGGCGCACTTTATTATCAATATCAAAGAAATGCATTGCATGTCCATTATTCTACTGATCAACAAAGCTTTGCTACTTAAATTAATGGATCTATGAATTATTTTTCGAACTACAATACTCTTCTCACATGCTATTCCTTTTTAGGCAAGACTACCTGATGAATGCTTAGACCCCTCCCTCCCTGTTCTATCAGATTTGATCATATCAAACATTTCAAAGTAAAGTTGGACATGCCTGGCTATTTTTCTTCAATTAATACAACTACGGTAAATTACTGGGCGAATTAATTCATATACTTCCTCTAATCACTAGCTAAAAATATATGTTTAAAGTAAATTATCATACATGTTGAATTACTCCTCAAAGAAAAGGAGGAAACTACAGGTAAAGGTTTAAGAGAACCCCCACATGGAGAAAAGGAAAATGCTACAGAGAGTACAAGAACCTCTATGCAGAGGTATGCAAGTAAATATGAAAAGAGAAAAAAAAATCTATTCTAGCAGAATATGCAAGTAAATACGCAAAGAAGTAAATACACAACTCTCTATTCTTACCCCGCACACAAAAGAGAAGAATGTGCATGCAGTAGTGTAGAAAAACGCATGCAGAGAGAAAAGGGAGAGAAGTGCACAAGAAAGTAAACATTTTGATGAAGGTAAAGAAAGAAGGGAATGCACAATAGTTTATGAGGAGGGCCACACAGTGGAAAAGAGGAGAAATCGCGCGAGTTAAGATAATCCAGACTTACACATTCATTAAATTTCTGTATAAAAAATGGATTATTTCTAAACACATGACATACCTTTCGAGAGAAGATCTCTTAGTGTCTAAGAAGAACGAGAAGACTTGTCCGCCATATTTTCTCTTGGTTTCAATTTTGGACAGAACGTATTCCCTTGTTTCCTGTTCTTTTGTCCCAATGGTTTGCTTCATGATTGAAAAGTTAATAGTTAAATGGATTCAAAAACTTAACACATGTTATATTGTTGTATTGTACATAGACAAGTGTATATCCATCTGGCAATGTTGTGTTGTACATAGACAAGTGTCTATCCATCTGTCAAATTGTAGATGTATTATAACAACGTGTTCTCCATATTTAAGAAGGACCTTGAACCTTTTAAACTTAAAAATGCACAAATTCAACTTAACTTTTGACCATGAACTTACTTTTTGATTTAATAATTTTGAAATTGGCCGAATTTGATACATTTCTACATTGACAGAAATGACGAGGATTGGGTGGTTGTTGATAGCCTGCAACCACAATTAGTCGTGTTTTCCTCTTATTCATGTTTTTGCAATGACAGAGACGAGAAACGATTGCTTTTCAAACCGCCATATTCTAGAATTTTGTCATTCTGAATATTACTAGCCTGTAATAATTCATGGCATCAATGCCGAACACAACGAAAGAACTAAAATTCCAATATTGTACTGAATCTCTTGCCAAAAGCTGATGCTACCAGATTTGATGGAATAGGCATTATTATTTTCATTAATTTTCTTCACACAATGGGACAGTGCAATGACTTCGCAAATCTACTAGAATGGTGTAATGGCTTTTGCAAATAAAGCTTTGGTCGTGGCATTTTCCTACAACCATCTATGGTTGCTTCGCCACGTATATGCAAGAATCTGTACAAGAGTGGTCACAAGTTTACATGCCATAAGATTGCATGGACGGGGTGTCACTCACTCTCAACTCGAGTTATTTTTATTTCAATAAACAATGATAATTGTTGAGTTGATCCCCATCTTTGCATGGACTAGGTGTCACTTGCTCTCAACTCGGGTTTTATTTTTTTTATTTCAATAAACAATGATAAGTATTGGTGTGTCTTCGTCCCCTCGGTGTAACTTTTCCTAAAATAGTTGTTAATTATTATTGTAATTGATTTTTCATTTACATCTTGCTTTAGGTGGAGGTATATAAATGGTTTTTCTTAACCTGTAAAATATGAATATTGTCTTCAAACACTTGAATATCTACTTCAACTAAAAGCTAATTCAACACTTGAATATCTACTTCAACTAAAAGCTAAAGCATGAGATCAATGATGCTTACCTTTTGATTCGTTTTCTATCCACATTGAGATCAGGGGATGTTTTTTCACTTAATTCAATCTTTATTGGCTGCTTGTCTTCCTCTCCTTTGCAGGTTCACTTCTAAAATGAGTGGATACATTCAGTTTTGCCTTCAACATTAGAGGATTGTTGAGGCCATTGTGATTTAATAGGGAGGCAAGACTACCAGAAATAGATGAAGCAGTAACATTTGATCTATCTACTTGATCCTTCTGCTTTTGGAAAGGTTCAACGTTATAGAATATGGATATCATCTTTTTTCCATCCAATCTCTTAAAGTCCATGGATTCTCTTAATGCAATAGATACATCCCACCTACAATCCAACTCATCACCATCAGCAAAACAATTGATTGGAGCTTCAAGAGAGGGTAACGAATCACTGGCAGATCGTCGATGAGAAGTCTTCTTTGTTGGGGATTCCAAGGGAGACTTTATCAGATCATCATTCCATGGTGGCTGAAAATGTGCAAGATATTCCACGGAGGGTAAGCACTAATTCTTTGATTTGTTATTGTGTAAAGGGAAATTGGACCAACCTTTGAAGGAATTGTAATTGGAATCTACAACACTGCACTGTATCCAATGGTATGAAATGGTGTATTTTTGGACAGTCATGGGGTATATTTGTTGTTTGTACCCAAGTCCCCGTTCAGTTGTCATCAAGTCCCAGGCTTTTGCCCTTAGTTACAGTTTGGGATAATGTTCACAGCTGCACATTAAACAGTTTCCCTATCTTGCCATTATTTTTCCTACAACGGAGAAACAAATAATATACATGGAAGAAAATTTAAAAAAAGATTGTAACATTTGTGATAATTGTGATATTATCTCTGTTTTTAGCTTTATTTCAATGACAGGACTACAATTTGCATCTTATGAATGTATCTTCTTTTCTATTTATTTTGAGACACTAAGAGCTCAAATTCTAAATGTTTGAGGAAAATGTTTCAACTTTGATTGGCTTGCATTAAGAGCATAATTGGGAAAAGCACAGTCAACATTTGTTGGTTACTCCAAATTTACCTAAATATTGAATAAATCACCACTACTTCCATACTTTCCTGTTTTGGGAATTTATTCAGACGTATTTAAATAGTTTTTTTTCGTAACTACCCAGAAGCTGTTATTTGAGAAAATGGTTGTAGATTATAATTGCATAAATGACATATACATTGAATTCTTCTCATAAAATGGATCTTAAATTTGTACCTGATATTGGGTATTTCGTCTCTCCCAAAACCAGAAACAATGCAGTTTGCAGCTCAGTCTCATACAAGAATTCCATATTCGCCTTCAAATCTCAATGCTTCATTGGAGTAGTCAAAAGAAAAATCTTTGCATAAGACTAACAATTCAATTAGTGATTACCTTGTTTAGGCAGCTATTGGCTTGTTCCATCTTTTCTTTATACAGTTACAAACCCGTAACCATCAGCATTGATACCAGTCACTATTACCTCCACTTCTGGGGTCCCTTGTCAATAAGGTGAGTTGCTCCTACTACCGTCTATGTTCCACCAAAATATCTGCCTTTTTCGCGGGCTCTTCCTTTGCCTTTGCTGTTTGTACCTCTACCTCTACTGGTTATAGGTCAATTAAGTATACTGAATCTTCGGCTGCCTCTACCGCCGCTGAGTCAACTGCGGGTGGATCTCAGACCAAACGAAGGGAAGCCAGGGTTACTACGGGATGGAAACACGTTGCTGGTGAATCTGCTTCTGTATATGTAAATGGATTCTCCCTAGCTTGGTGAGCGTACCTGGGGCAATAAATACCTTGGTGGGATGCTTAGCCTATTGTTTGACGCTATGCTCCAACTAGACATAGTTCTTGCATCGTTCAATTCTCTCTTGCACATAGCTATTCTCAGTACGTTGGGAATTAGCCTGCTGGACATGACTCGTGGTACACCAGGCATAGCTACTTTCGCTCTCACACTGTTTCTTTCTTTTATATACGATGGCTCCCACTATTGTCATACTTCCGTTGCTAGTGTTACTCGCCGTTGTTATGCCTTCTTCATACTAAGATATAACGCATTATAAGAGCCATTTATAGTCCACCCTTGACTCATATATTCCCATCCATCCTCAATATGATCCTTCGCCATTAGGTCTTAAATAAATAAGGTAAAACGATTAGCTCATAATTACGTCAAAGAATATAAACTGCGTACTCTAAAGGGTAATAGCATATGTAGTAATAAAAGCTCGAGGACAACTCGCGGAGCCTGCCTAAGAATAACAGTTTACATTGTAAGAAGATTCCTAGGATGCAAGCCAACTACAAGACTATATGAACCGCGATTCTATCATCCAAAGCATGTTATTTAACGGGGATTCTTCTGGCATGAAGATTAGAAACTGCTGCTGGCATGTAGCCAACGCAAGGCCTCATTAAGACTGTATATCTTTACATATGTTTTGAAAAATACCCTTAATACATTACTTCAATGATCACAAAAGTAATAATTCAAAGATCGCAACTTGATGTCGGATTATTTGTATGTATTGAACCGATTCTCCACTCCACCGTTTCTGGTTTGCACAAACATTTATTTTTTTCTTCTTTTTAACATGATCGTTATATTAAATTAGTTTTCAATTTCAAATGATATTGATAGTAATAAATTTATATTATAATAAAAATGTTAATTATATTTTTCATATAAAAAATAAAAATGTTAATATAATCAAGTTTAATCAATTTTTATTTAATGTTAAATGTAGTTAAAATTGTTGATTTAGAGGAGTTTGTTTTGTATGACTTATCTTAATTTCAATTTGGTAAGTACAAAAGTTTTTTTTTATAAATAATTAAAAAAATGTATTAATTATTATTATCTTTAATCAACAACTTGTTGAAAATATTTTAAATCTATATAATTTTAAATATTAAAATTACACAATTCTATTACAATAAAAATATTAAATTTATTTCATTAAAAACAATAATTATTACAGTATATTTATATTGATAAATTCAAATAACAATTTTGATAAAGTGTATAAATATCCATACTTTACATTACTAATTACTTTAATTCAAAATTAAATTATTAAAAAAAATTAAATTATTCTTTACAATTATAATAAAATTATTCACACAAATTCATCGAATTCAAAAATTATAGAATAATTTACTTATTCAATAAAATTTAAAAATAATTTCACTTAATAATGGGAACCAAATTTTGTATCTAACCCTGTAAGATGGCTCAAATTCTTATATTCAAAACAAATAATTTTATTTTGGCTGTACTTTTTACATATAATAATTATAATAAGTGAAGGTGAAAATGCTAATGTTCATTAGAATATATATATATATATATATATATATATATATATATATTTTAATGTATTATTTTAATTTAAAATGCAAGTTGCATTATGTTACTTGAACACTACCGTCTAAACATATTAAAATTTTAATACAAGATTAACATTGTTTTTTTTTTCCTCGGAACACAAGATTAACATTGTTATTATTGCAACTAACAAATTTATCAATTTACTATTTTAATTTTGACAACATTGTTAATATTACAACTAATAAATTTATCATTTTAATTTTAACAATAATTGTGTAGTTAGATTTTAATAATAATAAAAACTAGAAAGAAAAACAAATTAATAAAACATTAGTGTTAATCAATTCTTTAGTCTTACTCTATTAATTGTGGCAAGTAAATATCATATTTATATAATATTACAAAACCATCTTCAAAATTAATACCAACCTTTCAAAAATCAATAATAATAATAAAAAATTTATACATAATTATTTTTGAATTTTTCCAACATCTATATATTTTATAAAAACTGTAAAGATAAAAATGATTTACATGATATAATTTCCATAAAAGTTTTCTTAATTTAACTTATAGTTATTTCAATGAGTATAATAAAAATTATTTAAAGTAATTTATTTTTTATTAAAATTTTAAAGAAGAAATTTTATATGTCAAATTCTAAAGACAAGATTATTTATTTAATATTTTTAAAACTAACAATTTGTTTGAAAAAACACTTGACACTTTTTTAAACTATGCTTTATATAATTTTTTCTTTTAAAAATAAGTTTTTCTAAACCATTTTGAATAAAAAATATAATACACCTTATTTCAATATTATTATTTTTAAGTTTGACCACAAACCCATTTCATTGATTAATATTTATATAATTTTAATAATTATAATAATCATATAAATGAGGGTAAATGTGATCCATCTGCCTAATTACGAGTCTAGTTATAACTTTCTTCTATTTGATATCAATAACAACTATGAAAGTTATATATGATTTTCTTAATAAATGTTTTATTTTTTTATTAGTAAAACTAAATGGAGAAGACGAAGACGTAACTGGTTTGGAGGAAGCAATTAACCAACTTCACAAAGTCTATTTGGATGAATCAATTGGGGTAGTCTTCAAGCTCTTGAGAGGTAGCTGCAAGTCTACATACACAATTATCTAGGATGTTGTTGTATCGAACGTCTATCAACTAGAGATGCTAGCTGAAAGTGCCTTCCATTATTAACAGTCCATCTATATAGTTATTGGAGAGCTTCCCATTGGAAAGCAAAGATCATTAACGGTTCAAGTTTGAGCTTTGAACAATGTAATATTGACAACATAAAAAAGATTAAATTAAATACACTCACACTGTCTCAAGTTGCGACAAGCTAAAAACATCCCAAGGAAGCTGCCTTTACAGATTACTATTTTCTATCACACTACGGAACAAGGCAAACATAATAAGTCAGGTATAAAACCTCTGAGATGATTTCTTGATAGATCCTTGACAAAATGCACAAAATCAGTCAAATCTTTTCGTGATAGAGGAGAGCCCCAAACACCTGCAACGACAGAGGCAATCCCTCACAGACATTTAAAAATCCCTGATCTGGCTTCAGTATGTTTAAGAGAAGACAAAGTAAACATTTTCTCGAATTTTAGAACTTTCCTGCAACATCGCTTATATGTTCTTCATTTTTAGCAAATTATCCCATACATGAATTTATGGTAGATTCGACATTCATGTAAAGTTGGCTAGCACATTCCAAGGAGGGCCTCCGCGCACTCGTAATGACACGATGGTCTATGCAATTGACCAAAATGTCTAAAACAATAGCTGGCATAAAGAGTTTACATGTTGTTGTGAATGTAAACATGTGCTTGGATGAAGAGTTTACATACTGTGCATGTAAACATATGTTGTCCAAAACCTTTGACATTTTGGACAAAGAGGGCTGCGTGCATGTAAACAATTTGGGTGATGAATATGTGAGATTTTTCCAAAGCGTTTTCTACCACATAATTATATGTTCCCTGACAGTAATGCAGAGGGTCGTTCTCTGATAGGCATTCTTTGTTCATGGCTTCATTGCTTCATTGACAATGAGCTTGCTTTCTAGTATGGATATGATTTATCTCAGGCAAACAAGGTAAACTACTCGCTTCAATCATTTTTTTGGGAACCGATAATTTGCAATATATCAATAACTTGTTATGCAACAATAAATCACAATATATCAGTCAAGGTAGAATTGTGAGAGAGAGAGAGAGTGCTGCAGTAGTATTTGTCATTGGCTTTTACCACTGATTGAGTTTCTCCAAATTTCTGTGTGTTAATTTTGTAATTGATTTGAGGCCTGCACAGAATATTGCCTCGGCCCTTCACCTTGGTTGACAGGAGTGCTTATCTACTATGATCATGATGAGGTCTGCATTTCAGTTAGAGGTTTTCGTTTATTATTTACTTCATTAAACATCTTATTAACTCATTAACTATTTGTGTGTGTGCAGGTCATGAGCATTCGTATGGAGTGACTAACTCCCCACAGGTTGACAGAAAGGAGCAAGGGTTTGAAGCCTCTTTTAGAAAAAAGGAGCAAAATCTATTTTCCAACAGATTATTTTCCAAAATCTATGATGAGGTATGCATTTCAGGAAGAATTTGGGAAAATGTTCCCAGGTATTTGATTTAAGTCTTACTGCCTTCCAAAACGAAAAAAACCTCTATCTGAGTATTTAGTATTTTTGGAGTCTTGAGACATGAAATTAGTGCAGGTTAGTGCAGGTTCTCAAAATAATTGAGAGAAGAGGCATAACCACCCGAATTGCCCCTTGGCAAGACTCTAGTCGTTTCCACACACCGTGACAGTTAATGTGACGGAGTCACGATCCCATGTCAGTCCAAGCAGACCTTATTTGCAGCTTCATGTGGAAATAAATGTTTCCCATCTCTCCCGCACTTCATTAGATCGTGCGAGGGTAGGGTAGGAGTGGGGCTTCCCCTGTGAAAAACACAATGAGATGTGATGTACAGAGTAATTCCGGGACACATTGTACACTAAAGCCGAGCTCTGTAAATCTAATGCCATAACTATGGATTTATTGCAGGTGGATCCAGATCCCCCACAATGGAATTCTCGCTACAGCTCACGCATGAGTTGAATGCTGAGTCGATTGCTTCAAATACACTTCACCAGATGTGGGGAATCGAGATATAGATTCTTGGGATGCAACGATCAACTGCAATCGCCAGAAGATGAACTTGACGTGACCGTGACAAGAGTTTGTGGGGTTGAGCTGGAGTCGTCGGTTGTAGTGGATATTTGCTGGTAGCAGGAGGATCCGCGAGGTTGAGTGGAGCAGCCTCTAGGGAAATCCGTGGACAATCAAGTCGTGCAGACGGTGTGGGATATGCAGATTGCAGTAGACGTAGCCGCCGGAGAAAGAAAGATCAATGACAGAGGAGTCGAGGAGCGGGCCAACAGATAGCCTCCGCACATGGAGGGAAAAAACGCCCTCGAGCGCGTTCGAGGGCGCCCCTGAGCTCAGATTTCGGGCATTTTTAGCAGACCCACCTACAGCCTGGGCTTGTCTTCGGGCATCGATGCTTTCTGACAGGTACAGTACAAAACTGACAGCTGAGGTTACGTTTTGAACGTTTCAGACAGTGTTCTTAGCTTACAGGTTACGTTTTGAACCAGTTTGAACGGCGTTTTTGACATACGTTTTGAACCAGCAGCTTTACCCGCCCCTGCCCCCGCCTCCGCCTCCGCCTTCCAATTTCATGTGCACGAAGGGGCATTTTTAGCCCAGCTGATGTCAGCTAAGGGCGCCCCCCGAGACGCCCTTTTTACCTCCATGTGCGGAGGCTAAGAGAGGTACAGGCCGCCGTTGGGATTCTAGGTGATTGGACATGAGCAAAACTGTGAATGTGTGCGCTCGCTGAGGAATCAGGATGTGACAGGGCGGAGAGGAGACTCAAGCGTACATATTGTACGCTACATACAGATGACAGGTGGTGTCTCCTCATAGGTTGTCGATAGAAGACAAAGCTCTGAGAGGAGACGACTCCTTAAACAACGCCTTCGTCGTAATAAAAGTCAAAATATAATTTGAATATAATTTACAATAATCTTCTTATGTAATCATGTTTGAGGATAGGAAGAAAAAGCTTCACATGTGTGAAAATTGTTCCTTTTTATAAAACATTTTAAAATTGCAAAGTAGTTGAGCCCATAATTTATTATTATTATATATAAAACATAGTTTAAAATTGCAAAGTATTTGAGGCCATAATCTAGTTATATAATGAGTTTAAGATTCCAACTATAAGGCCATAAGTTTTAAATTGGATAAAGTTGCTTAAAAAAGTTAAAGATCCAATATCAGAATGTAAAGTATTAATAAAACTTACGTTTAGTTTAGTTTAGTTTAAAAGTTTTATGATTTCAAATCAAGCTCTGAAATTTTGGGTATGGCAGGGGTTTTTGATGGTGTTGAATCCATTTTTACCAATAAAATCGCCATTAAAACTATAGTGCTTCACATCAAATTTTTTTTTGTACAACTATCTTCTTCATAATTAAAAGGAAACAACCATAATTAATTTTAAGAATTAAATTACTAAATACAACTTTATTCTCTCCTAACATATAATTAAAAGCCTTCCTAGTTTAAAAGAAGTTGACTATATCTAAAAATAGTTATACCCACGTTCCTAATATCATGTTATACCCACATTCCTAATCTCATGTTGCATTCCCAAATTAGTAGAATTTAACCATAAAGAATACCATAATTAAAATAAGAATTATACCTACATTATAATCTTATTTTTCACATTATCTAGTTTTTCCTAATTAAGAGGAATGAACCAAAATTGGAGATATGGATTATATGGATACAATTACAATTTCATTCCTGCATGTAAGTATAGTTTGACCATATTTAAAATAGTTTACACATACCTTCGTATTCTCATTTCTCCACCTAATGTCGCTTTTTCAAATTAAAGAAATCAATCATAAGGGAACTCATAAATGAAATAAGAATTATTCATACATAATAATAATTATTTCTTCAAACATTATAATCTTTATTTCTTCACATGATAAAGTTTTTCCAAAAAAGAATTCAACCATAATTACATATGATTATAACTTTTTCAATAACATAACTACGGCCTTAATTAAAAAGTAATCATTTATTAAACTCGACTTATGTAGATAACTGAGTAAGTGGAAGGAGTAGAGTGAACTGCGTGTATAAGATTTGACTGGAGATAAATGTGATAGTCGACAGAGATCTGAAGAGAGAGATATCTAGTCAAAGTTTACAGGCAGATCGATTACATCGGCGATCAGTACAAGATACAGTGTTTTCCATGAGGCAGATTGGGATCCAATCTATGGGCACAATATTCTACTGGACATCACCAAATCGACGTTTAAGACCGTTGGTGGGATTTAATTGAAACAACAGAGTATACCATTTAACAAGGGTTTACGAAGTCACTGGGATAGGGTGCAGGTAGATAATAATTCACACCATGTTTGTAACAATCATAAGGATTTAAGCCGTTACTTGGTCTTGTGGATGTGTACTGTATTTTGCTGGGCTGTTTTTTTGGGTTTGTGTGGACAAGTGCAGGTCAAGTATTGGACCTCTCTATCCTCTGTTTGTTTGTTTGTTGTATCAGATCAGTCACTTGCCTTATGGTTTTTCTGGGTGTGTGGAAGAGTTGGTTATACCTAGGATTTAAGTAGTTGTCGTTCTACTGTTTTGGAACAACAATCCATTCATATTCCATACATATTATCCATTGCAAATCATTATCGAACGCTTTGGCGCGCATGGTATTAACTTAGCAAGCTATGCAAAGTACACAACATCTTAAATCCTACCATTTTGAAATAAAATACACTCTTTTTCCCTTCTTGTTTTCGAACAACCAATACCAATGATCATCAATCATCGATCGCTTGGGATCGCATGATACCGAATTAATAAAGAACACAGATTATTAAAGCTTATAGATTTGAAATAAAATGCATTTCCATTCCTTACAGAATAATCAATACCAATTATCAACGATCGCTTGGGATCGCATGATAATGAATTAATGAAGGACACAGAGTTCAAATCCTACAGTTTTGAGATAAAAAGCATTCTCATTCTATACAGAACAACCAATACTAATTAATTATCATCCATCGCTTGGGATCGCATGATATCGAATTAATAAGAACACATAGTATTAAAGCTTACATATTTGAAATAAAAAGCATTCTTATTCTATACAGAACAACCACTACTATGGGATCGCATGATATCGAATTAATAAGAACACCGAGTATTAAAGCTTACAGATTTGAAATAAAAAGAATTCTTATTCTGTACAAACAACCACTACTAATTATCATCCATCGCTTGGGATCGCATGACATCGAATTAATAAGAACATTGAGTATTAAAGATTACATATTTGAAATAAAAAGCATTCTTATTCTATACAGAACAACCACTACTAATTATCATCGATCGCTTGGGATCGCATGATATTGAATTAATAAGAACAAAGAGTATTAAAGTTTACAAATTTGAAATAAAAAGCATTCTTATTCTATACAGAACAACCACTACTAATTATCATCGATCGCTTGGGATCGCATGATATTGAATTAATAAGAACATAGAGTATTATAGGATTCTGGTACGATGCTGAAGATAATTGTTCAAGATTCAACTGTATTACAGAGAGGGATAGGGATCGACTTCGCACAAGAAAGCTGAACTTCCATATCTATGCGCATCAAGTTTCACACAGATTAATACACGTGAATACATACGCATAAGCCGAAAACAGATTGTTCTATTTCAATTCTGTAAATATGATTATAAACTCTCAAACCCGATTAAGACTAAGTATATAATTTTCAGTACAGTGATTCGGAATATACAATTTCGATACAATAAATCTGGTTATAAAATCTCGATACAATTAAAACTTATCATACATTTTTCAAAATAAATCAACTTTTTGGTAATAGTCACCTGTTCGTGATAGTCAATGTAGTCCTTGACCAGAAGATGAGATCGCAGCTATCCAATCCAAGCTCAACGAATTTACCTCCCTACCTTAATGGGAGTATTCTTTTTTCTCCCAGTCCTCCCAGCAAATAGGGGTCACAAAGAACATACTAGCATGAACCCTCATATGACATATCCCAATCCAGAGAGCAGTTATCAATCTAACTCACGTGAAGTACACTTAATCTCAAACTTCCATTAAGGAATCCATCCAGCATTAGGTAGGCAGTAAGACATACTTTTCTCTCCATTCTCCAACCCTATATTAGTGGGTGCATGTGGAGTTAAACTCTAGATATTTGCTCCAAAATCAATCATCTCTAATTTATTTATTTTTGATTTTAATCTAATGCATGTTTTTCCTAAATCAATGGATGTACATAAGTTCTTCCACAAATATACCCTTTCAATAATTTTTTAATTAAAATACTATTTCATTCAATTATTCTCAAATTAACATTTACATATGCAAAATTTACTATATGCCTAAATGTTTTAGTGCATGAGTGCAAATATTTCCATTTCCTGTCCTTCTCTAGGTACCACTTTTATGGGCCCTTCCAACAACTTCTTTGTCTTTGTCCTCGTGTGGGTAGTACTATGTAGCGATTATGAATTGTTACCATAGTCTTCCAACTACATTTCCATGGAGACTAATGGTGATCGAGGAATAAGATCTTCCTTATTGTGCACCTCTCAACACATCGTACACGACCAAATCGTTGTGGCCTCACCTGCACGACACACTCTTCCCCGGGTGAGTTGATAGGGCTTCCGAATCACGCGTGGAATGTTATTTCAGGGTCGACAACCCATCGTCGTACCCCTATGTACATTTCCTGTTCTTTACGATCCCTTTTTATTCCATTGAGAGTTAGTCGGTAATTCGTTTTACTTGCTACTGCACACACTCAAACCGCACATTAGTAGTGCTGCACCATATAAATCATATCATCATATATTTTCATCTTTATTTAGTTCTATTTAAATCAATAGCATTTAGTCACATCTATGGAATAAAAAAGCATCATTTTTTCCATTCATGCATAACATCAACATATTTCTCAGTCAATCGAGCATATTCATCATTTGCTTGTTAATCAACAGTTTTCATTCAATAATAATTAAAGCATAACACATTGCTCAAGTTTATTTAACCGGGTCACTTTTATATCAGTGCCCTCAATAGTCGAGTCAATCAAATGTATCAAGGCGAGTGCTACATACACCCCCTCTTAATTAAAACTTCGTCTCGAAGTCCAAAACAAATAAGGAAATTTATGATGCATCTCAGCTGCATCCTCCCAGGTTACGGAACTAGGGATATAGATTTCCCATTGAAATTTAACCTGGTTGATCACACGATGCCTAAGTTGTTGTTTTCAATGGTCCAATATGCGGATCAGTTCAGCCGTCACAACCCTTTCGTCCGATATCTGTAAATTTCTTCAATCAATAATGTGTGAAGAATCAGGAATGTAATGCTGAAAAACTAAAACATGAAAAACATTGTGCATCCAATGTAGAGATGATGGTAGAGCAAGACGATGAGCAATCAGTCCTATCCATTCCAAAACTTCGAAGGGTCCACAAATCTAGGAGATAGTTTGGATTCCCTACCAACTTAATAGAATTCTTTTGCGTCTTTACTCGCAAAAATACTCGGTCTCCAATCTCATATTCGCTGTCGAGTCTATGTGCATATGCATAACTATTAAGTCAATCCCGTGCTTCTCTCAGTCGAGCACGAATATCTTCTATTTGATCCTCCATATCCTGAGTCACCTCAGGTCCTAGCAAGGTTCTATCCTCCAGCCTATCCCAACTCAAGGGTGTTCTGCATGGTCGTCCTACAAAAATCAAAGGGTGCCATCTGTATGGAACTCTGGTAACTGTTGTTATAAGCAAACTCTACCAGAGGCAAAAACTCCTCCTAATGGGTCTGCTGATCCATCACATACATCCGCAACATGTCCTCTAGTATTTGGTTCACTCTCTCAATCTGTCCATCTGTCTCAGGGTGGTATGTGATACTAAAGTTGAGTTGTGTCCCCATAGCTTCCTGGAATCTTGTCCAAAATATTCTTGTGAATATTGACCCTCGATCATATATTATCTTCCTAGGTATCCCATGTAGTCGTACTATCTCATCAATGAAAACTCTGGCAATCTTCGGTGCCTGATATGCATTTTTAATAGGAATGAAATGTGCACTCTTTTTAAGAGTGTCAACTACCACAAAAATAGTGTCATGCCTTTTCCGTGTCAAAGTTAATCCTGCAATGAAGTCCATGGATATAACCTCCTACTTATACTCGGGAATTGCATGAGGATGAAGTAATCATGCAGGATGTTGATGCTCTGCTTTAACCAACTAACATTCCATGCACTTGGAGATGAAGCTCACGAAATCCTTCTTCATTCCATGCCAAAATAATAAAGGATATAATTCTGCATACATCTTCTTCACCCCTAGATGTGCTCTATAAACTGCTCAGTGAGCTTCTTCCAAGCTCAAGTTTCTAAGTTCGTCGTTCATCGACACATAGATACAATGGCTGTACCTCAACAATCCGTTACCTTCCAATGAATACCCTTCATACTTGGGTAATCTCCTCTATTCATTCTCTAGTTTCGCTTTCACTTCTTTGTACCAAGTGTCTTCCTGTAGTATCCCAAGTATCTTTTCCCTCAAATTGGTCTTCATCGAAATCACTGAAAAGATGCAGGGTCTGCGACTAAGTACATCAGCTACTTTATTCAGTTTCCCCTGCACATAGGAAATGTTGAAATCATACTCACTCAGTTCCTCGGACCATCTCTTCTGTCTTGCATTCAAATAACTCAGGGTGAAGATGTACTGTAACCCATGATGATCCGTCTTAAGTTCAAACTTCCTCCCAACTAGATAGTGTCACCATAAGCATAACGCATGCATTACAATAGTAAATTCCATGTTGTGTGTGGCATAGTTTTCCTCATGGGTCTAAGTCTTCGGGAAGTGTAAGCAATCACTCTCCCTTCCTCCATCAACACACATTTGATCCCTTCTTTCGATGCATGAGTGCATACTAGGAAATCCTGTTCTATATCCGACACCTTTAGGATTGGTTCCATCATTAGTAGCTCTTTTAATTTCTCAAATGCTCTGGCACATTTTTCTATCCAAATAAAAGGCCAAACCTTCTTCTGCAACTCGGTAATGGGTCATGGAATCCTCGAGAACCCTTCCATGAACCTTCTATAATATCCCGGAAGTCCCATGAAACTTATTACTTCATTTACATTCGTAGGTGTTGGCCATTCCCAAATGGCCTCTATCTTTGCAAGGTCCACGGCTATGCCCTCTCTAGAAATAATGTGCCCCAATTAATGGATTTCCTTCTAAAAGAAGGAACACTTCGATAACTTCCCATATAATTGGTTCTCCCTTAGGCACTGCAATACCAACCTGATATGCTCCTCATGCTCCTACAGTGTCCTTGAGTATATCACAATGTCATCAAGGAATACTTGTACGAACGTATCCAGGTACTGAAGGAATACGCCATTCATCAAGTTCATAAATACGCTACGCACATTGGTAAGTCCAAAGGTACAACTACAAACTCATAGTGTTCGAACCGTGTCTTAAAAGCGGTCTTTAGAATATCCACCTCTTTGATACACAACTGATGGTATCCCGATTGCAAATCAATCTTCGGGAAAATTTTTGCGCCTTTCATTTGATCTAATTATCGATCCTGGGTAGAGGGTATTGGTTTCTCACAATAGCCTTGGTCAACTGATGGTAGTCTATGCAGAGACGCCATGATCCGTCCTTCTTCTTGACGAAAAGTAATCGCGTTCCCCATGGGGAAACTCTCAGTCTAATCAACCCTAAATCCAAGAGCTCCTCTAACTCTATCTGTAATTTTTTCAATTCTTGTACATACATTCTATACGGGGCTCTTGCGATAGGTTTGGTTCCTGGTTTCAGTTCAATGTTGATGTCTAGCTCCTGCTACAGTGGCAGTCCAGGTAAAGCTTCCGGGAATACGCCCATTTATTCAACAAACAATGGGTGATTGACTATGTCGGCTTTATATTCATCCTTGTTCATGCGATCACAACATATAGTTGACATGATTTTCTTCAGTTGCAATGCTGAAATCATTCACAGGGATACTTTCTTCTTCTTCCCCATGAGAGTTTTCTTATGACCTTCATCGTCATAGAAAGTCAACTCCTTGCTTCAGCAATATACTATTGCGGCATGGGCTTCTAGATAGTCCATGCCCAAGATAAAGTCATAAGCTCTTAGGGAGGTCGCATAGAAAGATGCTCTAGTGCGACACACTCCTAAATATACCTCGCAATCTTCTAATTTCAGACCCACACTCTGGGTATTTCCGGATGCCATTTCGACTACATTGAAATCGTCTTGAACGCTTGCCATCATCTTACTCTTTTCTAGTGCATTATGAGAAATAAATCTTTTAGTGGTGTTGGGATCTATGAGTAAATAAAATTTCATACCATTAATTATACTTGTTGTCTCTAGTGCGATAGACTGATGTTCGGCCTGGCGGTTGTTAACCACTGCATGTATGCAATGTGCTTGTCCAAGGTCCATTTCTGTGGTCTGTTGTTGTCTTTGACCTTGTCCTTGACCAGTTCATTGTTGAGGGAAATCACTTTGGTAGTGCAGGCCTGTGCACTTCCAGCATCCTTCTCTAGGTGCTTTCTTCACCCTTCCCGAACTTTGCACGTTGTTGGTACGAGGTCCAAACTGCGTCGAATTTCCAAATGGTCTTTTATTTTCCTTCCTGAATGTTGGCTTATACGACATTCTTGTATCCTTATAGGTTTTTTCATGGATAGGTCCCTTACCATTACTTCGCTGCCCATAATACATCCTTGGTGGAAATTGAGGTGGTCCATTTCTATTCCCACCTGGAAATTTCTTCTTTGACGAGCCCCCACTAATCAGTTCCTATTCTACAATCAATGCTTTCGATACTGCATCATGCAAGGTCTACGACATGAGAATTATGACCTTATCTTTGATATTGTATTTCATCCCATAGATATACTTGTTTACCTTTAACTTATCTGTTGCAATGTGGGGTGCGTACCTCAATAGTTCCATAAACCTCATCTCGTACTCTTGCACCGTCCTGCCTTCCTGCTGGAGAGCATTGAATTCATTGAGTTGTCTCTCAATGAATTCTTCCGATAGGTAGTGCTTGTGGAACTGTTCCTCAAACAACTCCCAAGACACTTCGTTGATATCAATACCCGACAATGGCCGTAGAGTCTTCCACCTTAAGAGTGCTTCCCCTTAAGTTGAAGGATAACCATATGTAGCTTTAGGTTTGAGGTATACTCCCTCAATGCGAAACACATAGCCATAAGTGGAACCCCAAACTTTGGATATATTACTTTTTTTAGTTCTCGGTGCATGTTTGACGGTGGTGGATTCTGAGATCCACTAGAAGGAGATGGATTCCTACCCTCCTCGTGGTCCAACAGGTTCATCAATGCCTCTAACATTCTCTGGAAGTTCCACATCATTGCTGATAACCTCTTCGACATGAATATTAATAGTCTCCTCGGTTCTTGGTGGCGTGGCTAAAGGAGTTGATGGAGGTGGTGGACGAGCTACTCATCCACGTCCTTTTCCATCCCTACCTCTACAACCTCTTCCATCCATGATAATCTATGTCCATAAGGAAATAATAATTTAGTTAAATCAGTTTATCTGAATCCGAATTTTAGATTCCAAAAGCAAATGTATTGATCATTGCAGAAAACATGTCTATCCTAACTAGGTTCGACTCTGCTCTGATACCAAAATATAGTACTTCACATCAATTTTTTTTACTACTATCTTCTTCATAATTAAAAGGGAAAAACCATAATTAACTTTATGAATTAAATTACTAAGTACAACTTTGTTCTCCTAACATATAATTATAAGCCTTCCAAGTTTGAAAGAATTTGACCATATCTAAGAATAATTATATCCACATTCTTAATCTCATATTGCATTCCCAAATTAAAAGAATTTAACCATAAAAAAGAGCATAATTAAAACAAGAGAAATTGAAGCAAAAGCTTCAAGTCCCTACCCAATCATATTATGGGACTCAGATATCAATCTTTTGCTTGAAAATGTGACTTGAAACACCAATTTTATTTTCTTATTGAATGGTTGAAAGAGTGACTAAGCACCACTAGGAATAGCAATGGTAGTAGTACTTGGAATGTTTTCCCGGTCATATTATGGGACTGTGATATCAATCTTTTGCTTGAAAATGTGACGAAACACCAATTTTATTTTCTTACTGAATGGTTGAAAGAGTGACTAAGCACCACTAAGAATAGCAATGGCAGTAGTACTTGGATGTTTTCCCAGCTTCACTGACTTCCTTATGTCTATCAACTTATTGAATTGCTCCAGAGCTTTAATTTCAATTTGTGTCTGTAGACAGCAATCAACGATTTTCTAGAGAGAATTTACCCGTTTGCAAAAACATACTCATGAATTACAAGTTGTATATTGGGCATTTGCAACCATAAATACCATAGAGATATAAAGACTGTCTTAGAATCTTTAGTTTGTATTTTTTTTATTGGAATTTGGTTCAATATTTATTTAAGTTATGTTGGATAGTTAAACTTAAATAAATATTATAAAATCAATACATCATAAATGAATGAAGAATACAATATTTTTATGGCAGGTCAATTTACATTTATATGATAATTATAAAATCAATACATCATAAATTTTTATTGTTGTTGAGATATATTTAGGTTATGATTCATTCCATGAAGCATAAATGAGGTACTGATTGTTTAATCAATTTAGTGATGCGACTAATAGTATAAATTGTATGAAGATATCTTTTGTTGGAAGTGAATGGAACCGTTGATTGTATCCCTTTATCGCATTTTTACAGGGAATCAAACCAACACAGGGAGGGAACTGAACCAAAGGGCGGACAAGCTTTCAAAAGGAACCATATGGTTAATATTAGAAGAAATCCAACACCTAAATCATATGTATTAATTATAAATCTTAAAAGCAACGAGATGAGCAGCTCGTGTTCTCTGATTATGTTGAATACTCTAGCTCATCTCACTTCGCCTGACAAAATGCAACTCATCACACGTAGCAACAGATCTACGTGAGTGGAGATGATGTGAATTGGGTGGCGTAGAGTATAAAAAAATGACTTGTTCTAACAAAATGCAACTCATCACACGTAGCAACAGATCTACGTGAGTGGAGATGATGTGAATTGGGTGGCGTAGAGTATAAAAAAATGACTTGTTCTAAGTGACTCGTTTTACACAAATATTTAGTAAAGTAGCCCGCTGCCCGATGACAAAGAACTTTGATTTATGTGCCTCTTAATTTTGCGGGGAACTATTTTTTAAGAATTTGTGGCTGCCTTGCAATTGCATGGAAACTAGGTGTCTCATCGCCTCAGTCCAGGATCCTCACAGAAATCAAAGAACTCATCATTGTTAATAATTTGTGTCTCCCATGCAATTGCATGGAGACCAGGTGTCTCATCGCCTCAGTCCAGGATCCTCACAGAAATCAAAGAACTCATCGTTGTTAGTGTTGTGTAAATAAGGTGGGTCTTTGGCATGTTATTGCACCTTGGTTCCATGAATATGTGCTTTAACTAGCTTTGGTTCTCTCTGTTGCAGCTGTAGGCTATGGATCCATAGGATTTCAATAAAAAGATCAAACATCATAATATTATGTCCAATGGTTAAGATACCTGATATCCTAACCGACGTCCAGGTTCGAATCGCAACAGGAATATGTTTGGCCAAAGCATGTGCCAGTTGGTGGTAGATGGATCAAACACAACATTACAGCAAAAGGCAACAACTTTACTAACATAAATGGCATTCACTCGGAATGGGTTATTTCCAGTAAATAAATCCAGGTGAGAAAAAATATTTCCTTAAAAGCAATGTAGATGTATATGCCATACAGGTAATTGTCACAGTAATGAACTTTCAAGAAAACGTCATAATATGATGTTCAACAAGAGGCAATACCCAGGCTTCATAATACAGCCACTTATAAAATTACTAGCAAATTATTGTTTTATTCTTCCCGAGGGAGTAAATAGCAGTATACAAATGTCAAAAATGAAGACAATGATATGTAGTATTTACTGTTCCAAAAGAAAAGGGAGATGTGCAATCCTCAGAATATTTTGAAAAGACAAGGCAACAAGAACCTGGGTGGGCACATTGGTTTCTTGGTACAATCATGTTCTGTAAAGTTTTACACATACTTTACTCTCAAGAAATACGTGTAGACTTTAGGGTTTTGTTGAGAATGAAGGAACTTCATGCCTTCTGCTAGCCATCTGATGCACTTTGGATTTCGCCTCCTGCACCGTTTGTTCTTTGGGGGACAAGAGATAGCCTTTGAAATTTGTGGAAGAGGGTCGTTAGTGGCAAGGATAGAACCAACCAATATAGGGATATGTTCCTGTAGCAGATGGAATTATTGATAGACAGAGAGAAAGGATGCACATTGCGGACACATGCACACGTTATAGCCTATCAATACAAAGGTTGGAGGCACTTGGTGAGTACTGCACCTATAATTAACAGAGTTTGCCCCTCATAAAATATCTCTATTGTGGCATCAAACAATCAAACAATGTAGAAGTAAATTTTATATCCATATAATCATCAATAAAACCACGTTTCCTTGAATGAATGAACATATTTATACGTCTTTGAAGTAAATTTGAAAACAGATGATGTACAAACCATACCCGATAGTGGCTTAAAAAAACTTTTGAATACAAATTGCAAAGAACTAGGTGGCATATGAAATCAATACTGAGAGTGGCAATATCACTGCTATTGTCTTTTGGGCAGCTTGTTTCTCACGGATGAAAATGACAAGCAAGATGTTTTTTCAATACAAATTGCAAAGAACTAGGTGGCATGTGAAATCAATACCGAGAGTGGCAATATCACTGCTATTGTCTTTTGGGCAGCTAGTTTCTCACGGATGAAAATGACAAGCAAGATGTAGGGAACGAGATGCAGCTTGACCATTGTGATTACATTGAGATTAGGGTTAGGGTTTTGTTACCTGATCGACCGTTATATCGACGGCGAAACCATCAATAATAACCCATGAAAAGCGCTTCTTGTAGGATCCTGGTGTAGTAGCGTGTCGTGCTTATTGCTTAGATATATCTCCATCTCCCTCGCTGTACGACTGCAGCAGCCTCTAGACTCCATTGCATTCAATTTGTGAGGCAGTAGTTTCTTTAAAGAAAATCATAACTCGAACAAACTAAAAAAAAAACCAGGCTTTTGCATTCAATTTAAAGCCTTCAATTTGTGAGGCAGCAGTTTCTTTAAAGAAAATCATAACTCCTAAAAACTCAAAAAATAACCAGAAGGAAATCATAACACGAAAAAACTAAAAAAAAAACCAGGCTCAGAGGAATCGATTCATCTAGAGCTCAGCAACTGCAAAACGTAGACCTTGCCCATCTACACATCTGCCTCTAGTAAGGCCCATACAGAGCAAAGGATACGTCAGAGAAATTATATGTTATGTGCTTAGCAGCCGCGGATGAACATGCACCCTGACACACGTTTAGCTGAAATAACAAACGCAGGAGAATAATGGGAAAGAGAATAATGCGCAGGAGGGCAAGATTGAATAAGGGACTAATAAAAAATAGACTTGCCTCGAGTTGAGGCCAAATAAGGCTCCCAATTACCTTATTGGTTAGAATAGAATTTATCCTAAAAATATTTGGCTAAAACGTTTTGGTAACAGTGTCAAAGTAATGCAAAAGCAAGAAATCGATTCCTATAGTCCCTGCACTGCCTACGGGCAGGGACTAATAAGAATTATACCTACATTATACTCTTATTTTTTAGTTTTTCCTAATTCAAAGGAACGAACCAAAATTGGAGATAAGGATTATATTTATACAATTACAATTTCATTCCTCCACGTAAGTATAGTTTTCCCTATTTAAAATAATTTGTCCACATTTAAAATTGTTTGCACATATCTTCGTATTCTCATTTCTCCACGTAATGCCGCTTTTCCAAATTAAAGAAATTATCATAAGGGAACTCATATATGAAATAACAATTATTCATACATAATTATTTAATTGAAACAACAGAGTATACCATTTAACAAGGGTTGACGAAGTCACTGGGATAGGCTGCAGGTAGATAATAATTCACACCATGTTCGTAATAGTCATAAGGATTTAAGTAGTTGTGGTTCCGCCGTTTTGGAACAACAATCAATTCATATTTCATACAGAATATCCAAATGAACGCTTTGGCTCGCATGATATTAAATTAGCAAGCTACATGAAGAACATAGTCTTAAATATTACCATTTTGAAATAAAATACACTCTCTGTAACATCCCAAAATTTGATGTAGCCTATTTTATAAGATAAATGCTAATTGCGGAATGATAATAATTAGCTAACAATGATAACTGTCTCATACAATTTGTCTTAATTGTTTTTAAACCTAAATATCTACTTGGTTATAAGTAGGATGCAACAAAACAATGGTTAATTTGTTATTTGTAAGGATTTGGTAACAATATTGATGAAGTCGTTTGCATATTTCTGAAGGGGTTCCTATCGGGTGCCCTTGGGTTTACTTAGCTTTGAAAGCTAAAGCATTGGATTCTTCTTTCGCAGATCTGCAAGTAAGGTTATAGAGTAATTCCAGTTTTTACAAGACAAGTTGTAATCTTCAGCTTGTCGTCTCTATGTTTAAGATAATTATAAAATCTGTCGTGCATGAAGATGTCGATGGTATGTATATTCAGTTTAACTTCGTCACTTGTATGTTTATTTATGGTTATGATTGCACGTGTCTTCAGCAATGTTAAGCACTAAACTCGTTGTAACTGTTGGTGAGATCAGTGGTAATATGTAGCCTAGTTTAACCGTCTGAATTTGTAACATGTTTGGTTTATGTGAAAGATAGTGTCATCAATATAATAAATGATCCTCCTGGAATGACGGCGGCAAGGTAATAAGTTTTGTAATGCTAGTGCTGACGTTTGTATTGCGTCCACATATGAAAAAGTTTTGTAATGCTAGTGCTGACATTTGTATTGCGTCCACATATGAATCATGGTGCTGTTGATATATAGTATACAACATAGTAGAGTTTACATCAAACCCTAGTTTTCAATATGATTTGAAGGTTAAGTACTCTCTACACTAACCTTAAGTAATAGCCTAGCTATTTAAATGTAATGTTTAAATGTTAACTTTGTGATAATCCATATTATAATATGGCATTGTAATGGTTTATATTACATAGTTAATATATTAACTGTATCAATTCTACGTTGGATATCCTATGGAAACTATGTTAATAACATTGTTGCAATGTTATATGGCGTGAATAATATTATGGGCATGAAATGTTTAAACTCTATAGTTCGACGTGCATTGCATATATATGTTATATAAACTTTGGACAAGGTTTATGCGCCTAGCGTGAATGGTGTTGTAATAACCTTATGGAATGAACCATGTATCAATGTTTATCATATTATTATGCCTCTATCCTATGTTTGTTAACTTATACACGGTTGTATGCAGTTGTATGGCGTTGTTAAAACCCCGAGGTCTTCGCTGTCACAAGACTTGAACTCTGATATGAATTAAATGTTTGTGCAGTCGAGGATTTGGCTTAAATCTACGTGAGATCTTCAGCATTCAATGCGATCCTGTTGTGGTGTTGTGGTTGATACACTGGCGTCTATGTGTCTGGCTCCATGTGATAATCTTGATGAGGAAAGGTGATGTGTCACCATGCCGTGAACTCATCTTGGGTGATATGGCACCCGACTGTTCTACAATTTAATATAGTTATTAATTTCTATATGATCATATCTCTGCCTTGGTTCCTCCGTAGCTCGCTGGCTCAATCTCAATCGTTGATCTTTGTGGTTCTCGGTAGTTGGAATGTGTAAACCCTAGGTAGACTTTCCTTAACGATAATTTTTCCTTCGTGTATTCATTTTGTGGTTTTGGTTTTGGACAAGGACGCCGACAGGCCGCTGGTTTACAGGGCTCGACCCTGGGCGGTTGTGGATGGCACTGCGCCTCAAATCTTTATAACCTTGTTATGAAAATATGGTATAAGTGTTTGGACTTTGCTGAGAAGGTGATGTTGAAGCCCTGTGGCTTTCTTTCGGTGGCAAATAAGTTAGTAGGGAGGTCTTGAATTCGAGTTCAGTTATGATTCAGTTGCATGGCAACTTTGATGCGTTGGAGAAAAGATTTGGAAGCTAAACGCATTCCAATCGACTGTTTTAACAATCTGGGTAAGTTTTCTAGTATCATCGTTATGCAATGTATTTCTTTTCGTTTGTTAACAGTCAAATGATAATAATACTAACTCCCACAGTTCTTTGTGGTAGGTAACTCCAAATTTATGTACTCCACGCTCTGGTTTGGTGGCAATAGGATTCGGTGATCAAATGAATAGCAATGCAGTTAAAACGGTAAGCCCGGTGGCAAATCCTCGTAGGTTCTCCTAGCAGAAATCATGGCAAACAATGTATCGTCCATCTGGAATTTGTGGTTGCAAAGCCCTGGGTTGTTGTTTTAGTTTATAGAGTCGATGTAATAGATGTATAGAGTTTGAGTTTGGGGTCTCGATCTTGACAACGATCCTCCATTTTAATTTGGGTTTCAGACTCTGTCGAAGTGATAGTAAAATGTCTTTTTGTAGAACTTATATGGTCGTGATTACTTTCGTGTTTAAGTGTTGGGGCTTGGCCCGTGTTTGAAACTTATCACTCGTTGATTTGATAAATGGAAATAAGTCGTGTTTAAAACAATCTTTGTGAACTGATAATGTATATGCAAACTAGGTTGACTCGTACCTGTGCTATTGTACTTCGTTCTGGACTGTAAGCTTAAGAATATTTAAAAAGGAATCGTTTTACAAAATGTGTATGAAGAATTTGCTACTGTTTATAAAATCTATGTTTATGTGTTGAATAAAATGTGATAGGCTTCGGCTAAATGCCTCATCTTCGACTGTGTGAATGTTTTAAGTAGTTCAACTACAAACCTGTTAGAGTTTAGGGTTTTTGGTTAAGTTTAGATTGTATGGCATGATAATAACTAATGATACGTTTGACATCAAATGAAATTTGTGTGTTCTGTTGACTTTTGCTCCTACAGTCATTGAAATGTATTAAAATTTGAATTGATAATTGAAATCAATAAGTTCAATCTACAATAATGATTGGTGATGTGAAAATATACTTGATTTGTCTACTGTGAGTAAAAACAAGAAAAATGACAGAGAGCTTATTTATCTAGCTCGATTCTGTAACAGCATTGAACTTGCGTTTTTGTTTATGGTTATATGTGTATGTAAAAGATAACATTAAACCCTAGCTCTATGATAAGAGACTTTGTTTATTTAACTATTCTTTGTGTGCAGTAATAGAAATACTAGAAATAACAGTAAATTTTGAAAAGAATTTAAATATAAAATTACAAACCCTAAGTTGGTAATGTGATATTTCTTATTTGTCTAACTGTCCTATATGTACAATAATGATAACAACAACAACTATAATTGTTCTTTTGAAACTAAACAATTGGGAAAATAAAATGAAAAGAAACAGAACTAGATACTTTTGTCTGATATAAAATTTGTTATTTCTATAAAATAGATTTACTGTCTTTATGGAAAGAATTGAAATAAGGATAGTACTGTAAGTAAAATACAGTAGATAATGCGAATTAATAACAACAGATAATTTAAACAGAATATAAAAATAGTACTTCTATCACCATGGCAGTTTGCCTATCATATCTTATCTATCTTAATTTGTTTCTATACTGGAGTACGATGCTGTTCCTTTTGCATGGGGAAAAATACAAAAACCATTCTATTCAATCATTTTATATTTATACAGAATTATTAACTTATACAGGAAACTGAAATAACTTATAAATTAAACAGTGAAAGTTTAATAAACAGTAAAACTGTAATATGCAAAATAGATAACAAAACTTAAAAATAAAACAGATAAGACAATAGAACCTATAACTGACGATAGGGCTGACAAACACCCAAGGAGGCTTGTTCCTCCCAACTTGTTTCAGAAGAAGCAACTCAAATACTGACTTCTAATGAACCCCTGAGACTGCTTACTGATCCAATAAGTGGATAGAATGTGTGTAGAAGCAAGGCACTCAAAAATACCTTCTCCACTCGATATCAACCTCCTGAAAAATGCCTTCTCCACTCAACATCAACCTCCTAAAATCAATAAGAGTTTGGCAGACTCACAACATTATCAACAACAACATATCCCCTCATCAAATCTCTTGGGTGCAAACACAACAAAACCCCAAGGTAAATTTCCTCGTCAAGAAAAGTGATGAACCTCAGTTCAATATTTGATGGCTATTATATAGACAGCCTAGGTCTTTTAGTGGTCAGTTTGAAATAAATGAGCCTCAAGCTCCAGTCCCATCTTTCAGGGCAATATGACCACATTTCAAGGGAGTTGTTCCATACCAACAGCTAGTTAGTTGCATCATGATGCTGCCACTTGTCCATTTCTTTCTACCCCAGATTCCATTCCACCTAGTGGATCAGTAACCACTCTTTCAACAGTCCTCTTAGGTGTTTGTCTCCTATTTTATTTATTAAATAATAATATATTGTGCAAATTACAGTCATCCTTGGACACCTGTCCAATATAAAATTTACAATAAAAGTTATCATAATGTTTCTAAACACAAAAAAATTTTCCAGCTTAAAGGGTATGTTACAAACACCCCCTCTTAAGCTCAACATCGTCCTCGATGTTGCTTATTCATTATCAAGTTCCTCATGGAACAAAACTGGATATGATGCCCGCATATTACTTTCCAGCTCCCAAGTAGCTTCATCAGGGCTAAGGTGCCTCCATTGCACCTTTACCTACCCTATGGTGCGATTCCGAAGCATAATTTTCCTCCAGTCTAGAATACAGTCCGACTCCACCTAAAATTCTCCTTCGGGTTCCACTTGTATGTCATTCCAATTCAGCACATGAGTAGCATCGTGCACATACTTCTTTAAAACAGAAACATGAAAAACATTGTGGATTTTTAAATTGTATGGCAATGCCAATTGATATGCAACAGCTCCTATCCTTGATAGGATTTTGAATGGTCCACAATACCTTGGTGCTAATTTAGCACAGCTCCCAAGCTTCAAAGAACTTTTCTTGGGTTTTACCTTTATGAAAACATGGTCTCCTACCTGAAATTCTATTTCCGTGCGTTTCAAATCAGCATAGCTTTTCTGCCGATCTTGGGCAACTTTTAAGTTACCTTGAACCTGTTTCACGGTTAGTTCCATTTCTTTCAATAGATCTGGTCCTAACATCAATCTGTCTACAGGATTATCCCATGAAATTAGAGTACAACATTTTCTTCCATACAAAATTTCAAATGGACTTAACTTAGCAGATGCTTGATAATTATTATTGTAGGCAAATTCTGCTAAGTGCAAGTAATCTTCCCACTTAGATCGTTGATCTTTAACATATAATCTTAACATATTTTCCAAAATCTGATTTACTCTTTCTGTTTCACCATCAGTTTGTGAGTGGAAAGAAGTGCTGAAATTCAACTTAGTATTTAATCCTTTAAACAGTGTTGTCCAAAAGTTACTAGTGAACTTAGAGTCTTGGTCTGAAATAATTACCTTTGGTGTAATGTCCCCAGTTTGACCCCATGGCATTAACATTATAAATGATGTAATATTGTTATGAAATCATGGTGAGGAGCTCAAGGCCAAGGCCCCGCCATCAATTTAGTGATGCATATGGTTTGCATGCTAGCAATGCACATTGGAAATTCAAATATCATGTAATATGCATTTTAATAAAAATACCCACAACTAGCCATGCAATGCAACAAAGAGATGGGGGCATGATTTCACAAGGAATTGGGAGGGAAAACATTCAAACCCTTGAGCCAATCAGGTCAAGCCAAGTGTCAATGAGAGAACCCATCAAACCCTCAACTACCCATGTTGACTTTTGTACCCAACCATTGATTTCTCCCAAGAGTTGGTTGAGGTAGTTAATGCCTTGTGAATGGAGAGGTATGGCTGTCCAAATTCGGGTATGGGAAAGCCACCCTTTATGGAAAAACGTGTTTGTATCCTTGGTCAAGAAAAGAGCCATGAATTCCCCCCCCCAAGCCATTATCCATGGTCATTCCTTCTCCCTCACAAGTTTAGAGCTACCTGGGCGTTTTCCAGGCATGTTTACTGTGTTTTCCTTCATTCTCCCAGTAGAGAAGGGCATTTTTGTGTTATATACCAGTGGGGAAGAAGAGGAATGGAACAGGGGTTCCCTAGAGAACCGTTGTTGTTGTTAAATGTTGAGAGAGTTGGGGAGAAAACATTTTTTCCTCCCTGTGGATGCATTTCCTTTCTCACAGCTCGTTTTGGGTGAGCCACGATTTGGGGAAAATATATGGCCATCTTGTTTGTGAATTCCATTGTTGGAAATGGGTATCTATTCCATTGCTGGAAATGAGTATCTATGCCCAATGTTTTTGCTTGCTGTGTGAGAAACGAATATGTTGGGGTTTGGGCATGGGTATTTATTGTTTTGGCTTGAGCTTGAGAATAAGCATCCATGGTTCAATTGTAGCCTGATAAACCCAGCTATGGACTGGCTTGGCTCAGATGGAATGATTAATTGGTTGTGAGAGAGTGAATGTCCCCTTTCCTTGTGAGAATCATGCCCAGCTCGGGGGTGGCCTTCAGACGGACTCAGTATAAGCTGTCGAAGAGCCTATGGCTGGGTGGAACGTTGCAGCGACATAGCTAGTTGCTTGGGACAATTGCACAATGAAGTTAAGTGTTTTCTGTCTATGTATTTACTTCTGCAATGCATCAATTTGATGACTGTTTTGATATGCTGGATGGGCATGAATTGTGTGTGTGAATTAGTTTTAAATTCCGTTGTGCATATTGCCTAATTTGTATCTGCACACCAATGTTTAAATTCTTATGATTCTAATTAGTGGGCTGAGTTTTATGAAATGCCCAGATTTTAGTGCCATGTTCCCTTCCTTGCATTGGGTCAGCAGGTGGGTACATTACATTTGGTATCAGAGTTGCTGGTTGCAGCATTGGGCCTTTTTGGGCTACCTATCATAGTTGCAGAGGTAAGTATGCTTCCTGCTCAGCATTGATAGTTAAAAAAAAAATAAAAAAAATTCTAAGTGTCTAGGAATCTCTTCCGAAATTGTGGAAGGAATTCCCGAATCTCTTCCGAAATTGCGGAAGGAATTTCCAAATTTGCGAAAGGAATTCCCGAATCTCTTCCGAAATTGCGGAAGGAATTTCCGAATTTGCGGAAGGAATTCCAGAATCTCTTCCGAAATTGCGGAAGGAATTTCCGAATTTGCGGAAGGAATTCCAGAATCTCTTCCGAAATTGCGGAAGGAATTTCCGAATTTGCGGAAGAAATTCCCGAATCTCTTCCGAAATTGCGGAAGGAATTTCCGAATTTGCGGAAGACATTCCCGAATCTCTTCCGAAATTGCGGAAGGAATTTCTGAATTTGCGGAAGGAATTTCCAAATTTACGGAAGACATTCCCGAATCTCTTCCGAAATTGCGGAAGGAATTCCCGAATCTCTTCCGAAATTGCGGAAGGAATTTCTGAATTTGCGAAGACATTCCCGAATCTCTTCAGAAATTGCGAAAGGAATGTCCGAATTTGCGGAAGGAATTCCCGAATCTCTTCCGAAATTGCGGAAGGAATTTCTGAATTTGCGGAAGACATCCCCGAATCTCTTCCGAAATTGCGGAAGGAATTCCCGAATCTCTTCCGAAATTGCGGAAGGAATTCCCGAATTTGCGGAAGACATTCCCGAATCTCTTCCGAGTTTGCAGAAGGAATTCCCGAATCTCTTCCGAATTTGCGGAAGACATTCCTGAATCTCTTCCGAAATTGCGGGAGGAATTCCGAATTTGCGGAAGAAATTCCCGAATCTTTTCCGAATTTGCGGAAAAAAAAAAGAAAAAAAAAAGAAGAAGAAGAAAAAAGAGAAGAATTTCCAAATATCTCCCGAGATTGCGGAGGAACTCCACAAGTTGGCCTGAAACAGGTCGGAAGAACTTGCAGAGTTTCTCCGAAACAAGGAATTTTAGCCAGTTTTCAGGGATATTTTCAGGTGCCGAAAATGGAAAAATTTCCATGGAACTTTTGCGCCAGATTGCGCGAAATGGAAGACAGTCGTTGAAAGTGTGAAATGCATTCTCTATGCTTGGGAATGAGAAGCAGGAATTGCATTAAGAGTAGTTGGCTGTAATATGCCTTGCAGAAGAGCAATGGGAGCAGCAAGGCAGTGTTGATAAAGGGATAATTCCTTAACTCCCCCATTGCTATTATATTTATATTTCCTGAGTTGTCTATACTGAAAATTATGGCATAAGGATGCTGGAAATGCAAAAGGATAGATAGATGAAGGGAGTATCATGTAATAGATGGCATATTGCACAGTACATGTGAAAATGTTTTTTTTGCGTGTATATGATATTGCATATTAGTAAAATAGTGAGGTTTTACATATGCAATGAGCCACTTAAGATAATTATTGTGGTTGCTAATAATTAGTCATGTTCAGATTGGTTGTAGGACCAAAGACAACCGAAGCATGGCTAAGGATGTGGACGATGATTGTTGCATACAACCTTATGAAGAGAGCATGGTGCAACAAATCCGTGATCATGATGTTGGAAAAAGGACGGAGTAGCCTTGGTAAGAGGCCAATTGATCAGGTAACATCAAGCGATGTTAATGAAAGCCATGCAGGTAATGGTTATTTATGCTTAGTTGCATGAATGTTGAAGGAGGATTTGGTAAGATCCCTTCAACTACAGTATTTGGTTTGCATGTGGTATTGAGTGCCTAAATGTGAATGTTAACCTACCAAGTATGGTCAGGTGTGGGTAAATGAAGGCAAGGAGCCTTACACCCTATAGTTTCTAGAAACATCAATGCATTCATATCATGCCATTTGTGAATATTGGTTGTGAGTTTAACAACCAAAGCAACTGAGGACTTAAGGACTTGTCATGGTAGTGCATGTTGTACGTAGTAATCATGGTTAGACCATAGTATGTTTGAATGCATAGTATTCATGAAATCATGCAAGATGGCATTGAAGACATGTGCATTGAAATATTCGGTAAATGTTGTAAATATGCATGCATGTGTAGGTACACATGTTGAAAAGCGTTATGTAAATGCATGAGTGTAACATATATATGTTTCAATACAATTAGATAATAGATGAAATGGTGGACTATTGCTAATCTTGAGACCATTTCATAAGCTGCTATGAATGTAGGAGAATGATTGAATGCAGAAGGTAGAAATGTGATGGGCTACCAAAGCACTCTGTTGGAAGGGCAGAGCTGCATGGAATATGAATTTTCAGGTAGAAAAGTTTTGCGTATGTCAATGAGGATAAGTCCATAGTAAAGACCGAGATCTACCATGTGCAGAAGCCAAAGTTTATGAGAATAGTCTCATAGTTGCAAATCTAATTTATGTAGGAAAACAGAGCTACAAATTGCAGGTTTGAGAATTTGCTTATAATTGCTAATGATTGTTTGGCTTATATAGAATTGTGGCAGGAGGACATGTTGTAGGTGGATGTTCAGGTATGGTAGCAAGGGTGAAACCATAATGGATAGAGTGATACCACTTACGAGATCCAAACAATATGAGGATAACCTCATTGCTAAGCAAATCAATTTCTGTAGGAGACAGAATTGTAAATTCATATTGAATTAAATTATTAATGCTATTGATTGGTTATGGAGCAATCACATTTGAAGCTTATTGCTAAATGTTGTTGACTGTTTGGCTATTTGATAAAGTGTGCTAGGATGACACATTGCAGGAAGACCATGTGTGATGGCCTGCAGAAGCCGAACTAGATGGGAAGGATCCCAAGCTTTGGAAATGGGTTTCGGGTGAAACGCCATTGTAAATGTTGATAATGCCTCAGCCGAATTGCATGTTGGTAAAGAATGTGAGTGAGACAGTAAATTATGCCAAGAAGGCATGTGTGGGTTATGGCATGTGAAAATATTGGGGTGGCAAACCGAAGGACTGTTGACTCAGAGAAGGGAGCCCCCATTCTTCGCAATGAAGAAAATATACATATGTGAAACGAATGAATATTCTATAACCCCAGCTAAAGAATATGCATGTCTGTATAGTAGAGTTAATATGCAAAGCATGTTTTATTATTTCATTATTATTCCAGACTGCTTGAGTATGATTAGGTCTTACATGGCTCACATCGGAAAGGGATGCATACCTTTCAGATGTTGGGTTATGATAAGAGTTTTCAATGTTGACTACACCCTAAGGGAATGGACGCATTCCTGGTGTTTCAATACTTGATAGTGAATGATATGAAATATGATTACAATTTTTGAACAACAATACTGATGAGCCTGCTTATTCTTCTTGTGCTAACAACTTACACAAATGCAATTTGGTGTTGCACGTAAGAGGCAAAGTGAAGAAAGGGTGCTCAAGAGGACTGTATGGGCAGTGGTAACCTTTCTATGCTCACACTAAAGGACACTAGAAGAGATGGATAGGCCTGAGGAGCTGTGTTGCAGAAAAGGGGTATCATCCTTGTGTATTGTGAGTGGGTATTGTGGGGCCATGCTAGCCTGCAGTCAAGTGAGTCACCTATGGATTTCCTGGAGGGAACCATTGGTTTGCATAAGAGAAAGAGCCACATAATCATATTATGTTGTTCTCATTGGCTGATAAACCCAGTAGGTGTACTGGATTGGCAATGGTTGCTGGATGCCTGATAAACCCAGTCGGTGTACTGGCTTGGCATGTTGTTAAATTAATGCCTGACAAACCTAGTCGGTGTACTGGCTTGGCATTGGTTATTTGCATGTTGTGGAGGTATTGGTGAAGGGTGTTATTTCCTGACAAACCCAGTCGGAGAACTGGCTTGGAAATGGTTATTGTATGCTTGATAAATCCAGTTGGCGTACTGGCTTAGCATATTGATTTTTGAAATGCTTGATAAACCTAGTCAGCGTACTGGCTTAGCATACTGATTTTAGGGATTCCTGATAAACCCAGTCGGCGTACTAGCTTGGCATTGCCTATTCGGATGATGTTGTGGAGCAGCAGGTGTGCTGGCCAAGCATCCACCCCACAGGTGATCCAAGGCTTGTAAAGCAGAGAAGGAAACCTTTGGAGTAGCGAGGAAAATGCACAATACAGATAAGTATTCATTTTCATTTATTTCTTGTTTGGAATAATGAAGACTTCAGGTATAAGTCTTATGACAACCAAGCTAATACACTGTTGTTTCTTTGTTGGAAACCTTGGCCATTACGGGAAGCAAGGACCCTAAAAAAAAAAAAAAAAAAACTATAAATGCTTAGTAAAGCCAGAGAGTAATTGGTTGGGCGCTATAAAATTCTTGGTAAATTCAGAGAATAGTTGGTGGGAACATTAACCACTGGATGTTGTGGAGCAGCCGACATGCTGGCCAAACATTCCCTTAAACAATTGATAAAATCAGTCAGCGTATTGGCCTGGCATTACCTATTCGAATGGTTGTGGAGTAGCCTGCGTGCTGGCCCAACATTCATTGTTGTATCCACGGGAAATCCAATGCTTGGAAAGCGAAGAAGGATCCTGTGGAGTAAAGTGAAGACATCCAGTATAGATAAGTATTTGGTTATCTTGTAACTCTTGCTTATGAAAATACATGTGTATATGATTTAATTATGATTTCTTAAACTCTTGTTTAGAGATAAACCTTATAAAAAATACACTAAGCATGTGAATTGATTCAATGTTTGAGTGTAGGTATTGCTGGAAGCAAGGACTATGAAAGCATCTGGAGGATGCATGTGGACATATGACTGTCCTAAAGAGCTCAGTATGAGCAGTAATGAAAGATGGTGCTAGTGGAACTGTGTGGGTCCTAGCAGCCAAAGGTTCTGTAAGCAACAATGGGGAAGGGTTCCCTAGTTGAAAGGCATTAGACAGAACTTATACACTAAGTGTCATAGCCAAGAAAGGGCAATTCAAGCATTCACATTGAAGTGAAAGAGGCTAAGGAGCATAGAACCACCAGTGATGGTGTGGCTCTGGATTGGAACAAGACTAAGAGGGAGAAAACTCTTACTCTTCTCTTTCCTTTTGACTGATGCATCTTAGAAACAAAGGATTGTTGAGTGCATGTCATAAATGGAACCAAATTGTGTTTCATTACTTGAAATGAATTGTGAATGCTGAAATAGTTATTTTCTTGTGAAAGGATGAACATGAATGAGTTCGTGTGTATGTGGGAAAGCATGAAATGTGTGGAAGTCTCATGAGTAAAGCATGGTCGTTCCAAGTCAATTAGGAAAATAATTGACTAATTTTAACATTGTTTTATGCTTCTGCTAATAGGAATTGCCATGATGAGTCTCACAGATGAGAAATTGAAAGCCATTGATTACAGCTATTACTAGCCAAGTGTTGCTGGTGAGAAAAGAGAGATCCATTTGTGCACCATGATCATGGAAGCAGGCCATAAGCTATTTGTTTTGGTTGGAAGTCTTCCTCAATTAGTTACCAGGACAACAAGGAAGATGAAATCCATGAAATTCCAGACTTGTAGATCAGCTGGAAGATAAACAAACGGAAGGGGTTGCCGTGGAGCGATGCCCACCTGCAGAACTGGAAGATCAAGCCAGCAAGAGCAACTTGTGGAAGCCAAAGGACTTGGTCCTGAAAGCTCAAAGTAAAGGGATGAAACGCATGGCATACCTGTCACATTTTGTGAATTTTGAATCATGTGTAAAGTAGAAATATAGTCCAAAGTGTTGGAACACCGAGGATAGTGTTATTCCAAGGGGAGGGGAATGTAATGTCCCCAGTTTGACCCCATGGCATTAACATTATAAATGATGTAATATTGTTATGAAATCATGGTGAGGAGCTCAAGGCCAAGGCCCCGCCATCAATTTAGTGATACATATGGTTTGCGTGCTAGCAATGCACATTGGAAATTCAAATATCATGTAATATGCATTTTAATAAAAATACCCACAACTAGCTATGCAATGCAACAAAGAGATGGGGGCATGATTTCACAAGGAATTGGGAGGGAAAACATTCAAACCCTTGAGCCAATCAGGTCAAGCCAAGTGTCAATGAGAGAACCCATCAAACCCTCAACTACCCATGTGGACTTTTGTACCCAACCATTGATTTCTCCCAAGAGTTGGTTGAGGTAATTAATGCCTTGGGAATGGAGAGGTATGGTTGTCCAAATTCGGGTATGGGAAAGCCACCCTTTATGAAAAAATGTGTTTGTCTCCTTGGGAAAGAAAAGAGCCATGAATTTCTCCCCCCAAGCCATTATCCATGGTCATTCCTTCTCCCTCACGAGTTTAGAGCTACCTGGGCGTTTTCCAGGCATGTTTACTATGTTTTCCTTCATTCTCCCAGTAGAGAAGGTAATTTTTGTGTTGTATACTAGTGGGGAAGAAGAGGAATGGAACGGGGGTTCCCTAGAGAACCGTTGTTGTTGTTAAATGCTGAGAGAGTTGGGGAGAAAACGTTTTTTCCTCCCTGTGGATGCATTTCCTTTCTCACAGCTCGTTTTGGGTGAGCCACGATTTGGGGAAAATCTATGGCCATCTTGTTTGTGAATTCCATTGCTGGAAATGGGTATCTATGCCCAATGTTTGTGCTTTCTGTGTGAGAAACGAATATGTTGGGGTTTGGGTATGGGTATTCATTGTTTTGGCTTGAGCTTGAGAATAAGCATCCATGGTTCAATTGTAGCCTGATAAATCCAGCTATGGATTGGCTTGGCTCAGATGGAATGATTAATTGGTTGTGAGAGAGTGAATGTCCCCTTTCCTTGTGAGAATCATGCCCAGCTCGGGGGTGGCCTTTGGACGGACTCAGTATAAGCTGTCGAAGAGCCTATGGCTGGGTGGAACGTTGCAGCGACATAGCTAGTTGCTTGGGACAATTGCACAATGAAGTTAAGTGTTTTCTGTCTATGTATTTACTTCTGCAATGCATCAATTTGATGATTGTTTTGATATGCTGGATGGGCATGAATTGTGTGTGTGGATTAGTTTTAAATTTCGCTGTGCATATTGTCTAATTTGTATCTGCACACCAATGTTTAAATTCTTATGATTCTAATTAGTGGGCTGAGTTTTACGAAATGCCCATATTTTAGTGCCATGTTCCCTTCCTTGCATTGGGTCAGCAGGTGGGTACATTACATTTGGAATTCCATGCAAGCGAAAAATTTGCTTCATGAAAATATCTGCAATGTTAGAAGCCTTGAAAGTAGTTTTAACAGGAATAAAATGAGCAGCTTTGCTAAGTTTATCAACAAAAAACATAATTGAGTCATTCTGCTTCTGATTTTTAGGAAAACCTATAATAAAGTCAATGCTTATGATTTTTGATTTCCATTCTAGAATTGGTAAGGGCTGCAATAGCCCAACTGGATGTTGGTGTTCAGCTTTGATAGTCTGACATTCAAAACATCTAGCTATATATTTAGCAACTTCACTTTTCATGTTGGGCCAAAAGTACTCTTTTCTTAACATAGTTATCATTTTCTGATAACCGGGATGCCCTGAATAAGGATTCTTGTGAACTTCATCTAAAATCAGCAACTTAACTTTCGAAAAATTGGGCACATAAATTCTGATTTTGTAAGTTAAGAAGCCTTTTTCATTAATACTGTAATCTGTTATAACATTTTTAGATGAATTTTCAGCTACTTTATCATGTAATTTTTGGTAATTTTCGTCTTGCTTAGTTCCTTCTTCAATCTGATTTTCTAGATCAGTTTTAAAAGTACTGATTGCTACCACAAAACTTAATCTAGCGTTTCTGCTCAACGCATCAGCAACCTTATTTTTCTTTCCATTAATGTTATTGATCTCAAAATCGTACTCGCTAAGGAAAGCTAACCACCTAGCTTGCCTTGCGTTAAGATTTGTTTGATCCAGTAAATACTTTAACCCCTTATTATCAGTCATTAAAATGAATTTTCTTCCGATCAAGTGATGGCGCCACATCTTTAAAGCATGTATCATAGCTGCCAACTTAGGATCATACGTTGCATAATTCTTTTCATGTATTTTTAACTTTCTTAACTCAGAAGCAATTGCATGACCTTCTTGACTTAAGACCCCTCCAAGTCCTTCGTTGCATGCATCTGTGCATACGACGAAATCCTTATTAGGATCTGCAATTTTTAAGATGGGTGCAGTAGTTAACAATTCTTTTAATTTATTAAAGTTGTCTTGACACTTTTGATCCCATATGAATTTCTTCCCTTTCTTCTGCAAAGAAGTGATGGGGTTAGCAATTCTAGAGAACCCTTCGATAAACTTTCTATAATACCCCGTTATTCCCATGAATGACCGTACATCAGTTACATCTTTTGGGATAGGCCATTCATTAATTGCTTTAATTTTATCATGATCAACATAAATACCATCTTTTGAAATTATATGACCCAAATACTGAATTTTATCTTTATAGAAATCACACTTACTGAACTTAGCGTAAAGCTCGTGATCTCTAAGACTTGTAAAATGATTTTTAGATGTTCATCATGCTCTTCTTTAGTCTTTTGAGTAAACCAGGATATCAACAATGAATACCACTACAAACTTATCCAAATATTTATGCAGAACGTTGTTCATTAAACACATGAACACTGCTGGTGCGTTCGTTAGCCCAAAAGGCATAACTACGAACTCGTAGTGTCCATAACGCGTTCTGAATGCAGTTTTGAATATGTCCTCGTCTTTTATCCGGACTTGATGATAACCCGACCTTAAGTCAATTTTAGTGAATACCTCTGCTCCGCGTACTTGATCAAATAGATCATCTACGCGGGGTAAGGGATGCCAGTTCTTAATTTTCATTTTATTAAGCTGATGGTAGTCAATGCACAAATGCATGGTACCGTCTTTCTTTTTAACAAATATTACTGGTGCTCCCCAAGGGGACACACTGGGCCGTATGTAGTTTTTATCTATTAATTCTTTCAGCTGATACTTTAACTCATTTAACTCTAGAATCTTCATCCTATAGGGGGCCTTTGATTTTGGTACCGCACCGGGTACTAACTCAATGGTGAATTCAAGTTCTCTTTTCGGAGGTAATGTTGGAATTTCTTCCGGGAATACATCAGAAAAGTCCCTAAGGATGGGAATATCCTCTAGTTTTAACTTGTCTTCTTTAGATGTACATTCATCATTAACAACATTAACAACAAACAATTTACAACCTTTTCTAGCAGCTCTCTTTACTTGTAAGGCAGAAATCTGCCTTACTGAAATCTGCCTATGAATTCCTTTTACTGTTTCTGAATTACCTTTATTATTTATACAATTAAAAGATTTATCATAACAATTTAATATAACTCTATGTTGTTCGAGCCAATCCATGCCAATTAATAGATCATATGATCCTAAGGGTAAAACATTCAAATTAATTTGCGTTTTCAGCTGACTTAAAAATATTTCACAATTCTGAACATAATCTGTAACCTTTCTTTTAGTTCCTGTTGCAAGCTGAACTAACCATGCATTATCGAATTCTTCTGTTTTTAGCTTGCAACGGTTTACTAAAGTACGTGAAATATAACTTAGATTTGCACCAGGATCTATCAAAATAGAAATAGACTCGTTTTTGTATCATACCTTCAATTTCGACCATGGATGTTTGATGGTCTGCTTGACGGTTCTCTAATGCTGCATTTATCCTAGGCATTTCTCTTGCGATATCTCCAACTGTAGGTTCTACTTGCATAGTATGTATGTTGTTGGATGTCCTCTTGTTGCGTGGGTAATCTGCTCTCTTGTGTGGTCCGCCACATTCATAGCACTTTATGGGTCCTTTCTGTTCAGCATACCTGTTGTTACTGTTAGTATTGTTATTGCTGTGATTATTAGGTACATTTCTTGCAGCAGTAGTGTTCTGAGATGTATTATTCTGATAATTATTAGGAAAATTTCTGTTATTATAATTTTTCTTAAAATCTCCAGCATTCTGATTAAAATTCTTCTTTTTATAGTCATACTGATTAGTTTTACTGTTATTTCAGCCAGCTGTTCCTTCTCTTTTTCTGTTTTGGTCAAAACAAAAATTTGCCTTCCTCATGGCCTCTTCCAAAGTGGAAGGATTATCATACTCAATACGATCTTTTATATTAAACGGTAAACAACTGAGAAACCTTTGCACTTTAGGATTTTTCTCAACCATGTAGGGTACGTACCTCACCAAGCTAAGGAACTTGCTGCACAGTTCTTTCATGTTCATAGTACCCAACTTTAAATCATAAAACTCCTTCGATTTATCCTCAAAATACTATTCAGACAAGAACTTCTTTTTAAACAAACCTTTAAACATAGTCCAAGTTACTTCTTTTTCTTTTATGCTCTTGATTCTTTTAAGATCCTGCCACCATATATCTTCCTTTCCGGTCAGATTGTAAATAGCCATCTTGGCTTTCAGTTGAGAAGAGTAATCATAAATATTAAAGTACTTTTTCATCCCAGACAGCCAAGCTTCTGCTGTCTCACCCTTCTCACTTTCGCCATTAAAAGTAGGTGGCTTAATCCTTTTGAATTCACCGGTAATCTGTTCATGATGCTTATGTTTTCTTTTTTTAGAGCAACACTCACTATTACTGCTGTCATAATTTACATCATCGTTACTTGATTCAGACTTAGAATATGAGTAACTGTTCCTTTTATCGTTCCTTGTTTTCTTATGCTTATGTTGGTGGGACATTATCTCAGAATCAACTCTAAATTCTGTTTTTCTGCCTCTTTCATCACTGTGACAGTTTCCTTTTAAATTCTACTGTAACTCTTCCTGTGCCTTTAGGATCCGTTCATTTTCTTCTTTAACAGCTTTTAACTCAGATTTTAAATCCTGCATAGTGCGTAAAATTTCAGAAGACTGGTTGTTTAACTCAACATAAATCCCTTCAGTGTTATTATGATTAATTCGTTCATTTCGAGGAGATCTGTCCTCTGTTGATTCCTCCGGTATTTCCATACCTGCAATTAAAAGTCAATCTGTTTTGTGCAAAAAATGAAATGAAATTACAAAAGTTCGTAACATAATCTTTCTTATTTATTTTTATGTTTTCTCACATGAGCCTCATTCAGGCCTAGAGTTTGAACTCGCGCTCTGATACCACATGTAACATCCCAAAAATCACAAAAAAAAATAAAAATTGATGTAGCCTATTTTATAAGATAAATGCGAACCGCGGAATGATAATAATTAGCTAACAATGATAACTGTCTCATACAATTTGTCTTAATTGTTTTTAAACATAAATATGTACTTGGTTATAAGTAGGATGCAACATAACAATGGTTAATTTGTTATGTGTAAGGATCTGGTAACAATATTGATGAAGTCGTTTGCATATTTCTGAAGGGGTTCCTATCGGGTGCCCTTGGGTTTACTTAGCTTTAAAAGCTAAAGCATTGGATTCTTCTTTCGCAGATCTGCAGGTAAGGTTATAGAGTAATTCCAGATTTTACAAGACAAGTTGTATGCTTCAGCTTGTCGTCTCTATGTTTAAGATGATTATAAAATATTTCGTGCATGAAGATGTCGATGGTATGTATCTTCAGTTTAACTTTGTCACTTGTATCGTCTTTTATGGTTATGATTGCACGTGTCATCAGCAATGTTAAGCACTAAACTCGTTGTAACTGTTGGTGAGATCAGTGGTAATATAGCCTGGTTTAACCGTCTGAATTTGTAACATGTTTGGTTTATGTGAAAGATAGTGTCATCAATATAATAAATGATCCTCTTGGAATGACGACGGCAAGGTAATAAGTTTTGTAATGCTAGTGCTGACGTTTGTATTGTGTCCACATATGAATCATGGTGTTGTTGATATATAGTATACAACATAGTAGAGTTTACATCAAACCCTAGTTTTCAATATGATTTGAAGGTTAAGTACTCTCTACACTAACCTTAAGTAATAGCCTAGCTATTTAAATGTTAACTTTGTGATAATCCATATTATAATATGGCATTGTAATGGTTTATATTACATAGTTAATATATTAACTATATCGATTCTACGTTGGATATCCTATGGAAACTATGTTAATAACATTGTTGCAATGTTATATGGCGGGAATAATATTATGGGCATGAAATGTTTAAACTTTGTAGTTCGGCGTGCATTGCATATATATGTTATATAAACTTTGGACAAGGTTTATACGCCTAGCGTGAATGGTGTTGTAATAACCTTATGGAATGAACCATGTATCAATGTTTATGGTATTATTATGCCTCTATCCTATGTTTGTTAACTTATACACGGTTGTATGTAGTTGTATGGAATTGTTAAAACCCCGAGGCCTTCGCTGTCACAAGACTTGAAATCTGATATGAATTAAATCTTTGTGCAGTCGAGGCTCTGGCTTAAATCTACGTGAGATCTTCAGCATTCAATGCGATCCTGTTGTGGTGTTGTCGTTGCTACCCTGGCGTCTATGTGTCTGGCGCCATGTGATAATCTTGATGAGGAAAGGTGATGTGTCACCATGCTGTGAACTCAGCTTGGGTGATATGGCACCCGACTGTTCTACAATTTAATATAGTTATTAATTGCTATATGATCGTATCTCTGCCTTGGTTCCTTCGTAGCTCGCTGGCTCAATCTCAATCATTGATCTTTGTGGTTCTCGATAGTTGGAATGTGTAAACCATAGGTAGACTTGCCTTAACGTTAATTTTGCCTTCGTGTATTCATTTTGTGGTTTTGGTTTTGGAGGAGGAGGCCGACAGGCCGCTGGTTTACAAGGCTCGACCCTGGGCGGTTGTGGATGGCACTACGCCTCAAATCTCTGTAACCTTGTTATGAAAATATGGTATAAGTGTTTGGACTTTGTTGAGAAGGTGATGTTGAATCCCTGTGGCTTTCTTTCGGTGGCAAATAAGTTAGTAGGGAGGTCTTGACTTCGAGTTTGATTATGATTCAGTTGCATGGCAACTTTGCTGCATTGGAGAAAATATTTGGAAGCTAAACGCATTCCAATCGACTGTTTTAACAATCTGGGTAAGTTTTCTAGTATCATCGTTATGCAATGTATTTTTTTTCGTTTGTTAACAGTCAAATGATAATAATACTAAATCGCAGATTTCTTTGTGGCAGGTAACGCCAAAGTTCTGTGCTCCACGCTCTGGTTTGGTGGCAATAGGATTCGGTGATCAAATGAATAACAATGCAGTTAAAACGGTAAGCCTGGTGGAAAACCCTCGTAGGTTCTCCTGGCAGAAATCATGGCAAACAGTGTATTGTCCATCTGGAATTTGTGGTTGCAAAACCCTGGGTTGTTTTTTTTGTTTATAGAGTCGATGTAATAGCTGTATAGAGTTTGAGTTTGGGGTTTCGATCTTGACAACGATCCTCCATTTTAATTTGGGTTTCAGACTCTGTCGAAGTGATAGTAAAATGTCTTTTTGTAGAACTTATATGGCCGTGATTACTTTTGTGTTTAAGTGTTGGGGCTTGGCCCGTGTTTGAAACTTATCACTCGTTGATTTGATAAATGGAAATAAGTCGTGTTTAAAACAGTCTTTGTGAACTGATAATGTATATGCAAACTAGGTTGACTCGTACCTGTGCTATTGTGCTTCGTTCTGGACTGTAAGCTTAAGAATATTTAAAAAGGAATCGTTTTACAAAATGTGTATGAAGAATTTGCTACTGTTTATAAAATCTATGTTTATGTGTTGAATAAAATGTGACAGGCTTCGGCTAAATGCCTCGTCTTCGACTGTGTTAATGTTTTAAGTAGTTCAACTACAAACCTGTCAGGGTTTAGGGTTTTTGGTTAAGTTTAGATTGTATGGCATGATAATAACTAATGATACGTTCGACATCAAATGAAATTTGTGTGTTCTGTTGACTTTTTCTCCTACAGTCATTGAAATGTCTTAAACTTTGAATTGATAATTGAAATCAATAAGTTCGATCTACAATAATGATTTGTGATGTGAAAATATACTTGATTTGTCTACTGTGAGTAAAAACAAGAAAAATGACTGAGAGCTTATTTAGCTAGCTCGATTCTGTAACAGCATTGAACTTGCGTTTTTTTTTATGGTTATATGTGTATGTAAAAGATAACATTAAACCCTAGCTCTATGATAAGAGACTTTGTTTATTTAACTATTATGTGTGTGCAGTAATATAAATACTAGAAATAACAGTAAATTTTGAAAGGAATTTAAATATAAAATTACAAACCCTAAGTTGGTAATGTGATATTTCTTATTTGTCTAACTGTCCTATATGTACAATAATGATAACAACAGCAACTATAATTATTCTTTTGAAGCTAAAAAATTGGGAAAATAAAATGAAAAGAAACAGAACTAGATACTTTGTCTGATATAAACTCTGTTATTTCTATAAAATAGATTTACTGTCTTTATGGAAAGAATTGAAATAAGGATAGTACTGTAAGTAATATAAAGTAGATAATGCTAATTAATAACAACAGATAATTTAAATAGAATATAAAAATAGTACTTCTATCACCATGGCAGTTTGCCTATCATATCTTATCTATCTTAATCTGTTTCTGTACTGGAGTATGATGTCGTTCCTTTTGCATGGGGAAAAATACAGAAACCATTCTATTCAATCATTTCATATTTATACAGAATTATTAACTTATACAGGAAACTGAAATAACTTATAAATTAAACAGTGAAAGTTTAATAAACAGTAAAACTGTAATATGCAAAATAGATAACAGAACTTAAAAATAAAACAGATAAGACAATAGAACCTGTAACTGACGATAGGGATGAAAAAGACCCAAGGAGGCCTGTTCCTCCCAACCTGCTTTAGAAGAAGCAGCTCAACTGTTGACTTCTAATGAACCCTCGAGCCTGCTTACTGATCCAGAAAGTGGATGGAATCTGTGTAGAAGCAAGGCACTCAAAAATACCTTCTCCACTCGGTATCAACCTCCTGAATAATGCCTTCTCCACTCAGCATCAACCTCCTGAAATCAATAAGAGTTTGGCAGACTCACAACATGGTCAACAACAGCATATCCCCACATCAAATCTCTTGGGTGCAAATACAACAAAACCCCAAGGTAAATTTCCTCGTCAGGAAAAGTGATGAACCTCAGTTCAATATTTGATGGCTATTATATAGACTACCTAGGTCTTTTAGTGGTCAGTTTGGAATACATGAGCCTCAAGCTCCAGTCCCATCTTTCAGGGCAATATGACCACATTTCAAGGGAGTTGTCCCATATCAACAACTAGTTAGTTGCATCATGATGCTGTCACTTGTCCATTGCCTTCTACCCCAGATTCCATTCCACCTAGTGGATCAGTAACCACTCTTTCAACAGTCCTTTTAGGTGTTTGTCTCCTGTTTTATTTATTAAATAATAATATATTGTGCAAATTACAGTCATCCTTGGACACCTGTCCAATATAAACTTTACAATAAAATTTATCATAATGTTTCTAAACACAAAATGTTTTCCAGCTTAAAGGGTATGTTACACTCTCTTTTCCTTTTTTTATCGAACAACCAATACCAATTATCATCGATCACTTAGGATCGCATGATACCGAATTAATAAGAACACAGAGTATTAAAGGAGTCTGGTACGATGGTGAAGATAATAGTTCAAGATTCAACTGTATTATAGAGAGGGAGAGGGGTCGACTTCGAACAAGAAGTCCGAACTTCCAATCTATGTGCATCATGCCATCAAGTTTTGCACATATTAATACATGTGAATACATATGCATAAGCCGAAAAAATATTGTTCTATTTCAATTATGTAAATATGATTATAAAATCTCAAACCTGTTTAAGACTAAGTATATAAATACACGTGAATACATATGCATAAGCTGAAAACATATTGTTCTATTTCAATTATGTAAATATGATTATAAAATCTCAAACCTGTTTAAGACTAAGTATATAATTTTCAGTACAATGATTCAAAATATACAATTTCCATACAATAAATATGGTTATAAAATCTCGATACAATTAAAACTTATCATACATTTTTCAAATTAAATAAAAATTTTGGTAAGAGTCACTTGTCCGTGATAGCCGATGCATTCCTTGACGAGAAGATGAGATCACAACTATCCAATCCGGTCCAATCCAAGCTTGACGAATTTACCTTAGGAATCCTTGGTTGACCTCCCTACCTTACTGGGAGTGTTCTTCTTCCTCCCAATCCCCCGAGCAAACAGGGGCCGCAAAGAACATACAAGCCTAGACCCTCAGATGAGATCTCCCAATCCCTAGAGTAGTTATCAACCAAAATCACATGAACCACACTTAATCTCAAACTTCCATTTTTGAATCCATCAAGCATTAAGGAGCAAGAGATCCTTTTCTCTTCATTCTCCCTTTCTTAAATAGAAAAGTCTCGGATGACATGTGACGTCTCATGCAAAATTAATTTCAATTTATTAATCCTCTAATATTCATTCTCATGCAACAAATGTCACTCTCACATACTAGTGCACCTAAATTCCTCAATTCTCTCTTAGTTGTCTCCCTAGTCTAAAATCCCAATCCCTAGCTTACTGGGTGCATGTGGAGTTAAACTTTAGATATTTTCTAACCTAGATTTACTCCAAAATCAATTGTCTCTAATTTATTTATTTTTTATTTTAATCTAATGCATGATTTTCCTAAATCAATGGATGTACATAAGTTCTTACACAAATATCCCCTTTGAATAATTTCTTAATTAAAATACTCTTTCATTCAATTATTCACAAATTAACATTTACATATGCAAAATTTACTATATTCCTAAATATTTTAGTGCATGAGTGCAAATATTTCCATTTCCTGTCCTTGTCTAGGTACCACTTCTATGGGTCCTTTCGACAACTTCCTTGTCCTTGTCCTCATGTGGGGAGTACTATGTAGTGATTAGGAATCGTTACCATAATCTTCCGACTACATTTCCATGGATACTAATGGCGATTGAGGAATAAGATATTCCTTATTGCACGCCCCTCACACATCGTACATGACCAAATCATTGTGGCCTTGGCCATATGACACACGCTTCCTCGGGTGAGCTGATAGGGCATTCGACCCATGAGTGGAATGCTATTTCAGGGTCGACAACCCGTCGTTGTACACCTATGTATATTTCCCATTCTTTACGACCCCTTTTTATTCCATTGAGAGTCGGTCAGTAATTCGTTTTAGCAGCTATTGCACACACTCAAAGTGCACATTAATAACGCCGCACCATATAAATCATATCATCATACATTTTCATCTTTATTCAATTCTATTTAAATCAATAACATTTATTCACATCTATGGAATAAAAAAACATCATTTCTTTCATTTATGCATAACATCATGATATTTCTCAATCAATCGAGCATATTCATCATTTGCTTGTCAATCAACAGTTTTCATTCAATAATAATTAAAGCATAACACATTGTTCAAGTTTATTTAACTGGGTCACTTCAATATGAGTGCCCTCAATAGTCTAGTCAATCAAATGTATCATGGCAGGTGTTACATAAACACAATTAAATTCAGATTTTGCAAAATAAAAGACACCAGATTTCAGTGAAAAGTCCCTGTCCGAGCCAAATTGTCGAATTTTTAGACAACTCCTAAAACTTTGGTATAATTGTGAGAAAAGATGCTTGACGGAGAGAGGAAATCAACCTTCTTTTTTAATATCCATACTATATACAACTAATCATCAGCTAGCAATGGGTAGCGTGAATGTCCCACCAAATATCACTCTAGCGAAAAAAGCACACGGATTGAGCACACTTCACAGTAGGTATAACACTCCTGCACATGACCTTCCTATTTTATTACTCTTCATGAGCTTAGTATGCTTGCTTTAATTGGGTTTCTTTAGACGTGTAATGTGTTCAGATTAAACTATCCTCTTGTACTATTTATGTTTATTTGCTCTAAAGGAAACTAACTCGTGGCTAAATTTGATTGATTTCTGATTTTTTAACATGTTGATAGCATTACCAATAATCTTAGTGTACTAAGTTGTGTTGGGGCTATGAAGGTCCATAATATCGCTAGAAATTGGATGCTTATACAAGTTGGTGTATATGCATGCTTCCTAAATTTATTCAACCTCGAAACACTTTAATATCATATTGTGTTATTTTTAGTCTACTCCTAATTAGTAATGTACATTTTAGAAATGGTTTCTATTATATTAATTTTTAAATTCAGTCGGAGTTTTATACAATGTTGTTCTTAAAATAATTTCAACTAAGTTAAAATGTATCAAAACTTATAAAAGTATTTTTTTGAAATAATCCAAAAACTTCAATGTTGTATTATTTTTAATGTAATTTTTACAATTTTACAATTTATGATTTTATTCTCAACATAATTTTTTATAACTTGAAATGTTTTTGCTACAACAATGTTATTTTTAAAATAGTTCTCACTACTTTAAATTTGATCAAATATAAAATGATGTTTTAAAATGAGTTGTTGTTTTTAAAATAGTTATTACTATTTTAAAATTTATTAATAATGTTATTTTTAAATAGTTTTATGGCTTTAAAGTTTTTATAACAATAAACTTTGATTTTATATTAATTCTAGAATAAATTTATAATGTTTTTGAATGTTTGTAATATTTATTTATATATTAAATTTAATATTTTGAAAATATAAATTATTTTATTGAATATTTAAAATTTGTTATTACTATTTTATAATTAGTTAAAGATCATAAAATGATTAATTACTGTGCTTATGTGAAATTATTTAAACAACTAATAATTTAAATTTTAAAAATTAAAAAAAATTAGTTACCAATCTCATTAATATATGTTCAATACTGTTAGTTTGTCAGTTTGACCTTTGCAGCTTTGATCTTATTAATAAAATAATTTGACGACTACCATTCAGTGAGTGATTGTAGTAATACCAAGTTCATGTCACAATGCTTGCTTCACAATTTGCAAGTTCATATCCCATACCTGCTCCCCAAGTAAATAAAGGTTCAGTTGATGGGCCCAACACTTAATAAATATGCCATAGTGATGACATAGAAAGCAACGCGGGAACGTTAAGGTGAGAGTCCAAACATTCAATGATTATTAAATAATAACATTCATTGAATACGCCATACCTCTGATAACAAAGTCAATAGCATATTGCAATTTCTTTACATTTTTATTATGTTTTATTTACTTCTCAAACAAAAAAATAAAAATTGTTGTGATGTTTTAATTATTCACATTTCCTTTTTTTTTATATTTTTGAAATATGGCAAAAATTAATAATAGGAATATAATTATTAAATATATAAATAAATTTGTTAAAAGAAATATTTTTTATTTTTTAGTCTAAAGATTTATTTCCTCCTAAATTTTCCTATTTTACTATCAACATTACCAAAACATATCAAAATAATCAAAATATGTTTTTCTAATTGATTGAAACTCAATTTTATTCATTTCTATAATTTTCTTCTTTTATACTTGAATTTTTTTTTTTTTCTAAATAATTTAGAACAATATCAACTTTTAACTTAATGTAACAACATTCTTCCATTCATGATCGTTTAAATGTATATTTATATATTTAAATGTAATAATCTTAATTTAATCTTTAATAATTTACTTAATATAAAAATTAATAATTTATTATATATAATACAACAATATTCTAACATTATTAATAATTTATTATATAATACAATCCAACACAGAATTGTAGTTTTCTTCAGCGGATATATAAAATTGTAGTTTAATTTACTATACAATACATCTTAAAATTTTAGTTTAATAATTTATTAAATATAATGCAACATATAACTTAAATGTTTATTATATATAATAGAAAAATACAATAAATAAAACTATAAATATTATTTCTTGATTACAATTATTCTCCTTGTTTCTGTGTATTTAATTTTTTTTTAAAGAAAGATACCACTTGCTTCTTTTATTTCCTACTCAACCTCATAAATCTAAGAAAATGCTTTAGAAAAGTTGTACTTGAATCAATGATTAGAAATGTATCCAAAGTCTTTTCTATGGATGGATAAACAAAAGATATATTTGAGATGCAAGTTTTATTGACACGTTATTATTAAGTGGCCTTAATAAATATTCATTGTTGTGGACCCATGAGATGAGGATATTTGTGTTGGAAGTAAGGTGTGCTTCTTTTTAGTTTATGGAATGATACCTTATACTAAAGTATAAAAGAAATGGATTATTGTTATACTTTGAAAGGTATAAAAAAAATGGATTAGTGTAGGCCTCATATCCTTGGCCATTATTACCGTTAATCTTTACGAATTTAAAAGACTTTGTCCATAAATGGACTTGGTTATAAAAAGTTATTCAACAAGTTTCATTCTAAATAAAATAAAATTTATAGCATACATAATAAATAATTTACTTTTATAAATTTCAATGCTATCATATTAGTTGATGGCAACGTATTATTAACTTTTATAAATTTCAATGCTCTCATATTTGTTGATGGCAACGTATAAATTTAATAAATTAATCTATATACATAAACCTTCATCAACTGAGATAGATAAACCTTCATAAATGAGAGAGTTTGAGATCATTGACTTCCAAAACTAGTGCTTCAAATCAGTTATATAAATACACTTTATCATATACTATGCTTTTTTATGTAAAACCGATAATTACAAATAAAAATATTGTTTGTAAACAAAACTTAAAAGATATAAAAAAACCATATAATTATCTAACAACATTTAAAAGATCAATCAAGATGGGGTCTCGGATCATGTTCAGTTATAGTACCATTTGATATTTTCCATAAATGTCAAGATCTATCACCCATTTGCAGCCCCATCTTTGATAGTTGACCAACCATCATGTTCCTTTCCCGGTAAATATGTTGAAAGAAAATAGCCTAGAATAAAGCTGCCATTCTTACGAGTTCTTCAAATAATGGCTTAAGAATGATATTCTTTGGTGGTCTCTTCAGCTTTAACTAGTCAATTGCTAACTTGGAATCCCCAAATACTTGTAACTTCGGTACCCCCTTTGAGAGAGCCAACATCTCAACTTGATTGTTAGTGCTCCTCCCAAGACTAGCATAAAACTTGAACCATAGAGTGTCAGATATGAATAAAAGAACCCCAACACCTCCCATACCTGGCATACCTTGGGAAGCACCATCGAAATAGGACTAACAACCAAAATTTTCAATAGTCTCCTCCATAATTCTTCTCTTATTTGGAGGTCCTTCTAACTGAGGAAAATGATCAAGAATAGCCAAATCTTTAGATGCATATACCCGAGGAGGAACAATGATATCCTGAAATATTTCCTTGTTCCTAGCCAACCATGACCCCCAAATAATGAGGATTGGTAATGCTAGATAATCATAAAAAGAAACATTATTCAACCATGCCTATAATGCTTCTTGGAACCCTAAACCATTCCAGATGAATTGTATACCTTTTTCCAGAGAAGCATAATTCCACATCTTGTTCATATAAGGACATAAAATAAAAATATGATTGATTTTTTCACTATCTTCTTTACAGAGTGGACATCTGCTCGGTCCACATCCAAACTTTCTAATCGATTTATCCCACATAGGGACTTTTCCTGACAGGGCCAGCCACATAAACAATTTTGTCTTTAGAAGACATTGAAAATTCCAAATCATGGGGGACCACCATTCGGGCTCTCGTAAATCTTCTTCTTTCTGTATAACCTTGAAACCCAATCTAGGTAAATAGATGCCACCTATAACATTCTTGGACCAAAGCAATTTATCCTCTCTATCCTTCATGCAAATATGACTATCATGTAGTGCTTTGATATAACCCTTCCATAGAGTCCTATTTTCTACCACAAAACCTAACTCCTCAACTGGAATCCATTCTTGTCTCAAAGGGGAGTTATTGTGAATGTCCTGTATCTGAATCATAAAAAGAATGCCACTATCTAGTAAAGAATCAACCATCACAACTAGTAGTCTATGAGAATAAGAGAATCTGGATTCTGACCAATCCTTATTCTTCTCCCATTTCCAACATCTCATGCAAGCCAATCTCGATAACTTCAAAAACCAATATCAATGGCTTCCACATAATGCATACATTCCTTATGGTCTTTTCTCTTGTTTTGAAGCATTCTTCAGTAGTGAGAGGATAAATATATTTCTGGTAGACAACTTTAACCCATAATCCCTCTCCTTTGAGAACCCTCCAAATCCCCTTTGCTGCTAATGCTCTAGCAAAACTAGAATGCTGCTTCAATCCCCATCCCCCTATCTCCTTAGGAAGAGTTAGATTTTTCCAAGAAACCCAATGGTATGACTTCTTATCAATATTCCCCCTCCATAAAAAATTAAGACACAACTTCCTAATATAGTCCATGGTACCTGAAGGAACATACACCAAAGAAACCTAATATATAGGAAAGGCTTCCAGTATAGACTTCATCATAACTAATTTGCCTCTCCAGGATAACCACTTATTACACCAAAGATGAAGCCTATTCTCAATATTACCAATGAGCCAAACCCAATCCCTTATGAGATAATCATTGGGATTTATGATGAAACCCAAGTTAATGTCAACCAAGACAAATTCAAATTGAGAGACAATCCATTCAAACACCTCTTGATCCAGATTCATGAATGAGATAATATATTTTTTAGCATTACACATCGTCCCTGTAGCTTCAACAAATAAATATAGAACGAATTTTAACTTGGAAATATCCTTCTTGAACCATAAAAAAGCAGGATGTCATCTACAAAAAGCAGATGAGTAATAAAAACAATACTCCAATCCCGATCTCCTTCAGAGACCCATTGGACTTTGCATGCTGAATAGCTCTACTCAGTCCTTCCATAATTAATAGAAAGAGTAAAGGAGCAAAGGGATAACCTTGCCTCAAGCCTCTCCTAGGATTAAAAAATGGAGAAGCATAACCATTTATCAAAACTGCAAATGAAATAGATTGTACACATGAAGGGATCCAATTTACAATAGGGAGATCAAATCCAACCTGTAGCAAAACCAATCTTAGGTAAGTCTAGTTGTCCCAGTCACTTGCTTTAGATAGATCAACTTTAATTATAACTGCAGGTAAATGTTTCAGCTTGACTGTGTGCATAACTTCCAAGGAAATACCTATAGCATCGTGGAACTGTTGGCCCTCAAGGAAAGCAAACCGTTCTTGTGATACTCCTCTTGTCAATATACCCCTGATCTTTCTGGTGATGATCTTGGCAATAAATTTATATATGCAATTGCACAAAGATATAGGCCAAAAATACTCCATATTTACCACTCTAATTATGTTATTAAAACTAGCTGGTGAATTTTGTAAATAGATTACTAAAACAGCGAAACATTACGCATGAATACGAAGTTAACTTAAACTTTTGTTATTCACAACTTTGGACTACATTAGTAGTAGTTGGTAGTTGTATATAGTTTTGGGATTTGTACGAGGAATGTTACTTTATTAGTGTGAATCAATCTTAATTTTGGATTTATCATGCATTGAAAGTCATTAATAATTTTAAAGAGCAACCTTTTGCTCAATTTTTTTAATATAAAAAAATTTGCATTTCTAAGGATTTAATCCCTCTCAGCAAATGAAAGATCCATAGTTAATGTAACACCCACATTTTGGATTTTAATAACTAAACTATATTATGAATTATTACGAGGACATGTGGACCTACCTATGTGTGGATAATATATGATATTTACTATTGTAACTAATGTTTGACAATTTGTGATTTCCTTTAAGCATGCAAATTTAAAAGTGAAGTTTTAGTAAGTTGATTATAGTTTGATATATATTGTCAATGGACAATTAGTGCAATGCACATGGTAAATAAACCTACTTTGTTACATTAATTTCCAATATGAGACATTGTTAATAGCATGGAATTATTATATGGTTATCCATGATTATGTGTTTTGGTTAGCTAACTTACACATTAATGAATTAGGTGATACAATAAGTAACATCAATGTTGTCAACATCAACAAGTTCATTCTATACTATTAAGTATTATTTTGTGATTTAACGTTTGGTTCTAAACATTTTTATAATACGTGGTTAATTGTGATTTTAGTTGGACATGTGTTGTACTCTTTGTGGGTTCCCAAAGCAAAATTTGGGTCTATTTTTGGTCTGTTTTGGGATTTTTCGGCCAATGTTTTTTCAACTCATTGTAAACTAATTCCAGTTCAGGAATTAGCGTTGTAATCTAATCCATGATAATGGATTAGGTTTTTGGATGCTATAATATTGTATTATAAATAGAAAAGATAATATAATGAGATTGTGAGTGGAGAAACTTTCATATAGGTTGATTTTTGTGGTTTTGGGTTTCCAAGGTAAATATCTATGTATTGTGTGTGAGGGAAATTCTTAATTCTTGTGTTTTAGATTATATTCGGTATTGTTTTTCTTACACAAGTTTACCAAGCTCTTCAATTTTGATAGGAAGTATGGTGTCCTAGACTGGTTATTTGATGATGTAGCTCCAAGAACAACAACAACTACATAGTATGGTCGATGTTAGGGTGTTGACCCTAGTACTATCATGAGGGGTGCAGGTGTTGGCCATCGTGTATCCTCTGAATCATGGAGTCACTAGAAGTAAATTAGGTCTTCTAGCATAGGTTTTTGTGGAACCTACGTAAAAAAAAATCTCCCTTGTTCATTTATAGTAGGTGTTGCTAGTGAAGGTAGGTGGTTTGAGGTTTTAACAGAGGAATTTTTTCAATGCACCTAAATTGTACAAACACGTGGTGAATCCATGAAGATGGGTGTCTATTTTGGAGGGTTCCGTGAGAAAATAATTCTGAATTTTTCATGTTTTCCATCTTTGGGCGAATAAAAGTGATATGTTTGTTTGGAATTTCACTTTTCACTAAAAATCAAACTTTTAGAGAATTATGTTAACTTGTTATCCATATTTTTTTCAATTTTTTATATTGAGATTTAATATGTCAATTCGGCAAATGTTTGACAGTGTGTTCTTATAAAATGAAAGGACTACAAAATAGCCATGTTTTGTCGCACATGTAAAATCATTGTTAAACTTGTTTTTTGCAAAAAACAAATATTCTACGACAATCTACACACAATATACTACTGCATGACTATATGTTTGTAACAAATGGATCTATATACTAATTATTATATTTATTTGAATTCGATCAATAGAGAAACTTTGTCGATTTTCAACATATTTTTTGTCGCAAAACTTTTCTCTCAACTAAATATAAACTAAAAATTCTATGAATACCCTTTTGAAGTAGACACGCCAATTAACTGCACCATAGTTTTCCCAAATTTTTTCGTGGTGTATTTTTAAAGTTATGGATTTTTCATTTCACCGCATTTTGAAAGAGATGAAACTAAACTCGACACCTGTTAAGAAAACAAACAATTACAAATATCAGATCTTACCTATACACAAAGAAATCTATATATTCGGAAAGTAGATTCAATAACGAAACTAATGGTATCAAGTCCAACAGTCGCTTTGTAGTGTAAGAGATCATTTTTACCTTCCGAAAATGGAGAAACCTGAAAATTGTGAGAGACAATCAGATTTTCGGCCGAATAACTGTTTTCCGTAACGACGATGTCAATTTAATCAAAGGTTATTCGACCGAATAACCAAACGTAAAAAAAACTCGTCGGGCAAAAAAAAAAAAAAAAAAAAAAAAAAAAAAGGAAAGAAAAAAAGAAAAATGTTATTGTCTAAACTTATATAAATAAAACTAAATACTTCAATTAATTTCGCACATTTTAATTTCGCATACTTTCTAGTCAGAATATTTTTGAAGGGATTTTCTAAGGAGTTTGTTTTTGCAAAGGGGGTTTTTTTTATAAGGTATTTTTTTCTTACTTATTTCTAAGGAATACATTGAAAGAATGTTTTTCTAAGGCATTTTTGCAAAATGAGTTTTTATTCTAAGCTTTTTGCACTTCTTATTTCTTTGCAATGAGTTTTTTTCCAAGGATTTTCTAAGGAGTTTTTTTTGCAAAGAGAGTTTTTTTTTATAAAGTATTTTTTTCAAGCTTTTTGCACTTCTTATTTCTTTACAATGAATTTTTTTTCCAAGGATTTTTTAAGGAGCTTTTTTTGCAAAGAGAGTTTTTTTTATGAAGTATTTTTTTTGTTTCTTCTTTCTAAGGAATACATTGAAAGAATGTTTTTCTAAGGCATTTTTGCAAAATATGTTTTTATTCCAAGCTTTTGCACTTCTTATTTCTTTTAATAGGTTTTTTTTCCAAAATGGTGATTTTAAAGAGTTTTTATTCCAAGTTATTTTTTCAAAGGAGTTGTCTTTTTTCTTCTTAATTATTTGAAAATTAGTTTTTCAAATGAGTTTTTTCAAAAAAAAAAATTCTAAGTATTTTTGCAAAAAACGTTTCTTTTACAAAGTATTTTACAAGTGGTTTTTTCAGAAAATGTTTCTTTCCAAAGTGTGCATTTACAGAGTTTTTATTCTAAGGCATTTTTGCAAATAAGATTTTTTTTCAAGTTATTTTTACAAAGAAGATGCATTTTATCTTTTTATTTCTTTGAAAATGGGTTTTTTCAAAGTCTTCCAAGTTAATTTTGCAAAAAAGTTATTTCGTTGCAAGAGTTTTTACAAAGAAATCTTTTTCCCAGGTATTTTTTCAAAGAAGTTTTTTTTTTTTTTTTACAGTGGGTTTACAAAGAAGATTTATTTAGAAAGTGTTCTTATTTTTTTCCAATGGGTTTTTTCGGAAAATGTTTCTTTCCAAAGTGTGCATTTACAAAGTTTTTATTCAAGGCATTTTTGCAAATAAGATTTTATTTCAAGTTATTTTTACAAAATAGATGTATTTTTCCTTCTTATTTCTTTGAAAAGAGGTTTTTTCAAAGTCTCCCAGGTTAGTATTTTTTTAAAGAAGTAGGTTTTTTTTTTTTTTTTTTTTTTTTTTTTTTTTTTTTTTTTTTTTTTTTAGTGGGTTTACAAAGAAGATTTATTTAGAAAGTGTTCTTATTATTTTCCAATGGGTTTTTTCAAAGGTGATTTATTGTCAAAGAGTTCTTATTTCATTCAAAGAAGGTTCTTTTCAAAGGAAACTTGTTTCCAAAGACTTTTTTTTCAAAAGACTCTTACAAGATTTTGATAAGGTAAAGTAAATTTCAGTTCATGTGTTTATAAATTTTGTAACTGTTTTTAAATCTTCATTTTGTTTTTTTACAATAAAATGATGATTCTTTAATTTATTATTTATAGATTAAACAATCATGGGCAGTAAGAGAAACCGTCAAAGAAAATATGATCGTAAACGTGCTGCTGATGATGATAATAGAGAAAAGAAAAAACTTAAATATCATGCCAACAAAGCAAGCCTTGCAGAAACGTAAGCAACAATTATTGAAGATACAAATACAGTTTTACATGATAATGTTGATGAAATGGAAATTGAAAATAGAGTACAAGAAGAACAAATTGAAGTTGAAGAAACCATTGTTGAAGATGTAAATAGTGATTTACATACTAATGTCGATGAAGTCAATATTGAATATCAAGTTCAAGAACCAGAAATTGGACCAGGTATGTATATATCATGTATTTTTCAAATTCATTTTTTATAATGAATTGTATTTTTGGATACATGTTTTAAATTAAATTTAACTTGATGTATAGGTACTTTCACCATTGATGATGAAACGTTAGAAAATGTTGATTGCAACAAATATGAAAAAAAAAACACATACATGCTGCACGATATCGGGCTCAAAACATTTATGATGATGTTCTAAAAAATTATTCAGCAACAGGACAAGCACAAATTTTGAGATGTTTATTAGTGACCAATAAGTTAGAAGATGCTATATCATTATTGGGTATTCACAAGGCGACCAAAGAGTCGAAATTAAAACATAATGTGATAGAAAATATAGGTGATGCAATAAAAAAGTTTGAAAAATCTAGGAAGAAAGACATCAATGCTGCACGAAGAGCAATTCATATAGCAATTATTTCGACTAGTACTAAATAAAAACGTTTAACAACACAGCTAGAAAAAGCAGTTGGAACCTCAAGAAAGACATTATACAAACATAGCAAATTCAGAATGCAAATAGATTAAAATGATGAACTTGCTTGCTGGGCAATTATTTGTAGACAACATTACAAAGATAGAATGGGAGCAAGTGTTAAAGATATTGTAAGGGAATATTGGTTGACACATGCTCAAGTTTCACCAAATTCAAGAGATGTAATACGACAAAGAGTATCACGATGAGTATATGTAAGCAGTCCAAAACATATAATGGATATGACACAAGTACAATTGTTCAATAAATTCAAGAAAAATCATCGTGGAATTAATGTGTCAATCACTACATTTGGGCAACTAAAACCATGGTATGTTAGACCTATTACTATTCGTGACACATGTTGGTGCCGTTATCATGTGCAATTTCAATTATATTACGACACATTTCTTGAATTTGGTAAAATGTTTTGGACAAATTCACCACCTCCGCCCACAATACGTGAATTCATATCTCAAACCCTATTTGAGAGAAATCATGATGAAGTATTTTATAATAAGAAATGTGTCAATGGAAAACATTGTAGTCGTTGTGGAAATTTGGTTTTATTCCACAATAAATATCCTATCAATACTGATCACTCACTGTCAAATGTCATCGTTGATTGGAGATGAATACATTACAAGTACTAGTGATGTACATTCCAAAAGGATTGATTTGCGAGAAGATAAAATATGTGTGACAGATTTTCTCAAGAAATTCGAAAGTGAAATTTATAAATACACCAAGCATTCACATAGAGCACGATGGCAAGACCTTCAATTCAAATAGTCTCGTGAGATTTTTCCACTAGGAACAATTTTGTCAGTGGTTGATTTTGCAGAAAATTACACATTTGGTGCACAAAAAGAGATACAGAGTGAATACTATCATTCTGACCAAGTTTCGATATTTGTCCATGTTTTATATAGACATTCTCAACAGGATGTTGATGGAATTGAAAGCACGTGTGACAATAGAGACATGATTAAAGAATATCACTTTTATATCAGCGATGATCGTACACACGATACACATTTTGTTCAGCATTGTATTGAAAGTATTTTCTACAATTCACTAAAGGGACGTAACGTTAAATTCAATGAGCATTGGATATGGTCGGATGGATGTGTCGGACAATTTAAATCTTCGCGATCATTTTATTGGTTATGTCGACTTCATAAAGCATTGAACATTAAACATCGCTGGAATTTTTTTGAAACTGGTCATGGAAAATGTGAACATGATGGTGCAGGAGCATGCGTAAAAAGAGCACTTTGAAGATGGCAAATGAACCATAGTTCTGCACGATTCCATTCAGCTGCAGAGGTTTTCAATGGTGTAAATTACATCTAAACCATGATTATAATCAACAATCAAAAAATGTGTGCAGGTATGTACACACAAATGTTTTAATTTATATTTTATTGTCAATTTAAAAAAAAGTATGTACCTAACATCAAAATTTGTCATTTGTGTACTAGGCTTTTTTGGCATGTTGGGGTCCAAGATATAAATAGATCAATACCATACGACGCTAGCACCATACAAGGGACTAGAGATTTTCACTCTATTCAAACAAAAGCCTTCCAAAACATTTATGCATTTGACAGTAGAAAGCAATCATGCTTTTGTCATATTTGCACTGAAAATATTGAACCTACAGAAGTTTGTGAAAACATAACGAACAACTACGTAAAACATTGGAAACACACAGAGATTAATCCTAAAGGAAAAATGCCACTAGCAAGCACAGAAGAATTAGAATCAGAAGATATAACAATATCATCTGATGGCGACAGAATTTCAGATCTCGTTAGAGAAGGTAATGATCAAATACCACTGTTTTGTCGATTGTTTATTCTTGTCCTTCACCTTATACACATGTATATTAGTCAATTTAATTGAATTAAAAATCCTAACATCAATTGTAATTTGCACAGGAGATGTTTTTGCTGTGATTGCACCTGTAGACAACAACGAAAATGTGAATTATTATTTGATGCAATGCACTAAAGAAAAAATGAAGTTATTGGAAGACTACAATAACAATGGATATACATATGAGAGAGGATCCATCATTTTAAAGGGTTTTTTTTTTTTTTTCAGCAGACCCATATGACTCAAAATTATGTCTACTTTCAGGATTATGAACCTGATATTATATGTTGTCAATATAGACATTTAGTATGTGCATCTAGAATAAAATTGGTTCAAGTTCTATCGAAAAAACAATAAAAAAAAAAAAAAATGGAAACTGTCCAAATATGACCATGAACGGATAATTGAAGACGACATTCCATTGCTATGTTTTTAAAACTATATATTTAAAATTAATAGATCAATGGTTTTGTCAATGTCATTGTCAAATGTTGTGTACAATATATTTTTTTTCTTTCTATGTCTATGATCTCGAAAGGAACTGAAATATAAAAGTTTAAATGATCGTATTCTAGTATGCTGAAATTTGAATTCAAAAATTATTTGGTAATGAAAACCTCAATGTGTAAAATTTTTGTCTTAATTCTGTCTGAAATACTTTATTCGGGTCCCCATATGTCTATTAGACCACTTAAGGGATGAGATAACGGATCTGTGGCTGTCGCCACTCTCCGCCCTGAATCTTTAATTTAAAATATCGCTTGTGTAAGTTCACATAACTGAAATCATGGCAAATGGAGACAACGATCATTTGATTTTTAATCATAAGAAAATATTCCAAGATTGTGAAGCTTATGCTAAATTAGAGGAATGATTATTTATAACAAATCGATGAAAGTTCATCAAATTGTTGTCTAAAATCATTGCTCTAATTTAGCACAAGCTTCACAATCCTGTAATCTTCGCTTATGATTAAAAAACAAAAAATCGTTATCCCCATTTGTCATGATTTCAGCTGCATCAAATGTACATGGACATTGAAAATACGAATTATTAATTAAAAATTCATATCAAAATTTGAACAGATAATATTCATTTTTCAACTTCCTAACATTCATATTTCAATCAAAACTTCCTAACAAATTCTGGAACTTTGATCTCAGGTAACATTCATTTTTAAACTTTCTAACATTCATATTTCTATCAAAACTTCATGACATTCCTAAACTTCCTAACATTCAAAGATAACAATCATATTCTTGACATTCAATCTTAACATTCATTCATTCATTGCACCTTATCATAAATTCCTTAACATCCATTCTTACCATCACATTCATTCTTAACATCCCTATCAAAATTTAAACCAAACATTCAGATTTCAATCAAAACTTCCTGACAAATTCCTAAAATTTGAACTTAACATGTTCATTTTTAAGCTTTCTAGTTCGTCCATATTTCTATCAAAACTTCCAACATTCATAAACTTCCTAACATTCAAAGATAGCATTCATGTTCTTAACATTTATTTTTAGACTTCTTAGTTCATCCATATTTCCATCAAAACTTCTAACATTCCTAAAATCTGAACTTAACATGTGTTCCCTTTTAAGCTTCCTAGTTCATCCATATTTCTATCAAAACTTCTAACATTCATAAACTTCCTAACATTCAAAGATAACATTCATGTTCTTAACATTCATTTAAAACTTCCTAGTTCATCCATATTTCCATCAAAACTTAGATAACATTTCTAATCTTCCTAACATTCCTAAGCTTCATAACATTCTTAAGCTTCCTAGTTCATCCATATTTCTATCAAAACTTCTAACATTCATAAATTTCCTAACATTCAAAGATAACATTCATTTTTAAACTTCCTAGTTCATCCATATTTCCATCAAAACTTCAAACATTCCTAAACTTCCTAACATTCATAAAATTTGAATTCAACATGTGTTCACTTTTAAGCTTCCTAGTTCATCCATGTATTTCTATCAAAACTTCTAACATTCCTAAACTTCCTAACATTCAAAGATAACATTCATGTTCTTAACATTCATTTTTAAACTTCCTAGTTCATCCATATTTCCATCAAAGCTTAGATAACATTCATAATCTTCTTAAGCTTCATAACATTCCTAAGCTTCATAACATTCCTAAGCTTCCTAGTTCATCGATATTTCTATTAAAACTTCTAACATTCCTAAACTTCCTAACATTCAAAGATAACATGCATGTTCTTAATATTCATTTTTAAACTTCCTAGTTCATCCATATTTCCATCAAAACTTCTAACATTCATAAACTTCCTAACATTCAAAGATAACATTCATGTTCTTAATATATTCAATCTTAACATTCATTTATATTTCAATCAAAACTTCCTCATTCATGAACTTTAAACCTATGTTCATCCATTTTTAAATTTCCTTTAACATTCCTAAACTTCATAATATTCAAAAATATCATGTTCTTAACATTCTTGATCTTAACATTCATTCTTACATATTCATTAATTCATTTAAACATGCAAGTACATATTCTAAACCTTTAAATCACACCAAATATGCTAAATAAACAAAAATAAGTAGATCATTTAAACCAAGTTTCACAAAATATGTAAGTTCAAAGGACATGTATATAATCCTAAAAAAAATGCTCATGAACATGTAAGTTCAATGTATATATATGTATCTAGTCCAAAAATAAATCTCCTTGACATGTCCAAAACAAATCTTTGCAATCTATGCATATCAACAAAAAAAAAATGTCCACCATGCTATAAAAAGAAAATGTCCACCATGCTATCCTCCACTAGGGCCTCCCCCTGGACTCAACCCACCCTGCAACATGTATAAAAGCAGATTATGAATATCATTTAAATTATTTAAACTAAATTCAGAAAATTAAAATATTAAACTTATATATCAAAAAACAATTCAATTATTAACAAAATTACATCAAATTCTCCAAATACTTGTCCACCACCATCGTCCAAAGGAGTTTTCTCTTTGCCTCCAAAAGACTTAAGAGACCCAAGCTGCAACATGTATAAAATCAATTTATGAATCTCATAAATTACTTGAACAAATTTTAACTAAATCCATAAAAATTAAAATATTAAATTTATATCAAAGATCAATTCAAGTGTGAACAAAATTACCTCCTTGCCAATATCTACTGCATGAAGCAGAGAACCTATATCTCCCCCCTAAAATTTAAATTGTATTAATAAATAAAACATAATGCAAACCAAAAAAATTATTGTGCCAATTAACTTAAAACTAAAACAAAAAGATTAAAAAAACATTAGCTCACAATAGATGGTAAATCATTTATAAAGTTCGTATCTAAATAAACCTGCATAGATAAGTCAAATTAACAATAAGATGCATAGTTAAATTAAAATTAAAATATATATATATATATATCAAGTTCAAACATAATTACAAATATGTAAATAATAAATATACCTCTCGAATATTTTCTAGAGTTTCATTAGTTGAAACATGGAAAGAATGTTCATTCATCATTCTTGAAAACTGCAACCAATAAACATTTACATAATGTACCTATTATTTTACATTAAAAAACGTAATTTATCATTCATATAATGTAACAAAAAATTCAATTCAAAATGAATAAAATATTTAATTAAGATCAGGTCATATCATAATCAACAAACCTCTCCCAAAATCGATGTGTCATTGGATATAACATTTGCCGCTAGGTCGCGACAAACCTTGGCATATGCCCTGAGATCTTCAATGCTCATTCCATCTATCTCATCATTGGTTTTGTAAACAAACTTTTGACGAATAACAGAATGAGCCCTTTCTCGAACCAATCCCACATCTACTCCAACTAATGCTGACGATAAACCATCGCCAACAAAATTCCTTGTAGTTGTCCCAAGTTGAGATGTGGGATCTATCTATGATCTTAATGCCACTAACCTAGGTGGGGGAGATATCTGGGGTGGAGGTCGAAGAGTTGTAGTGTCTCTAAGAGCACCTTTTCGATTATATATTCGACCCTTTCCAACTCCATAAAATTCTGAATGAACATCGGTATAGTCTTGCTTCATATTTAAGAAAAACTCAGCATAAAAAAATATAGAAAAATATTGAGAAACCGACCATAGGCTGCAAGAAATCGATCATAGAGTAGATGTGCAAGATCAGGATGCTTAAAATATTGCACTTTCAACATTTCTCTCTTTAGACCTTCTTTGAAGTTAAACATTGATTTGGCATGTTCTTTTGTCACTCTCTCCTTCACAACATCCCACTTGTCTGGACCCATCACTTGTTCCATTTGTCTTCGCATCAAATCAACAAAACCATTTGTAGTTGGTTCGAGATTCTCATATGCCTGAATGAATTTTTGCAATGATCCCAAAACAATCTCCAAACTTTGTTTACTCTCTGGAGGGAGATCCATAGTAGACAAATCATTTTTCAACTTGTCTTAGTGGGATCTACATCTTTCAAGAGTCATTTGATGATCACCACTTTCCCATGGAAGCTCCCGAGGTAGATCAGATGGATATGTTGTAATGGGTGTACAACCCTTAGTTAATTCGACATATTGTGTCCTAGCTCGACCATCATCACCTTGTGTAGAATGATGAGCCTCTTGAGAACCTTGCTCTGCACCCTCATCTGTCTCCCTTGCTTTCTCTGTCTCCCTCCCTATAGAATTACAAGCATCTTCTAACCATGCTCTGCTTCAAATAAAAACAAAGTTTTGTTTAAACACAAGTACAATTTTTGCGTACACAAAAAAACAATTTGCATGTACATGTTAAAAGATTGATATTCATATACCAACAAAGGGTCAAGATCGACGTTCTCCCATAGAAGATATAGGGGAATCATTTGTACCCCTTTCGCCTCGTCGATGTGAACTATACAATAAACTAGAATCCCGAGGGGAGGTTGACAACCTCCGATTATCACTTGTAACACCAACCCCAGAAGATTGCGAAGACCTCCTATGCTTTCGCCTCAAAGAATCCTCTTTTTCCATTTGATATATAATGTCTACACTTGCACAAATATCAACTGATTACATATTCAAATTCTACATGTTAATTCTACAAATTCTAAAACCTAGCTGCTAAAGAGACTAAGTTATTTAATAAGGACATAGATTTACCTAATATCATCTAATAGTTCTTAAAAAGAGTATATCTAATATTGTTAGATGTGTGAAGAATTAATGTACCAATCTTCTAAGTGTTTTTGATGTTTAAAATGAATGGAACCAATATAGTTAAATACTAAGTGAAGGGTTCATTTCTTTATGTCAAAGAATTAGTTCATGAACCTGTTAACTTTTAATCTAAATCTTAAATTAATAACTTAATTGATATTTTAATACTTTAAACATAAATTATATCTACAAATATTTTCATTATTCCATAAAATAAAAAAAAATTAACAATTCATGGTATTATGTTTCCAGTTTGACATGTTTCCCAGATTTGCCATGTCCCACTATGGTCTTCAGTTTCTTAAATTAATAATTTAATCAAGATATTTTAATACTTTAAACATAAATTATATCTACAAATATTTTCATTATTCCATAGAATAAAAAAAAATTGACCATTCATGGTATTATGTTTCGAGTTTGACATGTTTACCAAATTTGCTATGTTCCACAATGGTCTTCAGTTTCAACCTGATAACGGTAACGATTCTTGGTATTATGTTCTCCAAGTTTGCCATGTTGCAACCAAAGAAAAACATAATACCAAGAATGGCCACCTTTACAAGGCTAAAACTCAAGACCATTGTGGCATAATATCATCTAATAGTTTTTAAAATGACAATGACTATTATTGTTCGGATGTATAAAAAATTACTGTACCAATCTTCTAAGTGTTTTTGTTATTTCATAGTACATCTAAATTAAAGTCTATTCATGTCTATAGTTTAGTTGTACCTAAAGTCAATTTTAAAGTTTTGTTGTATCAAAAATAGAGTTTAATCATCTAAAGTTTCGTTGTATCTATAGCTATCCATCAACACAGTTTGTAATAGAACTAATATATTGATCTCTGCACTCTGTCAACGCAGACAGAGTTCATGAACTCTGTCCATGTCCATACATGTTGACAGAGTTCAACCAATAAAACAAGCCTATATATAAAAATGATATATCATTTGCAAATATAATTACAGTCCTATTTTTATTTTCATTTCTAAACACATAAGCAAAATCAATAATTTAACAAAAGTAACTAACTAAACACTGCATATATTCCTCTTTTTATATTTAAATTTAAATAATTTTCAACATACTATTTGACCAGAGTTCATGGACTTTTCCCAATTGGACAGAGTTCATGAACTCTGCCCAACTGGACAGAGTTCATGAAATCTGTCAAACTGAAAAGAGTTCATGTTAAACCTCTTAATACTAATACACACTATCTGTGAGTAATATGTATCATTACCTATGCTAGTTCATGAACTCTGCCCAATTGGACAGAGTTCATGACCTCGGCCCATTTGGACAGAGTTCATGAACTATGCCCAATTGGACAGAGTTCATGACCTCGGCCCAATTTTGGACAGAGTTCATGAACTCTGCCCAATTGGACAGAGTTCATGAACTCTACCCAATTTTACAGAGTTCATGAACTCTGCCCAATGAACTCTGCCCAATTTTGGACATAGTTCATGAACTCTGCCCAATTGGACAGAGTTCATGAACTCTGCCCAATTTTGGTTGGACAGAGTTCATGAACTCTGCCCAATTTTGGACAGAGTTCATGAACTCTGTCCAAAATTGGGCAGAGTTCATGAACTCTGTCCAACCAAAATTGGGCAGAGTTCATGACCTCGGCCCATTTGGACAGAGTTCATGAACTCTGCCCAATTTTGGACAGAGTTCATGAACTCTGCCCAATTGGACAGAGTTCATGAACTCTGCCCAATTTTGGTTGGACAGAGTTCATTTACAGGGACAAAATCAAAACTTTTCAAACCAATAATTAACTCTTGAATTAAAAAAAAAAATTCGACTTACCTTTTTAGACGCAGCCGAAACGAAAGTAGGAGAATTTAGATCCAGCCGAAGAGAGCCCCAAGAGGAATTGTAAACAGCTGAAACGAAACGAGCCAAGCAGCCAAGAAAATAAAACCTGCAATAACAATTACAAATTATTATAAGAAATTTAAAGAAAAAAATAAACACATAAATATGCCAAAAGAATTACCTCTGCACAGCCTCGCATCGATAGGTCCCCAGCTACAACACCCCGTTGTTGTGCACACGTCCATAGGAGAACACTCCAACGCAAAAGCTCCACCAACAGAGGTGCAGATGCACGCTACACCTACAGATGTCCAGACGTCCAAACAGGCTTACGAACCAGCGGCAGAGGCAGAAGCTCACAAATGAGCGGATGGGAGAAACAGAAGGTGGCGGACGAGCGAATGGCAGAGGCAGAAGCTGGCGGCTTAACACTCCAGCAACGACGAACCGCCGAGAAAATCCTAATGCACAGGGTGGCGGAGAAATGACATGCAGCAGCGGGGAATCGGGTGGCGGAGTTCGACGACAGCAAACTAGACGGACGAACGGGTGGACAGGTAACAGTCGAGACGGGTGATGTGGAGGCGGGACCAGCAATAGAACCAAAGGGGTCCACGAAATCAGCGGAAAGTGACAGACAATGGCCGCAGCCGAGATTTTATGCAGAATAATTGTTCGGCTGAACAATTATTCGGCCGAATAAGTGCACAACGCTGTGCATTTTCTCCGTCCGGCTAAAACCTCACACACACATCGAGGCCACCGTTAGGTCTAACGGTGGCCCGTTAATTGTTATTCGGCCGAATAAATAATAAGTTATTCGACCGAATAATTAAACTTATTCGGCCGAATAATTTAATTATTCGGTTGAATAATTAAACTTATTCGGTCGAATAACTTTCGCTATGGTTCTTCGACACCCGATTCTCACCAAAGTGTAACCCACCTTCGCGTTTCCACCCTGATCCCATATATAGCGCCTAGTGCATCGACTAATAATATGAAACAAATGTCATTATAATGAATTTGTGAAAACATTGGTTTATTTTAATTGTAAACAAACTATATTTGGTGTGTCCAAAGGGTGTTGCAATGCACACCACACCAGGGTAATTTTTAGGGGCGAAATTTCGTCAAATGGCTATTTTTTAGACTTTTTTTCAAAAAAATAAATTCGTTATTTGGTCATTTTTAGTCTCTAATATCGCCTATATTTACATAAAATATGTTTTTTTATCATAATATTCGCCAAAGTTTACACATTTTAGTAGTAAATTGTAGTTTTCATATTTAATATTTGCATACCAATCTATATCTATGTTTTTTCCAATCCAAAATAATCACCTAGAATACTATACTTAAGTGTAATATTAGAATCCTTAAAAATTTCCCTACACCACACCGAATGAGTTTACGAATTTTCTTTAAACTATTGGTTTTTTATTTAAAATTTGCAAAAATAGTTGAGTGTGCGGACATATTAGGCACATTGGTGCATTCCTTCTGTAAAGTGCATTAAGTTAGGTTAAGACATTTGGTAATAAAATATGGGTTTTTATTTAAAAATAAAATAAAAATTCATTGTCCATTTAATTATCCACGTGCACTAGGTTGCTTAAATCAATGGCAAATTGATATGAAAAATTGTTGAAAATAAAATGGGGCACCAAGAACAATAGAGCACGCCAATGCATTTGAGTTTTAGATGCACACAATTAAGTTAAGACATTTGGTAATAAAATATAGGTTTTTATTTAAAATAATCTCATTGCTATTTTTAATTGTCACAATGCACACTAAGGCACCTAAATAAGTGGTGCACCAATATGCAAGTTTTTTAAAAACTCAAATAGTGCACTAGAAACATAAAAGTGGATTGACTCACCTCACTGTCAAGCACAACAAGGTAGAGTAAACAAATTACCAAACCGTAATTTCATTTTTACATTTCCTTCAATGCTTCCAGTGATACAATCATTGTTGCTCACCATCCCTATATGAACACCCCGTTATTGGTGCTAATGTGTTTTTGAATCCCTCAATTCCTTTAATTTGAAAATGGATTTGTTTTTTTTTTTTAATTTTACAAAACGGTTCCATAATTTTTTTTTTTTTAATCTACATGGCAGCCATGTAATTTAACATACATTTGTCATTTTTTAAAACAAAATTTTGTGTAGTGCATTCAAACTATTTGGCTTGCACTAAAAAATGTTGTGCATCTAATAAATTTATAGGATGCACCATTAATATGGTGGTGATGGCTATAGAGGAAAAATAAACTTGTCAGTAAAAATATATACGCAATTAATTTGACATCAAATTGTCAACAGGGGCTTGTAAACTTAGAGGTGCACTGTATGTGTAAAGTTGAAGCCTAGTCTAATGCCAACAACACACTTCAAATTAAAAAATAAATTTAATTGACAATAAATAAACTAACACCTTAAATTGAAACCTTTAGAAAGATGTAAAACTAAAAACAATACTTTAAAAAAACTAAATCAATCAAAACTATTTAAAGCAACTTATTGACTAAATAACCTATACCCAAAATCTATATGACAAAAATACAAAATGTACATGTGATATGAAATAGGTTACAAAATGTCAAAATACAAATATACTAATGATACACAAAATATAAAATATTTACAAAATACTAAATACAAAATTTACAAATTAACACATATATTATGAAATAACTTTAAAATAATGACAACACTTTATTAACATTAATATAATGGTAACATACAATGCTAGCCACACAAATTTAGATGCATTGAATATTTTGTTAACTTTCAACTTTATAAAATATTGTTCAATGCTTTAAAATTCCAATGCGACTAAAATGGCTTAAAAGAAGCATAATTTAAATATATCCATCTTACATGAGTGTTAAGTTACATAAAGTAAATTCTTATCTTAATATCTAAGTAACATATATTAAACTCTCTTCACAAGCAAACATATATATACACATCAACCCACACAAGGTTATGTGAACATACCAATCTAACAATGCGATGACATGGCAATATAGTCACAAGTAAAACAAAGTATGAGAGCAATATTAAATGCAATCTAATGTTTGTGTCATTATATTATATTTGCATAATAATAAGGCTACCAGTTCAGCCGTAAATATATTTCTCATGTGACTGTAAAAGATCCTCATGATCAACGCATGAAATAATATTGATTAAGTGAATTAAATAGCAAAAAGAATCAACGTGCAAGCATCAAAGAGGTCTGGAAGCTTATTAAATTTTTCGTCGATTTGCATAATCTAAATCAGCATGAAGAAGGGTGAATTGGGCAGATTTAAGTGCAACTATGACAAATAAAATAAACTTCTGATTTCAATTTGACAACAATAACCCTATCCATCCTATGAAAGATCACAGATTGCTGCAGAACATAAAGCATATAACTATACTATGAAATCAAAATGAACTCAAGCTAGAAAATATGAGATCAAAATGAACTCAATTTGACATTAAATAAGTATGTAAGTAAATGATAAAAGTTTAAGATGGTGGTTTCCATATAAATTCTCTTTTTTATCATTTATAAGATATATTTTAATCTTTGAAAAGTTCATGTTAATGCATTAAGAATAAAATACAAGATTTTTCTCATTTTCAATGCATTAACAAATTAAAATTTATATCTCAATAAAGAATGAATGTGAGCAAAATATGGAAATTGATATTTTTTATGAAAATAAGAATTGTTTTATTTAACTCATTTAACTCTCTCATATCAAAACATAAAAAAACCCATATATAATACATTAAGAATAATATATTTTACTTTCATTGCTTTTAATTAATAGATTAAAGTAAAATATATTCTTTTAAAGATAAATGTATTAGATTATGGTTAAATGCGATGCCAAATTAGTGATATATAATCAAACCCATTTTAATGTTTTTAATTTGAGACACATCCTTCTCATGTATCCACTTGGTTGTACACCTAGCTTCCCAATTGATTGTCCCACTAATTGAGCACTTGGTTGAATTCATGGTTGTCCCATTGGTTAACTGTTGACTGGCCTGTGAATTGATGCATCATTTAGATATTGGCTTGTCCTCCTAGTAGCATGAAAACTTGATAAATTGGTTTCCCTGAAGAATGCCCTTGCACTTGACTTGATGTATGTCCTGCATGTTTCCCTTGGGGTGGAAAAACTAATTTATGACATTTGGACACAGATTGCCACACCTTTCCTATTGGGTACCTATGTGCTTTCAAGGCTTTCAATATTATTTCAGCATTTATGGTCATTTCATGAGATATAGGCCCCAACTTCTTCAATATATTCTTCAGTAGTATCCAAATTTCAAACTCAGATTTTAGTTTGTCAATTACTTGATCTCCACTTATCTCTCCTTCCAATACATCAAATTGGCCCACTTCATTTCTTTTTTCGGATCAACTTATTTGTATATTCTTCCTTAGGATAAATTTCTCCATTTCCATCCCAGAGATGTGGCAGTCCCAACTTTGTGACCTCATTGAAAAGGTTTTTGAAGGTAGCTACTTCATCAATTAGTGCCTTAATACTATTATGAGTTCTCTTCAACAATGTTTGTTTCATAGTCATTTGATTGGACATCTTAATTAACTGGGTTCTGTTTTCAATTTGCAATTCTTCCAAATACCTTTTGGTTTTATTGTTTAGATAATCGACTATCTTCTCTACTTGTTTTGTCATTTCTCCAAGCTACTTTTCAACTACCCTTTCCTCTTCTTGATCTAATTTAGCCATTTCTAACTCATCTTGAATTACATCATAATGGTCCCACTTTTTTAGGAACAATTGTGCTATACTATCCCATAAAGCTTGGTTTGTTCTTCTTATCAAAAAATCTCCTTCAACATTTAACTGTAACTTCTTGATTTGAATATTGAAGTCATTTATTTCGGCCTCCAAATCATCAAGTTTATCTTCTTTCTTACTAACTTCATTTTAAAATTCCGCAATTCTATTTTCCTTCTGACTCACCTCGACTTCTAATTCTTTAACCCTGATATCTTTATTATCTGGATGCTAGGGTGTCTTCTTCCATTACATCTATCACCTCCTGAACTGTAGCTTGATTTTCATGCTCTTTTGCAGCCTGTCATGCTTCTCCTACAAGATGATTTACCTCTTGTATTTTGGGAGATGATGCCTGGGGGACTTGTTTAATAAACAATGTTGTCTTCTATAATCTTAAAACAACAATTTGACAATGTATCTCATTTATCTTATTTTCATTCTCTTCTAATATACTCTTATATTGCAACATGCTTGCATAGATTTGTTCTTTTCTTCTAGAGCTTGCATTAGTTCAAGAGTCTGAACCGGTTGGGCTCCAAATATTTTAACTGCTTCTTGAGTTGTTCAATCTCATTACCCTTTTTTTATGGTAGTGACGTAACATGATATCCCTATGTCGGATTAACCCCTACAACTATGATTTTGTTTTTGAGCTCTTTAATAGTGACTTGTTTTTATTTAATAATCACTCTTTCTACTTTTAACAACTGTTCAAATTTGTCTAGGATTGATCTCAACCTTTTTTCTATTTTTCTTATTGTACAACTTCTATGCATATCATGTCACTAGCCTACCTGTAAAAATCCAACTTGTCTAGCTTCCCAAATTTCTTAAAATCCACTTTATATTTATTTTCCCTCCACTCACTAAAGGTAGAAGGAACTGACACCTCAGGTTCCAGAACAAACAATCTCAAAGTGTCATTTTTGTGGTCTTAAATCCACTCAATTAACAACAGACCCACACTCACCTAAAAATTCCAAAGTATTTAAAACAAGCAAACTTACCCTTCCAAAGATAAGCTGAGGGTGATTAAGGCCTGGTGCCAATCAGTGAAGAGCCACACAGGGGCATTAAAGAGGTCATCCTAGGATGATTAGGGCCCAATTCCAACCAACGAAATTTCAAATGAAATAGTTACTCTAATTGTCACGCAATAATCACCAGTGATGCAAGTACTTTCCTTCGATGAATACCCTCCCAAGGAGATGAAATGAAGATTCTACATTTGTATCAAGTGCCTCAAGACTTTCTCCTTGTAATCACTTTAGTGAAACCTAGGGAGAGAAACTATGGATACCAATTCACACTAGGTAGTTAGGCATATTATTCATTAGAAAGGGCTTATGCGAATGGGTAGGGAATGTAGGACTAAGTCCAATATATGAAGCTCTCAGTATAGTAGTGGTGCCACCTTGAGGACTTGCCACAACTAAAGAACTTGTAGGATTGCATAACCCACTAAATCAAGTGATAGGGGATAGAAATAGCTTAACCTACTGCTTGATTCCTATATTAGAGGCTCTTTTCTGACACTTACTTCACGTTACTTATGGATTTTGTAAGGACCTCACCAGTCCTAAATTTAAATTAAATGGAATTTAATACTTTGAACGTTTTTTTTCTAAGTTATCTTTTTCCATGTTTTTCAAACTTAATTCTAACATAGATTTAACATAGATTTTGCATGTCTAACAGGTAAAAATCAAATACTAAACTTGCATAACAATCATAATTTCTGAGGAGTTCTATGTATATTTACATTCAAAAGTTTTTGTATTTTGTATCATTTTCTAAATGCAAAATATTGAATTTACATACAAGTAAAATATCTGTAGGTTAGCTATAGAAAACTCAACCCGCCAAAACAGGTTTGCCACCCTGCCAACCAAGAAGTCTCACCGACTTCCTAGCTCCAAGAATTTATTCTTGGACCCCCGAGCCCAAAAATTGAGTACAACCCATCCAACTAGTTGATTATTTCTCTTAAAAGTATAAGAACCATGCCTCCTTTGTTGTTTCTCCATCCTCCTTCCTTTCCTCCAAACATCGAGTTGTCCCCCTCCTCAAAGACTCCCCTCCCATCACTTTCTCGTTCCTCCATAGTGTTTACTTTTCCCTCCTCTTAGCCACCCCTTTCTTCTCCCCTTCCCCTCTCCTAAATACCCCTTTCATCCTACTCATGCCTTCGGGCTTACTCCACGACTCCCGTCAACTCAATCCAAAACCCCAAACATTTATTTCATCATAATAAAATAATATATCTTTCGGTACATATTTGCTTGGTCAGTTAAATGACATAAATGCCAATTAATTTAGTTGGGTGAGTGGGATGCACATATATTAATAACTCTTTGATATGCTTACTTGGGATTTTCAAGAGACGGTGGAACTGGTCAATTACTAGTCCTACTCACTATTTTGACATTTATTACGTTTAAATAAAATAACAATTTAATAGTTATTAGTGTTGACTTTTCAAGTGGGTTTTGGTGAGAATCTTAATGTATTATCCATCCGAATATAATAATTTAAATGGTAATTAATAAATAACAATACTGTTTCATCCAATTAATTATTCAATAGTCATTTTTAACTTTTCTCAAATGCTTTGATTTATCCCCTTTTTTTATAATTACTTTACTCATTAATACTTATAATAATTGAGTTGATCCACTGTGCTTTATAATAATAAAGGACAATTTTGTTATTATTAACATTAATTGAAAATAACAATAACAATAATAATTATAATATTAATATTAATAATTAGTGTTTAATTATTAATAATGATATTTATTGGTTTATCCAACAAGTACCCTAATACCAACACAATTTTCTTTTCTTTATAAACAAGCACCCTTAAGGGTTTTGAACAATCATGATAACGATTAAACAGTAAAAGTCTTTTGATGTAGTGTGGAATAGTATTCATGTTTTATTCACAATAATTTCCTTACCACAATTCTAAATGACGATACTTAACCAATTGCTTATTACAATGTTCACGTATACTTAACAACTTAAATGTTCACTGTCTTTATTGGATCATCGTGCAATTAACTTAGTTATTAATAACAACTTATACAATTATTTAACATGTCCAGTATTCATATATCGATACTAGCGTACATATGCAAAGTGTGCATGCATGGCGAGTGTATGCACAGGTCGGATGTGTACTATAAGAAACATTATCTCACATAAGATTACTTGCTAACTAATAATAATAATCGTCCATGCAAGTAGAACGAGCATACATATAACCTAATTACTTTCGCATTATTAGTTTTTGTAAGAGTTATCCATTTAAGGTTTCATTTCATTATCTTTATGTTCACAGTAGTTTAATTAATCAATTACAAGGAAGGGTACCTACCACCACTAACTCACGTCATAATAATCTATGACACAATGTATTATACTAAGTTGCAACACAAGAATCAAACAGAGGTTTCAACATGCACATAGTTATTTAAGTTCCCTCTAAAACACCCAAGATGTTCCTATCTACCTACCTCCTTCTACCTAATTCACATCTAACTCCCACATCCTATCCTTCCTCTGCTGTACTACCCTGAAGTGTCACGCCAAGACCGACCTCAGTTAGAACCCGTAAGCGAAAGTGTCGACTACATCGACCAAGCTTCCCCAACACGAAACCACCAATCATCATCAGGCACCTTGGGGAGCGCACCGTAGCACAACCCTCCCATGACTCTCGGTTTCGGGAATCAATGGTGGATAATGCCTCCAGCCCCATTAATGGAACAAGGGACTATGTCTACATCGACATAGTGACTGCGATGCAACTGCTGTACTCAAGTTTTGTCATCGAATAACCAAGTTGGGCGGTTGAGTTTCCTGAAACCCTACACCTGCCCACACATCATGATAATAACACAATAATCATGCTAAACAATAATGCATCACTTGCATACCATTTTTTCTTTCGGAATCCATGTCCCAGTGGTATTCCCACCTCATAGGACTCAACTATCACTTAGCTCTTTTAACCTGTAGGTTAGTCTCCAATCAAAAGATCGAGAATATCGTGCAATCATTGACATGTATATACATTTCATTGCTAATGAACAATAATGAAAATTCATTTTCCTATGTACCATGCACCTGGTATCATATCCATCCATTCTCATATAAATTTGACTTGGTATCCACGTACCCATCATTTATTAAAATGCATTTTAGAGACATAATCAAAACACAAACATAATTCATCATATTAACATCACACTCATATATGTAAATGCTAAAAAATAATAAATCCATATGTCCATAGTGTAATCAAACTAACAAAGTTCCTCACTAAGAAGGAAACACATTGGGAAATGGTGGTTCAGATGGTAAATCCAAAACGGGGCATTACATACACCCACCCTTTAAGAAACTTCGTCCCGAAGTTATAATCATAGTACTGTGGGAAACCCACAACACGTATTCTCTGCTTCCTCCTAAGTGGAAGAACCTGGGGTATACTTGCCACAATGGGCCTCCTTCTATTTAGACATAACAATGTCCACAAAATTTACTCATTTAATCACAAGGGAAGTGTTCTTAGAATTTGTTTAACGTCTTCCTAGGTTGTTGATTTGACCTATTTAGGGTTCATTACTAAACTTATCCATAGAATAATTAACATCCTTCTTAAATTAGATTATGTTTTCTATAATGTGATTTACAGGAAGACTGCGTCTTCTATAAATAATTTTCATTTTTATTCTAAAATGTTGTCATGACTCTTTCAATTGTTCTCATCTCAAGTTAACTTAACTTTGACTTACACTATTTACTATTCAATGAATTTCATATAGACAATTTCAGGGAGATCCTGACTCACGAGTCTCGGGATATGCCCATCCATATATGGTTTTAATTTTGACACAAAATTCACCCTTATGTGGATGCAACCAACTCATGCCCACCTTGAATTTCAACCCACCATGTTTACACACATACCTTGTAGGATTTGTACTATCTTGCAAGCCTAAGGTATTGTTAATCATTATCCAACGTATCCTTACAAGGTGAAAACATGGCTTACTAGAATCAATCGTATATACTCACTTTAACTCAAGTGGCTAGATATTCATCATGCGTACTCATCCTAAACCCTTCAATGATTTTGTAAAGACACTCCTTGAATTACTTCCCCCTCATCTAGCCATCAATCATATTCTTGTTTCCTCCTTTATGAACCTTTATTTATTAAAACCTATTATATTTGAATTTCATTAGAAGTCATGGTTATTTGTTATTAAGTATACACTATCTGGGAATATATCATCATACAACCATCTCCCTTGGCTTATGAATACTAAAAAAAAAAATTACTAGCTGGTGTATATGAAACGTTGTGACCTTAACATTTCTGGGTCACTACTCTCAATTCTATTCCTTCCTCAACTAATACAACTTAGATTATAACAAGATAAAGGCCATCTATGTTGTCACCTAGACACAACATGCTCCTTACCAACAATAGTATTACACAACCCACATAGGTTTACCATTTACTTCCTCCGTTGTTCCCACTACATGTAATCTATGTATATTACTTTGTAATTATTTCCCTTAGAATTACCCATTGTTAATATCTTCCTCTTTTCGAGTCATGCTTGTAACAATTTATTTATAGATTATCCTTACATCATAATAATGACATGATCTCAAGTCCTTGTACATTTCTTTGTATCTCTTATGCCTTTCCTCTTACCAAGCCTTCTTATTATGAAAAAGTTCAACTTTGAGGTGAACATTCCCATGCTCTCTATTAGAGTAGAAACTAACTTAAGTTAATTCGTGAGACTTATCTTGGATTAGTTATAGGGAAAGTATCCCTTCGACAACCATTGAAAAGCATACCGATTTCCTCTTGTTAATATTTATCTTAATCACTAGGTGATTTACTAATAATGTGGTAGGAATAATTATTCATTATTACAAAATTTCAACCATTCCTCAACATGATCAATAAAGTTCATGGATTTCTCAACAAGTCTAGTCATAGTCAATTATAATTCAATTCAATAGCCTCACCCTAATACTTAATAAGTGGAGAATGACCCCTATGTTATACGTCCCACCATTTCTTATTCCATCAAATTCCTCCCGAGCCATAAATTTGTTTCATTACGTCTCCCAAAACCTTAATATAAATAAGACTGTACTTGAATGGTTAATAAGGATTTAAATTTTTATTTCGTACTTCGATGGACCCCATATATATATATATATATATATATATATATGCTCCATCCTAAAATAGTTAAGTAAGTCTACACTTATCTAGTTCTATCTTGTTTGCGACACAACACACCACGACTAACTGGACCTTTACTGTTTAAGGATATGTGCCAATTTCCTTGATTCATTTTAATGTTTCTAATAACATATTTTACCACTATATTTCAACATGGGATAAGCTTTTCATATTTTCCACCTAATCATACAAATTCCAATTTAAATTATGATTACCCAGGATGCAAGGAACCCTTTGGAATATGAGGTTGTAGGTAGTCACAAATGGTCGATCAAGGGTAAAATATTTGAGAGTTGTGGTCCTATACTACATCTATGCTTATTGTTCATATCCTCACGTCAGATGATGTGACACTTTTCCAAAACCATATAATATATACTAAGTGTATTTCATAGTTGTGTATATTCTACTTTGCATTGATTAGACAAGCACATGGAAAGGTGTATGTCTCTACATTTTCTTTTGAACATAGTACCCTCCATAATGCAGACCTCACAATTATAGTCTCTTATCACTAAATCTGTATGAAAACGATGTGTAATATTTATCAAAATTCCTTTATATTTTAAAACAGTACTTAATTATGAGAGGTTCAACTACCCTTAACCATGGAAAAGTGAAGGTGTGACAAGGTCTCTTTAAGATAATTCGTTATGTCATTAAGCAAGGTGAAGGCCAAGTTTTGAATTGCATCCTACATCATACTTAAATCGTATCTAGATGCACACTAGCACATGCATGCATGGGTGTAAGTTTCCTTTGCGATTGCTTTTAAGAAAGTGTTACAGGTACTAATTCGCACATGCCTAGATGCGACATACTAAGGAGCACATGCCTAGACGCCACATACTAAGGGTTATGGTTTAGGAATAATAATTGATATACATATAACATTAATATTAATATTATTATTATTATTATGGCCCTGAAGGGGATCATGTATGGATCGGTAAACCTCTATTAGTTTGATTAGAGTCTATAATTTTTTTGCTTTGTCTATAGTTTAGGTATAGGTGGAAATATTTTTTATAAATTCCAATTATTAAAAATACATTTCTAAAATTGTAATTGGCGGCAGCACATGACGTAGCCCTCTTTTACCCTCCCTAGAAGGGGACAGCAGGATGACGTCCTACAATGCCCATAGTACAATGTCATTATACTAGTGGGATGATCGAGGTATTTGGCTTGTTTTACGATGCAATACCGAAAAGGATCGCACATGATCGCTCAGGTAACTCTGCAGTGGTGATTAATAGTTGTAGCAAATCATGATTACAATGTTTCAGTGCATTCACATCGGGGGATCACCAAGACGCTCTAGCCACTTCTACTGGTTAAAAAACAAGTGCTGCTGCTTCTCGCTAAACTACTCAGTCAATTGAATCTGTCTCAGCTACCTTCACTGGCTCCGCTTCTACCTTAGATGGTGAAAAAACGCGCTAGCAACCTTATTTTCAACCATTTACAACGTAGTACATTCATTATTATATCGTGGGAGTTACTCATTGGAGATTTAGGAGTTAAACCCCAACCTAACCACAGAGATTGGGAACACAAATCGTTGGCTGGGAATGCCTCGTATATGAAGTGCAGTGGGTAGACAACAAAGGCAAAGTAGGGAAAGGCAAAGTTATGAGCATTAGTTCGAGAGCGAGGTTGTTGATACCCATAAGCTTCAAAGCAAACAGATCCAATTGTGGAGTCGCTGGCTCGAGCAGTTTCAGTTCCAGCTTACATACTAGTGCCATCCACCAGTTTCGGTACATTATAACCAAAGAATCCACCAGTTTTGGTCCATTACAACTACCATTTATACTAAGTAATCCTATTATATGCCTCTCTTTCATTTTTTTCCTTTTTTCTCAAACAAACTCCAGCTTATCCATGATTATTATAGTATAGAATCCGTAAATTGCTCGTACAACTGTTTTGCAAATGGTAAAAGATTGTTTAAAATGTCTGTTTCTGTTAAAGCTGAGTTTCCGGACCGTCTCCGGCCACGTCGAGAGCTGCTCGGACACCGAAGAGTCTGGATTCAGACTCAGACAGTACCACACCTCGCATACTCAGACAGTACCACACCTCGCATGCCGATAGTAGATTGACGATGGATAGAAGTCCCAAACCGAAAATTTCAGAGCATAAATCACCACTCGCTCCATGCTGCCCTCCAACGGTCGTCTATTCCACAAAAGCATACAACTCCATTTATTTAAGGAACCACAGACTTCAAACTTGGATCGTTCCATCTTCTTAACTTTTTATTTTGTTCAGACTGATCTTGGGTTGATTTCTTTTCTCCTTAATTCTTGCTCCAGCTTGCTGTATTTTATTTGTTTTCATATTATTCTGTTATTTTCATTTTCTTTCTTGTGCTGGTCACTTTAGATCTCTTCAGGTTGCTTGTTTAACTCTGGTTGGATTGTATATTTCTCTGTTTTTTTTCGTTGGGTGCACCGCATTTTGTTTTTTCACTTTCTTGATTTCATATCCATGATCATCCACTGGCTTGACCAAACTATCTACGACATCTTGGAGTGCATTAAAATCAAGCAATGGAAATTGAAGCTCAATCCGTCCCTGAGGTGATCAAAAATTTTCCCAGGTAATATTTTGATTTTTCTGTCAACGGAAAGAAAAAATTAGTTTAATTTTGGCACCTCTTAAAATGTCTTTATGTCTCCTGATATTAATTTTACATAGCCATTTTTTCAAATATGTCTAACAGATTTCATGGCTATCATTCAGGATTAGGTGAAACTAGTTTAAAATTTAAATATCTGTTACACTGTTTGGTTATGATATTCAATATTATGTCTCCTACTCCTATTTATGTATATTTCTTTAAACGTTACATTCATTATGTCAGCTTTTATTTAAGTTTCAGGACATCAATTTAATTTTAATTCACGGTTCTAAATAGCTAACGGTTGGTGCAATTGGATTCATTAATTATCATAATAATCTTAGATGCTTTTGCTAGGCCAATTATTTTTGTCCAAGATGCGATGCCATGCGATCGACTTAAAGGGCATGTTAGGAAGATACGATACTTTTTTATTCCGGTACGTCTTCCCCTTCCCCTATGCACATTTAAAATTTAAAAGGTTTTGCTACATATTTTAAAACCTGTTTAAAATTAAAAAGGTTTTGCTACATATTTTAAAACCTGTTTAAAATTTAAAATGTTTTGCTACATATTTTAAAACCTGTTTGAATGTAATTAAATATGATGCTCAATAAATTTGATCAGTTTTGTTTATTTTCCATGTAAAGAAAAGTAGCAAATCTCCGGGCCCAACACATTAAATGAATGTTATTAAATATGATGCTCATAAAATTTGATCAGTTTTATTATATATCTGCAATTAAGTTAAATTACAGGATTTCCAATCTAATTCAATTTTAGTGTCCATTCCCACTTTAGATTTAAATAGAATTCATAGGTTTTATTTTAATTAAATCTAATTCTATCCCACAAAACCATGTGACCGACCAATTTCTTTCCCAGAGATTAAAAACATGATCCGTGGTTCAGAATTCATATATTTTCTTTAAGCTAAATTGTGGAAAACAATTTTATTCTATTGAAAGCGTGACTGGTGGCTGTGCCTTCTAAAATTGCCTTGGATTTGGAACAATGTTCTGATTTTTTATCTGGTTGTTGGACTAAAAGTTTTCTGTATGGGTTTGAGTGTTGTTTTTGTTCTTGCAGGAACTGAGTTCTTTTTTGTTTTGATCTTCAGTTTTTTTTTTTTACTATCAATGCTGCAGGGACTAATGTTATATGTTTGAGCAATTTGTAATATGAATCTTTGTATTGTTATTATTTTAATATTTCAATAAAGTAAAAGTACTTTTTTCAGTTGAAAAAAAAACTATTAAACATAAAAGTGTAAGATAGTAACATTCACATAATATTAATTAGAAAGTAATATTTAAACTAGTAAAAATATATCAGTCAAAAAATAATATTTAAACTAGTAATAATATATCAGTCTAGAGAATTAATTATCAAAATAATATACAAGAGAAGATCATATTCATAATATTAGTTAATATTTAAAATAGTAATAGTATATCGGTTTAGAGAATTAATTATCAAAATAATATATAAGAGAAGATCATGTTCGTAATATTAGTTAAGTAGCAATGATATTCCTAATATTAGTTAAGTAGCAATGATATTAGTTTAGATAATTAATTATTAAAATAATATTCGGAATCCTAGAAAATCTTGCTCACATAATATTAGTTAGGGAGAAATATTTGAATTAGTTATAATAGATGAGTCTAGAGAATTAATTATTAAAATAATGTAGGGAAGGATAATATGATTATTATTGTGTTTCTTCATCAATAATCCTTTGGATGGAGCTATCTTGCTCTAGATTACTAGTTCATAACCATTTTTTCTTTATTACTTGAATGGTTTTGAAAAAAGCTTTGGTGGTTTTAGTTTTGGTAAATAAATAGGTAAATAAATATATTCTAAAATATTAAAAGAGTATTAAGAAATTTATTATTAAAGGGATAACATTGGGCTAGAGGTGAGTACCAAAATTTAATATGTTTTAATACAAATTAGATTTTATCACTATGTAATGTGGGTTTATGATCAGACAATCAATTCTCAACTAATTAATTCATCTTGACCTTCATCAAGAAATAACTATTATTCACAATTATCGGCAAAAGAGTAGGTGGGCTCTTGTTTTAAATTCAATTATAAACATTAACATTTATATAGATGAACATAAAAAAAATTATTATTCCCCTTACTATTTAAATTCAATTAATTAAGACCTTTTTAAAATTAATAATTTAATCCGAGTTTATTAAGGAATTAATTAAATTAATCGCTAAGGTCTAACTAATTTAATTAGATTAATTGAATTGAATTAAGTAATAACGAAATAAAATAAAAATAGTAAATTACCTAATAAAATAAATAACGCTAAAATATTTGAATGGTTGACTAGGATTGCATGAGGCCACGCGGCCTCACCACCTACTCCCACGGCCTTGCTCCAAGTAAAATATTGAGAAAATTAGCTAAACCCTAAAAAGGGTCAATCCCTCGGATGTCGCTCGTTTCTTCTTTCCATTTTGGGCAAGCTCTGCTCTGCAACTCTGCCACGACGGGCGCTGCTATGGAGCAGCTCTGCCACTGGAGGAGGCAGGTAAGCCATAGTTTCTTTGTTTGTTTGTTTATTTATTATATATAATTATTATTTTTTGTTTTTCATGTTTCGCTTTGGAGCAGCGGCCTCTTGGTGCCTCTCCCACTCCCTCACCTGCGTGCGGCCCTGTGCCCTGTGGAGTGGCTGCTACACAGCCCTCCCTTCTCCCTTCTCTCTGTGAGTCCTAGACCTCTAAGGAAACATTGGTATCTTTCGAGCTCGAGGTTAGAGTACTGGATGCGGCCACGTCTACTGCGCAGGATGCTCACACCCTATTAGTCGTTCTCCCTTCCAAGAGCATAAGTGGTGTTTTCAATTTACCAGCCCTGTTCCTCCCCGCCCCAGCTCATGTCTCCTCCTATCGTTCCTACCTTGTCCTAACTAGGCGTTCTGGATTTTCACGACTCTATTTTTGTATATATATATATATATATATATATATATATATATATTTTTTTTTTTTTTTGGTGGGGGGTTATTTTAGGCATGGCGGCGGGATATGCCAGAAAATCTGGTTTCTCTTGTTTTTTTGGGGGTACCGTCCTTTGTCTCTTTGTAGGCCCTTTTATTTTTCTTGACCGTAAGCCCTAGGTTTTTATGCTTTAATATCAATGCGTAGGCCACGGACCCAGCCACTCGCGGTAAAATTTCAGATCCATTTAGTAATTTATGCCTTGAGAATTTAGTGACAGAAGACTGAGGATCTTGCACTGGATACGTCATATTTGATAATAATAATAATAAAAAAATGGTAAACTTGCAGCGTTCAGTGCAACTTAGAACATTTTTGCTCTCGGCTAGTCTTAAATTACTGAGTGAGTGATGAGTGAGTGATGCTGCACATAGCTGACAAAGCAATCAAGGGTTTAAATTATTTAATATTAGGTTTTATTTGCTTTACAATATCAATTCGTTGACATGGTCACGATGTGAAGAATGTTTTTATTATTATTATTTTTTTTTTCATTGCTTTTGATATGAGGCGTTTCATTCATGATGACAAGCTCTCCGTTCTTGATATTGTTTTTGCCATATTTAATCCTCTTTCTAGAGATTTTTTTTTGTTAAGACTAAAGCGATTCTCCAGTCTTCCCTCCTCACTTGAATCGATACCAAGGAATCCTAAACTTCAAGCGTGATTCAAATCTGTGACTGCTTTCTGGAAGGCTGTAAAACAGCTCTAGCCCCATCCAACATAGTAAGTTTGGCTTGCTTCCTTCACCCGACAGAGTGTTTCCTTCCCTTACTAATCAATTGCGTAGTCTCGCGGGCTCTGCTCATAGCATTTAATGAGGATTCTCTCTCTCGTTTCTTATGCTTTCCAAGTTCTGCAGTTATTTTAGTGTTTAGTGCATCAAATATAATATGCGGTTATTTTTAATCTGGGGGATCCTAATTAACAAATTTAATTTTGGTTTCCTTATTTTATTGATCTGCTTCTTCTTTTTTTTGAAGTACAAAAATGACCCAACCAACTTATTGCTCTTTTGGAATGGGATTTGTCTTTCTGTTTACAGCTTAGTGGTATTCATTTTTTTGGCTTTTGCATCAAAAGAATTGTGCAGCTCAGAGAGAGCGCAACCACCTTTTTATTGGGAGGCGCAGCCCATCTCAGAGAGCGCATCCCAGCTCAGAGAGCGTCCCTTCCCTGCAGGTTCGCGACGTGTTGAGAAGGAATATTTGAACGAAGGCTCCATTGTAGGCTTTGCTTGATATTTGATGGCTGGCCTGGTATATGACTAATGTTTGGTCAGGAATTATGGTTGGCTGATAACTTGGTGGTGGGGTTCGATGATCGATTCCCAAATAACTTTTAGCGCAGGTTTGCAACTTTACCCCTTTTTTTTTAAATCTCTTTTATTTATTTATTTTAAAATCCCCCTCTATAAATAGGAATAAGTAAGTAAAATCTCCCGGAGGTGGGTCTTTGCTTGAAATCAACAACGATCAAAAGAATGAAGTAAAATAAGTCTGTAAGTTAAGATGGATCTTAATAAGCCGATCTTTGTCGTGATCATGGTGTGTTTTGTTTGGTTATCCCTCCCATGCCCTAAGTGTTTCCTTCTATGCTCTAAAGTGATCCAGGCCGTAAAATGGCTCAATAGTAGCTATGTACGAGTTGCTTTTCCAAAGAGAATGGTCGTTTTAATGTATATGAGAAGTAACCAACGAGCTGCCTTCTGCTATCATTCTAAAATAAAAATTCCAATTAATTTATAAGTTTATGACACAATTACCCTTCATTCTCTATAAGGCTTGGACCTTCTTATAGTTTGGATATGTAAAACTTTTTGGTTTATTGAGTCTATAAATATTGTATTTTTGTTTCAAATATTGCAATATTAATAACAATAAAAAATCTACTATTTCTCTCTTAATAGAAAATCTCACTATTTCTCTGTTTCGTTTCAGGTATTGCTTATCCTTTCTCTTGCAAAAAGTAAGAGTTGTGTGCACAAAAACTAAGAATTTGGAGGGTGGAATCGAGAGGGTTGTGACTAATGATCTATTCTAGCTTTTGCTTTAGGTTGTTTCTGTTCAAGTTTCTAGGTTGAGGTTGAGGATGCTATGTTTACACAGAATTTCATAATTTTCTGTTCAAGTATAGTATTAGGAATTGGCATGTAGTTACTTTGTAGTGTAAATTTTCCTGATAAATCTAGGTGTGAGTAGGCCCTAAGGTCCAAGTTTTCGAGCCTTAGGCTCTGATACCACATGTAAGGACCTCACTAGTCCATGTTTTGCAAACTTACTTCTAACATAGATTTTGCATGTCTAACACGTAAAATACTAAACTTGCATATCATAATTTGTGAGGAGTTCTATGTATATTTATATTCAACACTTTTCGTATTTTGTATCATTTTCTAAATGCAAAATATTGAATTTACATACAAGTAATATTTATATTCAATTCAACAGTTTTCATATTTTGTATCATTTTCTAAATGCAAAATATTGAATTTGCATACAAGTAAAATACTTGTAGGTTAGCTGCGGAAAACTCAACCCACCACAGGTTTTCCACCTTGCCAACCAAGAAGTCTCGCCGACTTCTTAGTTCCAACAATTTTTTCTTGGACCCATGAGGCCTAAGTCTTGCCGACTTCTTAGCTCCAAGAATTTCTTCTTGGACCCATGAGCCCAAGTCTCGTCGACTTCCTAGCTCCAAGAATTTCTTCTTGGACCCATGAGCCCAAGACTTGAGTACAACCCATCCAACCAGTTGAGTATTTCGCTCAAAAATATAAGAAACATGTCTCCTCTGATGTTTCTCCAACCTCCTCCTCGATCCTTTCCTCCAAACATCGAGTTGTCCCCCTCCTCGAAGACTCCCTTCCCATCACTTTCTCGTTCCTCCATAGTGTTTACTTTTCCACCACTTTCTTCTAAATGCCAATTAATTTAGTTGGGTGATTACTAGTCCCACTCACTATTTTGACATTTATTACGTTTAAATAAAATAACAATTTAATAGTTATTAGTGTTTACTTTTCCACCACTTTCTTCTAAATGCCAATTAATTTAGTTGGGTGATTACTAGTCCCACTCACTATTTTTGACATTTATTACGTTTAAATAAAATAACAATTTAATAGTTATTAGTGTTGACTTTTCAAGTGGGTTTTGGAAGTGGGTTTTGGTGAGAGTCTTCATGTATTATCCATCCGAATATAATACTTTAAATGTTAATTAATAAATAACAATAATATTTGATCCAATTTATTTTTAACTCTTCTCAAATGCTTTGATTTATCTTTTTTATTTATAAGTACTTTACAAATTAATACTTATAATAATTGAGTTGATCCACTATGCTTTATTGGACTCGGATGCAGTGAATATGGGAACATCGTTATACGGAACTAATGCTATTGTTGGAACATTCAGGTATTCGTCCTTACACACTACTTCTAGGAACAATATGGGATGTCGGACATTTCATAGGAACAGCAAGCTAAGCCAAAACATCATTAGTATGAACATCAAGCTATGCCGTAACGTTGCTTCTAGGAACATAAGAGAATCCCGGAACTACACTCGCATAAACATAAGCAAATGTAATAACATAACCTTTAGAAACAGGAGCTTATGTAGGAACACATAAAGTAGGAACACATACGGAAATGAGAACGAAACTTTTAGGAACTTTAGCATCAGTTATAACACGTAAGGATGCCGAAACATAACTATACACTTCATAAGTATAAACACGAGCATATGCCTCCACAATAATATATTGTAAAATCAGCTGGGACAGGCAGAGAAGCTAGCTAAGGATGCCGAAACATAACTATACACTTCATAAGTATAAACACGAGCATATGCCTCCACAATAATATATTGTAAAATCAGCTGGGACAGGCAGAGAAGCTAGCTAACGAGGTGATGGTAAGACTCAATCAACAATATAATAAAATACAATCCCACTAATTCGGTAAAAAGGAACCGTATATGAAATGGACTTTGGAACGAAAGGATATTAAACTGGCTAGGACAATTTTGTTATTATTAACATTAACTGAAAATAATAATAACAATAATAATTATAATATTAATATTAATAATTAGTGTTTAATTATTAATAATGATATTTATTGGTTTATCTGACAAGTACCCTAATACCAACACAACCCTTAATGGTTTTGAACAATCATGAAAACGATTAAACAATACAAGTCTTTTGATGTAGTGTGAAATAGTATTCATGTTTTATTCACGATAATTTCCTTACCACAATTCTAAATGACGATACTTAACCAATTGCTTATTACATTGTTCACATATACTTAACAACTTAAATGTTCACTGTCTTTATTGGATCATCGTGAAATTAACTTAGTTATTAATAACAACTTATACAATTATTTAACATGTCCAGTATTCATATATCAATACTAGTCTACATATGCAAAGTGTGCATGCGTTGCCAGTGTATGCACAGGTCGGATGTGTACTATAAGCAATATTATCTCACATAAGCTTACTTGCCAGCTAATAATAATAATTGTCCATGCAGGTAGAACAAGCATACATATAACCTAATTACTTTCGCATTATTAGTTTTTGTAAGAGTTATCCATTTAAGGTTTCATTTCATTATTTTTATGTTCACATTAGTTTAATTAATCAATTACAAGGAAGGGTACCTACCACCACTAAATCATGTCATAATAATCTATGACACAATGTATTATACCGAGTTACAACACAAGAATCAAACAAAGATTTCAACACACATAGTTAGTTAAGTTCCCTCTAAAACATCCAAGATGTTTCTATCTACTTACTTCCTTCTACCTAATTCACATCTAACTTCCACATCCTATCCTTCCTCTGTCGGACTACCCTGAAGTGTCACGCCATGACCGGTTCCAGTTAGAACCCATAAGCGGAAGTGTCGACTACATCGACCAAGCTTCCCCAACAGGAAACCACTAATCATCATCACATACCTTGGGGAGCGTGCCGTAGCACAACCCTCCCATGACTCTGGGTTTCGGGGATCAACGGTGGGTAATGCCTCCACCCCCCTTAATGGAACAAGGGACTATGTCTACATCGACATAGTGACTGCATTGCGACTGTTGTATTCAAGTTTGTCATCGAATAACCAAGTTGAGCGGTTGAGTTTCCTGAAACCCTACACCTGCCCACACATCATGATAATAACACAATAATCATGCTAAACAATAATGCATCACTTGCATACCATTTTTTCTTTTGGAATCCATGTCCCAGTGGTACTCCCACCTTGTAGGAATCAGCTATCACTTAGCTCTTTTAACCTGTAGGTTAGTCTCCAACCACAAGATCGAGAGTATCGTGCAAGCATTGACATGTATATACATTTCGTTACTATTGAACAATAATGAAAATTCATTTTCCTATGTACCATGCACCTGGTATCATATTCATCCATTCTCATATAAATTTCACTTGGTATCCACGTACCCATCATTTATTAAATTACATTTTAGAGACATAATCAAAACACGGACATAATTCATCATATTAACATCACACTCATATATATAAATGCTGAAAAATAATAAATCCATATGTCCACAGTGTAATCAAACTGACAAAGTTTCTCACTAAGAAGGAAACACATTGGGAAATGGTGGTTCAGGTGGTAAATCCAAAACAGGGCATTACAGATTTTACACTCTTTATTCAAATCCTAGTTTTTCTTTAATGGCCTTGGATAAATTTGCACTCCAACCTATTACCAAGGCTCTGAACCTAGGTTATTAATGGTTTCTAAAAATAAAAACTCCTTGTCCTTTTTATTGTGTGATTGATTTTTCAAAAACAAATAACTTATTCAAGAATTAAAACTGACAAGAATTCATAAAATTCAAACGCCGCTAAATATATTCAAATGACCTAAGGAATTATCATATTTCAGAAGAAAAGAAGCTCTTTCAACTTTTACAAACAATCATTTCTCTTATGTGTTTCAAGATGCTATTTTGTTATACTTCAAATGAAACTAATCTAACTTTCACTTTTTATCATGAAAATGCCAACAAGACCTACACTTCTGAATGCAAAAACAATTCAATTACTTGTTCACTATGATGCACAAAAGTAATGGACAAACCTTGTTATTTTCATTAATCATGCATAAGATATATCGAAAAGAAAATCTTTTCTAGAATCAAAACAAAGCACAATATCTAATATTTCTCTAAAGGTCCGTGAGGTGCTCTTTCTACAAATGCAACCATACTTTATCACCAACCTGGAACTTTTGGGGAACTTGATGTTGGTCATGTTGCTACTTGTACTTCGCACTAGATTTCTATAGGATATCATGAAATTGTTGTTGGATATGATGGATATGTTCAACAAATTTGGTTGTTGTATCTTCTTCAATCTAAGCATGGGAGGAATCTTCTTGTGCAGATGCAATGGGAAGAGCTACAGTAATGGTGGGTGATGGCTAGAACCCAAAGCACACCTGAAAAGGGTTGTGGCTAGTAATAAAGCACCCAAAGCACACCGACTATTATGCATCAAGATCAATAGATTGATATACTTCTAGTCCGCAATCAGGTAATGAATCTAATCACAGTGATAAAAAGACTAGAAGATTAGAAGATATTTATGATGAATTGAATGCAAATACCAATTTTGCTTTTATTGCTAGTCAACCTATGTTTTATGAAGAGGCAATAAAAAAAGAGTATTGGGTAAAAGCTATGGACAAAGAGATAGATTCCATTGAGAGAAATGGTACATGGAATCTAGTTGACTTGCCAAAACATAAGAAATCTAAATCTATTGGTGTGAAGTGGATATATTAAATTGTAGAAATGCTTGTGAGTATCTACACCAATTATCAAAATTGATTAATTACTATAGTTAAATTCTAGTGGTAAGGTATAGTGTGAGTTAAACAATAGTCGCACTATTGAGATTGTATTTTGAAACATGCTAAGGAAATAAATTTTATATTAAATTTTTTATAAGGATGTCCTCATTATATTTTTTTGTTTGGTACGCTAATAGAACAATATTGCATGGACATGTGGACCTACCTATATGCATGGTTTATGGTTTAGGTATAAGTTTACCATGTTATTTACATAATTTCATGCAAACATACAAATTTAGAGAGAAAATTGTGGTACATGGATACTAATATGAATTATATTGTGAATGGATAATTGGTGTGATGCACATGATAAATAAACTAGCTTCATTACATTGTATGTCAAATAACAACAATATAGTGATCACATGGAAACAATTATATGATTATGTATGATCTTGTGTTTTGGTCAACTAACCTATAAGCTAAATGGGTTAAAATATAGCTAAATAATTGTGGCACTAAAGTAACATCGAAATAGAAATGGTATGGTATGATATGTCAATATGCATTCTTTTGTGATTTAATTATTGATTTAATACATCATTATGATTATGGGTAAATGCATGTTTTATAGGAAGCACAATGGTCCAAACTAGTCATTTGATGACATAGCTCAAGAACAACATCAACAACTCAGTATGGTCAAACATAGGGTGTTGAACCTAGTTTATTAGAAGATGTGAAGATAATGGTGATGGTCGTGTTAACCCTTGCTCCCCTAGATGTGTGATGGTGATTATCAGTTGCCTGCTGAAAAAGTTAGGTCAATATAGTTGACACTTCCACTTATGGGTCATATCTAAAGTTACATCGATTTAGTTGACACTCCATCATATTCCAGCAAAGGATAGGATAGGATGTGAAAGATGGAAGTAGGTTAGGGGGTAAGTATGGTTCGAAAATAGTTGAGAGTGATGTTTAAGAATTGATATGTCACCTTAATTCCTTACTCAGTTCATACCTTGTTTAATAAAATTTGCCTAATTAATTTACTATATTTTTTGTGTAATCTTCAATTTCCAAATTATTATGACTTAGTGAAGATTGTTGAATGTTGTGGTTACTTGATCTATTGTCTTGCATGCTTGGTTGTAAACACACAATAATTATACCTTAGAGGTAATGGTTGTTATCATTAGTGCAGGTGCAAGCTATGTGTATGCTTGCTAAGCATGCATGCCTTGTGCACATACACTAGTTTCATTTTAAAATGCATTAATATTAAATATTATTATTATTATTGATTTGATGCATGATGGGTGTAGTAAAATAATTAATTGCATGCTTGTAAATTACATTTCATTTTGGATTAATTATATTTTATTAAAAGACTGGCATTCGTAAATATTACCAAATAATCAATTTGATTTTACACTTAACTGAGTGAAAAGTTATCATTTTTAATTATAGATAATAGGTAAGGGTAGGGTTTCAAGAAAGTTAGGGTATTCTTTATTATGGTAGCTTCCTAGGAAAGGGTGTAGCTACTCTTCTCTCGATACTAGGAATGTGGTGGGGAAAGCATAAGAAGGGAGAATGGAGAAGGATGAAAGGTTAAATTTTTTAGACAGGATAAGCATTTTTAGGAAGGGATAAACATTGGAAAGGGATATACTAAACTATGGGTTGTGGAATTTGGGTTCAAGGTTGAACATTGAGGTTTGGACTTGGAATGGATATTAAAAAATTCTACAAAGTTACTAGCTGGTTATTTTTGTTGTTAGAACACATGCACAAAAGGTTAGGTTTTAAGTTTCCAAGAGCTAGGTAGCTAGATAAACTCCTAGTTTGTCTAGGAGGATAGATATTTGTTTGGACAACATTGGAGAAGGATATGTACTAAATCGAAGAGATGGAGAATAATTTGGACTTCTAAATCAAATAGTTTCAAAGGCAATCCCTTTTTCCTTTGCTTTGATTGAGTTGTTTAAATCAAATTGTAGGTTCTTTTTGAATATCTACTCTAATGATCAAAATTGATTATAAATTCTTGCTATAATATATATTGAGTTAAACAGTAGTTCAACTATTGAACTTGTACTTTAAAATTATTTTAAAGAAATAAATTTTATATTCATAAATTAATAGAAATTCTATGAAAACCAAATTATGTGGATAACTATAATAAATAACACCCATTAATATGGAAATCATCACAGGTAAGTGTCACGTTATTTATTTGTCATCTAATCAACCATGTATACATGTATTCATCAATCCAGGATGCAGGACATATGAGTTGTAAACAATGTATGTGGAAGTAAGTTAGAATAATATGAGTTATCCTATCTAATAGAAAATCTTCAACCCTAAAGTAAAAATGCAATCAAATGTAAAATACTCAAAGCAGTTAAAACACATGAATCAATTGAAGCACACATAAATCAGTTTGAATAATCAAAGATAAAGAGATTACATGTTTTATATGTTTTATATGTCCACTTACAAATTTATGATAAGATTTGCATATAATGATTAAGATATGATTTATGCACAAGTATGGATTACTTGATTTTTAGTTCTATCCGTGAATATTTTATGTTGTGTGTGTATAAAGTCAAATTAAAATGCTAATAAACAAAGATCAACTTCAAAGATAGTTATTAGTTCTCTAATTCGAATTTCATTAACAAAGTAAGATCACAGTCTTTCACAAGCATAACCAAATGTTTATGTGATTATTATATGATGACTAATTCATTTAACTTAAGGATTCTAACCACTGTGTAATCTTAAACATAATGGTTATGAGAAAGAATATACATGAATCAAATGTAGAAATAGATTACTATTGAAACCATTAACATGATGGACTATTGCTTGAGCTACACACTACTATGAATTAATGAGTAGATTTGTTGTGGAGAAGGAATATGAAACAGTAAGAAAATTAGAAGATACAAATGTTGTTAGAGTATACTTTGTGCATAAAGATAGAATATAAATCACTGAATTGCAATTTCTCTATTAAAAAATCTAAGAAATCAAATATACACACATACATAAACTAAATGTAAGCTAAATTACTTGGCTAAAATACAAAAAAAGTTGCACACTCCAACCGGTGGGCCCTTCCCAAGTGGTACACAAAGCTAATTAACTTCCAATCACACAATCAATAGTATGCCATATTCCAGAATCTTGTCTTGATATTAATCAATTGTGAATTGAGTTACAAATGCATCATAAGCTATAATCACATATCTATTATAGTAAAAAATTGCTTTTGAACAACTACGGTATCAAAAAGATATCATCATGAGTTTACTAACATTCATACACTAATTTGATTACATAGAAGTTTATATATATATATATATATATATATATATATATATATATATATATATATGTATGTATGTATATGATCAGGTTCCTCCAATTATAGATCCAATTCAATACATAACCACACACATCGAAGAGATAAGGCGGCTCATCATTTAGAGAACATAATTTGAAAATAGCAAATAACAATTACAATATGCCATAATGAAGTTACAAAGCGATCAAAAAGATTGGTCTTGGACATAAATGGGGAGTGAATAGGATCCATGCAAGATTAAGCTCTCATTCGTATGACACAAAGTGCATAGGATTGGAATCTACGATATCGTGCATCTCATGACCCAAGTGCTCTATCACGACCTGCGTCTAGGAAGGGGTTGACCAAGCCATTGACCAAGGAATCACGCTCATCTCAGATGATCTGGATGTGAATTCAAGAACACATCACCATATGGAAATTTCAAGATACAAACCCTATGTGATCATTCCTCATTTGAATAAGTGGAAGTATGAGAATCAACGATGGTGGAGAATGAAATTACATTGAAATAATAGGAAGTGAACTACAATGGAAGGAAGTCCTCAGGCATGGAAAGAACTGAACTATCATTAGCAAGATCAATTCCAAATCTTCTCCAAACCATCAAAAAGGAAGGAAATTTTATAAATTAATAACATTTTACCTCACTATGATTGTTGTGTACATTAACCTCATTAAACGTAGATAGATATAGTAACATGCATAGTAATTGGGTGTGGAGGCATGGAAAATTAGTCAAAAATAGGTTAATTGATGATGTAAATGATGTAAATTAGAAATCCAGTATCTCCCGCACACCATTGTGGTTGCATGTCCTCATGCAAAATAGTATTATTGATAGCTCTTCAAAACTGAATCAAAATTGAGTCAAAACTGAATCAAAACTCCATCTAATAAATTTTAGTTGCATCGATCAAAATATTAAGGTTTCTCCTTCCTCTTTTCTTCCTCCTCCGAGTCTCATTTTCAATAACCTGATATGAACAATATGTTTCTTGGTTGCACCACTTCTTTTCCAACATGTGGAGTTTCCTGTTTTGGGAGATTACCTTCTTATTTTGAAAAATCAACTTTTCATTCGTGTGCTCAAGTTTATGACCATGTTCCCTCAATTTCTTATTATATGCTTTTGCATGTCTACCCAAAATATCATATTCATGAAGCTCTTCCTTGAGTCTTTTGGTTTTCCTATTTTTCTTATTTAGCTGAGAAAATATAGATGGAATAACAGAGATGGAAGAAACTATTAGTTTAGTAGATGTGACCTGTGGTATATTATCAGAGGGTCATATTCAAATTGTGAGCATATTCTAGATTAGCGAATGTCTAAGGTAGATAATGCATAGGATCAGAGGGGGTAGACTTCATCTTCTTGGAAACATTAAAAGTTTAAAAAAATTCTCTTATATCACCCTCTTCATTTTCTAAATCTATAGGAGCTTTCTAAGATGAGTTCAGTTGTGGGGGGAGCCATAACATTCTAAGTGCTTTTGGGGTTTAATCTTTCTTTCCATACTTCTGGGAACCCATCTAGGAACATGTAGTTATGCTACTACAATATCTTGTGTTGGTTTGCTTCTTTGTGACCTTTTGGGAAATTAAATGAAGGCATTGGCTCTAAGAGAGCTTAGGTCTTCATTGTGGTTATGATGAACATACTTTGCTTCTTGACTCTCTATAACAACTACCTCACACTGTGGATTAAAACCATTTTGATTCAAAAATTCAACCCAGCTGTCATTTCTAAGGCTCGTCTCCTCTTCAATCTGAATTTTTATAAGACCATGATGATAAAGACCGCTATAGGGACTGCTAGGGTTTTTCTAAACTTGTTTTGACATTTAGGAAAAACTTTTCCACGAGTAATGATGAAAATGAAGTTGGATACCTACTTCAAAGTGAAGGAGTAGTGTAATATGATATAGAAATGTGATAGCATACCTTCCCTCACACGTTAAATACTTCTATAAGACTAATAGAAGGTTGTGCCACTCCTCTTTTATCCAAGAGCGAGGTACTAAGTTTTGTCCACTCAGCCTCCTGATGCTCTGTTTTGAGAAATCGAGCATAGATAGATATTTCCATGGGCTTGTTTTTAAAACATTTTTCTGCCTCCAAGGACAATCCAGTGGATTGATCCACAATCTTCTCAGACACTCTCATCACAAGGTCACTAATGCATGCCACCTTACCATTAAAACCCCATGTAAAATGTAATGCAACTTCATTGTTATAACCTTGGAAGTTTGCAAAGAAAGGATACCATTTTGTGTTTCTAAACATAGATCCTTGCATTAAACTTAGGAAATCCCTCCAAAATTTCAATGGATATGGGCTTGTGCCGATCTTCTCCTTGCTCCCCATATCTTTACACACATTCCAGAAGTGCTTATGGCAGAGAGAAGGCTTTACCACTTTGAATCCTTATAATCAATTAGTCAAACAAGTAAAAGGAAGAACAATCATATATTTAGGAGGAAGCATTTCAAAAACCAAGAACATGAAAGACTCATTTGAATCCTTACTAGCGATTCAAATGAGTGGGAAAATTCAACGAAATCATGCTCATGTACTTGAAAGATAATTTGTGGCTAGTGGTTTAATAATGACATCTTGAGGGAATGAAAATGGGTATAGGTAGGTTAACGATGTTGATGATAGGAAGTAATATGGGATAGAAATAGTGATAATATATTATCATAGGCAAATAATCATAAAGTATGATTATATAAGGGATAATTTATAAAATATGATCAAATATATGTAGAATAACAAGCATAAGAGTGTTGTTTTGATAATAATAAATTTCATTTGTATTCAATAGACCAGCATAGATTCATCTTAAACCTGGATTTGTAAAGCACCGAGAGGGATCCAATTTCTTGAGCTGTAATTTTTTTTTATCATAAATTTTTTACACATCTAGAAAAAAGTTTACACCTTAATAAATTTGATCCCTTAGGGTTTAATATGGATCTATAATGGTTTTATTTTTATTTTTTTATAAGCAATGGATTTTTTTAATTACTTTTCATTAAAAGATATGTAAATTTTTTTAAGCCGTTTAATCCCTTAGAGTTTAATATGGATCTATGATGGTTTTATTTTATTTTTTTATAAGCAATGGATTTTTTTAATTACTTTTCATTAAAAGATATGTAAATTTTTTTAAGCCGTTTAATTCCTTAGGGTTTAATATGGATCTATGATGGTTTTCTTTTATTTTTTTATAAGCAATAGATTTTTTTAATTACTTTTTATTAAAAGATATGTAAATTTTTTTAAGCCGATATGTTTTTATTTTATTTTATTATCATTTTATATATTTTTACCTCGAGTTACTTATACGAACGAATTTTGTAGGAACAAGAATTGGGAAATCACCATCAAAGCGGTTGTTAACCTTGTTAACCATGGGGTAAGCCACATTTATTTGTAGTTTATTGAATAGGATTTCGGTCGGTCGTTAAAAGGAATGTCCGATGGGTTTTGAAACCGTGACTTAATCCATTCGAAACATGTGCTTTAGCTATTGCGCCACAAAACGACCACTTATCATGATGATCATCGCATTTGTTGATATTCGAATAAATTTGGCGGAGCTGTAATGACTTGGAGATGGAACCATTATTTGTTTGACAAAGGTTTTATTAGGAACGATTTTCCAAAGTTGACTCAAGGCATTGGAACCGTTTACCTAAGCTTTGGTAGTGGAGACCATATTTGGTATGTGGCTAGCGACAATTTATTATTGCCAAGTTGGTTGAACTTTGATGCCACACTTGGCACCTGGTTAGCCAAAGAGCGGGACGTTGGAACTATACCATGAATACTCCAGAGTGGTGGTTTTCGATGGTCTTATTTAGGCCATGGTTATGTTTGTGGCCACGAAAAGTGGGGTGTGGTTATGCCCACTCTTGTGCTATATAAGCACCCTTACCATGGAGCCAAAGATAGGTCATGAACACGAGAAGTCACAATGTAAGTCATTCGATGGAAGTTCAAGGAAGTTGGGATTTCAGGCACTAGTCGAGGGGCCGATGCATGGAGGAATCCTAGTGCACCAAGGAGTGGGTATGAACTTTGGTTAAGAGTTTTTGGATTCATGTCTTTGAATAATGCGCCTTTCCTTATGGGTATTTTATTATAGTTGTGAAAACTATTGGAACCCATTATGCTTTGATTAAAGTGCCTTTTTAATTTCCCTTTTATAAATGGGTTTACATTATAGTTTTATATTTGTAAAAATATTGGAACCCCAATGGGTATTTCCATTATAGTGTTTATTTGCAAACTATTGAAACCTATGTTATTGGTGCCATGTGTGATGATGGCAAGCAATCAAATTTTGGGAGTTAGCATGTGCACTTTGTATGATAGATTTGAGATCATAGAAGTCTTCCACAAGTGCTTGCATTCAACATTTTAACCTATCCATGTGCACGTATGTTGTAGTGGTTTTGAGACCATAGAGTCTACTACATGTGCACATTTATTGTGACCTGAAGATGAATGTTGCCATGTTGTAATGGGCCTTGTACCCACTTGTTCTGAGAGACATTGTTCTTTCCTAAAGCCTATTTGGAAATTTTGTAACTTGTTCTTGAGTTTCATAAAGCTCTTTGGGACATTGAGGAAAGCATGAATTTGCTTAGATCCTACATATTATTATCAGCCATAGCTATGCACATTGATACAAGTGTTGTTCTTTAAACATTCTCTGTCCGAAGAACAAATGTGAAGGACTTGAAGGGGAGTGTGGCCTTTCGAATACATTTGTTGTGTAGAAGAATCAACTACAGATTTGCATATTGATATAGGTGTTGGCCTTCAACACTCTTGGTCCGAAGAACAAAGGTGAAGGACCTTCAAGAGAGTGTGGCTTTTCAAAACCACTTGTTATACAGTCCAAATAGTGAACAATTGGTAAAGACTTCTTGCAAGTGAAATCCATTCGTGATGTAATCATCTTTTATGCATATTTTCCCTTTTAAAAGGAGAGATGGCAAGTTGTAGGATTGCTTAAGATTGCATGGTTTCCCTTCTAAAAAGGAGATATGGCAAGTTGTAGAATTGCTTGAGAATGCATCGTTACCCTTTGTAAAGGAGAGAATCGGCCCCTATTCTAGGAGAATTAATGTAAGCAATTTGATGATTGCACAAGCCCGGAGACGTAGCTAGTATAGCCTGGTGAAATTCGTTATCACATGGGTGTTCATTTATGTGCTTTGATTTCCATTGCATTGTCGTATGGTTGATTTTGTTTAACGATGCACCATAATAATTGTTCATGTTCACATGCATATCATCGCTATTAAGAGATCCTTCATCAAATATTTTTGTTTGGGAAAGTTCACGCATTTTTTTTGGATCACTAGAAGTACTCATGCCAAGAAATACAAGAAGGAAAGTAGGATGATGTGATGCTTGAGCTTTGGAATTGATCAAATATTTGAGTGAAATGAATTCTTAGCTAAATGATATGTATTGAAGAATACATCTAAGCTACTAGGATACTGAGAATTCATTGTTTGTTGTCATCCCGGTCCATAAAAATATGAGAAATTACATCTACAGGCTTTCTTGCTACCTCTGTGTACTTCTAGTAACCCTGTCGACTTCCTGTAACCTTGTATATTTCATGTGACCAAAAACACATAAATCACTAGAATGCTAAGGAAAAATATGTTCCTACAAAAACCAATGCTAATGGACACTGTTGATGATGACAACAAAATGATGATGTTGTGAAACTAATGTTGATTCTGAAAATGCTGAAATATTGGAAATATTGGAAATTCTGGAAATGATAGAATGATGAAAAAAACTTGATGCAAAAACTTGTTGAGGAAACAAAATACTTATAGTTTATGAATAAATCTAACTGCTTGAATTCCCTTCATATTTTTTTTTTTACTGGTACTGCTGAAAACTGCCACTGACAAAAATATGCAAACTACTGTTTAGAATCATAACCAAATAGTCTTCACCATAATTTAACACCATGACACAATTCTTACCTATGTGAATAATTTTTTTCTGAATTTGAACATAGAAATAAATTGTTGGATTACCAACCATTAATGAATGCCATTCACCAACATGAGACTACTCACCATTAATATCAATGAGAGTCAAGGTGCCCTAGTACATCTTGCTAGGTACAAATGAATGAGTTGAAGTTGAGTCACCAGAAAGATATGATAATCAGGGGACATTAATGCATTCCCACTATCATCGGGGAGAGAACTTGGCATTAAGGCATCCAAGCCTCAAGGTACTAAAAGAGGTCTCTAACCTTTAACCCAAATAATATATTGGTGTCGATGGGACAAATTTTGCTAGAAGGAGGGCCTTAATAAATCCCCCATCATCTAACATGAGAAAAGAATATAAAGATTTGAAGGACAAGCATGAAATCAATAAGTGAATACATAATTTTACAATGAACTATGTCTGTCAGTTTCTCGGTTTTCAAGCAAAGCCTAAGTCTAGTTGTGCCAGCAAGTTAGTTTTCAAAACTAAACAAATTTTTCTCTTTACATTTTATTGTTTTTATATATTTTTACTTTTTTAATAGAAATTATATGCATATATACATTTGAAAACTGACTAAATAAGAACTCAAGTAGAGGGATAAGAGGGAGAAGGAGACTTCCTAATTGCAACCTCCAGCTCAAACTATTGCAAGAAGTCATGTACAAACTCTTCTTGTGACATAGGCTTATGATAAAGCCTCAATTGATGACCGTTTACCACAAAAGAAACTGAATATTCATCAATTTTTTTAATTCTAATTGAAACATGATCAAACACATGCTCAATTTCATAAGGACCTAACCATCGTGTAGTGAGCTTTCCTTTAACAATTTTGAATTTGGAGTAAATAAAAGAGGGCCCAATCACCTGGTTTAAAATGCTTTTCCCTGACAAATTTTTCATGCCACTTCATTTGATACTCCTGGACTAGCATAGTGTGTTGGATGGCATCTCGTCGGATCTCATCCAATTCATTCAGTTGTTCCAATATTTCCTCCTAAACATCAAACAAATATATATGCCATTGTATTGTTGTTTTGAATGTCTTCACCTGGAACTCAATCGAAAGGAGAACATGCTTTCCATATACTAATTCATAAGGAGTGTACCTGTTAGAAAAATAGGATCGTGGAGCAATAACAATAAACATGATGCAAATATAAATCACATAAACACAATACAAGAGAGACACCAATATAATGTGGTTCACCCAATATGGGCTACGTCCACACAAAAATTGCCAGTCCTTATTATTATACCATCCAAAAAATGAAGGGACACAACTTGTAGCACATCCGCTACAACTTCCTCTTCACTCTCTCACAATATCTCTCACACAATTAGAGATCTTTATAATGCTACAATACACAACTGTATTGCAATTCCTTCCTTTTAAAGAGGGATTACCATGGGAAAATACTATGGGACACCCAATACCATGGGCCCGTAAATCACCCATTATTGACCAAGTTATGACTATGAAATTACAACATTTTACAAGGCATTTTTTCCAAAATTTTGGATACGAGGGCGCTTCCCCTGAACCCCTGCTAGGGGGGGGATCCCAAACTAGTAGCCGCCCCCCCTGGACCCCTCATGGCTACTATTTTGTGGGAGAATCCCCCCCAAACCCCCCCGTCATGGGATGGGATCCAAACACAGGTGAAACATGGCCTCTAAATAAGGAAGATCAGGCTCCACAACCAACAGTACCCAGTAGTGTTTCTCCATGTGGTCATGTAGGATCAAAGTTCTTCTGGAAGTCTATCCTCCCAACCTTTGTGATGCAATCATATTTCCTTGGTGACGATGGCCTTTGGGACTTTGTTAGTAGACTCCAATTGTTCATTAATTTGTGAGTGGTATTTGCGGTGCTTTATTTGGTACTGTCGAGTAATAGATTGAACCAACTTCTACGTGAACTCCTCTCCTTGATTTGTCACAATTTCTCTAGGAACACCAAAACGGGAAAAAATATCCTCAAAAAGAAAAAAACTATTGATTTTTCGTTAGATTGATAAAGAGATTTTGTTTCTACCCATTTAGTGACATAGTCAGTACAAACCAGAATATACCTCTTTCTCCTTGACATTGAAGAGATTGGTTGTATGAAATCAAGAGCCCCTTTTTCAAAGGGCTCAATGAGTACCTACGGTTGCAGGTGCATCTCATCGTCTTGTACAGGTCTTCTCATTTTGGAAACTATCACAACTTCGAACATACCTTTTGCATCTTTGAAGATTGTAGGCCAATAATATCCAAGATGAAGGACTTTATAAGCAGTCATATTGTTAGCAAAGTTCCCACCGCAAGGATGATCATGGAAAGTCCTCAATATATCAAATATCTAATCCTCCCAGACACATCTTCTAAATATCAAATCAGGTCCAGTGCAGAAAATATATTCCATGATCCAGGAGTAAGTAGCACTAAGCTTGACAATCTTATGATTTTCTCTTGCTAAAATATGTTGCGACAATTTACTTCAAGACAAACAATTATCTATATATGCAAACCATGAGGAGTTAGTTGATATAGAAAATAGATGTTCGTCAGGAAAATTATCATTTATAGGATTTACTTCACTTCCATTATGAATTCTAGAAATAAAATCTGCAACGAGATTTTCTCTTACAGCTCTATCTACAACAATGATGTTAAATTCCTATAATAATAATAACCACCTATTAATTATGTCGTTAGAAATAGGCTTATTCATTAAAAATATAATATTAGAATGATCAGCATGTTCGAAAACCTCATAGCTAGTTATGTAATCTCTAAATTGATATATGGCATGTACGAAAACTAAAAACTCTTTCTTAGCGACAATATAATTAAACTCAGGCTTTAGCTGGTGTTAAATTTTTGTTGATGAAATAAATATCATAAGAGAAGTGATTTTCCCTATGTCCTAAGACAACTCCATGGTTTTTGTTTAATGCATTTGTATAAATATGAAATGGGAGGGACCAGTTTGGCCCTATGACTATTGGTGCCACAATCAATTTTTCCTTTAGAGCTTCAAAGGAAGTATGACACTGAGAGTCCCATAAAAAGTCAACATCCTTAGCAAGCAATCTAAACAAAGGTGTAGCATCTAAAGTGACCATGACATCATATAACACACATATAGGATTAACTATAGATCTATTAGCTAATTCTAGCATTGTAGGTGTAAGTCTAAGACTGTCTAATTGCAATACTTCCATGGTCATGACAGTCATAACATTTATTGCAGCCCCCAAGTCAATTAAGGTGTTTTCTATTGGGACATTATTGATGTAAACAATAACTGTATGGTTTTCGAGATCAACATATTTCTCCACTATAGTTCTTCTTGACATCAACTTAGCTAATTGTCCCATAACTTGGATTGTGGGGATTTCTTTTCTTTTCCTCCTGGGTTTCTTGATGCACAACTCCCTAATAGTTTTTGCATATATGGATTGTATTTTATTGATTGCAACAGAGGAATTCTCACGTAAACATTTCTTAATTCTATTTCTAAGTCAAATTCAGGTTGAACAATAGGTTTTTCTAAATTCAACCTCTCTGGGTAGGGAGGAGGTTTTCCATACACGTGGTTTCTCTTAATGCAAAGGGAAATATGTTTGTTCTTTGGGGAGAAACTCACCATGATCATCATTATCTATTTCTTGAGGAGTTTCCTCCTCTTCAAGCTCTTCTTCAATGATGACTGTAGGGTCATTTCTCTTAAGGGCCTTTTCGGATCTCAAGTGGATATCATTCAATGGTATCGAAGTGATCATGTAGGTTGGAAAAGTTCGTAGCTCAGCATTAAAGACAATATGAGTTACGCGGTTATTTTGGTTAAGAATTGGCTGAGCAGGTAATGGAGTTGGACGAAGAGGGGTTCAATTGGTAGGTTATTGTAAATGTTGGGGTTGAGGAATGGTGGGTTGAGGTGGACTCATTTGTGTTTGTATCGAAGGGTAAGCTTGCTGCATAGGTGAGGGATATTGTGGGTATGTTGGATAAGGTATCAGAAACTATTGAGGTGGGGCATTCCCTCGTGGGGCATTCCCATAGGCATTCCCTCGTGGGGCATTCCCATAGGCATTCCCTCTCCAACTTTGTTGCCAAGGTTTCTTTTAGTCAGCTGGGGAGGCTAGGTTTGCCACAACATCAGAGCATTCCATTGTTGAGTATTATTTGCATAAGATATAAAAAATTGTGAAGAAGGATCTTTTGGCATGTCTTGTAGTCGTAACTGCCAAAGCATTTTTTTTGCAACATAACAGAGTGGTTCTATTGTCCCATTACCTCCTTTATATTTGGATTTGAATCCAAGTAGTGAGGGATAGTTTTCCGTAGCATGATTATCTATGCAAATAACACAAAGTTGAACATTATTTAATGGACAATCTCTTAAAGGATGATTCTTCCTAAATTTTGAACAAAAGATAAACAATGCAATGTTTTCTCCCTCGTTTTTTTTTTTTTTTTTTACTTTTGAATGTATCTACTTGTGTACTAAGAGTACCCAAAATGATGCAGGAGCATCCTCGCTCCTAAAACCATTGAGTTTCTAAAGCGAGAATTCTACAAAGGGATATTGAGATTTAATGAGAAGATCAAGTTCTTAATGTAAATGATCATATTTTCTAAGTTTCTAAATCAGTTCTAGAAATAGTGAGTCACTATGGGAAGTGATGAGAAGTGATGAGTCATTGAGATTAGGAAATAATTCATTGTAACGAATCTGCTTGTGCTGGCAGCATTCGATGGCTCTAGAAATATTTAATATAGCAAGTCATTCATATAGGATAAGTATGAGTCCGTTATTAGAAACAATTACAGATCATTAGGAAGCTGCTATCACGAGTCATTAGTGGAAGGAATATGTTAGTTAGTTGGGGGAGATATTTTTTCTGTTTTGTAATTTGAATTAGGAGGACAAAAAGGGGTTCGACCTTCAATAAAAGAGAGATTTTTTCTCCAGATAGTCCAAAAATGGAGACTCTGCCAAATAAAGGATTAGGGTAGGATTTGCATGTACAGTTTCAAGTTTTAATGCATGGAAGAGATTTACTGTATGTATTTACTATTGTTCAATCGTCTGTATGATCATGAACGAAGCTTTTTGTGTGAATTTGGAACTCGTAGAGATCTGGGTATTTATGTGAAGCATAAACTAATTTTTTGAAAGGTTTAACCTGTTCTAGCAGGTTGCATTTATACCTTAAGAATGCACAGAAAAGACGAGAACCTGTGTGAAGAAGTAAATGGACAAGGCTCGACTGTGCGTGTGAAGAAATTAATGTGTTTAAGAGTTTGCAGAGTGTTTCTGTAGTTATTGTGTAAGCTTGAGATGAGGAAACCCGTGATTGAGGGTTTGAATCCATTCATGGGATGAGTTTAGATGAAGAGCGCAGAGGTCGAATACCTATCGAGGGCAGTGAGATTGAATTGAAGGTTTGTTGGACAGAAGATTGAAGTTGTCGATGGAAACGAAATCTTGGTAAGGTTTTGTGCGTTATATACCTCAAATATCGTTGGTAGACACTGAGCATTTAAATTTCGAGTTATTTTCAGAGTCCCAAATTCAATTCTGCGTGAACGGTAAGTAAATTTGAGTTGGATTTTTATTTTATAAGTTCTGGATATTAACTGATGAAGGAGGAAGAGTTATCAAGGGATTCAATTCTTTGAGAATTGAGATCCATTCCGAGACAGAGTTATAGGTGTGTAGTGGAAGAGTATTTGCTTGATCTGGTGTGGGATTGCCCAAATAGTGATGGATTAAATGCGCCCCGCTTGGTATAGATTGTATGTGGACCTATAATACTCAAGAGCATAAACAACGTGGGGTTTAGATACCCATCTCATGGGTATAAATGTGTGAACACTTGTCCAAGTAATATGACCATTGGAAATGCATGAGTTTGTGAAGTATTGAAATTCAGATTTGAAAATGTTGAAGAAGAGGTTCGGTAGCTCCTGGAAGGTCTGGTATTTATTGTTTGGTTTCTGTAACAAGAGGAGGTAAGCATTTGATGATAAAGAAGTAGTGGCTCAATACTCAATGTAAGAGTTCAAGAATTGAGGGAGGAATAACTGCATCGATTTTGGTATCAGAGCATGTAAGCTCTTCGGAGAAGAAATCAAAGTTGCACAGCAGAAGCATGATGATGTTCCAATAAGAAAAGAGGCAGTCAGAGTTTAAAATCTGATAAGAATTTCTAGCCAAGAAAAGAAGATGAGATCCTTGAATGATCTGTCAGGTATGACTTGTGATTTGTATTTTGTTCTAAATTAATTTGTTTACAGAAGGTGAAAGAATGGTAGCAGCAAGAACACAACAGTAGGTTGTGTAGAGAAAAGAAGGAAAACGATGCTAGTGGCAAAGATCAGCAAGATAGATTGTTGAAGAAGAGAAGAGAGCAACAGAGTTCTCAAAGCAGAGAGAGAGAGAGAGAGAGAGAGAGAGAGAGAGATGGTGAGTAAATTGGATGTAGAAGCCCAAGAAGCAGAGAATTCTCAAGTAAATATTCCAGAGGAGGGGGTCAACAGACATACCAAGGGAAGACTAGGCATGGAAAAACTTAGTTTAGTGTGTGAAGGTAGGTTGATGGAGTCAGCCTATAAGAGTGGCTTAAATGCAGCTCACAATGAGCAAGGAGAAGCTCATAAGAGAGGACAGACTATAACTCGTGAAAGTTGCAGTAAAGGTTCAGAGAGGAGCCATAGAAGATCAAGTCAGGATAATCTTGATAGGGAACTAGCTGAAATGAAATTGCAGCTGGAGGTGATGAGAGAAATTGTACAGAGAAATATGGGAGACCAGAGATATGGTTGGGTTCTTCAGAAGAGAAGAATCAAGTGGAGTCAGTTACAGAGTAGGCTGAGATATGAAACAAGAGTTGAGATAGAAGAAGAACTCAGAAGAGCTGAGTTGCAGCATAGGATGTGTGTTGAGGAAGAGGTTTACTTATGTGAACCTGAACAAGGGTCCATTCTCGGTGAAAGTAGTGATGAGGATGAAGACATGAGACTAGCTAAAGGTTTCATGGATCCTTGGAAGAATGAGGACCAGTTGAGAGAGCTGATGTTTGGGACAACAAAAGAGGCTATGGAGCCTTATTATTTTGAAACTAATGATTGGTGTGTGTTTGCAGGTTGCTCAGACATGAGAGATGAAAGACAATCCTTTGACACTGTCGTGAAATTAGAGGGGAAGGTGACTATCCATAGTCATACAAGAAATCCAAAGAAGATTTCCAGTCAAGTGAAGGAAGATGTTCAACTGAAGGAAATTTAGAAGACAAGTCAAAAGGAGTATGACAAAGAGCTTGTTGAATCCAAAGAAGGATTTAGAAAAGCTAGAGAAATTGATTCAAGAGAGTAATAATGATGAGTATTATGGATGGGTGATGAAAAAGAAGAAAGTGCAATGGTCTGTATTGCAGCAGAAGCAAAGACTACAGTCATTAGCTTCGAGGAAGGATAAAGAGCTCAAGAAAGTTGAGTTTGAGCAAGGATTGATAAGGCAAAAAGAAGTCTGTTCATGTGAATATGAATCAGAAAGTTTTCTTAAGAAAACTGATGAAGTGGATATAGAATTCAAGGAGAATTTGATGAAGTGTCCTGACAGTGGAAGTCAACTAAGAGAATTGATGAAGAAATCATCAAAGGGGATTGAAGAGTCTCATGATTTTAAAACAAATGTTTTGTGTGTGAATGCAGGAAATACTGAAGCAAGAAAACTATCTCATGTTGTCACAGAAGAAGAGGAAAGCGGAATTTTGGCTTTTCAAGAGATGAAAGAAGGTTCATATAACCTTATGATGAAAGAGGAGAATGAGGAGTTGCTAAATACTGCTCTGAAAGATCTTGTAAATATTAGAAATTTATTGCAGGTTGATGCCAAAGAAGAGCAACTACTGAGTGTTGCTGTAGATGATCATCAGTTACTGAAGGATGTTAAATTTGAAGATAGTCAAGATAAAGAAGACTAGTTGATAATTGGTGCAGAAGAAGAAAATGATGAAGATTGTGCAGAGCTTTTGGGAGAAGTTCCAAAAGAGATGGCAGATTTGTGGCATGAATTAAATCTATTGGAACAGAGATTGGAAAAACGGAGGGTAGGCATTCAAGTTGCAAAATGGGAATTGAATGGAGATGAGGAAGTTGTCAAGGATGACAAATCCAAAAAAGAAGCAGTCGAGAATATTAAATTCTTGAGAAAATAGAGTGAAGCAGTTATTTTTGAAGATTTGTATAATTCTGATCAAAATCTGTGTGTGGATACAGGGAAATCTGAAGTGAGTTTAAATCAAGAAATTGATTCCGAGGGTCAAGCTGGAATGGAGAGAAATGAGGCCTTGATGTCTCATAATGAAGATGGAGTTTTTTTGCTGCAATATGGAACTGTTGAACATAAAAGTGTCTTGAAGGACAGTAGATAAAATGAAGCTGAGCAGTATGATTTAAAACTTGAAATTATAAATGCAGCAGAGAAGGTGGATGATCTCAAGCAATACAATATTACTGAGATAGAAGGTGAAGGTAGAATGCTATGATGGGCATTATGATGAAGAATGTGAAAGATGTCAAAGGGAAGTTGAGTTGCTGAAATATTTGTTGAAGGAGCTTGTTGAGATAAGGGTAGATACCAGTTTTCAAACTCATAATATGTTTGCTGGTATAAACGAAAGGAAGAATGAATATGATACTATGGTTAAAGAGCCGAGGTTACTTCTTGGAAGTAAAATTGAAGTTGAGGAACAACAATTAAACATTGCAGAGGGAGATGTCCTCAAGGACATGAAGGATGTAAGGGCGGTAGAAGAAGGCAGTCGATAGCTTAAAGGTGAATGTGTGGAGTTGGATAGAGAACTTGATGAGTTGTGGAGACTCATGCTGAAACATTCCAAGAGAATGTATAGAGGACAAAGGAAGAAGGTCAAGCGTTTAAGTTTATTGGATGCAGAGGATGTTACAGGTGAATGTAGTAGAAGACTACAAAACAAAGTGTGGATGCTTGGTAAGCTAAAACCAGTAATGAAATGTGATGATAGAAAAGGCAGTGGAGAGTTACAACACAAGGTTCGGGATCCAGGTGGAAGGAAGACTGAATGCATATGACCTGGAGGTCATAATATTTCTACTTTGGGAGCCTGATGCAGGAGCATCCTCGCTCCTAAAACCATTGAGTTTTTAAAGAGAGAATTCTACAAAGGGATATTGAGATTTGATGAGAAGATCAAGTTCTTAATGTAAATGATCATATTTTCTAAGTTTCTAAATCAGTTCTAGAAATAGTGAGTCACTATGAGAAGTGATGAGTCATTGAGATTAGGTAATAATTCATTGTAACGAATTTGCTTGTGCTGACAACATTCGATGGTTCTAGAAATATCTAAAATAACAAGTCATTCATATAGGATAAGTATGAGTCTGTTATTAGAAACAGTTACAGATCATTAGGAAGCTGTTATTATGAGTCATTAGTGGAAGGAATCTGTTAGTTAGTTGGGGGAGATATTTTTCTGTTTTGTAATTCGAATTAGGAGGACAAAAAGGGGTTTGACCTTCAATAGAAGAGAGATTTTTGGTCTAGATAGTCCAAATATGGAGACTCTGCCAAACAAAGGAGTAGGGTAGGATTTGCATGTACAGTTTCAATGTCACGTCCCCATTTTGACCCCCTTTGTATTAAATTGTAAATGATGTAAATACTGATATTTAATCATGGTGAGGAGCTCAAGGCCAAGGCCCCACCATTGATTTAGCATTTATGTATCGGCAATTAAACTAGATGCTTATGACTCTTGTGCTATATGGGCACAATGTAAATGAGACATCATGTAAATATGAATTTTAATGAAAAATACCCACAACTAGCTATGCAATGCAACAAAGAGATGGGGCATGATTCTACAAGGAATAGGGAGGGAAATTATTCAAACCCTTGAGCCAATGGTGTTAATCCATGTGTCAATGGGGAAACCCATAAACCACCAACTACCCATTTTGTCTCATGCACCCAATCATTTAATTCTTCCAAAGATTGGTTGGGGCAGTTATTGTCTTGGGATTGGAGAAGTATGGCAGCCAGATTTTCGTGCATGGGCAAGCCATCAACCTGAAAATCGTATTTTCGGCTTGCTGGGCAAGAAAAACCCCACAAAATGCTGCCTAAGGCCATTCCTCATGCATTACGTCCTTCCTCTCACGCAGACTGAGCTCACTAGAAGTTATCCTCACATTTTTCATCCAAATCCTGCATTTTTCCATGCCTGGAAGTTCGTTTTTGCATATACAGTAGCTTGGGAGAGAAGGGCCACGATTTGGGGACTGTATGGAGGTCATTTTTGCCCCCGAATGTCCAAGGACGTTTTTCTAAAAACAGATTTGGCTTCCCTGGGTTGTTCCCCAACTTCCCATTTCGTTTTTGTGGGTTCCCATGTTTTTCTTAGTTAGCTGAAACCCCATCTCATGCATCTCACTGTAAAAATGTTTTATCCTGCCCCATAATTGTGTTCTGCTGTTGTGTGCATCCTCGTTTTTGGTTTGAACCTGTGAACTGAAGTTTTGGAGTGGTAGTGGACAGAAGTGGCTTGATAAACCTAGTGGGGGAGACAACCTCTCAAGAAGATCAAGAGGGCTGGCTACTTTTCTATGCACACCCTGAGATCACTAGAAAGGAAGGTATGGCTTGAGGGACTGTGTGGCAGTGAAGAGAATACTTCCTGGTGTTGGGTGTGTAGGCATCGTGAGTGCCAAGCTGAATAGATCTGGGAGGGGAACCCATAGCTTTGTGGTTGAGCTCACTAGCTTAGCAATTCTTCATTTCCATCTCCTAGCAGCCTGATAAACCCAATTGTAGATTGGCTTGGCTCATCTTGGTGTATGCTTGGCTATGTGTGAGTCTGTTGTTCCCTGGTTCCTTGTAGAGATCATGCCCAGCTTGGGGGTGGCAGTGGTGCTGAGAGATTGAGGAGCACACTGGCCTACGGTTGGGTGGAACGTTGCAGTTGCATAGCCAGTTGCTTGGGGCTACTGTTATAAGATGAGTATTCTCCTGTATATTCTTGCAATTACTTATTTGATGAACATCTTAAATATATGATGGATGTGCAATTCTTAATATTCCGCTGTGATTTTCTTAAAATCATACATTTCCATATGTCTCTGTTATATTCTGTGAATGCTTATGGTTAAAAGTTTCATGGGGCTAGACGCCCAGTTTAGCATCACGTCTGTTATGCACTTTCACATGTATATTTTCATTTTAATTTGAATGTTTCTTTATAATGTATGGGGTTGGATGCCCGGTTTAACATCACGATCCTCTCCATCTAGCTGATATGATGGGAGGGGACATGACATTCAAGTTTTAATGCATGGAAGAGATTTACTGTATGTATTTACTATTGTTCAATCGTCTGTATGATCACAAACTAAGCTTTCTGTGTGAATTTGGAACTCATAGAGTTCTGGGTATTTATGTGAAGCATAAACTGATTTTTTGAAAGGTTTAACCTGTTCTAGCAAGTTGCATTTATACCTTAAGAATGCACAGAAAAGACGAGAACCTGTGTGAAGAAGTAAATGGACAAGGCTCGACTGTGCGTGTGAAGAAACTAATGTGTTTAAGAGTTTGCAGAGTGTTTATGTAGTTATTGTGTAAGCTTGAGATGAGGAAACCCATGATTGAGGGTTTGAATCCGTTCATGGGATGATTTTAGATGAAGAGCGCAGAGGTCAAATACCTATTGAGGGCAGTGAGATCGAATTGAAGGTTTGTTGGATAGAAGACTGAATTTTCCGATGGAAGCAAAATCTTGGTAAGGTTTTGTGCATTGGATACCTCGAATATCATTGGTAGACACTGAGCATTTAAATTTCGAGTTATTTTCATAGTCCCGGATTCAATTCTGTGTGAAAGGTAAGTAAATCTGAGTTGGAGTTTTATTTTATAAGTTCTGGATATTAACTAATGAAGGAGGACGAGTTATCAAGGGATTCAATTCTTTGAGAATTGAGATCCATTCCAAGACAGAGTTATAGGTGTGTAGTGGAAGAGTATTTGCCTGATCTGGTGTGGGATTGCCCAAATAGTGATGGCTTAAATGCGCCCCGCTTGGTATAGATTGTATGTGGACCTATAATACTCAAGAGCATAAACAACGTGGGGTTTAGATACCCATCTCATGGGTATAAATGTGTGAACACTTGTCCAAGTAATATGACCATTGGAAATGCATGAGTTTGTGAAGTATTGAAATTCAGATTTGAAAATGTTGAAGAAGAGGTTCGGTAGCTTCTGGAAGGTCTGGTAGTTATTGTTTGGTTCCTGTAACAAGAGGAGGTAAGTATTTGATGATAAAGAAGTAGTGGCTCAATACTCAATGTAAGAGTTCAGGAATTGAGAAAGGAAGAACTGCAGGTGGAACTTGCATCACAAAATATCCATTTTAAAATTTTCTAACAAATTACCTAAATTAGTCCTGGTTACTCCTCATGCAGCAGTTTTAGTTGCCCTTGTAAAAGTATCCCTAATTCTCTTACCAGATTTTGCTCTGCTTCTAGAATATTTCTTGCATAAATCACAAATGGTCATAAAAGGTATTTGAGAAACATCACCAAAACCCATGAGATTAAGAACATCTATGTATTCTTCTTGTACTCCATTTAAGAAAATGGTCCTAATTGAGTCTTCATTTAGTGAACTATGCTTGGACTTATAGTGATTATATAGGAATACTTCAACATAACCCTCAAGACTTTCTTCTTCTTCTTGTTGCATCTTAAAAATATCAGTTCGTAAATATCTAGTATTACAATACTCTTGATACTTTAAAAAAATAAGTTTTTCATATATTCCCAAGACCTAAGATTATGTTCTCCTATACCCATGAACCATCGTAAAGCAAAATCCTTTAGAGTTGCAGGAAATTGTTTTAACTTTTGGGCATCATTTACATTATTGTAGCTATGCCACAAAATATTGAATTCAAATGGAGGGATGTTTTCATATTTACATTTTGTGTCAAATCAAGATTAGAAATTCAAAAGTTACCTCATTTTCATTATTACCGCGTGCTCCATTTGATGCCATTTCATCTTCTTTGATCGTGTTTCCAAACAAGATGAACCTAGTGTATTCCAGCGATGTGCCTAAACGTGATGAAGATGAGGAATATAGCTCAACAATTGGATTTGAATAAACAACAAGATTATCTTTATTCTGAATTCATGTTGTCCCTTCTACAGCTGCAGTTTCAACTTGTGATACAACCACACCTTGTGGTTCTTCAAGAAAACTGATAATATGCTTTGGAACTACAATATGATTATCCTCTTTCACTACTTCCAATGTTTGAGGCTCCTTGTCAATACTAGTTTCAGATTATGAATTAACTAAGTCTAGAATCACACTTGATGTTGCTTTCCCTTTTGTCTATAAATTGTTAACTACATATCTCTTAATCAGATGAGTAGGGAGGGTTCTTGTACTACCAAATAAATTTATTGAAATTAGACTCTTAATTCCTAATTTACTAAATCTACCTCTATTATCTCTAGGCCTAATCATAAGTTAATCACACAACAAAAGGGTTTGGAAAGACTCGCTAAAGTGAATGCGATGGGATGTTACACCACAAAAGTTTGTGGTGAGGTTTTCTTTGCGTCTTATCATCTTTCCTCCACCCGAGCTAAAATAAATACAAGAAACTACAACTATTCTTCTACCTTTACATTTTGACATATCCCTAGAAATGGCGCCAAAATGTTAGGTTATTTATTTGTCGTCTAATAAACCTTGTATACATTTATTCATCAATCCGGGACGTAGGACTTATGAGCTGTAAACATTGTATGTGCATGTAAGTTAGCAAGATCTAAGCTATCCTATCTAGTAGAAATATTTAATCCAAAAGTAAAAATGCAATCAAATGTAAAACACCCAAACTGGATAAAACATAGAAATCAATTCAAGCACACAAAAATTAGTTTGAATAATCAAAGATAAAGAGATTACACACTTAATATGTTCACTTATAGAGTTATGATAAGATTTGCATACTATGATTAAGATATGAATGCACAAGTATGGATTACTTGATTCTTAGTTTTATTAGTGAATTTTGTATGCTCTGTGTGTATATAGTCAAATCAAAATACTCATAAACAAAGATTAAATTCAAAAGACAATTATTAGTTCTCTAGTTCGAATTTCATTAACAAGCTCAAATCACAGTCTTTCACAAGCATTACCAAATGTTTTTGTGATTAATCAAATGATGATTAATTCATTTAACTAAAGGATTATAACCATTTTGCAATCTTAAATAGAATGATTATGAGAAAGCATCTACATAAATTGAATCCATAAATAGATTATTATTCAAACCATTAACATGAACTATTTCTCGTGTTGCACACTGCTATGAATTACTAAGTAGATTTACTATATAGAAGGAATATGAAACACTCAAAAAATTAGAAGATGTGAAATAGGGAGTGACTAGGATCCACGTAAGCTTGAGCTCTCATTCCTATGACACGAAGTGAATAGGAATGGAATCTACGATATCATGCATCTCGTGAACCAAATGCTCTGTCACGACATGCATGTAAGAAGGGGTTCGGTCGAGCCATTGAACAAGGAATCACACTCATCTCATATGATCTGGGTGTGAAGTCAAGAACACATCACCATTTGGAACCTTCAAGCTACAAATCCTATGTTCCCATTCCTCATTTGAACAAGTGGAAGTATGAGAATCAACGATGGTGGAAACCGAAATTGCACTGAAGTAGAAGGAAATGAGTTGCAATGGCAGGATGTCTTCAGGTGTGGCAGGAACTGAAATGTCATCAGCTAGATCAATTCCAATTTTTTTCGAACCATCAAAAGCCTATATTGCACGAGGACCCCCCCCCACAAAAAAACAAAATGCCCCATACCCATTGTCCCTACGTTCTAGGGACTTGGGGACCCCTCGGAAACATCTATAATCCGTAAAGGAATTTATCGGGGACTTGAGGACCCCTAGGAAATATCTAAATTTGTTGGGGACTTCATCAGGGACTTGGGGACTTGTTGGTCGTACCCAAAACATCCCTAATAGATTTAGGGGACTTCCAGGCAGATTTTGGAAGACATTCCAAGTAGATTTCCAAGCTAGATTTTGGAGTTGTTTCGGCCATGTATCTTTAGTTTTGACAATGGACATTGATGATTGGATAAAATGATCATTTATGCCATCTGTATTTTTTGTATTATTCCGAATCTAAATATGAATTTATACAAGTTGCAACTCAAAATATGGGTTGTGTATGATGGATTTTGATTTGGGTTTCTAGTGATTTAACTATTGTCTTTTTAGCAACATCAACACAAGCAACAAAGCCCCATGTCAACATACGAAGAAATGCAACAACTCAAAGGTTTGATAATTCTGGGTACTACTCTTGTTCCTTTGATTTTTAGGGTCATCTTAGATTTTCCATATTGTACATAGGTGTCCAAGAGTTATTCAAGTCCAACTCTCCCCCCATCCCAACCTCAAGCATTGTGAAAACAATTGGATAGTAAAGACTTAGATTGGGTACTAAACATTTGAATAAATTCTTATTAAATATCCTTCTTAATATAAAATATGAATCTAATCTCTTTACAAAATGAAAACATAGTATATCCCAAAGTGTTTTGTAGTGGTTGTCAACACATATATAAAAATATGTAGAACTTGTTGAAAAGGGAATGTTGTTTAACCCAATCGTCATAAACAAGAAATATAAGGAAGAAGAGTTTTTATAGAGACAAGCATTCTTCTCATAGACCCTTCATGGACCTTAATGCATATTAAAAATAGTTAAACTTAAGTTTCCTAAATCTAAATTACATTTTTCTCATGTCCAAGTTCCAATAATGGTCACTCGTCCCTTTTCTTATTTGCTTAAGATTTTTCAAAACTAATAAGTGTAAGGGATGTGCATAATACTATATAGTGTAGACTATTGTGCTTACAAGCAACTACAAATGTTTATGGTGAATTCTAACTTTTAAATTTTTTTTAATGTGCGTGTGTATCATTGTCGTCCCCAACCTACTATCTCCTGAAAAATTGGGGGTGCACTCTAGCCGCCTCAGGGACTCATCCCACTGTTCCCCTTCTCGTCCCACCATTCCCCTTTCTCCAAAGCCAACGCAACATAGTAAAAAACAAAGGAAATTATACAAATTAACAACATTTTGACTCATTGTGCTTGTTGTGTACATTCGCTTCATAAGTGTAGATAGATATAGTAACAAGTGTAAGGGATGTGCATAATACTATATAGTTTAGACTATTGTGCTTACAAGCAACTACAAATGTTTATGGTGAATTCTAACTTTTAAAGTTTTTTAATGTGTGTGTGTGTGTATCATTGTCGTCCCCAACCTACTATCGCCTAGAAAATTGGCGGTGCACTCTAGCGGTCTCGGGGACTCATCCCACCGTTCCCCTTTCTCCAAAGCCAACACAACATAGTAAAAAAAAGGAAATTATACAAATTAACAACATTTTGCCTCATTGTGCACATTAGCTTCATAAGTGTAGATAGATATAGTAACATGCATAGTAATTGGGTGTGGAGGTAGGGACAATTAGTCAAAAATAGGTTAAATGTTGATGTAAATGATGTCAAATTAGCAAGCCAACAATAACAGAAGAACCTCCTACAAATATATGAATATATTCACATATCCCTCAATAATGGCTACATGACCTATATATATATATATATATATATATATATATATATATCACATGTGGGCCATTTCATCAGGATGGTTACATATACTTTTTAATTTTACCTCATATATGCCCCCTTGGGATTATATCATATGCATTTGATTCTTATAGACTATACTCCATTTTACATCAGTGTCATATGCTAGATCTAGTTCTTAATGCTCAATGGGTCTCTACAGATGCTGAGTCATTAGATTTAGACATTTCATGGTTTGTACTCTTTGAGGATTCCTATACACTCTAGGTCTTTGCTTGGCTATTGATTTATCCAAGGCTTCCCGCCAAAGCTCGTTTGGCCAAGAGTGACACATTTTATGGTCTCTACCTCTATTGTCAAAATGAAAAAAAAGATGAAACATATTTTATGGGAATCCTCTTTTGCAAGGTCCTGTTTGGAATAGGTTCAATCACAACTAGTGGACATTTTTCAAGGGTACTGAATTGGAGAGCATCTTTGTTGGGAAATTTCAGATATGTGGTTCAAGATTCCCTAGTGAGTTCTTGGTACTATTTGAGAGTTTTGGATTGATATTCTTTTGAAACTCCATTGCAAATATGTATTTGAAAAGAGGTCAATTCTATTTTTTTTTGTCAGTTGTTGAGATATGAGGTATGCATGCAACCATTGACCAATGGTTCTTTGTTGATTAAGAATGTCAAATTGTTAGATCATGCCACTTGTTCTAATTTTATAGTGATATTTGTGTGATTGGAAATCTCTCGATGTGTAGAAAAATATTGGAGGATGTGAACTTTGTTTGCAAAGTTTTGACCCTGTTATTCACTAAATTGCACTTAGTGGATTCCGAGTGAACCGTTGAAGTTGTGAACATGTTCAATGTTCATTATCAGTGTTCCGAGATCCATCAGGCAAATGTTTTCCCTTTGTAATAATTTGCATGTCCAAACCCCTATGGGGGAATTGTAATAAGTTGGTCTAGCATGAGTTCTTTTTTAAAGAACCCTAGTCTACCTTAGGTTTGCTATCATAGGGATACTCTAGAGTGTTTTTTCCTTAGGAATTATGTACTACTCATAAGTGGTGTATAATCCCTGAGTTTTTCACTCACACCTCCAAAGCTGGAGTATTCACATGATGGTTGAACTTGGGGAGATTATTAAAGCTTGTGTGTATGTATTTTTTGAACATGCTAGCCATCAATAATGATTCATATGGATATGCACTAGGTCCCCTAGGATTTTTGAGTCATTTTGAGAAATTTTCTCAGCGTATGAGATTTTGTAATAATTTAATTAAAAAAATAAAAAGTATAAAAGTGTGGTTAAGAGGTGAAATTTGGCATGGGGGTGCTCGTTTTCTAACCCAGAGCACCCATAAAACCCCTAAACCCACTTTTCCTAAGTTCTAAGTGATTATTTTTCACTTAAATAAAAATTCTCTCAAAATTAATTTTGAAGAATTATTTAATTAAAAAATAATAAATATGAGAGAAAATCAAATTCCTAAATCGATGGAATTTGTCCTAGACAGAGGCCCAGTTGAGTTGGAAGATGCATTTAAGGAAAAATCCCAATCCCACGGATCAAGGAAATATGTTGGAATCAAATCTCCTTTGATTGGCAATCAAATCAGGGAGAATATTGAGGAAATAAATGATGATTTGATTGAAGATTGGAGATCCACAAAAGGGGGGGGGGGGGCGAATTTGTGGTTGGAGAGGAGTCAAGTGGAGGTTGAAAAGTGTCAAATGGTTGGATAAATGTGTCATTAACCTCCCCAAACCCCTCACATGTGTCAACAAGCCTTTTCCAAGTGTATCAATCAATTTCTCCAAGTGCAAAGAGGATCTATCTTGGGAAGTGCACCTCCCCCTCTCTCATTTTTCTATATAAGCAAGGTCTATGCTCCATCATTCTCAAGGGTTGGATTGCATAGAACCTCTGCTGCTTTTTGTAATACTGTGATGAATAATATTGTTGAGACTTTGGAGGTCATTGGTGGCTCTTGTTCTTCATGCATGCTAGTCTTTGGTTGAGGTAACTTTGTGATCTTCCATTTTTTACTTTCATTTGCAAGTAGATCTATCTAGCTTGGTAAGGATCTTGGATCCTAGTAGAGTAAACATTTTTGTCTTGATTTGCTTATTTATTTTGGATGTGTAGAGATCTAGAAGTAGCAAATAATATTCGGGTGTATTTTTGCTCTTCATTTTTCTTATCATTTAATCTACTAGATTTAATCTCTTGTATGTGTAAGTTTCTTGGTTGTGTTACAGGATTTAGTGCCCTATTGTGAAAGTAGATCTTGTCTTGACTCCTCTTTTGGATTGGGTAGTGGATCACTTCATATTCAAGCACCAACAACTTTCTTTGCAAGCACTTCTCCTTCTCCAATATTGAACAAGCTAACAAGCTTGGTTCTCTCTCCTTCTTTTTCTTAATTTTTCAAAAGCAAACCTCTTTTCCCTTTATGTTTCTTTTGGAACAAGCATAAGTACTTTTAAAAGATTGAAATTATCCTAAAGTTTGTTTCAAATTTCAGATCTAGAAAGTTGCATCCATTTCATATCAAAAGGTTAAATCTAGATCTCACTTTCATGCTTGTATGTGTCCAATTTTTCCATAATTTTTTACAAGTAAAAAGTTGTATTTTTTTATGTAAATTTGTGCATTCTAATCACTTTTTTGCAGACATTTAGCTTGCTGGTTTTTAGCAGGTCTGCAAATAAAATCGAAGTTTTGGAGTGATCAAGAGCCCTAAAAGTGCAAAAAATCCTTCGGTGGACACCCATAAACTTCTATTTTCAAATTCTAGCATTGTAAGCCCTTAGATCCAAGCACAAACGGACTAAGGAGCACTTATTTTATTCTTCAAAATTGTAATCTTTAAACGAGATCAGTGGGATACCCAACTCCCACATCCCATCCCCCTTGGGGGAATTTGCATTTTTTCAATTTTCATGTATGAATTTTTCTAACTCCACAATCATCACACACTCACTTTGGAAGTGCGAGGTGTATACCTTCATGTTTCAATTTTAATCATTTCATTTTGAAAAAGTAACTTAGAGATAAAACCATCTTCGTCACCACGAAGTATGCTCTCACCTCCACCTAAAGGCATTGCCGATTAGTGGAGGTTGATCAGAAAAGTGACACATAAGTTTGGCCATTCATATATTTTTTCCAAGTTTTGCTTTTACTTTCCACAACTTAACTGTTTAATAAAAGGAATCTAAAGTCTCTTGAACTTAGCTGAAAAGAAAGTTAAGAGCACTCTCTGTCAGAGAGCACAATGGTCCTTGTTTACAAATTTGAATAAACTATTTTGTCTACACTGTGTATGCTCTGCCCACCCGTGGGATACCCAGAAACAGTTGGAAGCACTTTTTTAACATTCCACACTTAACTTAATAAGTCATTTAATAAAATTAACATCCCTTTAAGATAAGTGAAAATCCGACACTTCGATTAGATTTTGTGTGGGGAAATTATGCCTGGGGACGCTGGACCCACTGTACTGAGACCTTAAGGGCATCGTTAGACTACATCCCTGGTTGGTGTAGTGTTGAGCACGCTCTCGAGACTCTGGACAACCAACATGTCCTTGTACGGAACCACCAATTTCTAAATTTCCGGACATTCCTCCTTGTACCTCAGGGTATCTAGGGAGTTCCCCCTTTCCCCCCCTAATCAGGTTTCATACTTTAATAATTAAAATCAACCAAGACAACACTCGCAAAACATTTCAATTTTCGCTTTCATTTCAACACATTATTTGACTCCATAAGGCACTGGTTTTGTATTTGCTTAATATCAGTATTGTGCACTTGTATTTCTTGCTGGTGAAAGCACTTGTTTAATTACAATTCATTTTGCAAAGGCTATCTTGTGACATTTTACCCTAAACCCATAATAAAATCCTAAAAACATAAAACACCTTTTAACCATTTCACTGGAAGCTCTAACAACCTTAGAAACATTCCTTAGGGACAACCCCCTTGGATTCGTTGAGAGTTTTGCCTAAACGGAGGAGTCAACATCAGGTGACATCCTTGACTCGAGACTTGCCCCCAAGGGCACACCGAGCAGTAGAAAATATTTTATGTTGCGTTAACCAAGTGTGCTAATACGGCGGCAACAGACCCCAAAAACGATCATTGAATGCCCTACACAAGCTTTAGAAGTTTGAGGACCCCAAATAACCAAAATAGGACCTACCCCTAAAATGGGCCCTACAAGTCCATGACTCCAATTTTTTCACTCATGAAATACCAAAATAGATTCAAAATTATATGGTAACCCATTTCATATCATTATTGTTGTAATATGTACATGTGGTCAAGCACATCTATCGTTAGTGTACATGTAATCATGGTTGTTAGCGCACTTTTACTTCGACCAGGGTTCAACACGTAACATTCACCAACAAACATTACTATCCATAGGCACCGGACTGAAAGCAATTGAACACTTTCGACAACACCTGCAGAGCAGATGAAGTCTCACCCGAAGTATCTATGGGACTGCAGGAACAAGGATTCATGCAGTATAGAAGGGGAATATCCACCAAATAACACATTCATCAACATATTTCACTTACGACAGATAAGAGCTTCGACAATTTCATAACATAACAACGACAAACCATAGCTTCGACAGATACATACTACGACAAATTTCAGAACTTATTCCAAATAATATATCGCATCCAATCCTCATATGATTAATTCCATCATTCATTCATTAAATCATTCAACAGAGGAAAGAAACACATATCACACACATCAAATCATATATCATCACACATAGGAAGACACCAGGTTTTACGTGGAAAACCTATCTGGGAAAAACCACGTAAGCACTTATATTTTATTAAGAGTCGCAGCCAATTAATCACTTCATGTAGGGCTTACAGGTTTCTTCATGACGTACAATAGATCCGCGCACACAGCCTATAGATCATCGACTCAGCTTCTCCCCAAAAATATCTTCGACGCATACAACAGATATTACATAGCTCAAAAATTTGCTTTTAGTACTTAGAAACCATAACAACAACCCCAAAATATTTTTACTAATACATATTTATAGGGCACACTAAGCTTTCCCCGCTCCCACTAACCCACTAACTTCATAACTGACTCATTATTACAATGCAGACCAATTCTAACTAACTAACTCGACTTGTGAGCTTTGACACGATCAACATGACCATTTTCCTTATTTTATGGCCGCTTCGTCGAAGCTTACCCTTGCGTCGAACTGGTTCCACGTTGTCTTTGTCCACACTGAATTTTTCTTCAAAAATGATACCTCAAAAATACTAGGCCCAACAGGACCCCAACACTCACATGTGGCTCGTCCCAATTCACTTCAGGGCTGTGAGTCTGGTTCTTGTAGCTTTGTAAAAAACTCTTCAAAAATGGTCTTTCTAGCTGCGACCTACTGTGGGACTTCTTCGCTCTTTTGGCCAAAAGTTTCCACTGCGTCCGCTAACATATGGTTCTGGATCACCTCGACAACCTGAGTGACTATCGACTGGATGGAAGCATGTCGACTCCCAATATCCTCTGATATACGTTGTGCCTCATTGAAGTGTCTGGACCTTCTCAGTACGTTGTCTATGCTACAACCTTAGCTGATTAACTTCCTGTGGTAGTTGTTTACTCTCAACGGTCCTAACCATCCTCTGGACCGGAGGGAGGGTCTTCAACTGCTCCCTCAAAGTACTCATTTTTCCCTCACCAGTCCCAAGCCCCACTTGGATCTCCTACAACTCAACATCCTCAAACAAAGTATCCCAAGACTGCGACACAACATCATACACCTGCATTGATTCTACTTTTGTGGCTTGTAGCTCTTGAACAACCTTCTGTACCTCTGCGCGTCGCTTCTCTAGAACTTCGGGAGGGGTGCTAGGCACCAACTTTGTTTCTAATGTTGAGATATTGTAACTTCAAAGAATATTATATTTGTACTTTATTATTCCGGAGATGATTCATTCCTCCATGAAGATCTTATTGTATATCCGGAGATGTTTATTCCTCCGTCGGAATGTGGTAACTTGGGTTATTAGACTTCCCTAGTGGGGGTCGGCCCTATATGTGTTATATGGGTCAAAGGGTTATTAGACCACTCTAGATGGGTCGGCCCAGTCAGTTGTAGTGGGGTATTTAACCCATTGGTTAAATACGAGACTACATGATTTGTGTAAAAGACAAGTCGAAGTAGTGTATAAATAGAGGAGGTGTATTCTATTGAGAGTGGCGCACTTGTGGAGGAGAGGTATTCTATGGATAAGGAGGAGCTTATGCTCAGGGTTACATCTTTGTATATTGCTGGTCATCTATATTGAGGAAGCTTTACTGGGTTTTCTACCCCATGAGGGTTTCCCAGGATAAATTTGTGTCTCTTGTGTTTATGCTGTGCTTGTTGTTTCTTCAGTGATCCTGTATATGCTATTATTGTGAAATGGAATGCAATGCTTCTATTTTCTGTCTTAGCATATTAAATCTTAACATGGTATTAGAGCTAACCTGAAGGAAGGCAATGTATGGCACTTACGACACTTGCTTTACTTACGACAATTTGAAGGTTAGGGTTTTATATAGCAAAAACCAGACATCGTGGAACTTTCACCATAAATCCATTTTGGCGAAGGTTCAGGATCTAAAAACTTTACAGGTCGTAGATAACATCTCCAGGTATCTTGTGTCCAAAGGGCACCCTCAGATTCGTTGTACTTTGTACGTTATGATCAGTACAAGCTAGGGTTTCCGCCTCTTCCAGATCTCAGTCAAAATCCGGTGACCTAGGAAAAAGGGTCATAACTTGGGCTAGGAAGCTCCAAATGAAATTTCGTAAATAGTGACAGGTAGTACACAGACGGTACTATCTCAGGAAACATTTTCAGAGGCCGAAGTTGAACCAATGACACGTGGCACGCCGTACAAGTTCGCTCTCCTGTTTTATCCCATAAACATGTCACGTTGCGACACTTGGCATAACTTGGGCTAGGAAACTCCAAATGAAATTTCGTAAAACGTGACAGGTAGTACACAGACTGTACTATCTCATGAAAAATTTTCAGAGGCCGAAGTTGAACCAATGACACGTGGCACGTCGTACAAGTTTGCTCTTCTGTTTTATCCCATAAGCAGGTCACGTTGCGACACTTGGCATAACTCTCTCTTAGAAAATCCAATTGAGGTCAGACCTGTCGGGATGGAAAGATGACAGGTCAGGCTACCACAGAAAACGTTTTCAGACCCTGTGGAGCGAAAAGTTTGGAGTTACAGCAGAAACAATCAGGTACATATTTCTGTTAAAACAGAATTATTTTTGGAGCACCTTCATTCATGGCTTCCAGAATTTACGGTTTCGGAGAAAGTTAGAATTTTTGGAATCGGAATCCACGGCTGAATGCTAATCAGGAAAATCGAAATTTAGAGACCAAGATCGAATTTTTTGGTTGGGTAGAAGACCGGGCTTGATCAAACCCCAGTTCGGGATTTTGATCGAAAAGATGGAAAATTAGGGCTTCAACAAAAGTTGGAATTTTTGAAGTCTGTAACCACGGCTGGAAGCTCCTCAGAAAAATAAGAGTTTAGAGCCTTGGATCAAACCTTTTGATTGGACAGAAGGGTGGGCTTCATCAAACCCTAGTTCGGGTTCCTGTCCAGAAGATCCAGAAGTTTCGAAGGCAATTTTGAGGGGTCAAATTTTGGAGATTTCAAAATTGAAGTATGCTAGCAAGACACATCCTTCCATCCATTCAGAAGTGTGAAAGTCAAAGATTGAATTTTTAGGGTTTCTCTAGAAAACCCTAATCAAGCTCCAGATCAAGTTTCAGGGGGAGTTGAGGCTAAGGTCTTACATAAGAAGACTACAAGAAGTCTCGACAGGTATGACTTAAGTAGGTTCAGGTATGTCTTGAAATCTGATTCTTGATTAAGTTCATGATGTGTTTGTCTTCATATTATTTATTAGTACAATATTGATTAATGTTAGAATTGTCTTATCACCCTAGTAACAGTATGAATGCATGTGAATGATCGAAGACATTCATTGATTAGGGCTATATGATTGTACTAATGCATTATGGTGTTGTGTGAGGTTGATGTTGTCTGCTAACAAGATACAAGTACATCACAAAAGACAAATCAAGTTCCATGACCATGACAACATGAAGACAAAGACTCGTCCATAATCTTACGAGGTATGTATGACTTTGTTATATTATGCTTAACCTATGAGACATGCAGGTTCTAGCTCAGGATCTCTAAATCATTGAAGAGATTGTTTAGGTATGTTGTACATAACTAAGCAGGTATACTAATCCAGGTATGTTTTCCTATGTCAAGTTAGAATCTTACCTTGTGTTAGGATCCCTTATATAAGTATACTTGGTATGATTGGTTATGCTTATTCATAAAGTTAGTAATCAAGGGTTTATGCATATTATGTCTCTTATCTTGATGATTTAATTAATCAGAAGAGTACTATGATCAAACAAGAATATGCATGAGTAAAAAAAGACTTCCTTGAAACCCTGAATACTAATGATCATAACTATACATATTCAAGATTATTTAGAATTAGAATGTTTTGAGAATATACTAATGAATGTATGTTTGTGTATGAGATCATGAGGATGACACTAGTGCACACTTGAGCATGCACAGTGGTACAGAATGAATAGAAGTTCAAAAGACATATAGAAGATCAAGCGGGAGGCAACCACACAAACATAAAAGATAAGTATTTGAGTTGTTATTTGAAATAGTAAATTCCTAGAATATATCATGCTGAGTGTAAACATTCATAGAGCATTGAACAATATACTACTAATATGCATATGATTGGTAAGTTGGACAAACATTCCATTGTTGCTTGTCTAGAATGAAACCTCTTTGCTGACATCTTGAGAGCTGTGCACACTCTCGATAGTATGTTCTGGTAGAGATGGAAGGCATCTAGATAGCCACTGTATGCATACAGGATATGGGAAAGTGTTGTGCCAAAGTATTGGTCAAAATAGTTGCATAACTATGTAAATGATATCTGTATGCATAATAGGTTATCATGTCAATATGATTTGATGATTATGAAGTATTACTAATCATGTACTTAATTTTGATTTGTAGGAAAGATAATGTGAATGATGAACACTGAACAAACGATGGATGTTCAACAAAAGATTTACAAATCAAACACACTATAGAATGCTTGCGGCTAGAAGATTCTCTTAGAAAGAGGAAGAGAATCATGATGAGATGTTTGCTCCAAGTGGCTAGATAAGACCATTCTCTTAATGGTGTAATTAAAGAAGAAGTGTGAATCAGGTTCTGTATGGGTTCCCAGGATCGATAATCAATTGATGAGCTTAATGATCACCATGGGTGATGTGGATCTCAACCTTTGCTACAAGGTTGAATATGGTTTCTATACACAGATGACATGGATGCAAGAAGGAACTCACCACAGAGTTCGAATGATATTGAGGCTCATATCAGTAGACCCATATAACGAGAGATGGCACAGATAGATATGCAGAAGATCATTCAATGCAGAGTGTGAATGATGTTCAGTCACAAAGGGAGAATTGACAATTTCTTGATAAGCTTGGGCTTTACCAAAAGTAAAGTTGTTCCTAACCTTTACCTTAAGGTTGTGGATGATGAACCTATCATACCATTATTGTATGATCTCTTTCTGACAAGGAATGAGAAACATATCATGAAAAGAAAGAAGAAGATGGCTGCAGAAATGAAAATGAAAGATCTCAGATTGATGCATTACTTCCTAGGTCTGGAAGTATGGCAAGGCTCAGAAGGAATCTTTCTCAACCAGGGAAAGTATGCTGAGAAATATTAAAAGGACTTGATGTGTTGGAACGACCACTCTTGAAGCTGTTAGTTGATGACTCATCAGAGTTAGTGGATGTGACTCTGTACAGACAGATTATTGGGTCATTTATGTATCTGACGTATACCAGGCCAGATATATGCCTTGAGTCTGTATCTAGTGGAACCTAGGTATGTTCACCAGATAGCTGTAAAGCATGTGATGAGGTACCTAAAAGGTACGATAAACTTTGATCTATGCTTCAGATTCCATGGTTTCACAGATGTTGATTGGGCAGAAAGTGTATCAGACAGGAAGAACACATCGAGAGGATGTTATTGTCTGGGATTAGCCATGATCTCGTGGTATAGAAAGAAGCAGTCTAGTGTGGCTCTCAACACAACTGAAGCAGAATACATAGTTGCTTGCTCTGCTAGTTGTGAAGCAGTATGGCTTCTGGATTGTTTGACTTAGAGATAGACCCAACTGTGATCCTGTGTGACAAACAGAGTTGTATCAAGATGGCAGAGAATCCAGTGTTCCATGATATGGCGCAGAAAGGAACTATAAAGTTTGAATTTGTAACAAGTTGCCGATGTACTAACCAAACCTCTACCTCAAGTGAACAAGTTACCGATGTACTAGCCAAACCTCTACCTCAAGAAAAGTTTGAGTATTTTCTGAGACAAGCTTGGTAGGACCCTCCTCGAGAGGGGGAGTGACATGGTCACTTATGACGAGATTGCCTACATCGACAGTGAGGTCGATGATGTGGATACCTATATTGGTGATGTCGATAGAGAGGTTGGTGGATGGTCCTTAGACAGGGTCTAAGTTGACGAGGGGATTGCATCATCCTTGAACACATGTTCTAAAAGGATCCGTAGACATATGTCTCCGAGAAAGAAGAAGGATTGTATCATCCTTGGACTTCAGTCCTAAAGTGATCCGTAGACAGATGTCTTCGAGAATGCAGTTCCTAGCGAACGATGGAGGATTGTATCATCCTTGGACTTCAGTCCTAAAGTGATCCGTAGACAAATGTCTTCGAGAATGTGGTTCCTAGCGAACGATAAGGATTGTATCATCCTTGGACTTCAGTCCTAAAGTGATCTGTAGACAGATGTCTTCGAGAATATGGTCCTTAGCGGACGTATATAGGACTGCATCGTCCCTGAGCGTTTGGTTCAAAATGTACATGATAGGATTGCATCATCCTTGGACTTATGTCCTAAAGTGATAAGGACTAATCATCCTGGTAATTGATTGGGATTGCATCGTCCCTAGACATGGTGAGGTGTCTTAAAGTGATAAGAACTAATCATCCTGGTAATTGATTGGGATTGCATCGTCCCTAGACATGGTGAGGTGTCTTAAAGTGATAAGGACTAATCATCCTGGTAATTGATTGGGATTGCATCGTCCCTAGACATGGTGAGGTGTCTTAAAGTGATAAGGACGAATCATCCTGGTAATTGATTGGGATTGCATCGTCCCTAGACATGGTGAGGTGTCTTAAAGTGATAAGGACTAATCATCTTGTTAATTGATTGGGATTGCATCGTCCCTAGACATGGTGAGGTGTCTTAAAGTGATAAGGACTAATCATCTTGTTAATTGATTGGGATTGCATTGTCCCTAGACATGGTGAGGTGTCTTAAAGTGATAAGGACTAATCATCCTGTTAATTGATTAGGATTGTATCATTCTTGGACCTATGTCCTAAAGTGAGAGGGATTGATCATCCCGTAATTGGATCATGTGTGTTGCAGGGTATGCTGCTATTGTGTATACATGTATTGATGAGGATACTTGTATTGATGCTATTGTGTATACTTGTATTGATGAGGATACTTGTATTGATGCTATTGTGTATACTTGTATTGATGAGGATACTTGTATTGATAATGTTTATACTTGTATTGATGAGGATACTTGTATGGATGATGATGTTGCTGATCATGTAGATCGAGATGATGATCCAGATGCTGTAGATCGTGATGATCCAGATGTTGTAGATCGAGATGATCCAGATGCTGTAGATCGAGATGATCCAGATGCGGTAGATCGAGATGATCCAGATGCTGTAGATCGTGATGATCCAGATGCTATAGATCGAGATGATCCAGATGTTGTAGATCGAGATGATTCAGATGCTGTAGATCGAGATGATCCAGATGCTACTAAGCGTGATGGTCTAGATGACGATGCTGATGATCGTGTGATGACGATGCTGCTAATCGTGATAGTCTAGATGATGACAATGTTGATGATCGTGTGATGACGATGCTGCTGATCGTGATGATCGTATGATGACGATGCTGATGATCGTGAGGATCCAAATGTTGATGTTCCAGTATTGAAGATGTTCCAGTAACTGCTTGAGTTACTGATGATGTTGAGAAAGCTTCCAATGATTTATAGATGTATCATGTATGACGTTGATGACTCCTTGCTCGTGCAGATACTGTTATAATATCCTTCTCGTTAAGGGGGAGTGTTGAGATATTGTAACTTCAAAGAATATTATATTTGTACTTTATTATTCCAGAGATGATTCATTCCTCCGTGAAGATCTTATTGTATATCCGGAGATGTTTATTCCTCCGTCGGAATGTGGTAACTTGGGTTATTAGACTTCCCTAGTGGGGGTCGGCCCTGTATGTGTTATATGGGTCAAAGGGTTATTAGACCACTCTAGAGGGGTCGGCCCAGTCAATTGTATTGGGGTATTTAACCCATTGGTTAAATACGAGCCTACATGATTTGTGTAAAAGACAAGTCGAAGTAGTGTATAAATAGAGGAGGTGTATTCCTCATTTTACACACACTCACTCACTTGAGAGTGGCGCACTTGTGGAGGAGAGGTATTCTATGGAGAAGGAGGAGGTTATGCTCAGGGTTACATCTTTGTATATTGCTGGTCATCTATATTGAGGAAGCTTTACTGGGTTTTCTACCCCATGAGGGTTTCCCAGGATAAATTTGTGTCTCTTGTGTTTATGCTGTGCTTGTTGTTTCTTTAGTGATCCTGTATATGCTATTATTGTGAAATGGAATGCAATGCTTCTATTTTCTATCTTAGCATATTAAATCTTAACATCTAATTCCTGCACCTTAAGATGGTATTCGGAAATGACCAACTCTAACCGTTGTACCTTCTCTTCAGTTGTCATTTCATTAATCACTTATGCTTCCAGCACCGCTTGGTAGGAAACTTCGACATCTTCCTGCACTTTGTCTTTTTCTTGTCGCAGCAGGTCCTTATCCTGCTGGATTTCGGCATTAAGGTCCCATAATGTAGCTGCTTGATTCTCATATCCTCTCATATACTCCAGGAGAGAATTTTCCCTTGATTTAATCTCTTGTGCAACACTTTCTTGTAGCCAATGTAACATGTATAGGGGCAAGGCAGGTAGTTTAAGGTCTACCTACCCCGACTTTTGAAGCTTGAAACTGCTTGACTCTCCTAATGCAATTTCCCGCTGAAATATCTTCACTACCCCTTCCACAGAGGGAAGTAGTGCTTCCTAGACTTGTGCTTGCGCGTCTTACTCGTCGTTGACACGCACAGATGTGCTCTACGACATAGTCGAGGTTCAAATCTTCTTGACCTCTGTACACAACGTATCTAGAATGTTGGTGACGTTGTTGAACAGTTGTATTGTTTTATATTTCGTTGTCCTTCTATTCTCTTCTGCCACTTCAGTCATCCTGTCGAACATGATGTTAATGTCATCGTCTATCATGGCGCTGAGCTTTCTGCTTCTTCCTAGCGCCTTGCCTTGAACTTTCACCTTTCCGCTTTTCTCCAATTTCTAGATCAGTGGGGGTCTGGCTGGATTGTTGATCTTCGTCGTCACCCCCCCTTTAGTTTGCTGTGTGTTTTGGTTGTTTTGTTGTGGACCAGACGTAGCGCTTTCTGCTGATCCTACTATGATGGGCCCAACGATATGGTTTCGGGCTCAATAGGTACCTGCCACTCTGCTGACCATTCTTGAATCATCTGCTCAACTTCATCAATGGATAACTTAAATCCCATCACCAACCACTATTGATCTGGGTCTCTTCTATCCTATACGAGCACGTGGTACTAGTTTGTAGTTTCTTCTCTTAGTCGCATTGCAACTCCTCTTTTCCGTCGCAGTTCTCCTCCTCTTGTTCGACCAAAACCGTCTTCCACTTCGCACAAATCCACACTCTTCGTCAGGTTCAATTTCTTCTCTTCTAATCATCTCAGCTCATCCCATGAATTCGCTCAGACCTTCATCCATACAATACCCATGCCCACCGTGCGCAATTGCTCTACTCGGCGATCTCCATTCGCATTACACATTTTTCACACAAAAACTTTTTAATCGACAAGTTCAAATATTTAAGGTACTTACCATGCGAACCTTCAAAGAACTCCTGCTCTGTTGCACTATAGGATTTGATAGTGTCAACAACGAATTCGGTAATGTACCCCTCCAACACGTTGTCTAGCCAAAATTCTATTGCGTGAGAGATCCGATTGTCTACACCTTTCAATCGCTGTATCAACTCAGGTGTCCAGTGTCTAGGCTTTCCTCCTTGAAAATTCGTCTTTTGTTCGGTTAACCTTGCTAACCATTCATACAATATTATTGGGAACTCTCTAAAAAATACTTCATGGATATCAGTAAAAATATACTTATCTAACCAGCCTTCGTTATCCAAGTGAGGATGCCTGTTATGATGTCTAGCAAATTCTTCCAATTGCAGATCTATCCAATCCTAAATCTCTGGTTTCGTTGGATCCCACAACATTCCCCTTCTCCTTAAAGTCTTGGTCCCGACAACGAACCATTTGTTGGCGCACTTTTACTTCAACCAGGGTTCAACACTTAACATTCACCAACAAACATTACTATCCACAGACACCGACCTGAAAGCGATTGAACACTTCCGGCAACACCTGCAGAGCAGATGAAGTCTCACCCGAAGTATCTATGGGACTGCAGGAACCAGGCTTTGTGCAGTATGGAAGGGGAATATCCACCAAATGACACATTCATCAACATATTTCACTTACAGAACACCGATAGATAAGAGCTTCGATAATTTCATAACAGAACAATGACAAACCATAGCTTCGACAGATACATACTACAAGAAATTTCAGAACGTATTCCAAATAATATATCGCATCCAATCCCCATATGATTAATTCCATCATTCATTCATTAAATGATTCAATAGAGGAAAGAAACACATATCACACACATCAAATCATACATCATCACACATAGGAAGACACCAGGTTTTACGTGGAAAACCCATCTGGGAAAAACCACGGAAGCGCTTGTATTTTATTAAGAGTCACAACCAATTAAGCACTTCAGGTAGGACTTACGGGTTTCTTCATGACGTACAATAGATCTGCTCACACAACGTACAGATCAAGGACTCAGCTTCTCCCCAAAAACATATTTGACACATACAACAGATATTACATAGCTCAAAACTCTGCTTTGAGTACTTAACAACCATAACAACAACCCCAAAATCTTCCTACTAATACATATTTATAGGGGGCACTAAGCTGCCCCGCTCCCACAAACCCACTAACTTCCTAACTGACTCATTATTACAGTGTGGACCAACTCTAACTAACTAACTCGACTTGCGAGCTTTGACACGATCAACATGACCATTTTTCTTATTTTCTGGCCGCTTTGTCGGGGTTGACCCTTGCGTCGAACTGGTTCCACGTTGTCTTTGTCCACACTGACTTGTTTCTTCAAAAATGATACCTCCAAAATTCTAGGCCCAACAATGGCTAAGGCCATACTTTTATTATTTTATTGTATTACTATGTATGGTTAAGGTCAACCTGGTAAAATTTGAACATGTAGGCTCAATAACCCTCCTAAAAGGTGTGCCCCTAATTATAAGGGCCCATAACCCTCTTGGGAGGATGCCTTACCTATTGAGTGGTGTAATACACCACTCAAGCTTCATTTGTAAATCATTTTTTTGAATAAATGAGTTTATTGGCTCTCTTGGATCTCGAATGGCAAGTAGTAACTTCTTTGGCTTGGGGATTGGGCTTCCCAACAAATAACCAAGTAGAATCATTGGCACTTTGGAAAGGGCTCCATATAGCGAAAAAATTGAGTATCAAGGAACTCATAGACTCCACTATTTCCATTCAACATATGGTCAAGCACTCTCTTCCTCACAATCTGAAACTCAAACGCATTGTAGCAAGGGCACATATTTTTTTAGCAAAACTTATTTTCATTTGATTGCTATCAACTTTTAAGGAAACTAAACAGTGTTGTGGACAAAGGGGCAGTAAAGGTTGTATGCTAAACCTTGAGGAGACTAACAAAAACGGGAGGACGGGGCATTTCCCCATGCTCTTATTATTGTATCCATATTGCCAATCCATGGATGTAATGAATTTATTGATGAATACAACTTCCCACATGAACAAGTGGCAAACTCCTCATTGCACGTAGAACATAGTTACTTCACTCCCCAATTTGCATGTATACTAGTGGATTATCGATTCAATTTTTTACTTGTTCTTATTCTCAAGCAAGTGAATTTGCTTCAAGAGGATATAGGTTGTAGCAAATTTAACATCATGACTCAATGGAATTGTGGGTTGTGGGAAGCCCATTTCCACACTTTTGATCTTGTCGATGTTATATTAGAGACTCCTCTCATGTTCTCGGTTCAATTTGCCTCTTTATTGATATAGGTGGTGATGAGAATGGCTGCTTCACACAACCATTCCAATTGTTGTGGTCTCTATGAGCATGTGAATTTAAAACAAACTATATGAAAGTGTGAAAAACACTGTGATTATTGTCAAGACAACATTTCCTCAATCATGAGGAAATTGGAGAGATGGAGAAGAGAATGGTAAATAAATCAAGATATGGAGTTAAAAGACATTAAAAGGCAATTGATACTACTAAAGGCATAAACTGTCAATCATAATTAAAAAATGGTTCTCTCATAGGTGAATGAGGAATGTCTTAAAGGAAAACCAAAAGAATCAAAGGCTTGAGTTAAGGAGCTACAAGACAAAGTTCACTATTTAGAATTGTAACAAAGGCCAAGATTCAAGGGGTTACACAAATCTAGTTCTCACAAAGCTTCAGTGGGCTCACCTCAATTGGAAACAATGGAAGAAGACATTGTAGAGCAAAATACAGAGCATAAAGGGCATCAAAATCCCTCCTATTTGGTTATGTGGCTCAAAGGATACTTGGACAACATAAATTGTTCTAAATTTGCAGTTAATTAATGTTTTGTAAATTTATTGTTTAGAAACACATTAGCTAGAGTTGGGCACTTGAAAGCTAACATTTTGGACTCATACATCTTATTTGGCCATTTTTGGAATTTGTTTTTCTCTCTTTCATGTACTTATAGGTTGTACGATAAGGCCACCTCTCTCTCTCTCTCTTATTAATATATCTACTATATATTTCTATTTTTTTTAAATGGTTTAAGCCTACAAGTTCTCTCTCTCTCTCTCTCTCTCTCTCTCTCTCTCTCTCCTATTAATATATCTACTATATATATATATATATATTTTTTTTTAATGGTTTAAGCTTACAAGCACCCATATCTAATGTTAGCACTCTTGTTCTACCGCTAGTTTTTCTCACTTGTGCACTTGAGTTTTCTCCTCTAGCACATCAATGAACAACTACAATGCACTGATTTAAATGTTTCTCTTTTAATTGCATTTTTTTGTGTTTGTTGTTTGGTTCCATTTGATCCCCTCTTTTGTTTGTGATCTCGAGATATCTACTTCACCCTTCCATCTGTGTGCTTGATCCTGAAACTACCCTTACCAACAATTTCATAATTGAAATTGTCACCAAAAATAATCTTGCCATCAAGCCCTTGTACTCCTTGAACCACTACCTATGTGGAGTCATATGAAAAGAAACTCTAGAATCTACTAGCCATGCCTCCTCCTGGACATTGATTGTCAAGAATCTAGATGAAGGATACATGCTTCCCTCCATGCTTGAAACTACAACAAAAGAGTATTCATTTTTCTCCTTAGAAATATTAATGGTATACTCACTTTGCTTGTGCCCCTTGTGCTTGTACTTCAACAAATCAATTCATAATTCTTCCTTCCTCTACTCAAAGATCTCTCTCTCGATTTTTCTCTACTCCCACCATATTTTTCATTCTTCTCCTTCACACATCCTCTTCTCACAAGTTCTTCTAAATTTACAAAGAACTCAAAAGTAACCCTTGTTTCTTCTTGTAACAATGAATTGACAACCTCATCTATCTTGAGATTATCCACATTAGTGCTCCCACTAATGCCAACAATAAGATTCTCCAAATACTTAAGTGGACTATAAAGTAAGAAAATACATTGCTAAAAATCCTTCAACACATCTCCAATGGCTTTCAACTAATTTATGAGTATTGAAAATATTTAGGTAATCAATCACCCTATCATCGTCCATCTTAAGGGAATATAACTTCTTCCTTGGGAATATCAAGTATAGCTTCTTCCTCATGAATATTACGATCATGAGAGACTTGGATTCATACATCATTATGAGCCTATTCCAAATCCCCCTTGTTATACTTTTCTCCTAAGAATTCATCAACACAAAATCGACAAGTTAAGGTCACTCAAGGAAATGGCCTTCTTGTTCATTTTGTCCCAATCCCCTTACATCGCAATATCAAGCTTCTTGTCCTTCATGAAAAAATCCTCTAATTCTCTCTCAATTAGCAAATACTCCATATTTTATTTTCAAATATTAAAGTTGTGGCAAACAAATTTCTTGATCTGTCACTTATTAGAATCCATTTTCTACTACAGAAATCCTCACATCCTTCTATTGAAGATGAACCAACTGCAATAGACTAAACACAAGCTCCTCAATTATAGACAACTACAAATATTCCACAAAATTTAAACAATACAATTTCCAAACACAAGTTCTCCAACACAATGATCTGCAACCCTAAGTTTCCTCAACTTCACAATAAAGGCATCCCTTGAATCTTAATGCCAACAAAGCTCTGATACCCACTATTAGATTCGGAGTAGAGATTTATAGTGTGCATAAATAGCGATAGAAAAATTAAGAGCATGCAAAGGAATCTTCAATATATTTACCAAGATATATTGCTCATAACAAGATAAGAAAGGAATAATACAAAACACACAAGCAGAGTTTTACTTGTGGGTTACCTAAGTGGCCCCTAAATTATTGATTAATCACAATGAATAGATACCATATGCCAACGAGGCCATACATTTATGCATAAAATTCTTATGGGTGTGGTGCTTGGTATGGTAATCTTATATGAGATAATGACTATTCTCACTTAACACACTACATATAATAATGATCATTCATACTAAACTATGACATTTGATAAGATGGACGACTAGTACACTTTTTGCATCCTCATTGATGTCATTGTTGAGGAGTAATTGGCACACTCCCCAACAAAGGTTGTGTTTAGTCTAAGTTGCAGAAAAACAGAACCATAGATAAATGTATGTGTTGATTAAGAGAATAGAATGCCCCAAAATCAATGCTTTCAACCTCTTGGTTAGCTAAACCAAAAAAACACGGGAATGGAACCCTTATTTATAGCCTTGAACATTCATTAGCCTTAACCTTAATTGATAAACCCGATTGGTTCGCTAAATGTAAATAGAAAAAGTTTGACAATAAAAATCTAAAACTGTTTAGAATTGTAAAGAACATAATTTTATTAGCAACAAAGTAACTTATTTTCTTTTATATATAAGTGAACAAAAATGAAACAACAAACATATAACAATATGAGGACAGGTATTAATTAAATAAGAACTAAAACAATATTTTTTTGTTTATTTCTTCTAATGTAAAATAACCAAACTGGAAATAAAACTCCTAGTAACCAAACAAGTATAAACATCACAACTAAAGAAATGAGTATTCTTTATTTACATCTTTCATCATGACACAAGGAGTACATTCAACATTATTCTTTAGATTTCTAAGAAAATCAAGACCAAGAATTGTTCCAACACAAGACCAACGTTTGGAGGACCACTTAGTCAAGGCGAGGGTAAAAAGCAAATAGGCCAGAACTGACAGGACTGCAATAGATTGCAAATTTATTAAGACATTGCTGCTATTTTCTGTGATTCAAGTAACTGAATATAAATGAGCTACTTGAATGACCCTTTCCAGCATAATGACCAAATTATTAATATACATGTTAACAATGCAAATAGGATCAAACCTTCTAACTTTATCATCCAATAGAAACTCATGCTATAAATGACCCTATTAGACTTAGACTCTTGAATGCATGAAATGAAATAAGCAATCAAGTTTTTAAAAAAAATCAACGTTTAGCATACTGTTATCACTCCAGGAGTCCTTATAGGCTGTAGGTCAAAGGAGCTTGGTAACTTAATTTATCCTCTCAATGGTGGATAATATTTGACCAAGATGAACATCTAACTTACTGCATAATCTACTCAAGACAATCTCGAATACACTCAAACACTACAAGGCCTTCAAGGACTATTATCAGATAGGTAAAAGGATAAAGAGAACCGGTCAATTAACCAGAACGTATGTAAAACAATTACAAATGATGGGCCAATTAACCTACAATGAATGCTAATGATCCTAGTTGAATAATCAATAGTAAGATGACAGTTACCCAAATTATGAACATAGAAAAAGAACACCATTCACTCAATAGCATATCATAGAAAATAAAAAGACAGGGTCTGATAACAATGAATGAAAGAAGCTTGCAGGCTGATCATATTAAAGAAAGAGGTCTCTTTACACATACAGTAAGTCTAGTCTCTAAAAGCCAATCCTTTCTTGCTCTCAAGCTCTAAGCTTTATAGCCTTTACAACATCTTCCCCCAGATCCTCAGAAGCTGGGTCGAAATCCCCAAGATAGAAGATCAAAACTGTTTTTTAATAAACCAGGGAAAAATCATTTTTTAATTGGCCAAACTGCTGAAAAATGGGTGCTCAGAGATGGATTTGAATCTCCCAATCTGTGATACCTGTAGGAAAACTAAGAGAGGTTATTGTTCTATGACGTGTTAGGAATAAAAACCTCCGAGCGTTTTGCTGAATGATTCTTCAGTCGCTCAAAATCATCATTTGAAAATGATGACTCTGCACAGTAAAACGCCATTAATTTGGCCAAACTGCTGAAAAATGGGGCTCAGAGATGGGTTCATCTCTCCAAATCTGTGACACCTGTGTATAAACCGAGAGAGGTTATTGTATATTGATCCGTTGTGAGCAAAAACCTCTCTCAGTTCCTTGAGATTCATTTTTACTTGCCCGAGATCTGTATTTCAAAAACATGTGTCAAACAGGCAGATTCTGGGATCCAAAAATTAGGGTTCAGAGATGGATTCGATTCTCTCAATCTGCAACACTTGTAGGAAAACGAAGGGAGGTTATTGTTCTCTGACATGTTAGGAACAAAAACCTCTGAGCGTTTTGCAAAAAGATTCTTCAGTCGCTCAGAATCATCATTTGAAAATGATGACTCTGCACAGTAAAAACGCCATTTCTGCAACAAATATCCCTGCCTCCATCTTGATGGTCTTCATGTTTTCGACAACTACAACAATCTTTGACAAGCTTAGAAACCTTCAAGGCTGATGAGGGAGGCGGAAACTATCACCTGGAGGATTGACAGGCCATCTTTTGCCCAAAATAAACAAGAGGATTCCTCTTCTCACCTTGCTGGCACCTTTAAATCTGAAACAGAACCTTGATCGTGATGCCTTTAATTTTTATATAACATTATAAACCACCCTTGAGGTGTTTAGATCAGTAAAAATCAGGTTTGTGCAAAAATGGTAACATTCTGTCCAGTTTTTAGCTTTCGGTAGCTAGGAAAGCCAAATTCCGAATCTGTAAGCTACCGAAAGCTCTGCTTTCGGTGGCTAATGAACAATTGCCTTGTCCACCGAAGCTACCGAAAGCTCTGCTTCAAAATCTACAAAACTGAATCATTATTTATAGCTCGGGATCTTCTTCTTATTCTAGACCTGTGAGGATATATTTATATACTATAGTACTTACTCAGCATTTGTACTATGTATCTATTCATAGTTTACATATCATTAGTGTAAGCTTTTGGAACACATGTCTTCAAATAAGTGATCTGAAAGAGTTTAGTATCGTCAGACTTCTGAAGTAGATCTACTAATCCAAGTTTGTCATTCATGCTCCTATTTCTTCAAGCCAAAAAAAAACAGAGTATGAACTATATAAGACACAAAAAGTGTTGAAAATGCCTCTGTTTTCGGTGGTTGTGGACAATTTTGCTTTTGACTTGTAAGCTGCCAAAACAGTGTTGAAAATGCCTCTGCTTTCGGTAGCTGTGGACAATTTTTCTTTTGACCTGTAAGCTGCCAAAACATTGTTGAGAATGCCTCTGCTTTCAGTAGCTTCGAAAATTTTTCCCTTTGAACTGTAAGCTGCCAGAAACTTACCTTTCGGTGGCTAATGAACACCATCGTATTCGCCCAAGCCACCGAAAATGGTCCCAGGAATCACGAAAATCGTCTCTGCTTTCGGCAGCCGTAGAAGTTTCGTTCTTTGAACTGCGGGCTACGAAAAGCATCCGCCTTTCGGTGGCTAATGAACACCATCGTATTCGCCCAAGCCACTGAAAACTGCCCCCTGACTCACGCTGTATGTCTGCCCTTTCAGTAGTTAGGAGAGCCTCGAAAATTTCGTTTAAGCTGCCGAAAACAGAGCTTTCGGTAGTTTAGGGACCGTTTTAAATAAGTGCTTAGCTACCGAAACCTGTTTTATAAATTTTCTGAAATAAAAACTTGTCTCAAAAGTTTCTTGACATATTATGAGTTAGAACTCATTAAAATGAGCCTAAATACAAAATTTAATAATGTGTTTTCATTTTCAAATGACCTCCTATCACCTAACATAATAAAACTTTAAAAAATTATTTGAGGAGATAACACATACCATAGGAAGTATGATCAATGGCTTTCCCAATAAGCCTCAATGTGTTTATAAAGGAAGTATCCAAGTGATTACTAACTATTTTGCATTTACATGTAGTATATTGATATAAAACAGACTAGGAGATGATTAATAGTACGAAAGACTCTCTCTGTTTACACATTCCAAAATTCAAGGGAACCATAAGTAAGGCTTATGAGCTAAAGACTAACTAAACAAAGGGGACCTCCTTGTCACTTCCATTTTATCAAGTTGGGGATATGACCCAACGACTTTACAATCTCCTTATAGCTCCCTTACTTTTTATTCTCATAACCATAATACACAAAATCATCAACATGCATTACCCAAGATATACATAACGTTAACAATAACTCAAACCAAAATCATCAACATGCATTACCCAAGATATGCATAACATTAACAATAACTCAAAACCATTTGATACAGGCATTATAACTCAAACAATTTCAAATAATTATCAATATGAACTTTGTTGTTCATAATAGCCTTCGAAATGAGTCATTGATGATTGTCAAAAACATAAACTGGCATGTGACAGATCACAAAACTAATTATCAATATCCATCTCAAAATCAAACTACAACAAAACATATCGTTGCTATCCGAAACTGTCCAAGTGCATGTATTAAAATTTAAAAAGTTGTTCATAATATCTCGGGATGCAAATCAGAAAAAGTGTTAGAACAGTAATCCATACTTAGTACCACAGTCCATAACCATAGTCAAATTTTTATTGCTCATGTGCTTCATTACACCATAGTTTGGACTAGGTGACTTTAGTTGGTCAAATACCCACATTTGAGAGTGTTCACACCCACTTCCAAGCAAACCAGTTCACCCAACCTCCTGTTTTGTCCACAAGTGCGCCCTCATTAAATGCTGGAGCGCTCTCTCTCCTTGATTTGGGGAATTTATGTTGACTAGGGGCGCTAGGGTGGATTTTGCCCAATTTTGGCTAGATTTGGAGCATTTATTGCTCCCTTGGTCCTCCCAAACACCTCTACTTGCTCACCCACGCTTGCCTTGGCCTCATTTATGACCCAGCATGCTTCAGCCACCTTCACACCTGAATTCGTGACTGTTTGGGATGATTAGGACTGAGTTGGACCCAACTAGGGGGGATTGAGGCCAATTTGGCAATTTTGACTTGTACACTCATCTTGAGCTATCTAATGCTCTCAAATTTCTCATGGATGTAATAAAAACCTGTTCTTAACATTTTCATATGTTAGACAGTCAGTTAATGCAGAGATTAAGCTCACATTGTGTGTAAAATTGTCTCCTTTTTCAAGCTTTTTCACTGGTTTTGCAAATAATTCGATTTTGTGAGGTTCTCCATAGCTCCTAGATCTTACTGTGATCAAAATACTCACATGGTATCAGAGCCATTGTGGAGTTAGTGAGTTGCAGGTCAATATTGAGCATTGAACTGCATTCTAGAGAGGATTTCTAGATAAAAATTGAGTGTTTTTTGCAGGTGTTTCAGTAGTTTTCTCACCATTAACGCAGCAGTAATGGAAGCAAACCAAATGTTGCTCACACCCTTCAATTTCTTCGATTGGAAGGATGAAATGGTTATCAAACTGAGATCTAAGGGTCTCTATAGAGTAACCATGGGCACAGAAGTGGAGCCAAACTCTGCTGTGGAGAAAGCAAAGTTCTACAATCGACTTGATGAAGCTTATGGATTGCTATGCCTGAGCATTTCGAGGGAACTCTTGTTTCATACAGACAGTTTGACAACCCCCAGTGAAGTATGGGTGAAGCTAGAATCACTCTTTGGGAAAACTGATGAACTGAGAGGTCACCAGCTTGAAAACGAGCTCATTAGCTTGAGCCCAGCGCATTTTGAAACCATCCAGGAGTTCTTCACTAAGTTCAAGTCACTAGTGCTTCAACTGCAACAATGTGGAATTGTTAAGGAGGAACAACTGATTCCGTCCATCCTTTCGAAGCTAGGCCCAGAATTTTCTATATTTGTTAGCACATTTCACTCAGCCAAGATGACCCTTCGAAATTGGCAAATGCCATCACTAGCTACCTTCATGGAGTGTCTCACTCAGGAGCAGGACAAACTAGTTCAGATGGGCACCATAAAATCAAAGGACCAAGCACTGGCAATGGGTGTTTCAAATGCCAACAAAGGCAAGCAGAAAGCCAAGAATTCGAAGCAGCCAGAGAAGAGGAAGTTTGACAAGACCAAGTCTGCAGATGGAGGTTCGAATCTATCAAAGGAGAAGGACAAGAAGGGAAAGGAAAAGACCAAATGCACCTATTGTCATAAGGGATGGCATCCAGAGAGCTCATGCATGAAGAAAACCATTGACTCAATGGCGCAGCTGCTGGAGAAAAACAACATCCCAGTCCCTAAGGGCGCAAGGAAGAAAGAGAGCACCTCAAATCCTGACAATAAGGAGAAATGTCATGCTTTAGTAGCAGGTATTTCGAATCCCTCATCCTTTATCATTGATTCAGGAGCTTCCAGACATATGGTTTCATCCAGAGAGCTCTTCTCTTCTATGCTTTCGAATGGTGGCCCAACAGTTCGAATGGGAGATGATTCAGAAATCCAGACCAAGGGGATTGGTAGGATTGACATGGAGCATGTCTATTTCAGTGATGTGCTCTATGTACCTTCATTGGCTGCAAATTTGCTATCAGTTTATCAAATGACCCATACAAGAGAATCCAAGAGAGTAACATTTACTCCAGATTTGGTAGAAATCTCAGAAATTTCTTCAAATCAAGTTGTGGCAGTAGGGTATGCTGATCATGAAGAGAGAATGTACAAATTCTCCAATTTCATTCCAAATTCTAGTGATCATGCTCTTGTCTCTCATGCCAACGAGACCTCCAAGTTGTGGCATGAAAGATTTGGCCACATGAACTACAAATATCTCCAGACATTGCACAAGGACGAGATGGTGGAAGGGCTTCCAGAAATCAAATCTTCAAATGGTGCATGCATTGGTTGTGTAGTTGGAAAGCATCCTGAGCGCAGCTATGAGAAGGGAATGGCAAGGAGAGCCACTCAACCACTTGGATTGGTACATTCAGACCTCATTGGTCCTCTTCCCACTCCATCATATGGTGGATCAAGGTATGTACTCACATTCATAGATGACTACTCTCGATTCTGCTGGGTTTACTTCCTTAAATTGAAATCAGAAGTGTTTGAGAAATTGAAGATTTGGAAGGCCTTAGTGGAGAATCATAGTGGTCACAAGATAAAGATCCTTAGGACTGATAATGGAAAGGAGTATGTGAATAATAACATTCAACATCTTTGTGAGGAATGTGGCATCCAAATGCAACATTCAATCCCCTACACACCTCAACAAAATGGTGTGGCAGAGAGGAAAAATAGATCTCTCAAAGAGATGGCCACTTGCATGATTGAAGCTAGGGATCTAAGCCCTAAGCTATGGGCTTGTTATCAACTAATTTGTACAATAGTTGAAACCTCATTGAGCCACCAGTGTTGAAACACATCAGTGTTCACTTCCAGAGTATCTGGGTTTCAGATGTTTGGGTCTAGCCAGTTTTGTTTTTGAGTCGACATTACCATGGCCCCATGGGGGTTTGTAACAAAGTGTGCTAGTAGGGTCTGAGTGGCTCGGTTCCCCATGACTGGATTAAACAACTAAGGTATTCCAGGGAGTTTTTTCACCGTCAGATTATACTTTGCTTCAGGCGAGATATAATCTCTTGGTTTTTCTCTCGCTTCCTCCAAAGCTGGAATGCCCGATTTTGGAAATTTTTGCCATGGGGGGTTATTAGAGTCCAACTATAATGTATAAACCTACTAGACACTATTAGAATAGGTTCTGGTCATGTCCTAAGTCTCTAGGACCCCCAGAAAAAATTTCGAAAAATTTTTACCGGACGCGTTGGATTTGGGGTTTTTAATTTTTAATTATTTTTAAATTTTTAATTAAATTTCTCTATAGTTTAAATAGAGAAATTTGAGTCTGTAATATGTCAGTCATCCAAGGTCCGAATTTAGTGATTGATGGCTCGTTTCATAAGCCAAAAATGACACATGACCCATGGACCAGCTAAATCCAACTTTCGGATGTCAATTCAGCCTCATAATTAATATTTTCTCTAAAAAGTCATTTACAGAGAAATTATTAATTAAAATAATAAAAGTGAATATTTTGGAGATAATCCAAATCTCTCCAAAATTAATCAATTTGAATAAAATAAAAGGCTAAATGACATGGCAATAGACATTTATGAAGATTCCAATCAACTCCAAGTGCCTTAAGTCAACTATCCAGTCACCAGAAGATTATCCACTCAAGCTAATTCGCCCTCTCCCATGCAAAAGTCGATTTGGTGAGTTGTCAAGTGTTAAATGGGTTGGTTGGTTTGCATTTAAGTTTGTGGTAGGCACCCTCATGACTCATCCAATCACCATGGCTTGGCTCCTTTGCAAATTCGAATTAGCACTCCCACATGCCAACTCGCCATCCTCCACCAACCAACTCGCCCTCCTCTCAAAGCTCACGCATATCTACCTAACCTTCACGTGGATCCTAGTTGGAGTTTGCTTATTGGTTGGTGATACTTCCCATGCAATCACCCAAGTCGAGTTATGCCACCTCTTCATTCATACCTACCATCAAAGTCGAGTTGTGCCACCTATCCATTCATACCTACCAACAAGTCGAGTTGTCATGTGAATTAGCTCTCCAAGCTTGGATTGATTGGAATTCTAACTTCATGTCTATTGTTTATTGGCTCTCACTATTGCCAAATTCGACCTAGGGTTTTAGGCTTATGCTTTGTTATATAAGAGATGGCATTTTGGCCATTCTTATGTGGAGACTTTGATGCAAGATTACTCTACACAATTTTGTAATAGCTTTGGCTTAATATTTTCAATAAAGATTTAGACTTTGGAGGTCCATGAGCTTTCAATCTTTGGTGTGAATTCATCTCTTGTTGAGGTGATATCTTCTCTAAACCCATCCCTTGATAATGCATAGTGTTTGATCAATTGCTAAGCTTGTGAGGACTATTTTTAGTACAATAGAGTAACCATTTATAATTTAAGTTGGTTATTTATGCATAGTTTATCAAGATCTAAATGGACATGAGTAGTTGGTTATACAAAATGTTGATCTAATCTTGATATTTCTAGCATACTAGCATTGTTGATCTCACTTGTTGGTTGAGTGGTTTGGTTTGTGAGTAGGTGTTGCTTAAAGTGAAGAGGGGTAAGAGCTCGGTTGCATCAAACCCATGCTTCATCTTCAAGTTTTGGCCTAACACTTTGTGGTTGCAGGATCTACAATATTTCCAAGATCTTTCATTCTAAGAAGGCTAGGAAGAGCTCTTCTCAAGTTTCTCATCAATCAAAACACTTTATCTTACCTTGGTTACTTTAGGCTCTCCCTTCTTCAAGCCATCTTTTTCTCCCTGATTCTCTTGCATTTGCTTGCTAGCCCATTCCTCCTTGCCCTAGTTTAGCCCTATCTCCTTCATTGCTCTCGTCCCATCTCTTTAGCTTTCTCTCTTTGCTCTCGTCCCATCTTCTATAGCCTTCTTCCCATTCGTTTTTGCCCTCCTTTTAGCTCTCGTCTAACCTAGAAGTGCCCTCAAACTCTTCCTCTCGTCCCATCTTCCTAGCTACCCTCTTCTCTCTTCATCCCATTCGTCCACCTCCATTCACTAGCCCCTTCACCTCTTCGTTTTGCCCTTGGGTTTGTGCCTCCTTCCCTCTCGTCCATCCCTATTTTTGCCCTAAAACATAACAAAAGCAAACAAACAAAAGTGTTAGTAGTAGTTAGTGTTAGGTCTTATGCTTTGAGGAGTTAGTAGTTAGGCATGTTGATGTATATGTAACTTCGGAATGTATTCCACATATATGTATATTGTATTCCTATAGAGATGGTTTTATTCCTCTATACGGAAGTGTCATCATTTATATTGTAAGTGTCGTAACTTATACTTGATGGGTTATTAGACCACCTTGTTTGGGGTCGGCCCTGTATAAGTCATGTGGGTCGAAGGGTTATTAGACCACCCTATTGGGGGTCGGCCATGTGGGTCAAAGGGTTATTAGACCACCCTATTGGGGGTCGGCCCAGTCAGCATTATATTATGTGGTTAAGTTCGAGCCTACATGAGTTAGGTAAAAAGGCAAGTCAAGTCAAGTATAAATAGAGTGCGGGAGGCACTCTATTTGCTAACTCACTTCACACACATGCTCTCAAGGAGGAGAGGCGCACTTATGGAGGAGGAGGATCTGCTGCTAGGTTATGGCTATCTCTCTTGGTTGGTTGTATCATTGCTCTATCTATCTCTGAGGAAGTTATTGGGGTTTTTCACCTTTATGGTTTTCCCCAAGTAAATCTTTGTGTCTCTTGTGTGCTTGCATTATTGTCTCCATGATTGATATGCTGTAGATATGCTATACATGTTGTTCTCTCAGTTAAGATCCTAGATCAGATTGAAGTAAATTCTGAAAATTTAACAAGGCATAGTTAGATCTCATAAAAATAAATATTTAGCATTTGTCTTTCAAAGCATTTAGTCATTTTCCATGTTAAAAGCTTCTTTAATCATTCATGGTTTGCTTTAGGCTTTAGAGATCATTTAATCTTTAGATTTACTAGTTTCAAGGTTTTGGTTATCTAACATCTAATGGGTAATTGAGTTGCTCATTTGTGATAGATCTTTCCTCGAGAAAGAGAAACTTTGAGAAAACTTGAAGCAATAAGAAGATAAAAGTGCTAGAACAAGAAGTTATCAAGAAGACAAAAAGGCGATCCAAACCAAGAGACTAGTATTTATCCTTTGTAATAGCTTTTAGAAGTTTGTTTTAAATATTTTCCAAGTTATTTCTTTCAAAGTCCCTCCAAGGGTTTCATTCCCAAGGGCATTTGTACTCTCATAATAAAGTTGCAAGTGGGGTTTTTAAGCCCCCACATTCACTTCCCCATTTGGGGAAGCCTTGTAGTCTTCTTTGATTGGTTTGAGTTTCTAGTTTAGATCTTTTAATATGCTCTTAGATTAGTTTCCATTCCAATAAGTTATTTTTGTTATCATTTCCGATTCACTTACCCCCATGCTCTCCCGAGTACGGTCTTTGACCTGAAAGAGATTTTTTGGTAGATTAGACTTTATTTTCTGTTTAGTATTTCATTTTTATCTTGTCATTTCTCTTCCAAACCTTGACCAGAGTAAAGCTAACTTTGGGATCGTATCCCAAAGGCCACATAACTTTGTGGTAGCTACTCGTTCCCCCATCAGCTTCTTGTGGACATCCAGCTAGCTGGAAGGTTTCCAAGACTGGTGGCTTCTAGTGGTTGACCTTGTTCGGAGGTTGATCCCACCTATTAAATTAGAATTTGCTTGGTAGAATACTAGATTTTTCAGTTCATTTTATTTGGCAAGGTAGCATATTAGCTGTATTTCATATCTTTCAAATCTATCACATTGATTAATCATTTTAAAAGTTGAATTATCTTGCTACTACAAACTACTTTTTTGCTTCTTAAAACGAATTAAAGTCTCTTGAACTTGGCCAAATCCAAGTCAAGAGCACTCTCTATCGGAGAGCATTATTAGTTTTGCATTTTCCCTGCATTAGGCATTTGTTAATTAGCAAGTCTCTTGAACTGTGGTCATAAGATCAAGTCAAGAGCGCTCTCTGTCGGAGAGTTGAACAAAGTGCTCTAATAATAAAAAATTTCCACCCATATTTCCCTTTTAATTAATTTACCTTGGTCTCTGTCCTACACCCGTATGCTCTGCCAACCGGAAACGGTTGGACTAGTACTCAGAAATGTGTAAGACTTGTTAAGTTCACAAGTGAAAACATTAATTAAAATTTTACCCAAAACCCCAACCAAGACAAAATCACTGAGTACTTCCTCTAACAGGTGGTGCCGGGAATCCACTATCAGACTCGAGGGCGGTCAAGCCATAAGCACACTTGCCCTCTTTGCAATCTGGGTGCTCCCGACCTATCATCTAAAAGGTTGCTAGTGGTTCTTTTTGGTTAAGGTTCCACCTTTTTTGAATATCCTTGTTCTTAGCCATAATAATCAAGACCACTAAAATCTTTAATTTACCAAGATAAGCTGCAAAACAATCTCAAAATTTTTTATCTCTAACACTTGTATCAAGCATTTCACAATCACTTTTACATTTTGACTCCATAAGGCACTGGTCCTTAATCACAAGATTTTATTTGCTTATTTATCAATATTGGAGCATTTGTGTTAATCTTCGTAAAAAGTGATTTATTTCTGATTCAGTGTATCTCTCATCTTCTATTTTGCAACGTGGATTGCGTTATCTTGTTTTTCATTAAAGTATTATTGTGTCTCTCACTTTCAAAAAACTCCTAAACAACACCCATCCGCATCACAACACCAAAAACATTTTAAACACACAAGAGCCTTAGACAACTCTTTTGTAGGGACTACCCCCCTTGGCTTCGTTAGGAGTTTGCCTAAACGGAGGAGTTGGGATTCAGGTGACAGTACCTGGCTCATTGCTTGCCCCCAAGGCCACACCTCTCTCACTTGTAGTGAAGAGACAACTTTCGAAAGATTTCCGCTGCTGGTGTGCAATCTGGCGGACAACAGGGCTGAAGCCATCAATTGTGCTGCTCATATTTAGAACAGAGCCTTTCACAAATCAGTCAAAGGAAAAACCCCCTATGAGGCATGGTTTGGCCAAAAACCAAATGTGTCAAATTTCAGAATTTTTGGGTCTAGAGCATGGGCTCAAATTCCATCAGAAAATAGGAAGGCTTTGGAGCCACAGAGCAGAGAATGTATCATGGTTGGATATGGTGAAGACACAAAGGGCTATAAGCTCTTTGACACATCCAGACTCAAAACTTTCATTGAGAGAAGTGTGCAATTCGAAGAAGAACCAATCCCTGATTTTGAGCTTGCATCGGGGGAAAGCTCTTCTCCTCCACACCTTAATGAAATTAATGATGATTCCACTTCTGATTTTTCTGATATTGCTAAAGATGACATGACTGAATATGACATTGCTGTACATGAGTCACCATCAAGGCCCAAGTGGGCTGAAAAAATCATACAAGCAGCAGGAGAATTGGCAGGCAATTCCCAAGAGCCTAGGAAGACTAGATCTCAAACAATCAATGCTTCCTTTGCAAATGAAAGTGAACTTGCTGATCACTGCTATATGATGATTGGATCTGATCCAACATCATATCAGGAAGCTCATCATGATCCAAGGTGGAGAACAACAATGCAAGAAGAATTCCAATCTCTCCAAGAGAACAAAACTTGGGATTTGGTGCCTCTTCCTCCCAAGAGGAAACTTGTGCAATGTAAGTGGATTTTTCGAACCAAACCTGTTGCTGATGGTTCTGATCTGAAGTACAAGGCTAGGTTAGTGGCTAAGGGCTACTCACAGATCCATGGTGTGGATTATACAGAGACCTTTGCACCGGTTGCAAAGATGGACTCAATTAGACTAGCTCTAGCCATGGCAGCTAGTAAGGGTTGGAAAGTTCACCATATGGATGTTAAAAGTGCATTCTTGCATGGTAAGCTACAGGAAGAGATCTATATGCAACAACCTGAAGGATTCCAAGAGAATCCAACACTTGTTTGCAGGTTGAAGAAGTCACTCTATGGACTCAAGCAAGCCCCCAGGGCTTGGTATGCCAAAATGGATGTTTTTTTGCTCTCAATTGGTTTCTGTCGATGCAAGTCTGATCCAAATGTTTATTTGCAGCAATGTGATGATAATTTGCAGGTCATTGTACTGTATGTTGATGATCTTTTAATTACAGGGAGCTGCAACAAACAAATTGGCTCAATTAAAGCTTCTTTGCACAGTGAATTTGCCATGAGTGACCTAGGATTGCTAAGGCAATTTTTGGGTTTGGAAATTGAGCAATCTGAGAGAGGTATATTGCTGAGTCAACCTAAGTATGCTTCAGACCTGTTATTGAAGTTTAAAATGGCTAAATGTAAGGCATCCAAGTGCCCATTCCTTTCAGGCATAAAACTAGGTGAATTTGAAGACTCTCCATTGGTGGATTGCACACTCTACAGGAAGCTAGTTGGAAGCTTGTTGTACCTTACACATACAAGACCTGATTTGTCTTATGCTGTAGCAAGGTATATGCAGCAGCCACATGAGATCCATTGGAAGGCAGCCAAAAGGATCCTTTAATATGTCCAAGGAACAAAGAGCTTTGGGGTACACTATGCAGCTGGTTCTTCACTACAATTAGCTGGATTTTCTGATTCCGATTGGGCTGGAGATCCCATCGATAGAAAGTCCACTTCAGGTTTTGTTTTTATGTTTGCTGAAGGTCCCATTTGCTGGTAAAGTAAGAAACAACATACCATTTCACTTTCATCAGCAGAGGCCGAGTACAGGGCAACAGTGAACGCAGCCACAGAGTGTGTTTGGTTGCAAGGCATTCTTCGGGAGTTTGGTGTTGCTATTGATTCTCCAACCAACATTTGGGTGGATAATCAAAGTGCCATCAAGATATCTACTGATCCAGTACAGAGGCAAAGAACAAAGCACATTGAAATCCATATGCACTACATTCAGGGCTTGGTGCATGACAGGGTGATTTCCTTGCAGTATTGCCCATCCACCAAGCAAACTGTAGATATTTTCACCAAGTGTTTTACTGAGAAGACCTTCACTCACTTGAGAGCTTTGCTTGGAGTGAGTGATGGATGGTGATTGCTGCAATTTAATTGCAGGTTCAGCCCCATGTCCATTTTAGAGGGAAGTTTTTATCCCATGTGGTTTTACTTCTTGTCCTCGGTTTCTATGGACAAATAAAAATTATGTTTGTAATGAGGTGACTTGAACCTTTGTTGCCAAGGCCTCCCACTTATTTTCATGAGTTGCACTAAGTTCTGGTTAAGGGGGGGTGTTAGAACAGTAATCCATACTTAGTACCATAGTCCATAACCATAGTCAAATTTTTATTGCTCATGTGCTTCATTACACCATAGTTTGGACTAGGTGACTTTAGTTGGTCAAATACCCACATTTGAGAGTGTTCACACCCACTTCCAAGCAAACCAGTTCACCCAACCTCCTGTTTTGTCCACAAGTGCGCCCTCATTAAATGATGGAGCGCTCTCTCTCCTTGATTTGGGGAATTTCTGTTGACTAGGGGCACTAGGGTGGATTTTGACCAATTTTGGCTAGATTTGGAGCATTTATTGTTCCCTTGGTCCTCCCAAACACCTCTACTTGCTCACCCACACCTGCCTTGGCCTCATTTATGACCCAGCATGCTTCAGCCACCTTCACACCTGAATTCGTGACTGTTTGGGATGATTAGGACTGAGTTGGACCCACCTAGGGGGGATTGAGGCCAATTTAGCAATTTTGACTTGTACACTCATCTTGAGCTATCTAATGCTCTCGAATTTCTCATGGATGTAATAAAAACCTGTTCTTAACATTCTCATATGTTAGACAAACAGTTAATGCAGAGATTAAGCTCACATTGTGTGTAAAATTGTCTCCTTTTTCAAGCTTTTTCACTGGTTTTGCAAATAATTCGATTTTGTGAGGTTCCCCATAGCTCCTAGATCTTACTGTGATCAAAATACTCACAAAAAGATATGGTAGGTCGAGCTTGTGGTGGCCTCATGCTCACGGTCGTTTCTTCTAGTGCTCTAATTTGTGCTTGCAACTTACTAACATAATACTCTTCTTTCATCGAGGATTCCTCTTCAACGTCCATCTTCCCTTTTGCCTTCTCCAACCGCAAAGGCTCATCTAAAGGGCACTCAAGATTTGCAGAGCAACGGTCTTTCATGTTTTTATTTCGGGCAGGGTAGTGAGAATTATTTTTGGACACAAAACTTAATGGCTTCTGAGACTTCTGTGGTAATAACGATTCCCAACCAGTTCTACGAAGTCCCAACCGTCAATTTGGACAAGGGGGTCATGATGAATTTCAACAATGTTGGGGTGAGGCTAAAACTCAGGTTGAGGGAAGGGATAAATGGGTCGAACAAGCTGAGGGGGAGGACCCTAAAACAAATGGTTGGTTTCAGCAAGCTGAGTGAATTGCTTTGAATCGGCATTGAAGTGCACTGAAAACCAAATTTTCTTTCTCCTACCATCCTGCCACACATTATACCTCCTATTTCCTCCACCCTTGCCTGATCGCCTCGAGCCTCGGCTGAAGAAGCTTATCTAGGGGCATCAAACAGAATCATGACATTCCCAACATTAAAAAAACGACCCTGTACATATGTTAACATTCTTTGCTATCCAAATACATTCAAGTGAATATATGCACAAACAAGTACTGTATCATATTAATTCGAGCAATCAAAAGGGAGATAACATAGCTTAAGAATTAGACATGACTGAGGGTAAACATGAGTTGAGAAGGAATAAAATTATCTGAGAAAGACGAGCTGTGCATATCGCGATATTTTCATTTCCACATATATTAATTTCACTATCTCAGAAAAAAAATAAAAATCCGTGGCGCGTAATATAATCAATGACATTGCGAATAATAGCATTGAAACCCTTTATAAAGAGGATATGCATAAAGAATAGCGAATTCAAGCTTATTTTATGGGAATTGACAGGAATTTACTGCATATATTTTAACATGTGCTTGTTGCTATGAAGTTCATAGGTAACCGATCGCGGGCAAGAGGTGCATGGCAAATATGCTCTTTTACATATATTTCGCTGAAGGGTATTTAATAATTGAACCATACTTGTGAGTACAATGAACAGATAAGACCTTAAGACTGAGTTGAATGTGAAAGGCCAGGGCATAAGGGCATAACATGTTGATGATCAAATAACTTCATAAAAACTTGAACAAAAGCTCAACAACCCAGACGATTTTGTTGTACAATGCCAAAGCAAGGAACTAATAGATAAATAGGCCATGCTTAATATACGATACCGAAAACAATCGACATGAATCTTTCAAGAATCGGCCATCGACCAATCTGAAAACTTTCATCGAGGGTTAAGGTCGATTTGTATATTGAGGATAAGATACCAAGCAGACGTAATTTGGCATTCACCATTAGACATAAAGCGAGCACAAGCTAGCAAACTGATTTCATGAAACAGGATAAACATAGATATTCGCCATGCTTCTATTCTCATGCAATAAGGGTAACTCGTGTGAATGAGGCGAAGGAATCTATATATACTAGGGTGCAACGACGAAAGGAACAACTGAACGATTGAAAAGAGTGAAGCTGAATGATTGTCAGAAGGGATGGTCAAGTGGATAAGAATCGCTCGGAATAATAAGAATATAATATTGTTTATACAAATTCGACTGGAAAAAATATTATGGACAGACTTACCTTAAAATCATGGCTGTGATTTTGAATTCCTACGGATTTTACCGCCCTATCTCTACCTCGAACATGGTAACTCTACTGGCTTGACGACTATACAGGGACCCAGACGTTACCACAACAAAACTTACAACAAAATAGGAGCAAAATGGTAGTAAACCCGAGAAAAACAACTGTTTTTACCTTGAGCCAATCACCATTAATTCTATCGAAGCTATCGTATGATTCTCTCATGTTTCGTATTGAATTTAGAATCCTCATAAAACACCATACGATATGTAAAAGGGTCTGGAATTGTGAATTGCGGTCATGAGGGACAGGTAACACACAACATATGCCAGATGTCAAGCACTATCGCAAAGAATCTCAACGAAATAGACATTAATTTAAACAGTGAGTAAATCAATATCAACTGTCAAATTGTCATTTCGGCCATTTTATCACTGTTGTGTATTAACTTGAATTTCGACCGGATTATGGCATATAACAAGAAACAGGTGGTCAAATAAATGAGACATCACAAATATCGGGAATACCACAACCAACAAAGCTTTACCATTTACTACCCAGATCGACAGATCATGTTTCGTATGTGATGGGCATTCGATGTACATACGACCAAATCAATGGTGTACTAAGTCGGGTTTCACTCCAACCCCAGCCTCAATCGTGAGCAATACATGTCGGAGCAGGAACAAGAACAATCACATTACTCAACAAACCAAACAAGACGTTGCATTGTGCACGTAGGTTAGTTATGACATTGAGTCGAATGAGTTGGCTCGTGACGCAGGTATTACGGAGGTCAGCCATCAACTATGGTCACACAAACGCTCAGTCAGATCAAACTTGTACCAAATTCCACCCTTATACCGTGAGCAATCCACATCGAAGTGGAAAACTCACAAGTCTTTAATGGCAACACGGTACCATGGTACACATAGGACGATCAAACATAGGTCAGGTCATGGTAGACATAGGACGATCAAACATAGGTCAGGTGAGTCAGCTATAGCATAGGCAGTTATATGACAGCAATGGCATTTACAATATTCAACGCTCACTACACACTTTACATCACTACTCTGATTATATATACCAGCATAGATCCATCTTAAACCCGGATCTATCAAGCACAGAGGAATCAAATTTCTTAGAGTGTAAATTTTTTAATCTTAATTTAAGAAAAAATTTACACCTCAAGATATTTGATCCCTCCCGGTGCTTTGATATATCTAGGTTTAAAATGAAATCAATATCATTTTTTTTGTTTTAGTCAACATCATTTGCATTTTAATTTCATTTTTTTTATGGAAACGACATGTTACATAACATAACACAACTTTACATGTTACAACATCTTCCCCATATTGTGCTGTAGAGCACCTCACTACTCTCGGTGCAATCATGTGTTGGGCACATGACATAGTTTATTGCACTTACAATATAAACACATAATATTACACGATCCCCATATACATGAGAAACATGTCGCACATGAATATGAGCCATCCAGTAAACAACATAGCACAATATAAACCAATAACCCAATCGCCTTTAAACTTCAAATCAAAACATTTGTGCTTTAGAGTCTAGACTTTAGAATAATGCACATCTCAACGACAACTTGATCTCCTTGTGACTCCCATGCCAGATAGGGCCCCCTTTGTAGTCAGGTCTTTGGACAAAAACAAAAATAGTGAGAGTTATAAACATTGGATTCAAAAAATTATGTCATCACTATCAGAAGCATTAGTACAATTTGCAATACTTTGCAAAATTTAAGGGGTTTTGACTGTTTAGGGAATCAACAGTGTGCAGATGGAGATGGTGAGTACACTAGGAGCTTCAAGTAAACCTCAGATAAGATAAGATACCCTTTCTATTGAGAAATTTCAAATGCTGCTATATACTATAGAAAGTTAACAAGCCTTAATATCAAAGTCACATCCTCTCCTTTGACCGTTCACTGAAAAGGAAAAAACCTTGCAACCAGATGCATGTATTGGTATTCCTTTAAATGAAGGCCAACGAAGTAATGCTTGTCGATTTTCATGTATCCTGTTTACATTTTAGGCCAACCAAGTTCAATAGCCTGTCTCCATTATCTAGTCCAAAATGTAATACCTTCTCAGTCCTATTTAAACATTGTAAAGCAAAAGTTCCTAGGCAGACATGCATATCTTGGCTGAATTTGAGACAAGAACCAATCTACTTAAATGTAGCCATGTATCCAGAGAATGCCAATACATCATTTCTAGGCATTTGCATTAATTGGGTTTCATCAGGGAAACTCATATGCATGAATAAATTACATCATAGAATTTTTGACAAAAGAATTGCAATCATCTTAAACCTTAAGAAATGAATAGAATTCCAGAAATTACTTACATGTTTTATTATGTATTGCTCATGTCACTCCGCAAATCCTTGCATGACTATCAGTCAAAATGCCTTACAGCCTATGTGTGAAGAAAAAAATGGTGGTAGTCGTGCTTGAACAATGATAAGGATGACGATATTATAACAACAATTTGCTTTCAAGGATCTCGATCTCATGATTTAACATAATTTCTCAGATTTGATGATTCAGCTTTCGTATTCTGTCACTTCACCTGTGACTACAGGACTGACATCCAACCTAGAAAGAATGCTTGGCTCTCCAGCAATATCCCTTACAATCTGCAGAGGTGCAACTATCTATAAGTCAAGGGATTTTTTCTTTAAAATAACCCAATTCTTGAGAGAGAACACACCTATGATCAATGAATGACCAAAATCAAATATACACAACTAACTCAACATGAACAGAGTCTTCTTCTTGATCACCCCTTAATAACTAATAGTTTACAGAAATAACAGACTGTTTTGCATTTATTGATGGAAACTGTGTTTCTGTTGATTGTTTTACTTTTGCATTTTCTCTCCCTCCCATCTGAGGCTAGCTTGCTGGTTTTACCAGATACTAATTTCCGCAGGATGAAATGTATTAGAAAATTACCAGCATTTCTTCGTCCAAATATGATACAATAAACAGCCTCTGAAATGTCCCACCTGAAAGCATGATTTTTTGTTCAGGTAGACATGGTACTAGTATATCAACAAACAAACAAAACTTCAAAATGGCATATAAATAAACCTTCTAAGTACCGAGGCAAATTCCTGAAAAGCAATAAAATGAATCATTACAAAAGAGAAAAGGAAGCTTATAGCCCAATTTGGTTACTAGAGCTGCTGAATGAGATCTCTATCTGTTCAAAATTCTGATAATAGACAGATCATGCAAAGTGTTGTTTTCTCACAACTTCTTAGCACATATAAATAATGTCTTAAGCTTGTAGATGTACATGCACTGCATGAAAGACGAGTGCCAAACATGTCGTTATAAATTTGTAGTTTAGGCCTATATAAACTCCATGAAGTTCAAATGTATGATCATCATTAATGAATTATGAATTGAGGTTCTCTCTGGTCAATTTTACAGCTTACTACTTGGTTTAGCATTTCTTCTTATCTTGGGTTTGAGATTTTCTCATTCTCAGCTTGAGATTGCAAGTTCTGTATAGTTTGGTTATGTCGCAAACTTGCATTGCTACACAGAGTAAGCACTTTTATGAGGGTGATTGCAAGACAAAGGGAGCAGATTGATCCATCATCTCTGTGTTGAAAGGGGTATGTGGAACTATGTCACCTAGACTGGTGAAACGGATATGAGTTTCAGATATGGTAAATTCTAAAGCTTTGGAAGAAATATTTCAGATTTCAAGAAACGGTGAAAGGCATATCCGTACATTGAAGTATAAGGGAAGATAATTTTAATATACAAATATGTGCATAAAGATAGATGGGTGGTAACTCTCAAATTCTCATTGTTTGAAACAGTGGACCCACTCATGCCTGTTTTTTCTTTAAACTGTTTTTACAGTGCAGAAATGGCATTTATGGACATGAACCTGTCAATAAATGTTTCCCTACAGGAAGCTTCCAGGAAATATTTCCCAGAAGTTTCCCAAGATACAGTTTTTGTTCTGATCAAAGTCCCTTGGTTTATAGCTTTTTTTCTATATATGATAAGTATGGGGCACATCTATTGGGTTATATTTTTTTTTTCCTAAAATATGAGGCACATCTATTGGTTTATATTTTCTTTTCCTAAAATCTGATGGTATCTACAACTTGGATAAATTCTAGTACATTGAACTTAGTTTACATATGACCTTCTTTCTCGGGTTTCTCTTCCATTAAAATCTCTCTGGGGCTTCTCATCCCAACTAAACACTCTCTTTTTCTCCCTCTCTTTGTGCAGCTTCTCTTCCATAAAATGCCCCTCTCTCTGTGGGGCTTCTCATCCCAACTAAATACTTTCTCTCCAAAGTGAGTGCATTCTACCCATCCCTCAGGAGTAAATGCTTATCCCTTGATCATTCTTACCCACGTTCATTGAGAGGCTATCTTCTTATTTTAATGGTATTCTCCTTACGATAGGTGAAGTTATAACTATGATAATGCGCTAAAAGCTTGCCTTCCTTGTTAGACAGATATTTGTCTAATTGCTAATAGTATTGATGTATTGAACATCTTGTATCTCATTTTTTATGGGTAGTTTCATGGCCAAACATGGTCAAGGACAAGCACTCTAACTTTGATTTCAATTTTTTGTTGAAAAACTATAGTCATAATAATATCTTATATCAGTTTCTTAGTCAATTTGTTTTAAACTTTTAGAGCTTGTTACCACCTAAAGTTGCACTTTAGTTGGACTTCAGTGAGCTGCCAGTATTGCACAATTACTTGTGCTCTTTCAGAGTTCAGAAGTTCCAAGTTTGGCCTTTCAGGGCCCCCTTTTTTAATTTTTGTAATGCATGACCATGCCCCACGGGGTTTGTAATAAAGTGTGCTAGCATGGTGGTCTTTGAGTGAATCGGTTACCTAGGACTTGACAACCAAAGAAGGTATTCCAAGGATTTTTTTCCCTTGTCAATTATGCTTTGCCTTTAGCCGAGTATAATCAATGAGTTTTTCTCTTGCACCTCCAAAGCTGGAATGCCCAAAGTGGTGGTTAGGCCTTAGGGGGTTATTAGAGCCCATTTTGTAACAGTTATAAACATGCTAGACGCTAAAATTTTGTCGTTTGGTCATGTACTAGGTCCCCTTGAAGTTTCAGTCAGTTCCGAGAAAATTAATTTTTTCGCATTTTTAAGTCATTTTTTAATGGTTTAATTGAAAAAAATTGAATGGTGATAAAAGTGTGACCTGGAGTCGGAATTTGGCGCGGGGATGCTCGTTTTCAATCTCAGAGCATCCTCTTTACCCTATACCCAATTTTCCTATGTTTCGGGCGATCAAAACGTCCCGTGAAGCATTTTTTCCTATCAGAGCTACAAACTGGCACTTTAATGCCAAAAATGCATCAAAATGCACCAAGCCAAAAAAATTAAAATATTAAAAATTTGAATTTTGGCACATGCCAATTGAGTTGGCATTAGTTCATAAGGGTGTGCAACTATAATAAAGAGCCAAAGCATACAATATATGGTAAAAATTTTAAAGGTTGAGCAAATCGTTTTAAAGGGAGTGCGCTCTCCACCTTCACGTGAGCCAGCCATACGGATTTGATGGTGATAAGCTTAAGCGGGGGCGGCTACATCAAGTGAGGTGGCACACCCATTAGATAAGCCTCCAACTAAAGCATTCAACCCAGCCCCACCATCCAACGTGGCATGGAAACTCTTCATTCGAGCATGTGCGCCCTCTCCACATTTGCGTGAGCTCCTTCATAACTCGGCAACTCTTCGTTTTTGTTGAGGTTAAGTTTCAAAGGTGGGGGCGGCTACTTCAAGTGACATGGCACTATCCACATGAGTTGGATTCTATCTAAAGCATCCAACCAACCATCCAACGAAAATCTCCAGCGAATATGGAAACATCACCCATGCTCGCTCTCTTCCTCGCGTGAGTAGCTCCTTCAACTCGGCAGCTTTCTCTTTCGATTGTTTTTGTCCAAGTTTGATTGTGTATCTCCAGTGGATAGGAGCTGCCTTGTTCTACAATCTAGGAGGATGCCCTCCTTAGGGTTTTGCGCCCTAGATTGCTCATTGTAAGCTATAAATTGAGGAGCTTAGCTCCATTGCTAAGTTGCACTGAAATGGATACGGATACGGGGGGGGGGGGGGGACACGGATATGACAAATTTTTCAAAAATATGGAGACGATATGGCAGGAAAAGGGCATATATATATATATAAACTAAAATTTAATATTCAATATAAAACTTATATAATATAATTTATTTATAATTAATAATTAAAATTTAAAGTATAATACATTCAAAAATCATTAACTATACTAATACACCTAAGTCACCTGACACGGGGACACGGGACACGTAGGACACGAAAATATGAGAGTCCGACACAGACACGGTGACCCCCGAAATCAGGACACGTAGGATACGTTTTATATACATATATATATTTTTTTTAAATATATTAAAATTTAAAAATATAGACATATAGATCCAAAAATATTTAGAAACTAGAACATTTACAAATATTCAATAGAAATTAGAATAAAAACACATTAATGATTACACATTTGTCATTCACAAATCACGATTCACAACACATTTGTCATTCACAAATCACAATGAGACACAGATGCATGTCGGAACCATATTTCTCATTAAGTCATCAAAATCAAAATGTATACATATATGTCGGAATGCCACTGGGCACTGGCAAATGCCAAATAGACTAATAGTAAATACAAAAAGGGGCGGATCAAGATGGGAGAATCCCATATGTCAGTAGTCCTCCTCCATGCCTGAATCAACATACTCGTCACTGCCACTGCCACTGCCCTGATCCTCATCCTCCTCCCCCTCCTCCTCCTCTCTGCCCATCTGACGATCTGCATCTGCTGCTATGGAGGATGACCCCTCTATACGATCACTATCATCAAAAGTGACCGGCTCTAGCACTGGATCATTAAGATCCATGTTGGCTAATGCCAACTCAGTACTGCTGTCCAAACCCATATCATCAGGAAAGACATCCCACATCTTTGTCTTTCCCTTCACCCACTCCTCCCTCTTCCTGTAAATAAGACAAAGGTTGGAGTGCACATACACCATCGACTCTACCCTGGACTGCTCAAGCCTGCTCTTCTTCACACTGTACAAGTTCCCATATGTGCTCCAATTCCTCTCACAACAAGAGGATGATGTAACTTGAGAGATGATCCTCAAGGCTAACTTCTGTAGAATAAGGGATGTTGCCCCATGAGTTGCCCACCAAGCATAGGGTTTCTTACCCCCCCTATCTCTAAGCACATCATAGCCTCCAAATCTCCCAGTGCCAGTGGAAAAATCAACAAAGCTGTCCTCCGCCTCCTCAAGCATGTCGCTATCCTGAAATAGCCGTCTAAGTGCTATCTTCCTCCCATTTGCAATCTCTACATCCATGTGAGGAGGGAGTCTCTGTGAGGCCCCCGATCCACCAGTGAGCCACTCCTGAGTGTAGAACTTAGGGTTCAAGGAGTGGGCCAAGCAATACAAAAGTGTGCAATTCTTATCCCACCTGGAGATCAGAATATCCCGAATAATGGTCCATAAGCTCTCTGCCGATGTCCCATACTCGGGACACTCATTCTCCATGACAATGGACCTCGTGGACTCAATCATGGAATCCCACCCCTCATAAACCTCTGCTAGGATGGGTTGGTCCGTGTCTGCAAACCGCAACAAAGAAATGATTGGCTCCATGATCTTAATGCTAAGATCTACCGTGTCCCACCAACCATCATTTAACACCATGTCCTTCACCTTTTGTGAAGCAGCCTGATCCGTCTTTCTCCAAAAAGCCCAAAACTCTGAAATCACCATGGACCCAAGAGCGGTTTTGACCTCCCTTAACCTCTTGAGCATGATGAATGAGGAAGCAAACCGAGTATCTGCAACCTTCAGCAATGAAAGCTGTGTGTACTGTTTGTAGATGGTGAGGGCATTTGTGTGGTTTTGTACAAAGTTACGGATATGGCGTGCATCCTCAATAAGGTTTCCAATCCATGTCACAACCGAAGCAATGGCTTTCAGTGCTAAATTCAAGGAATGGACAATGCAAGGTGTCCAAAAAACCTGTAAGAGCAATAAAAGCATGTATCAATGACTCTACAACACTAACATTGCAATGACCAAATTCAAACAATGAGCAAATTAGAAATGAAAGGTGTCCAAAATGAACATACCTGTGGATATTTAGCTTCCACAATCATGCCAGCAGCCTTGCAAACAGGTGCATTGTCCGTGATGATTTGTACACACGAATCAACACCTACTTCTTCAATGGTTTTGATGAATAAATCGCCCATAAATTGTGCATCCTTGTATTTCCCAAGAGCATCCACTGCTTTCAAGAACAACGGTCCATTTTGGGAAGTTACCATGAAATTGATGAGTGGATGGCGTGCGGGATCCGTCCATCCATCAGAAACAACACTCACACCGCATGAGGACCATGTTGTTCTAATTGGCTCAAGGATTTTATCTACCTCCTTCTTTGCTTTAACCAACAATGTGGTTCTAAGCTTCTCTGAACTAGGAGGCACATAACCACTTGGAGCTCGATCCAAGATAGTTTTAACCGTCTCAAAATACAATGGTGACCGTGCAACATTGAATGAGATGAAGTTGAGGTAGAAGAAAAATGCAATGGTAAGGTCTACCTCTTCTCGCGCCTCTTGTTGGAAAATCCTATCCATTGGACCACCGGTAGATTGCCTCTTTCTTGTTTGATGAGTATCCCCACGCCCATGACTGCTAGAGCTAGGTGGAAATGGAGGCTTGGTGCTAGAGGGCTTTCTCAAAAATGGAAGAGGATCATCCTCTTTTTTCTTGCTTGCTGCTGCCACCTTCCCTAACCCAACATGATCCTCTTTTTCCATATTCCTCCTTTGGTTAACACTCACCACTTTGCATGAAGAAATCCCACAAGGAAGGGCCAACAAATGGCCCTTAACCCGGAAATATGTGCTCATGAACTCATGCTTGCAAAAATTGCATCTCCAAGACACATTACCTCCCCCACCAAGCTTTGCCTCGGGCCCATCGTTTCTTGTCACATACTTCCACAAAGGGTATTTTTTTCTTGGGCTTGTTGTCTTGCTAAAACAGGGTTAAATGGAGCATGAGCTTGAGCTCCACTAGCAGCCGATGGAGCACTTGACGGAGGAGGAGAACCGCTTGTGCTTGGTGGAATAGGAGGGGAGGCACTAGATGGTGCATTTCTCCCTCTCCTTTTCCCCCTACCTCCTACCCTAGCTGATTGAGACATTCCTTTTGTTGTGTGATGGTTGAGCTTGCAATCCTCTCCACAAATCCACCGGAATGCACTTGGAATTGCTTGGATAGCCTTCAAATCGCCTTCAAATCTCCTTCACCTGCACATACAATCACTCTCAGCCAACTCCTTCCTTGCATGTTAGCTTGCTCGTCTTCTAGAATCTTCGAACAAAGCTCCATCTCTCTGGTCCTTCAAGGGAACAACTCCATTGCCCAAAATTAATGCTCAAACCCCCAAGGGTTCAACTTCATGATCCATTTTTCCTAAGTCTAAATCGGTTACTCTCTCCTAAACTATTTAGATCTTGCATTTAAAGTAACATTTATAAGTAGATCTAAGTCACATCACAACCTAATAGCTAGAATATATTTGATAAATTAGATCTAGATTGTTTAGCTCTCTATCTTGCAATTTTGAAGTAGATCCAAAGCATAATAGAGTTTCTTGTTTTATAAAGTTTATCTAAACAATTTTGTGCTCAACTCATTTACTTGCCATCTCTTAAAGAGGCAAGTAAAGATACTAAGAAGGCAAGCTTTCTAGCTTGCCTTATTAGTCATTTTTTACTTTGATTTAGGTCCATTTTTTGTAGCTAGTTGAGAGCATTTTAATTTTTATTAGCTTGCTGGTCTGTTTTGTTTCATTTCAGTCCTAGAGTTTAATTTCATTTTAAAGTCAGTTAAAAACTCAAAAATTGACCAAAAATGTTTTTTTTTACTTACTAGTTTGGCTAGATTTCATTTTTGCATTTTATAGCATTGTTAGAACACTCTTAAAGTGTTCTGATAGTCATTTCTAATCAACTTTAGCTAACTAGTTTGTTTTATGTTCTTAGCAAGTTGGAGCTAAATAACTCACAAGAAAGACATTTGGAAGCTCCCAAAACCATTTGGAGAACCCCTTCAAGCACATTCGCTTTTCATATTTTATTGTAAACTGTCTTGTTCGCTAATGATAAAGGGAAAGCAATAGTTCTTCGAATTTCTTGATTGTAATCGAAAGAATAAAAAGAGCTCAGCAGGCAATTCCAACGCCTGACCCCTGTTACCAGCTATTTTGTACAATAGCTGAATTTCTTGTGAGCCGCCAGTTTCATGAGCATGTTCAATGTTCATCATCAGTGTTCAAAAGTTCAGACGTCATTTTCAGGGCAATTTTGCCCCATTTGTAATAACTGCATGTTCATACCTCCATGGGGAAATTGTAAAAAGTTGGTCTAAACGAGGTCCTTTTATAAAAGACTCGGCTATCCTTAGGTTTAATTGTCAGGGGGATACTCTAGAGTGTTTTTTCCTTAGGAATTATGCATTGCGCTTCAATCGTGTATAATTCCTGAGTTTTTCACTCACACCTCCAAAGCTGGAGTACTTACCATGGTTGTCGAACCTAAGGTGGTTATTAGAGTCTTGTGTCTAGGATTTTTTCCGTGTTAGCCATCTCAATTGACTCGTATGAACATGCACTAGGTCCCCTAGGAGTTTCATTTCATTCCGGCGAAAATAATTTTTTCCAAAATTATACAATTTTTATTAGTTTAAATGAAAATTTTCAAAATGTGATAAAAACCTTATCTGGAGGCGGATTTTGGCGTGGGGAGGCTTGTTTTGACACTCAAAGCGTCCTCTTTACCCTAGCGCCCTATTTTATCAAGTTCTGGGCGATTACGTCGCCTCTGGGAGCAATTTTCGCTAAGGATGCTACAAAATTGGCATTTAATTGCCAGAAAAAGAGAAAATGCACATTTGACAAAAATAAAAATCAAAATAAAAAAATGATGAAATGAACTATGGAAAGGGTGGCTAAGTGGTTTAGTAAGGTATACGACCACATTTAAGTGATAAATCACATGTTACAAAATCCAAAATGGGATTTATTTAAAAGATAGAGCGTGGGTCTCCCTCACGTGGGCCTTTCACGCATGTGTAAATTCATGAGTTGTGTTGGGCGATAGCTCCCAAGCTTTGGGCATTGGTTCCAATGGGAGAGGGGCGCCCCTCTCATGAGGTGGCAGCCACCTCATCCCTCTCACCAAACATAAGCGCCAAGCTTTCAATCAAGAGATCCGCCCTCCCCACACATGCAACCAATCTCTCCATGGATTTATCTTGCATGGGCGTCAACGCTTATATGTGAGCTCGTGGATCGTTGGGAGATTGTTCCAAAGTAGATGAGGAGCCACCTCATCTCACACGAGTCACACCAACCAAGATCCATTCACGCTCCAAGCAACCTTCAAGCAATCACGTGAATCTCTCCTTGGGCTCTCTCGCCTTCCTCAACCCTACCTTCTCTTCATGCAATCGTCCTACTCTCTGTATTGTATAAATAAGGGTTCTTGCAACACCATTTTGAGTGGAAAAATTGTGCAAGGAACCTCTGCTGTAATGTTGTTGAATGCTTGGTGTTATTTGGCAATCGAGCTTGGAATAAAGTGGAGACTTTGGAGGTCTAATGGTGGAAATTCTCATGGCATGTGTTTGAACTAAGGTGACATCTTTCTATTTTGCTTTCTTTTTGCAATATCATTGATCAATCCTAGCTTAGAAGGCTATTGCTAACCCATAGGGTAAGCATTTGTAGTTTCAACTTGTTTATCTATGTTTTGTATTTGAAGTCAAGGAGTAGCCAAAAGTAGTCAGTTATACTTAGGGTCTCTGAAATTTCTTTTATTGAAATATAATGGATTTGATCATGGTTTGCTTTTAGTGGTGAAGTGTGCAGGTTGTCACCAAAAGGCAAAGTAGGACTTGGAGTTCAGTTGCTTCCAACCCTCTTTGCTACCTTTTTATGCTAATGAGTTTGTTTTACAAGATCCTCCAAAGTGATTCATTTATTCAAGTTTGGGCTTGAGCTCCTTCTCTTTCACTCCTTTAAATTTAAATCAAACTCTTCTTTCTTTTTCAGTTGGTTATTTAAGCGAATCTCAATAAGTTAAAAGTTCCATGTCATTTAGCCTTTTACTTTATTCATTTCTGATTATTTTGGAGAGATTTGGATTTCTCCAAAATATTCAAATTTATTATTTTAATTAATAATTTCTCTGTAAATGGCTTTTTAAAGAAAATATTAATTATGAGGCTGAATTGACATCCGAAAGTTGGGTTTAGTTGGTCCACGGGTCATGTGTGATTTTTGGCTTATGAAACGATCAATCAATCACTGAATTCGGACCCCGGACGACTGACATATTACAAATTAATATTTCTCCATTTAAACTATAGAGAAATTTATTAAATTTAAAAAAAAATTAAAAACCCAAATTCGACGGACCCGGTAAAATTTTGTCGAAATTTTTTTTTAGGGTCCTAGAGACTTGGGACATGACCAAAACCTATTCTAATAGTGTCTAGTAGGCTTATATACATTAGTTGGACTCTAATAACCCCCCACGGCTCAGATTTTCAAAATCGGGCATTCCAACTTTGGAGGAAGCGGAAGAAAACCTCATCGATTATAGCTCGGCTACAGGCAAAGTATAATTGACAAGGGAAAAAACTCCCTGGAATACCTTAGTTGCTTAATCAAGTCATGGGGAACCGAGACACTCAGATCCTAGTAGCACACTTTATTACAAACCCCATGGGGCCATGGTCATGTCGACTCAAAAACAAAACTGGCTAGTCACAAATGTCGGATCATCTGATACACAGGAGTACAAACATTCATCATGTTTGTCAAATGGCGGCTCTTCAGATAATCCAACTATTTGTACAAAATAGGTGATAACACTAACCAACATCGCCGGCAACAGTTAACGAGGCTAAGACGAAAAGAAATTCAATATCATGCTGATCTGGAGATGCTTACTGCACGATTTCTTTTAATTTATGAATTTCTCATACCGGGAAGGGACGAAGAAGCCAAGAGAAAACAATTCATCTTCTATTTACAAAAGGTGATAAATAGAGTGTGGCCAGGGGCTCGGTTACACTTGTTTCGGTCATGTGCTAATGCTTTTGGTGTGTCTAAAAGTGACATAGATGTTTTTCAATTGACGATGAAGAATCTAACAAGCCTGAACTTGTCTTAAAGTTAGCAGAGATTTTGCAAGCAGAGGATATGCATAATGTGCAGGCTCTGACCCATGCTTGAGTACCTATTGTGAAATTCACTGACCCACTGACTGGAATTTCCTGTGACATTTGCATCAATAATATTCTGGCAGCTGTAAATACAAAGCTTCTCTACGATTATGCACAAATAGATGTCCGTTTACAGCAACTTGCTTTCATTGTGAAGCATTGGGCATAAAGTCGGCAGATCAATGAGACATATCAGGGCATACTTTCTAGCTATGCGTGAGTATGTGCTTATGTGCATTCACTTTTTACAACAGCTCAGACCTGCAATTCTTCCTTGCTTACAAGAAATGGAAGCAACGTACCAAGTTACGATCGGTAAGGTTGAATGTGCTTAATATGATCAAGTTGTCAAACTGAAAAAATTACGTTGCCAGAAACAAGGAGAGCCTTGGTCAATTACTATCAGCTTTCTTTTACTACTAGGCTTTTTGTCATGATTATGCTAATTCTGTCATATCAGTTCGCACTGGAGGGCTTCTTAGTAAGAATGAAAAGGATTGGACAAGGCGTATTGGAAATGAACGACATCTAATTTGCATAGAAGATCCTTTTGAGATTTCTCATGATTTGGGCCGTGTTGTTGACAAGCACAGTATACGTGTGCTGAAAGAGGAATTCCAGCGTGCTGTAGAAATCATGCAGGATGATCCTGATCCTTCTGTGACATTATTCATGCCATATATGCCAAGTTGATGGAATGCAGATGTTAATAGTACAGATTCTTATCGAAAAAGAGAGCATGGAGCCACCCGAGTCCAGCATTACGAGAGCGCCTCTTTCAAATAACCCACACACAAACAGAAGTGAAACCGGAGGTCACAAAGCAATCCACATTTCCAGTTGAAGACATCCACCTTGGCATTGATGCTTGGCTACGGGAAGCGTTCCTCTTATACTGGTCGTGTTTCCTTGTTTGCGGGCCACAGCTCAGTATCGGCGAAATGTTTCATGTGGAGCTTGAATCCGTTGTCACTGGCAGCCAATTGCACTAATTCACGCTGCTCAGAGCCGAAACGTGGAGTTTTGACCTACATTTCCTGGCTGCCGGTTTCTCAAATTCGCGTTGAGATCTCCTTTGATCTTGTGGTGGCCAGCGTAAGCACATTTCGACTCCAGTTCATGATAAACGCCGAGGGTCACATGAATATCTCTGGAGGGTTAGCGCAATCGCAACGATTAATGCCCCATCTCGGACGTGATTTACTGAAACTTCGAGATGTTAGCAGTCCCTTCTCGACCCACCTGCCAACTGTTTCTCATTTGACAGTCGAAATACAAAGAAGCGTGGAGCTCAGATCCACATTCCCATTGACAGTTGATTCACGCGTTACAAGTGGCAGTCGACTTTCGTTATGGACAGCTTTTTGGGGGATTGCTTGCTTTAGCTATGAAATAAGTCGACTTAGACATTAATTGAGAAAAAGTGGATCTCACCTTTTTCTTTATTTTTATTTTTTGGAAAAAAGTGAAAGGCTTTTTGGGCCTATAAAAGGAGCCATCCTCCTTCATTGTATGGATGGAAAAAACTTGGGAGTTTTTCTTCCCCTTGAGCTTAATGAAAAATACTATGGTTTTTTTTGGATAAACTAAGCACTCTCTTTGTGTGGCATGCTCTTGTGAGATTTTAGATAAGTGTGAATATTTCTAAGATTCTACATTTTCTTTTATGTGTTTGTTTAAGAGGCCATAGAGGGGTGTAATCCACCACATTGGAAGGTGAAGAATTCTTAGAAGCTTCTTTCTTTTTGCCTTTGGTGAAGAATTCTTAGCAGTTGCTTTTTTTTTCCCTTTGTGAGCGTGCATACACGGGCATTGATCTTTGCATTTAATCTAGTTTGATTGTGTAATATTGATCTTTTGTTTGCATAGCGCACCTCCCGCAGCTAGAGAATAAGTACTTTTTCTGGTTGTCAAACACTAGACTAAGCAGGGCTTGCTCAATCATGCGATCTTTTCCCCTCAGTCACATATGACACAAGGCCCCTTTGAGCTCTCTTTTGACTCCATTCGCCCCTCTGATATACTGGCACTGGCCTTTCCTCGAGGACTGATCCTCCCATCTTTCCCATCACTCAATCAAGATACCTTTTGTTACAATTGTTTCTCTAAGGCAGCCTCTTCAGTTCACCTTGCCCTCCGTTGCATCTGCCTTAGCGATCCTACCTTAGGGATACCCCCCTTGAATTGGAGAAGAGCCAACCTGAAGTGAGGAGAGAGGAGTGTGGTGACATTGGTTTCTCTCTTGAGAATTGTCATCGAGCTGCTGTGCTTACTTTGTGGGCTTCAGCACACGAATGTCAATTTTGGGTGACAACAAGGTCAAGGTGCCTTTTAGCAGATACCTCATAACTTCCGTCGAATTTATGCAACCTTTCACGGGCTTGATGAGGGATATGATGAGGATACCCAAAAAAAATTGAGAAGTCAAAAACTTTCAATCGACCGAAAGTCCTTGGTCGTTCAGAAATAGACATGGATGGCAATTGCTAGAAAATTCAGGAGCTTAAATACAAATTGATGCACCCCATGGGTTCTAGATATGATAGGATCGATCACCAGTGGAATCGCTTTTGTGGAGTCGCTAGGTAAACTATTGATCTTGTTTACCAAAAGATATGTCGCTAAAATAACAGGGAGAGATGAGTAAAATGAGATGGCCACGTATGGTTTAAGAATGTAAATGGTGACCATCCAAATATAAGACCGGATGCGATAAGATATGAGATACGCACAGACACTCGCAGACACCTGAGGTAAGCCTCTACCTCCCCGGCAACGGCGCCAAAAATGTTATCACACAACTTGTAGTTGTCCCAAAAGGTGATCCTATCCAAGATGGTAGAGGTGTTGGACAGCTAAAGAGGTGACCTAAGAGAGCCACAATTCCCAAGGATAAATGCGTGTCACGTTAATCGAGGCACTCTTCACTTTAGATCAAGACAAAGCATGACCAAGGGGGAGACCCTAGCTAACCCAAAGAGGCTAGCAAACCTACTCTAGACCTTCTAGGGAAATGTGAAGTTGAAAAAAGAGAGGCATTAAGAGTAAGTGGATCTAGATCTAGGGAAAATAAGTGGACAAATGGAGTTAGGGCTTGGTTGAGGAGGCTTATAGAAGAGATAAATGCTCAACCATGAAATGAATATACCACTTATGAGATTAAAGAAGTAGATCTAGATAGATCTAATGCCAATCAAAAAGACCCAAGTGGGGCCACCCTTAAATTAAGGGACGTGAATGAAATGGGGCCCACAAGGTGAAATTGAAGTAGAAATGGCACTAGGAGGGTGTCTAAGCTATAGATCTGAGGTTTTAATGACAAAATAGCAACAGCCAGATGATAGATCTGGAAAATGACCACTAACCCACAAGTGCGACCTCCCTTGGAGAGAGCCAGTGCCTTAGATCGAGGGCAAATGGAGTCGGATTCCCACCAAATTTGGTCTCCTAAGTTCATTAATCAATTAAGAGTTCGGTTTTAGTTATTAAGCCCAAATTATCGCCAGATCTATCAAATCTATAAAACTAGGGTTTCAACAATGAGGGTTTGAAGTGACCAATGGTTAAAATGCATGGAAATCAATACGTACCTTGTAGATCTTACCTCAAATGCTTGCGGCCGCCAAGTACATTGATGAACCATCCATTTAGTTACAATTCCAAGCTAGATCCAAGTGATTCCAAGCAAAAACGTCCTAGGCCAAGGAGGAAAAACGTCCTCTTCACCTGCAAATTCAAACTACCAAAGTGAGATTTGATCCACAGATAAAAGATGAACCATGCAAGACATATTAAAAGAAGCAAATCAATGGACAAAGCACAATTGAAAAACTCCCTTCAAGATTAAAATGTCATGCCCAGAGAAGATGTGGGAAACCCCTGCAATCGTCCCTCAAGCAATTCGCACCCCTACAGTAAGTGAATTCGGCCTCCCTCTGAAGATGTTGGAAATCACCTGTAAGCAACTTAGATGTCTAAAGAAAAGATGTATAATCATGTACAAGAACATTCATCAAAGCATGAGAAGCAGATCTACAAAATAATATTTTATTACAAGAGTTCAAGAGCCCAAAGGTGCCTTTACAATGAGGGGGTCTCTTCCTTAAAAAGGAATGAGAGAGACCAAAAGCCTAACCACTTTATGAACAAGTGGTGGAGATCAAAAGATAAACGTAATACAATCGACGGCTATGATGAGCCGGAGCTAAAACACATGGATCAACTCACTAATGCGGGGTGCACACTCACTAAGTTGGCCCTAGGGGGTCGCACCACATAAAAGATGACTATGACAAGTGTAAGGAGCACATGGTGGGGCTAGGAGGTATTAATATCCTTTACTAGCATCACCCCATGGCACAATAATAAAAGATGTGACTCAATAATATCACAAAGTGACCAAGTGACCAAACTGTGGCCTCCTCAATGACAAAAAAATACATCAAATAACAACCCGAAGAGTATGTGGACGCCACTGAATGTTGTAAGCCGAGCTGGAAGGTGTGGAATGCATCACAAACGTCCTCTGAACAAACCTCATGCCAATACCTTGCCTCAATTGCCCAAATCGATTTCCTAGGTGACCTTTTTATCCCATTGTTAATCCTTAGAAAACCACCTGTAAATCATCAAAATGCTTGTAGCTCTCTGCCTGGTGTCCCAGACACAAATCTGACTGCACCAAAATGTCTGGAGATCGGGTAATTTGGTAATAACGACTGGCTAGACCCCCCATATCCTCAGGATATCCCTGGGAAAACGTGCTAGCTCAATGCAAGTGCTAGACAAGCCATTTCTGCATCGCAAAACTAGAGAAAAGTGGTAATCTTAAAATATCATCACTGGAAGTGCCTGCAACTGAAATCAGAGTGTCCCAATGGACTCAGAAGGTCCAAATGTGTTAGAGATGAGTACCCATACACCCCGTGGCAACCCGTATAATCATCTGTGGTCTCAACCATACCCGAACAATATAAAAATAATGGTCTGAAAATAATAATAACCATAAAAAGTACATCAACCATCATATGAAACCTATGTCCACTGTATGGAATCATCAAAGGTGTACCAACAGAACATAAATCATCATCCTCAAACATCACTGGTCCAACTCATCACTAGTCCTCGTGGTTGACTTGGTCAAACTAGGTTTGACCAGGTCAAAACTGATCAAAATATGACCCAGGCCAAAAATGCTTGATGCTACAAGTGCAAATGGATAAGGTATGCTCTTTTAATCATTCTAATAGCAAGACTTAAAGTAAGAAGCATCATTTCACTGGAGGTAATCAATAATTACATCAAATATAAGTTCAAATAATCATTTACTCAAAATAGAACCTCAGGAATATACTCATTTTGTAGACGTGAACATTTTGCTAGCAAAGGGTGAGGGTGAAGAATGCAAGGCTAGGATAAGGGGATGACTTGACTGACTTCAACACTGTGATACTTCGGATAAGGGAAAGGGAATACACACTTAAGCTTATGTTGGATAATAAACACAGAAGGAATGGTAGTGTCTCACAAATGGAATGAGTTGTTCAGAGAAGTGCTTATTCAACCTTGGCAAATGTCTACAGCTCACATCCAAGCTAAATCCAACTCCGTGAGGATCTTTGCTAGAACCGTCGTAACTAGGTGCACAACTAACCGTAACTTGAAGTTTTAGGGGACACTTAGAATTAGTTGTCCCTTACTCCATCTCACATCCCAACCTGTAGGCTCCGTGAAGTATTAATCATTACATTTAATTCATGGCCAGCAATCTTTGGATTTAGCATTCATTTAACCAATGTTTTTTAGGCCTTTAGGACCCTTTTGGATTTTGCATGTGCTTAGAAGCACAACTAATTGCAGCTTGCATCCAGGGTGCTTTAACATTTCAATTTCCATAGCCCTCTTTCATTGTGCTAAGAAGAACAGTTTTATTTGTTTCCATGGGCTTGCACAAAAGATAATATAATAGTTTCCATATGCATGTAATGATGGTAGTACAATTTGCTTCAAGTTTAGCCAACACAACTCAAGCAACTAGGGGGATTCTCCACAATCCGGACCAAACATCGAGGCAACCGACTAGAGTGATCAAGGTATCAAATCCAACTCACCTAAGCTCAGTAACCAACACCAGCGGGTACTCCTGGCCCAGAAGGATCAAGGCTTCAATAAGTTTTGTTGCCAACTCGGAGCCGAGACACAAACTAACAGAGATGTTATCCAACACAGAGGCAAAAGTGGGGAGGTCCTCTATATCACAAGTTGAGGTGTAAGTCAAGGTAAAAACCAAAAATGGGAGAGAGCGGATGGATGGGGAAAGTGAAAGGTGATGCCAAAGCTAGCAAGCCATAAATGGTGGGAATGAGCACATCCACACTACTAAGAGGGTAAAACCAGCGAGTATAAACTAGAGCTTCTAATTCTGAGTAATAAAACCATTTAGATAATCAGTAACAACCATATCCATATTATACATATATATACCGCCCAGTGTTGCACATATTGGCGATATATCAGAAATATCAGATATATCACCGAGATTTTCTCTTCTCCAATTGAAAATATCGCGACATTTGCGATATATTGAATGTATCGCAACACATTCCCGAGATTTGCGATATACTCGAAAAAATCGCGAGTTAAAGGTATATATCGGACTGCTGAAAAAAATTGCAAAAAAATCACCCATAATTGTGTTTTAATTTTGCAGGTTGGGTTTTTGGGGTTCATTGTTTGATTTCAAAAGTGTGAGAGAGCTAGAGAAGTACCCTCGATGGTGGTTAATAGAGACAACTACCCACAAATTTGAAGGCAATCATTTGGAGTTTTGTTTAATTTAATCTTTGTATACAATGCTTCCTGTGTAATTCAATCGAATGGTGGCTTGATTGGAAATTGTGACTGTTGTAATGGAAAGATGTAGGGAATATTACAACAATGGCAGTTTGTTGTAGTGTATGCATCAAAATAGATAACAAAGAATGTTAAATCGACACACAAAACCATTGAATACGAGGAACAAACCCTAAGAATTTTGGCCAGTATCCTCCATGACTCTTTTTATGGTCAATGATCTGTGTTTAGAATTGTGGCTCTAGACCTAAACTCAAACCCTTCTTTATTATAGCGTAGTTAGTGGTTCCTAGCGTTTGATGATTTTATATGGTGGTGCAATGAATATATGGACTCAGTTAGAGCTTTCACTTCAATCTCACCCCAAGTACCTCCACAACCACCTACTGCTTCCAGAGGAAGAGTGGTGCCCTTTACCCGTAAAAGGGGTAGAGGGAATCGATGATTCAAATTCCTATGATCTATCATTTTCATTGTATCATGCACTATTTAGTTTCTAGATGACTCGTGATGATTCATCTCACGAGACACATTTATTTTGAGCATTTGATGTGATTTTGTATCATCCTATCATGAACATGTTTCAGAATTTTCAGTTTAGTAACAATATGTGACCACTTGACATCTTATGTATCTTATTTACTAGTTGTATCATCATATTTATGTAGCAATGTGTCTATTTGATGTTGTTGTTGCTTTAGATATTTAAAAATTTGAAAAAAAATGGTATTTTTGTATTTTTTTTAGGTCTTGCGACATTTTTCGAGATTTTCCAATATTTTCCGCCGATACCACCGAGAAGTTATATTCCGGACCCTCGCCGATACTTTCTCCGAGACGATATATGCAACATTGATACCACCAGATCATGACCACTAGATACTAAGTCAAGCTACTAAGATGACCAAAAGAGCAAAACACTCAAAACCAATGCACATCATATACCTGCTGGGCCATATACCTACTATCTGGATCATCACTAACCACTGGAAACACTGCTGCTGTAGAAACTCTGGGGCCTAGGCATTGCACTACTCTGTATGGAATACAAATGATCACCTCGATCATCAAATCTGAGGTCATGAGGCTCAGTCTTGGCATAAGGTTCATTGTTGTCTAATCCGGGGCTTCTCTGATATGTTACTGATCATGAAGAATACTGCTCATCATAGGCTGATCTCATCAAAACTGTGTAAAGGCCTGGCTCAAAAAATATACAATGAACTCCTCTGCAATCATGGTAGCCCAACTACTATGGATGTGATAACAGAACCCTTGGGGTCTTACTTGTGCTTTGGGACTTTTATCACTAAAAGTAAGGGCTTGGGTGTTAACAAATAGGATGGGCAACAACTTCTTTATAGGAAACAGTGGTTGATTTCGAGATTGCAGTAGGTACAAATTTGCAAAAAGTAAGTTTGGTGGAGTTGTAGAGGCAGTCAATAGGTGTTAGTGTAAACATTTTCCTTGTAAAACAAGGTAATTTTTAGGGGCAAAATTTCGCCAATTGGCTATTTTTGGCATTGTTTTCAAAAAATAAATTTGGTATTCAACCATTTTTACTCTCTAATATCGCCTATATTTACATAAAATGATAAAACGTGTTTTTTTATTATAATATTCGCCAAAATTTACAAGTTTCAATAGTAAATTGTAGGTTTCATATTTAATATTCCCCTACCTATCTATATATATGATCTTTTCAATCCAATATAATCGTCTAGAATACTATACTCAGGTATATTATTAGAATCCTTAAAAAATACCCTTTCAAGAGTGTTAGCTTTCAAGTTACTCTGAAACTGTTTACACCATGTTTGGGGGTGCTTCATGAGATTTGGGGTACATGGTGTATGTTTAGACCCTGGATTTTCCATGATGGACTTGCATGTTGGAGATGGCTTACTCAGTGGTTGCTTGACCTTAGTTGGGTGCTTGTTTGGTATTCATCCCTTGGGCATTGAAGTTCTCTTGACAACTTAGGGGGACATCCTTCATGATGGCCACATGGAAAGGCTCTTTTGCTTGTAAAATGGCCTACTTTAGAGGAGGAGCATTGTGCATCTTGGAGGAGGGTATCAGGTGCTAGACAACATGGAATAGCTTGGATTCCTGTATGGAAGCTTGGAGTTGGTTCCAGATGCCTGGGTTGCAATAATATTCATACAAAGGTAGTAGACATAATGGAGTGTATGGCTTAAGTGGAGCTATGGTGTTTGTATTAGCTTGTGGAAAGGAGAGTAAACACACCTTATGTAGAGACGTCATCTTGCAGCGCTCATTGTGTACAACATCACCTTAGAGCTTGACATGTGTACACTTTGAGTGTAGCACTCCACTTGTATGAGACTCAAGTGATTATTGTAGGTTGCTTGTAAGGACATTGGCCCACATATGTATTGATAGTCTTCCTCAGCTCTCTTAAGTTGAAGATTGTGGAACTTCGAAAGATATTCTTATTGTATTACTAGAGTATTCTTATTGTACTTCCTTCAGGAGATATTCATATTGTAATTGATCATGTAAAAACCCTAAAAGAAATCAAGTAAAATAGACAAGCCGCCCCACAAAAATCAATGGGTAAAATGCCCATAACAATGGGCAGTCTGCCCCAAACAATGGGAAAAACTGCCCTAGTCAAGTTGGCCCAGTTTTTTTTTAAGTAAAAGCATTTCATATTAACATTTCTTCAAAGGGTACATAGCTTCAAGAGTTCATAGCTTCAAAAACACTCTGATGACCAACTACCTATTCTGCCTGAGAGATCTATCACAACAACTACCCCTTACAAACGCCCAAAAAAGGGTCAAAATTCCCATGTCTATCATCTACTGTTCAACCATTACAAAAACCAGACTATTAGCAAAAAGGACTGTCTGGACAGTTAACCCTCGTATCCCAATTACATCCGAAACAACGATTAACATAAAAACAAAGATAAGTCATAATTGCTGAGATAAACTGGAGACAACATAAGGCCGAAACAGAGAAGCACTGCTCCAGAGAGAAAGGATGGCGTCCAGTCTACGACGCAGGGCAATCTGTAGCGCATTCGAGAGTGTTGGCAGTGGCACCAGTTGGCTCACTAATCCCCATACCTCGACACACAGGACCTCCAGAGCAGCTTCCCGAGACGACAGGAGATTGGTTGAGAGGCGGATACAGTGGAATTCCCAGTTTCAGAGTGATGAGATCCACCTTTTTATGCATGAGCCTGCAGTCACTGTGATGTTCTCTCCACGTTTGCACGGGTTCAGCATCCCCCAAAGCCTTATTCTCGTGGTCCATTAGAACGTGGGAAAGCAAGCCCTTCGTGACCCAATAGGTAGAGATAATGCGGTCATGAACCAACAGACGCCCCGCTGTGGTGCCAGGGTCCTGAACCCATTCCTCAACCTCATCACGGATGCTCTGTAAGTTCTCCGTCATAACTTGCTCCCAAAGTTCCTTTTCCAAAACCTCAATTTCCTCACAGATCTAGTGGGGAATTCGCTTCCTGAAGAACTGGGCAGCCTGGAAAGCTTTGGCTTGCTCACGGGTGGTTTTCTTAGCTATGCGGGGGACCTTGGAAGGATTCCCAACTTTGTCAGCTTTGGGAGTTCGTAGCTTAGGGGCTATGTCAGGGAATAGAACGCTGCAGAGGGGGATAAGAAACAGGGATTTCAGCTGGGGAGGAAAGGCACGCGCAGAAGCGCACAAGAGAGACCAACTGAGGGGGGCGAGAGCAACCAAAAGGTGCAAGGTAAGGCAGACCAGAATAACAGCAAGAGAAACAGGAACAAGCATGAGTGCTCGAAGCCGAGGGGTTCCCCATTTTATAGCACATTTCATACGACTTGCCATCATCCCTCCATCATACGCTGGATCAGATCGACGAACCACAGCACTCAATCCGCCATAGAAAATAGAAACCACTATTTCCAATCATTCTCTGCATTGAATACTCGGATGTGAAGGACATTCCCTCATCCCTGTATCATCAATACCCATTTCACGGCTTAACTGCTCCAGACAGTCCTGATTGCTGTTGTTATAATTCCCTCCTGTGTCACATGTTGGGGCATGTTGTTGAGAGGTGGCGGATCGAACGACCTCGTGGGAGATTTCCGGAGGATCACAGCTGGCTGAGGTGTCGTTCTCTTGTTGCCTCCTGTTTTGATCATCTTTACTAGCCAACTGAATGCATTGCAAAGCCCAAGATAAATTCATAAAGAGTGACAGGGGCTCTTCTCAAATTCTGTGAGTGGAGGTGACTCTGACGTTTGCCAAGGTGTCAACCACTTTATTCCCTTCTCTCCTGATGTGGCAGAAAGACCAGGCACGGGGGTTGCGAAGAATGGTTCCCAGTTCTTCCACCCTATACGCCAATCTCCAACTATCCGTGACCTGTTCTGGGAGGCTCCCAAGTTGGAGCTTTTTAGCCATATGGATTATCAACTTCGAGTCACCTTTTGCTATGAGGGGTTCCCAACTGTTAACTTCTGCTATCTTTAATCCCTGAAGAAGACCTTCTAGCTCAACAGTGTTGTTCGTGTCCTGTCCCATATGACCATGAAAAATATGTAGGATTTGGCCATTATGGTTCCGAAAGACACCCCTGAAACCAGCAGATCCCGGGTTACCTTTGGAAGCTCTGTCAAAGTTGAGCTTATAGGAACCAACAGGGGGGGCGACCAGAATTTGGGGCTTGTGGGGTTAGGGGATTGCTTTGGCTTGCGAGTCCATTCGGGATCTGATTTCTTTAGACCAAGTTGCTTTAGAATCCGTGCTTCATAATTATTGGCTTCCCGGTACTTATCCAACCAGCGAGTGATCTTGATTCTTTCTTGAATGTGATTCATAATTTTGTTCCAAATAACATGAACAGGAGTTCTTGTTTCCTTGAAAATTCGTTGGTTGCGCTCCTTCCATGTCTCCCATAATAGGAAACCGGGAAGCATGAGCCACACAGAATTAACAATGTTGTTGCTGAAAGCCTTAGTGTCCCAAACTTTTACAGTCTGATTAGGATTCCCCTATTGCCTATTGGTACGTCTGAATAATTCCGCTCCCCAATCCCATAAGGAGGAAGAGAATTGACAGGAATCCAGGAGATGATTCATAGTTTCCTCGGCATTCGAACATAGGGGGCATTGAGAGGGGCCAACTATTCCTCTTTTTCAGAGGTTTTCACCAGTGAGAATTCGACGATAGATGACCAACCAAACAAAACAAGCCACCTTTGGCCGAGGATTTGATATCCAAATTTTCTTCCATATACCGTCATCCGGATCAGTCTCTCTTTTTGCCCATAGATCGTAAGCTTCCTTGGTATTGAAGTTTCCTTTGGTTGAATACCCCCACCTGAGTTTATCATGACCTCTCTGGATTTTTATGGTTCTTTCTTGAAGGGTTTCTTCCATGTGGCGACTACCATCGGGAGTGCATCTTTGTAGCCACCAATCCAGTCGTTGCCATTCCTTGTAAGTCGCATCCTCCATTTCAAGTTTCCAAAAATGGGCCATTTTGGTAAGATTAAGGGCTTGGCAGAGAGCCTGCCACTCTTGGGTGGGAGGGGAGGAAGCAAGTTTTAGGCTTTGTTGCCAGGAATAATCCCAAAGATCCACAGAGATCCCATTGCGGATTTCCCAAAAGCTATGGTCTTGGATGATGCTCCTTTTTTGGAAGGCAGTTTTCCATATATGAGAGCCCTATAACTCCTCATTAAATCTAATGAGATCCTGCTTTGATCTATCAGGTGCGTATTTAGCATGCCACAGCTGAGCCCAAGGTTCTGAATTATGGGTGACCCATCTCGACCATATTTTAGCTCCCAAAACTTCATTATTTATCTCAAGATCTCTCAGACCGAGGCCCCCCTTAAGTTTGGGGAGACAAACTTTTTCTCAACTAACCAGAGCCAATTTTTGTTTCTCTGCATTGCCACCTCATAAAAAGGTTCTTTGGATGGCTCTGATTTCCTTAATCACAGATTTGGGAGCAGCAAGAACTGAAAAGAGATAAATGGGCATTGCCTGGAGGACAACTTTAATGAGAGTGAGTCTGCTAGCCAAGTTTAGGGGTCTGAGAGTCCAATTATTTAGTTTTTTCCACATTCTATCTAGAACATCAATCCAAGACACGCGTCTCATAACACCGTCCGCTAGGGGGCACCAAGATATTTGGATGGAAGGGAGCTCCCTTGGAAGCCAAGAATACCCAGGATATTCTTTTGGGATATGTTGGGAGTGTTGAAAAAGTAGACTTGCGATTTTTCTCTGTTTATCTCTAACCCGGAGGCCTTGGAGAAGGTATTAAGACATTTCTTGATGGATTTTTCCTCTTGGATGGAGGCGTGTCCCATGAGCATCGTGTCATCCAGAAACTGTTGGTGGGTTTGTTTGGCAGCATGTGGGTGAATGTTGAGGCCTCTCATTTCTCCGTTGATCACCACAGCTTTGATAAGTTTGCTGAGGCCTTCTTCCATCAAGATAAAGAGGAAGGGGGAGAGGGGATCACCTTGGCGGATGCCTCTTGACGGACAAAAGGTTCTAGTAGGGGTGCCATTAAACAAAATGGAGAAGAAAGTTGTCGAGGTCATACTCATAACCCAGTCAGTCCATTCCCCATTAAAGCCATAGGCTGTGAGCATTTCCCTCATGTATTGCCAACTTAACTTATCATAAGCTTTTGAGATATCAAGTTTTAGCAACATTCCTGGGATTTTGGTGATCTTGAGGGAGTGAATAACTTCATGGATAAGAATCACCCCATCCAATATCTGTCTTCCTTCAAATCCAGATTGCTCTGGGGCAATCAAATGGGGAAGAATGGGTTTAAGTCTGTTGGCCACGACTTTGGTGATTATTTTGTAAATGACATTACATAAAGCAATGGGACGAAACTTACCTGGAGTGTCTGCACCCTCCGCCTTGGGGATAAGAGTGAGGAAAGTGGTGTTGGAAGAGCGTAACACTCCTTTGTTTCGTCTGGAGTCTTCAACAATTTGCCACACATCTGGCTTGATCATGTCCCAGAAGTGGTGGAAGAAGTTAGTTGTGAAGCCATCAGGGCCTGGAGCCTTGCCTTTCGCCATTTGATGGAGAGCTTCTTCAACTTATGTGATAGTCACTGGTTGCTTCAGGAGGTTGTTCTGTTCGACAGTGATTGTGTGGGGGATAAGCTGGGTAATTCTGGCAATATGCTCGGAGCGGTTGTCTTGGTCTTCTTTCATGATATCCCCAAAATATTGAGTCAGTTGTGTTTCCATATCTTCTCTCATTTCCACATAGTGGCCAGCTTCCGTCTTGATTTTATGAATCCTTGACTTCTATCTGTTCTAGATGACTGATCGATGGAAGAAGGTGGTGTTTCGTTCCCCATCTTGAAGCCATTGGTTCCTGGACTTCTGTCTCCAGTAAATCTCCTCCTGCTTTTCTCTGGCCTGAAGTTGCTCTATGAGGGTTTGTTCTTGATTCTTCAAGTCTTCACTATATCCATTATTCATGTATTCACGTTGGAGGCTTTCCAGTTGTTCACTTAACTGCTTTTTTTCTTGGAATATGTTCCCAAATTCCTCTTTATTCCATGTGTGGATCTTGGCTTTTAGGACTTTCAACTTTTGTTGGAATTGGTACATTCTTGTCCCTCCTGGGGGGAGGATATCTTCCCACCATTGCTGGACCAATGATTTGAGGTTCTTGTGTTCCATCCAAAACTGTTCAAACCTGAATGGTTTCCTGCCACTAAGCCCCGTCCTATCCCAAAGAAGGCTGATAGGCCAATGATCAGATCCTGCCGAGGGTAGAACAGAAGTGGTCAAATCACCGCCCTTTGTAGTGAGATCTTTAGATATTAGAAATCTGTCCAACCAACTGGCCACATGATGGTCCCCCCCTCTTCTGCTATTCCATGTGAACCATCCGTTCCTGATTTCCAGGTCCGCCAACTTCCTGGATTCGATGAAGTATTTGAAAGCTTCAATGGTTGGTCCAAGAATGCGTCTACCACCTTTCTTCTCTTCTAGGGATGTGATCATATTGAAGTCCCCTCCGATAAGCCAGTGCTTCTCCCCAATCCAGTTTTCCATCCAGGAGAGAGAGTTCAGGAATGAATTCTTTTGAAGGTTGATGCTTGGGCCGTATATGTTTGATATCACTCCTTTTGTTCTTGTCTCAGTGATTTCGAAGTTTGCTGAGAGAGCAAACCTGGTAGCCCAGAAATTCCGCAGGGTGATCTCGTTCAATTTCCAGAGAATCGCAATCCCCCCAATAGACCCACGAGCCTCTATGGCTACCGTCTGGCTTCCTTTCCACACCTTGTTCCCTATCTCCCGCATTTTCTCCAATACTGCATTTTGTTTCTTGGAGGAAAATGATATATGGTTTCTCCATCCTGATCTTGTTCTTCAGATTCTTTATTTTATACGGGTGGTTCACCCCTCGTATATTCCAGGTGATAATCTTCATTGACTAACTTCTATTAGCTTCTGTGAAGGAAGCCTTGATGGTGGGATACTTCCCTGACTCAATGAATTTGGTTCCTATCTCCGCAATCCTTTGTTTGTTCGATTTTCGGCCTCTCTTTTCACCTTCTTCTGGTTGCTTTCGTTTGCTCCCTTTTTGGGGTTCCTTTGCAATTCCCAACCAGGGCTTAGCCTTGGCCTTGAGAATCACTTCCTGCAGGAGTTCTAACTGTCTTCGCGAGACACAGCCCTTACCTTTATTGTCACATTCCTTTTCAATAGCATCTAGGTCCAGTTCTCCCAGATCCATATCTTTCGCGTCCTCCGGAAAGTCATCCTCCATATCCTCCGGGCCATCCGCTGGTACTGCTTGGGAAAGGTTCACGACCTCCTGGATTGGATCTTTTCCATTCTTCTTGTTCCCTAGATCCTCCAGGGACTCCCCGACATTGTTTAGGGTGTCAAAACGATTCAGAAGGGTGGGAGTCTTGACCTTAGGTTGATCATTCACCTGATGGTTGTTCTGTCATCTTCCCGATCTCTCCGGTTAACCTGAGTGAAACCTTCATTATCTGCCATTTTCCCCTTCTTCGTAGCAGCTGGGGAGGCATCGGGGCTTTTGATGTTTTGCGGGCAATCCCGACTGAGCTGGACATACTCATGGCACCTGCGACAGCGGAAGGGGAGGTGCTCGCAGTCCAAAGGATGGGTCCATTCTTCGTCATCCCACTTCAGGTTGATAGCTTCTGGGAGATCTTGTGCCATATCCATGTACACATAGATGCGAGCAAAAGAAGTGTAATGTCTCTGAAGAGTCTTCTCATAAGCCTTAACAAATTTACCCAGCGCATTACCAATATCCTGCAGGATTTCTGGTTCCCAGTACTCACAGGGGAGGGAGTACAGCCTGATCCATACTGGGATATATTTAGATCCTCCTTGTCAGGGTTGAATCTCTCCTTCCATGGGCACAGATAAAGCCCAGCAGAAAAGAAGAAGTATGGCCCTCCTTCTAGAACCCGATGTCTGTTTTCTTGGTTAAAAAACACAATTGTGAAAAAACCCTTGGTTCCTAAATGTAGATCATAATGACCCTTAGGGCTCCATGTAGTCTTGATCCATCTGGTTAGATCTTTTTCCATGGGCCAGATGCCTATGAACTTCCCGATCAAGGCTTTTACCTTCCATAGCTCCACATGTTCCCGCAATTTTTCCGATCTTATCTGCAGGGATGGGATCTCTTTGGCTCTGGGGAGACACCCCCCATGGGTTTTCCCAGAGCTTTGATTAGCACGGTCATTGCCATCTTTCTCCAGATCGCTTCCTCGTGTGTCTTCAAAATGATTCGGCAAGTTTTGGGATGACGAGTTCGCATGCCGGCGGGAAGAAGAGGGGGGGGATCTGCCCCCTCCAGGAGTCGTCATGGGCTGCAAACCCTCACAACGAAAAAACCTAAAACCCTAGCAATCGCTCTTCGTAACAATTCTCAGTCAAGTTGGCCCAGTTAGGAAAAAGGTCATCTTATGATTAGTATAAATAGGTGAAGCGCCTAGCTCATTTGAACACATCACTCACTCAAGCAAGTTCGCATGAGTAGAGAGAGAAGATCAAGTTCGCTTAAGAGAAACGGTAGCTGCATTCAAGACATCTTATTCTTGGGTTTCTTTATTCTCGGGTTATTGTACTAGATTGGCATTGTACTTGTGACGAATCTATACTGAAGAAGTTTTGTTGGGGTTTTCGCGTGAGAGGGTTTTCCTAGAGTAAATCTTTGTGTACTCTTGTTTATGATGTGCTTGTCTATCTTTCAGTGATCCTATTGCATATGGTTATTGTGATAATATATAAATTGTTTGAAGATCTAACATAACCATCCTTGAAGTATAAAATTCTAACGTCATATATATAGAGGAAGAAGAGAGTCCTAGTATTCATCGTCATTGTTGTACTCATCTATTTGTACTTGTCTTCTCGAAGGAAGTTGCAAAGGTTCATAAAAAAAACCCTAGGAGAGTTATGAAGAGGAGAGAGGACGTCTTTGTTGGGAAATTGCTCTTATTACTAGCGTATATGACTATACTCTTGCGAAGAATACGTTTGTCATGTCCCTTTCCGGATGACCACCATGGGGACGACTTATTAGCCTATTTAGTTCCCGTAGGCTATAGTAGAGAATAGAAGGGAATTAATTAATTATTAAATTGTCACCTAGGCTTAAATTTGTTTTATAAAGTGGCAATTAATAATTAATTCCTAAGTGACTTTATAAAAGTCACTTAAGTCATAAAGTGATGAAAAAGTGTAAAAAGGGGTTCAAAGTGAAATTAAAAGGCAAAAGGGGTGATTTTCTCCATAAAGTCACTTTTAAAATATTTTAATGAGAAAATTGGTCAAGGAAAGTTGAAAAGTCACAACGGGGTCAATGAGAAAATATAAAAAGGACATGAGAGCTTATTCTCTCCAATATTGTCTATTGCATTTTTCGAAAACTAGAGCTCTTGAGCTTCAAGCTTCTCTTGGACGAAACCCTAGGAGAAGGAAATGGTTTCGATAGTGAGGCAATCTATCCTAGCCATCTATTGAGGAGAAATTACCTCAGATTTCTCAGTGGTACTACAACGCCGTGGTTTGCTTTGGTACTTTCACCTTCAGATTTGAGTTTCCAGTGAATGTGCAGAAATGTATTGTCTTGAATAGAGGACGCACTCCCTTCTCTTTCCATTGTCCACAAGTGTAGACACTCGGAGCCACATTGCCATCTTATGGAGGGCGCATTTGGGGAGAGATTCAATCCAGTTGATTTCAGTTCTGATGACCAATAGAGGAGAGCGCATTTACTCTCAACTGCCAGTGTTATTAAGAGGGGCGCAATTCCTTTGAGCAGAGGGGGGCATACCATTGTGTGGGATTTAGAGCCATCAAAAGGGAAAGTTGCAGCTACAGGAAAAAGGGAGATACATTCTCAGCATTTGAAAAGGGCGCAGCATCTGTGCAAATGATCTCAAACATTTAACTCTACCTCCATGTTGCTACAGGAACTCTTTTTCTATCTCTGATTGCATATGGATCGAGTTTACATCAGCCATTGACTCTCCAAATCACATTCAGCAGAGATATTAAGTCTGATATCTATTCCTTATGCATTGCTGCCTTCACTAAAGTCATCTACAGACATTGGAATAAAAGGTACACTTGGGTTTGAAATTATTCTGCTAAATCTATCCTTTACTTCTTGCATTAGTGGATATCTACAGGATAGTATCCTACACGGTTTATAGCCAATTTATATTTTTATCAAATCTGAATGTGAATGTGAATGTGAATGTGAATGTGTACATATGAAGTTATTATGTTTGCTTATTGAACACTACAATGAGAATGATATTTGGTTATGAACCACAACACCAAAACTCTACCAAACCAAATTTCTCAAGTATAAGCAACTACTATACACCTACAGCAGTTAAGCAACAAAATGACTAAATGAGCAGTGCTGCCATTAAGCTACAGCAGTACATATTGTCAATTGTGTTGGGGGAAGACAAGTCAGATTGGGATCATCACGTACAGCAGCAAGTCTAGCAGCCCTCTGTAAACTACTGATATGCACTCCAAGGATCCAATACCATCAGATTTCTTACTTGCCAAACCATCTACAGTAGTAAAGGAACTAAAGCATTTGATAAATTCTCAAGCCATAAGTTACAGCAGTAAGTGAACGAAATATGTGGCGTAAATTGTGTCCCAAGCCAACCACACACAGTAAGGATATATATATATATATATATATATACCAGTTTTGGAGTTGAAGTGTCCCACATTCCAACACAAGGGCAGTGTCAGGGAAGATAGTGGAGTTAAATTTTCTGTGTAGATTGCTAAGGGTTCTTACAGTGGTATCAGAGCAGTGCATCCTCCCAGCCTGTGAGGTGCATGCTATTTTATGAATTCCGGAGAAGGTAATCCATTCATCTACAGGAGGCAGAGAGATCAACCTAGAAGAGTCTTCTTATCTAATTTTAGGGAAGGACCAGTTGCGGAGGAAGAAGAACAGTTCATATCAGAAGAGGAAGTAGAGATGGGTGATAGGCACAACCCCTTGGGAGGTAATGGGAATGAATCAAGCAGGGATTCAGGTAGGGAAGACATCCCCACAGGAAGTACAATGAACATTTTGAATGACTTGGCTAGAGTTCAACAACAGTTAATCAACCTCCTAACTAACAATGTGGCAAGGGGACAAGAACAGTTGGTGGACAGCATGACTCAGTTACTCATGCATAACAGGGCAGATCAACATGATGGGGGATACAATGAAACTAGAGGTATAAATGGCCACAATGGGAACCATGGAGAAGGAAGCAACACCAACATTCCCACTCAAACAAACACACGAGCATCTAGCTCAAGGATACCCAGACCTCTCATGCCTAAATTCACTGATGAGCAGCCAGTGGGTCAACCGGGACAACAGGTACATGGAGATAGTTTCACTGATTATCTGAGAGAGTACGAGCCTTGGAGATGAGTTCCATGTCTCCATGTCATTCCAGGACTTCTGCAACATCAAGTACAGAAACAAGCCCAAAGACTTCAACAGGGGACCTCACAATTATGACTTGCAGTGGAAAATGGGGAAACTTACTCTTCCTTCTTTCAATGGGTCCCACAGATCCACAGTGAGGGCTTGGGTTCAGAAGTTGGACACTTATTTCCAACTCAACCCTATGAAGGAAGCATAAGCCATTAAATATGCCACCTTGCATCTGGAGGGAGAGGCCCATGAATGTGTTAGGATATTTCAATACTCCATCCTTGTCCTACCTAGCATTAATTTTTTTCCTAGTTGTTGTTGATGTCATTTGACCCCTAGTGGTGTGCAAATGTCGTCCAAGATCCATCTACCACCTTCTGAGCCCTGCATGCATCATTTTAGGACCACTTCAGCCAATTCCCTATTTTATAGGTACCTACCGAATGTTCCGGTGCAGTCCACCTGAGTTATCTGACTCTTGTGGGGGGTTAGAGCTCCGGATGCCACTGATTGTGGCCTCATGCGCCCTTTTCTGACTGCCATGCATGACATACTCACTATTGCCCCCTCCTTAGTTAGTTAACTAATTGTGACTTCGGTTAACTGAGTTTATGTTCAGTTCAATTGACTTTGAGTCTTCCGGAGCACTCCAGTGGTGATAATCCCTATGCTAGACCAACTGAGGTTCGAATTCTCCTGCATGATTCGAATTCTCTCCATTCTAACATCACTGTTTATTAAACTGATTATTGGAACATGTGACATTATTCTGCTACTATCTAAGTTCTACTGCATTATTATTCTTCTGCTCCTTTTTACTGCAGTTTTCACTCTTATTGTAATTTTCTGCTCATTCTTTCTTTGTGAGGTATCCATCAGCTCTTAGATCTGTTATGACAGAATTTCACATGGTATCAGAGCCATTGAGCGAATAGGTTGAGCAGCTGCTTTCGGTAGTACATCAGAAGCCTTTGGATTTCCACAACAAATCCTGGTGCCATTGCATTGAATTCATTGGAGAAATCCAATGAGGTCTAGCCAGGTGTGAAGGATCTAGATAAAAGTGCCTACCGTCCTAAAGCAGTGCTCAGTAGAAGTCTACCTCCATTATTGAGAGTTTTTTGCAGGTTATTCAAGTTTTTTGAGTGCAGCAACAGTTTTCTATAATTGCAACAGTTACAGCAGTTTTCTGCAGTTGCAGCAGTTTTCTACAGTTGCAACAGTTTTCTCTGCAGTAGCAGCAGGTTCACCTTGTATTTGCTCCAGCAGTTGTAATGGACAATTCGAACTCTCCTCTCTCTCCTAGAATCCTGACACCCTTCAATTATCTTGATTGGAGGGCTGATATGAAGATGGTATTGCGAAACAGATCACTGTATAGGGTGACAATGGGGAAGGATCCCAAACCAACATCAGCTGTGGAGAAAACCAATTATCTAAATAGATTGGATGAAACATTTGGTTTCATGTGTATTCATATTTCTAGAGATCTACTCTTCCACATCGAAGGATTGAAGAATCCAAGAGAGTTATGGTTGAAGTTAGAGACCCTCTTCGGCAAACAAGATGAGCTAAGAGACCATATTCTGGAAAATGAGTTCATTGCTCTACAACCGAGCAGCTTTGAGACCATTCAACAGTTCTTTTCAAAATTCAAATCTTTGGTTATGCAATGCAAATAGAGTGGCATTGAGAAGAAGGATGAGCAGCTAGTGCTATCCATTCTGAGCAAGCTAGGTCCTGAGTTCTCCATCTTTGTCTCTACCTTCCATTCTGGGCGAATGTCAATCCCTGGTTGGAAGATGCCCTCCTTAGATGTTTTCACTGAATCTCTCATCCAAGAACAAGACAAGTTGATCCAGATGGGTGCCTTGAAGGCCTCCAAAGATCAAGCTCTTATGGATGGAGAAGCAAAAATGTAATGTCCCCATTAAAATAAATCTCAAGAAGAAAAAATTCCACCAATCTACTAGTTTTCTAGGTTGGGGTGGAAACATTAGATTTGGAATAAGGAGACTAATAAACCCCAAATGGACATTAGCTTGACAAAATATATTAAAGGGGGAATAAATAAATATTTAAGATAGGAAAATAAGGTGGCAATTGGTCATGAGGGTACATTGGAGGTGTGGGGCCCACTTAAGCAAAATTCCCCATGCCACATGGCATTCCACTCTCACCCATTCGAATCCAAGGTGGAGTCCAATGTTCTTGGGGGAGTTGGAAGGGCATAATACTTGGCATGATTCAATGAGGTTGAAATGTAGAGGAAGAGTAACTCCCATGGAAGAGGAAAAGACATTTTGGAGCTAGTGGGACACTTGGGCTAGATTCCCTACCTTCTATGACAACAATGATGAAGATGCTATGACACTTATGACAAAACTCAGACCTGATTGCTGACATCTAACATATATGACATGTCAGGGCTAAAAATAGCCTCCAAGAGGGTGCACAAGGGAGTTAGGGAAGCCAAAGAGTCACCCATTCGAATTGAGTGAAGGAGGGGGCTAGGAATGGAGGGACAAGTGGCACACATTGGAATCTCTTCCTAATTCGAGTTGGCATGAAGCTCATGGGTGGAATTCGAGTTAAGGAAGCCTTTGGAAGTTTATAAAAGTCAGGAACAAAGAAGGAGACCAGTTTTTTACCATTTCTCATTTTGCATATTGGAGAGCATAGCTTGTCCATGCTTGTGGAGTGTTTAATCTACTTGCCTTAGCACCAATTTCGAGGGTTAAAGATTCCCATCCTAATTGGCAATTGGAGAGGCCATTCATACCTTTCATTTGGAGCTACAATGGAGTCGTTTGTTGCAAGTTGAAGCTACAGGGCTGCTCGTGACATTCTCATCCTCAACTTGCTTCCACACCTTTCTCACTTTTCTCTTCATATTTTGGCTCTTGGAAGAAGGGCACACTTGGTGAGATGTTGTTCTCTTTGGGGGAGCTCTTGTGGCCCCATTTATTTGTAATCTGATGTATTTACTCTGTATTTGCTGCTCAGAAGATCCTCAGGTCGAAATACCAATTGAAACTATGTCAAAATACCAAACAATGTGTAAATGGTGCCATTTTCCTCATATCTTGTTATGAAAGCTTGAAGTTGTTTTATTTCGAATTGTATCAGCTCATCTTTGTGATTTTTATGATGTATGGAGAGTCATTAATGTCTTGAAGAAGTTTCATATACGTTGCATAAGCCTTTGGAACATAAATCTCGAATTTCACGGCAAATGCTGAAGTTTCTTATCATTTCCCCCTATGTGAAGACATGTCCACAAACCTCTGATTTATGGGAGTTGCAGAAGCCTATAGAAACTGATTGATGATGCATTTGGGAGCCCATTGAAGTCCTTTAACAGTACCATGTCTCTGTTCTGAAATTTGGGAAGTTCGTACAGCATTTGGCAACCATCTTTGTCCCCTCCCCTTGGGGGTTTTGAACCTCGATTTGACTAGTAAAGTTCCCTATTTTTCCCTGATGGTAAATGAATGTTGCAGAAGTGTTTTGAGAGTGTCCAAGCATCCAACAGCCTCATTTTTATGTCTTAATACTTTCCAAACACATTCAGACCCAATTTGGAAGCATTTGGAGCCATTTAGAAGCATTTGAGTCATTACTAGCCTAAGGGTCGAATTGGCCAAAAATTGAAATTTTTCCTAATTTTTACAAATTCATTAAAAGGGACAGGACCTCATAGTCGACCTCATGAATTTCAGAGTTCAACAAGGCCTACTACACCTAAATTTCTTGAGGCCAAAGAAGAACCTAACACCCAATATAACATGCAGGAAGTTATAACAAAATGGCAAAAGTTGAGTGAAGATTGTAGAAGGACTCTACCATTTGATCAATACTTTTGTCTCAAACAAACTCAAAATGAGGGAAGGTAATAGGACTCCCTTTCAAAATAAAGAATTGAATTATGCCATAGGTAAAATGCCCCTTCCTACTTTTGATGGCTCATCTCAAAGTTATGCAAATACTTGGGTACAAAAACTAGATGTGTATTTTCAGCTGAATCCAATAGTTGAAGAGGATGCTCTAAAAATGGCTATTTTGCATCTCGAAGGGGAAGCCAATGATTGGTGGTTCCATGTAATTAAAACTTTGGGACATGATCAGGTTACAACATATGAAGAATTTGTTTAAAGGGTATTGGAAAGATTTGAGCAAAAAGACCCAGAAATGCCTTTCAAATAACTAGCCCCATTGAAGCAAGTTGGAACCCCTGCTGAGTACATGTTGGAATTCCAAAAACTATCAGTTAAGGTGGCTTATATATCTATGGTCAGATTAGTATTGCTCTTTACTGAAGGTTTGGATGAACCTTTGAAGGGTTTAGTTAAGGCCCACAAACTTACTTCATTGAAAGATGCCATGAACTTGGCAAGAGATTTGCAAAATGTGCTACCCAGGACAAGGTTTCCTCCCAAGCCCAACTTTCCTTCCAAATTCAGATTTGAAAAGAAGCCATGGCAAAAAGATGCATTTGGAAAGGATAAGAAAGAGGGACCAAAAAGGAAGAACTCAGAAGAAAGAAACTATGTTACACATGCTTCCAACCATGGGTGCCAGGGCATAAATGTGCTAAGGGGAAAGCACAATACATTGAAGTATTTTATGATAATGATGAGTTTGAAGGAAGTATGGAGGAAGGAGGACATATTTCAGAACAAAAAGAGGGATATGACACAGCAGAAGAAGGGAAACAAGAAGAAGATCATTCTTCACCTAACAAAGGGAGAATGGCAGTGCTTTCAAGAGTGCCTTGTTTTCACACTATTTGATGCAATGCAATGGTACAAGGGAAAAGGGTCACGGTATTGGTAGATGGAGGAGCCACACATAACTTCATTGATGCAGCCATGGTGGAGAGGAGAAAGCTACCTACTGAACCATTTGATGGCTTCACAGTCATCATTCCAGGTCACAATACTATGGAGTACAAAACATGGATTCCAAAGCTACAACTCACCATAGGTAATTACATTTTTTTCTAATAGCTTTTATGTGGTTGATGTTGTTGATACTAATGTGGTCTTGGGACTGCAATGGTTGTACTTTATAGGGGAACATACAGTGAACTATCAAATTCCTGAAATGAGATTTAAAGATTCGGAAGGAAAACAAAGGGTTGTGAGAGGAATGCACACCTCTCTGAATCAAGTAGTGACCTCCCACAGTATGAGGTCCATATTGAAGCATGGAGATATTGAATGGGCTGTTGAATGTTGCATCACTTCACCCAAACCAAAAATAAAGATTTCAGAACATCGAAAAGAGATAAGGCAGCTACTACACAAATATGAAAAGGGTTTTGGAGACCTTCCTCCTGGAAGGCCACCTGATAGAGGAGTTGAGCACAACATTGTTTTGGAGGTGGGCACTTCACCTATACAAATCCCACCATATAGACATCCCAAAAAGTTCAGAGAGGAGATTGAGCAGGCTCTTCAAGAACCCTTGGAATTGGGACTCATTAGACCAAGCTCTAGTCCCTATGCTTCTTCAATTGTTTTGGTGAAGAAAAAAGATGGGACCTTGAGAATGTGCATTGATTTTAGAGCTCTAAACAAGAAGACAATTAATAATAGATATCCCATCCCAAGAATAGATGAGCTCATGGATGAGCTACATGGAGCAAAATTCTTCTCAAAAATTGATCTTAAATCTGGTTACCATCAAATTCGAATGGAGGAGGATGTGCAGAAAACAACTTTCAGATGTCACTATGGCCATTTTGAGTTTCTTGTCATGCCCTTTGGTTTGACCAATGCTCCAGCCACATTTCAATCATGCATGAATCAAATATTTTGCAAACAACTCCGTAAGTTTGTTTTGGTTTTCTTTGATGACATTTTGATTTACAGCAAAACATGGGAGGAACACTTGCACCATCTAGAAGTTGTCTTGAAAATTTTGCATGAACAATCTTTGTTTGCTAAGTTGTCCAAGTGTGAATTTGGGTTGAAAGAAGTTTGATATCTTGGGCACATCATTGGGCAAGATGGAGTGAAGGTGCACTTGGAAAAAATAAGAGTTATTCTTGAATGGCCATCACCCAAAAACATCACAGCATTGAGAGGCTTCATTGGAATATGCACTTACTATAGAAAGTTTGTGAAAGGGTTCTCCAGATTGACTGCTCCACTTACTGATTTGACCAAGAAGGATGCTTTCAAGTGGGATGAAGAGGCTGAAAAGGATTTCCAAAAATGAAAGAGGTAATGAGTAGTTGTCCAGAACTTGCATTACCTGGTTTTTCTAAACCATTTGTCTTGGAATGTGATGCATCAGGAGAAGGGATAGGGGCGGTCCTAAAGCAAAATCAACTCCCCATATAGATTTTGAGAGCAAAAAGTTGCAGCCACATGAGAAGCTCTACTCCATTTATGACAATGAAATGTTAGCCATCATGCATGCCTTGGCCAAGTTTAGACAATACTTGGTGGGAAACAAGTTTGTGGTCAAAATTGATCATAACAGTTTGAAGCATTTTCTCACACAAAAGGACCTCAATGAAAGGCAACAAAAGTGGGTAAGCAAAGTCCGAGCTTTTGATTTTGACATTGAATATGTTAAGGGGAAGAATAATATTGTAGCAGATGCATTATCTAGAAGACCATCATTTTCTCTTATGGACATTTCAAAAGATTGGAAAAATATGCTAATAGTTGAATATGCCAAAGATAGTTTTGTTTGTGATGTGTTAGATGTGGTCAAAGGTGATGATAGGTACAAGGTTAAGGATGATATAATCTACTACAAGGATAGAATATACTTGGTTCATGGTTCGAATCTCAAGCACAAGATTTTGAAGGAAGCTCATGATTCTCCTTTAGCAGGCCATCCTGGTTTTTTCAAAACATATAGGCAACTAAGGGAAAGGTTGTTTTGGAAAGGGATGAAAGAAGATGTTCTAAAATATGTGAATGAATGCAAGTTATGTCAGCAAAACAAATCTGAACATACACATCCTACTAGTCTATTGCAACCATTGCCCATTCCACAACAAAAATGGGAAAGTATCTCCATGGATTTCATCACAGGTTTTCCCAAGGCTTTGGGTAAGGATTGCATTTATGTTGTAGTGGATAGACTCACCAAATTTGTTCATTTCTTCGGTGTTACATCATCTTTTACTGCTGCACAAGTGTCTAATCTATTCTTTAGAGAAATTCTCAGATTGCATGGACTTCCCAAGAACATTGTGAGTGACAGAGATAACAGATTTATGAGTGCCTTTTGGCAAGAACTTTTCAAGGTGGTTGGCACTCAATTAACTCCAAGCACAAGCTATCATCCTCAAACTGATGGCCAAACAGAAAGAGTGAATCAATGGTTGGAGGGGTACTTGAGGAACTATGTTGGTGAGCAGCAGAAAACATGGGTGAAATGGCTACACTTGGGTGAGTTTTGCTACAACACTACTTTCCATATGTCCATTGGCAAGTCTCCTTTCAAAGCCCTTTATGGTTATGAAGCACTCATATTTGTTGAGCATATCTTTGGTGATAGTAGAGCCCCAAAATCCAAGGACTAGGTGGAGGAAAGTCAAGAGATTTTAAAACTTCTAAAAGACAATTTGCAGGTTGCCCAAAATCAACAGAAACAGTATGTGGATCAACATAGGGTGGAAAGAACTTTTGAGGTGAATGATTTGGTCTATTTGAGGCTACAGCCATATAAACAAACATCCTTGAAAGTGAAAGGATAATAAGAGCTCAAACCAAGATATTATGGTCCATATAAGGTAGTTCGAAAAGTTGGGGAAGTGGCTTACGAGTTGGAACTTCCGGAAGGGAGCAAAACCCACAATGTATTTCATGTTTCATGCCTTAAGAAGGCTATTGGTCAGCAAATCTCTGTTTCAGAAACCCTCCCTCCATTAGATGATGAAGGAAAACTCATACTTATGCCAGAAAAAATTTTGAAGGCAAGAGAAAGGAAATTGAGGAGCAAAACCATAAGGGAGTATTTGGTACAATGGAAAGATTTCCCAAGTGAGGATGCCACATGGGAGGAGAAGCAAATTTTGCAACATCCTTATTTGGAATTGCTTGAGGGCAAGCAATCTTCGGTGGGGAGGACTGTAATGTCTCCATTCAAATAAATCTCAAGAAGAGAAAATTCCACCAATCTACTAGTTTCCTAAGTTCGGGTGGAAACATTAGATTTGGAATAAGGAGACTAATAAACCCCAAATGGACATTAGCTTGACAAAATATATTAAAGGGGGAATAAATAAATATTTAAGATAGAAAAATAAGGTGGGACTCGGTCATGAGGGCACATTGGAGGTGTGGGGCCCACTTAAGCAAGATTCCCCATGCCACATGGCATTCCACTCTCACCCATTCGAGTCCAAGGTGGAGTCCAATGTTCTTGGCGGAGTTGGAAGGGCATAATACTTGGCATGACACAATGAGGTCGAAATGTAGAGGAAGAGTAATTCCCATGGAAGAGGAAGAGGCATTTTGGAGCTAGTGGGACACTTGGGCTAGATTCCCTAGCTTCTATGACAACAATGATGAAGATGCTATGACACTTATGACAAAACTCAGACCTGATTGCTGACATCTAACATATATGACATGTCAGGGCTAAAAATAGCCTCCAAGAGGGCGCACGAGGGAGTTAGGGCAGCCAAAGAGTCACCCATTTGAATTGAGTGAAGGAGGAGGCTAGGAATGGAGGGACAAGTGGCACACATTGGAATCTCTTCCTAATTCGAGTTGGCATGAAGCTCATGGGTGGAATTCGAGTTAAGGAAGCCTTTGGAAGTTTATAAAAGTCAGGAACAAAGGAGACCAGTTTTTTATCATTTCTCATTTTGCATATTGGAGAGCATAGCTTGCCCATGCTTGTGGAGTGTTTACTCTATTTGCCTTAGCACCAATTTCGACGGTGAAAGATTCTCATCCTAATTGGCAATTGGAGAGACCATTCAGACCTTTCATTTGGAGCTACAATGGAATCATTTGTTGCAAGTTGAAGCTACAGGGTTGGTCGTGACATTCTCATCCTCAACTTGCTTCCACACTTTTCTCACTTTTCTCTTCATATTTTGCTCTTGGAGGAAGGGCGCACTTGGTGAGATGTTGTTCTCTTTGGGGGAGCTCTTGTGGCCCCATTTATTTGTAATCTGATGTATTTACTCTGTATTTGCTGCTCAGAAGATGCTCAGGTCGAAATACCAATTGAAACTATGTCAAAATACCAAACAATGTGTAAATGGTGCCATTTTCCTCATATCTTGTTATGAAAGCTTGAAGTTGCTTTATTTCGACTTGTATCAGCTCATCTTTGTGATTTTTATGATGTATGGAGAGTCATTAATGTCTTGAAGAAGTTTCATATACGTTGCATAAGCCTTTGGAACATAAATCTCGAATTTCATGGCAAATGGTGAAGTTTCCTATCATTCCCCCCTATGTGAAGACATGTCCACAAACCTCTAATTTATGGGAGTTGCAGAAGCCTATAGAAACTGATTGATGATGCATTTGGGATCCCATTGAAGTCCTTTAATAATACCATGTCTCTGTTCTGAAATTTGGGAAGTTCGTACAGCATTTGGAAAGCCATCTTTGTCCCCTACCCTTACGGGTTTCGAACCTCGATTTGACTAGTAAAGTTCTCTATTTTTCCCTGATTGTAAATGAATGTTGAAGAAGTGTTTTGAGAGTGCCCAAGCATCCATCAGCCTCATTTTTATGTCTTAATACCTTCCAAACACATTCAGACCCAATTTGGAAGCATTTGGAGCCATTTGGAAGCATTTGAGTCATTACTAGTCTAAGGGTCGAATTGGCCAAAAATTGCATTTTTTCCTAATTTTTACAAATTCATTAAAAGGGACACTACAATAAAGTGCGAATGGGAAAGGGAGGCACAAAGTAAAGGACAAGAGGCCATCTGAACCCAAGTTGAATGCCAAGTCAAATCCATCAAAAGGAGCCTCCAGCTCTAAGAAGGACAAACAGAAGGGATTTGAGAAATCCAAGTGTTCCTATTGCAAGAAAGGAAACCGCCCAAAGAGATATTGCATGCAAAAGAAGATAGATCGGTTGACCAAGCTTCTTGAACAGCACAGCATTGCCTTCCCAAAAGGTGCAAGAGAGACTGATTCTGGAAGTGAGTCCGATGGTCATGAGAGATGCCATGCACTGAACGCTGGATTTTTGAAATCATAAGCCCTCCCCATAGATTCAGGAGCCTCCAACCACATGGTTTCCTCCAAAGAATCATTTTCTTCTCTAGATCTCAAAGATGGTCCAGTTATTCACATGGGAGACAACTCTCAGATCTCTGTTGAAGTGAAGGGCACAGTACATATGGAGCATGGCAAGTTCAAGAATGTTCTATTTGTGCCTTCTTTGTCGGCAAATTTGTTGTTTGTATATCAAATGACTCACACAGGTTCACCGAAGAAAGTGGTCTTTGGTCCTGACACAATTGAGATTGCAGAGATCTCCACTGGGAAGATTATAGCAAAAGGGTTTGCAAACCATGCCTCCAAGGAATATGAATTCTCACATTTTTTGCCATACTCTCTGCCTACCCCATCGGAATCTGATGAAGATCAGAGTGATACCTCTTCTAATGAAGATGATGATCAAGATCTTGATGTTGAGAATAAAGTTCAAGGAGAATCAAATTCAGATCCAGATCCAACACATTCTCCCAATCCATGGCCAAGGCCAATATGGGCTCACAAAGTCCTTGTAGTTGCTGGGAACTGTTACCAACTTATTTGTACCATAGTTGGATTTTCTAGTGAGCCGCCATTTGACAAACATGATAAGTGTTTGACTCCAGTGTATCAAATAATTCAACATTTGTGGCTAGCCAGTTTTGGTTAGCCTGTTTTGTTTTTTGAGTCGACATGACCATGGCCCCATGGGGGTTTGTAATAAAGTGTGCTAGTAGGATCTAAGTGTCTCGGTTCCCCATGACTGGATTAAGCAACTAAGGTATTCCAGGGAGTTTTTTCCCTTGTCAACTATACTTTGTTTAAGACGATGTATAATCGATGAGGTTTTCTCCCGCTCCTCCAAAGCTGGAATGCCCGATTTTGAAAATTTTGGCCATGGGGGGTTATTAGAGGCCAACTAATGTATATAAACCTACTAGACACTGTTAGAATAGGTGTCGGTCATGTCCTAGGTCCATAAAACCCTCAGAAAAAATTTCGAAAAAAATTTACCGGGTCCGTCGAATTTGGGTTTTAATTATTTTTTAAATTTAATAAATTTCTCTATAGTTTAAATAGAGAAATAATTATTTGTAATATGTCAGTTGTCCGGGGTCCGAATTCAGTGATTGATGGCTCGTTTGATAAGCCAAAAATCACACATGACCTATGGGCCATCCAGATCCAAGTTTCAGATGTCATTTAGGCCTCGTAATTAATATTTTCTCTAAAAAACCATTTACAGAGAAATTATTAATTAAAATAATAAAAATGATTATTTTGGAGATAATCCAAATCTCTCCAAAATAATCCAAATGGAATAAAGTAAAAGGCTAAATGACATGGCACTCAGCATTTATGAAGATTCCAATCATCTCCAAGCATCTTCAGTCAACTATACAGTCAGCATAAGTCAAAGCTCTTCAAGTGAATTCGCCCTCTCCAATCTTTTAATGGCCATATCAACTTCATAAGGAGATTCATACCAAATTTAGCCGAGATAATAAAACCCATACAACGGTTGTTAAAAAAGGATGCTAAATTTGTCTGGGATGATGAAGGGAAGGAAGCCTTTGCAACTATCAAAGATGCTATTTCTAGATCACCTGTGTTAGTCAGCCCTGACTACACTAAAGAATTCATGATATTCTCTTTTGCCTCGGAAGACACAATTGCTGGTGTGTTGCTCCAGAAGAACTTCGAAGCGTTCGAGCAACCAATTGCCTTCATGAGTGGAGCCCTCCAGAATTCAGAATTAAAATATACTATCATGGAGAAGCAAGCCTATGCCTTGGTAAAATCTTTAAAACACTTCAGGACATAAATCGGTTATTCAAGAGTTATAGGGTATGTCCCCCATGCTGCAATAAAAGACATCTTATCCCAACAGGATTGCTTAGGAACAAGAGGCACATGGGTGTCAAAAATCCAGGAGTATGATTTAGAGATTCGGCCCACTAAACTAATAAAGGGGCAGGGCCTAGCTAAGATGCTAACTCAGAAAAATGAAGAAGCCATTGACATGAGTTGTGCAAACCTTTCATCCGATCCTCGCATGACACCAGCTTTGCAAGACCTAGACAATCATTGGTACTCCGATATCATTTATTTCCTACTGCATTTAGATGTCCCCGATCATCTCAAGGGACATAAAAGAAGAGCTCTTAGGTTAAAAACTGCCAGGTATTGCCTCACTCAGGAGGGTTTGGGTTGGAGAAACCCTGACGGTGTGATACTTAGATGTGTGCACGAGCAGGATTCCAAAAAGATCCTGACTGAGTTCCACTCAAGATTTTGTGGGGGCCACTATGCAGCAAACACAACTGCTCACAAAATTCTGAGAGCAGGTTATTATTGGCCAACTATTTTCGCTGATGTTTACAAACATGTCAAATATTGCCAGGAATGTCAACTTTTCACGGGAAAGCCTAAATTGGTTGCTTTACCTCTCACACCAGTAGTTGTCATTGCCCCCTTTCAACAGTGGGGTCTTGATTTTATTGGCAAGTTCCAGGATAACTCTAGCAATGGATTTTGCTGGATCCTTGCTGCAACTGATTACTTCACTAAGTGGGTAGAAGCTATACCCACCAAAACAGCCACTGAAAAAGTTATCATGGATTTCATTGAGGACAGGATCATCACCCGATTTGGCACCCCTTTGAAAATAACAACTGACAATGCCAAGGCTTTCAGTTCAGCAGAGATGAATGATTTCTGCTTCAAGTATGGTATTGTTCTATCACACTCATCTGATTATTATCCTCAGGGTAATGGACTTGCAGAGTCCTCCAACAAAAATTTGATGACCATCCTTAAGAAAACTGTGGGAGATAACAAGAGATCTTGGGATAGCAAAATCAAGTATGCCTTGTGGGCAGATAGGATCACCAAGAAGAATTCCACTGGGAAATCTCCTTTTGAACTTGTTTATGGCATCACGGCAGCGTTACCTTTCAACATGCAAATACCCATTTACAAAATGTTGACTGATCATGGTACCGAAAAATTGGAGTTAGATGACAGGTCAAACCAAATCATTGAACTCGATGAAAGCAGAAGGACATCATTGGACAAAATGTTAAGACATCAGGAAAGCATGAAGACCACTTTTGACAAGTCAGCTAAGCCTAGAGATTTCCAGGTGGGGGACACTGTTCTCTTGTGGGATAAGAGAGGAGAAAAGCCAGGGAACCATGGAAAATTTGACAGCCTTTGGAAAGGACCTTTTATTATACGTTGTCAGGCCGGAACACATTCTTTCTTTCTAAATACCATGGATGGAGAGATGATACCATTGGCCAGAAACGGGCAACATCTGAAACCATTTTATCGGAACAACATTCAAGATGACCAAGGGGTCATCTCAGGAGATTCCTAAAACCTTATCTTTTTCAAAAATTTTGCAATCTTTGTACCATATTGATGTATCATAGTTTCATATGTTAGTTTTTGTATCATATTTCATATATATGCTGGAAAAAAGAAAAAGATTTTATTTTTCATGCATACTTTTGAAAAAAGAAAAAATATTATGTTAGTATTTCATTTTTGCAATATTTTTTGGAGATGTTTTACTAAGACACTTCCGTTTCTGTGCAGGAAACCGATATTCTGGGGTTCTCGAGTACTCTTTTTGAACCATAAATCAAACGAGCACCCGTCCCACAGTTGGAGCCAGATGTTACCAACTTATTTGTACCATAGTTGGATTTTCTGGTGAGCCGCCATTTGACAAACATGATAAGTGTTTGACTCCAGTGTATCAGATGATTCAGCATTTGTGGCTAGCTAGTTTTGGTTAGCCTGTTTTGTTTTTTGAGTCGACATGACCATGGCCCCATGGGGGTTTGTAATAAAGTGTGCTAGTAGGATCTGAGTGTCTCGGTTCCCCATGACTGGATTAAGCAACTAAGGTATTCCAGGGAGTTTTTTCCCTTGTCAATTATACTTTGTTTAAGACGATGTATAATCGATGAGGTTTTCTCCCGCTCCTCCAAAGCTGGAATGCCCGATTTTGAAAATTTTGGCCATGGGGGGTTATTAGAGGCCAACTAATGTATATAAACCTACTAGACACTGTTAGAATAGGTGTCGATCATGTCCTAGGTCCATAAAACCCTCAGAAAAAATTTCGAAAAAATTTTACCGGGTCCGTCGAATTTGGGTTTTAATTATTTTTTAAATTTAATAAATTTCTCTATAGTTTAAATAGAGAAACAATTATTTGTAATATGTCAGTCGTCCGGGGTCCGAATTCAGTGATTGATGGCTCGTTTGATAAGCCAAAAATTACACATGACCTATGGGCCAGCCAGATCCAAGTTTCAGATGTCATTTAGGCCTCGTAATTAATATTTTCTCTGAAAAGCCATTTACAGAGAAATTATTAATTAAAATAATAAAAATGATTATTTTGGAGATAATCCAAATCTCTCCAAAATAATCCAAATGGAATAAAGTAAAAGGCTAAATGACATGGCACTCAGCATTTATGAAGATTCCAATCATCTCCAAGCATCTTCAGTCAACTATACAGTCAGCATAAGTCAAAGCTCTTCAAGTGAATTCGCCCTCATGCATGCAAAATCGAGTTAGTGATGTGGAGGACGTATTAATTGGGTTTTTGGTTGGTAAAGAGTTACATTAAATGGAGTGGGGGCGCCTTGCCTAGGTGGAGGCCACCTCCCACTCCCACCTACCATAATTGCAATCAAATCTTGGATAAAACTCCAAGCACCTACCACAAGCTCACGTCAATCTCATTGGAAGGGCGAGTTCCACACATGGCACTTGTTTATTAGCGTGGTGATAGTTCCAAGGTGAGATGGGGGGCGCCTTGCCTAGGTGGAGGCCACCTCCCCATCCACATCATCTCCAAGCTCGACTTGTGTTAGGCAGAGACTCATGTGATTGATACTTTGATTGGTTGAGAGCTGGTAGATTGAAATTCGATTGGGGTTAGGTGACCATTGGCTCCTGTTATCACCTAAACTGTAGTTACCCCTATGGATGTATCCAGTCATGGATGGCAATAGGGAAGGGCAACTCAAAAGGTGCAACCACGATCACCTCGACCTCCAATATATGGTTGTCACGCCAGTCGAGGCAACCTTCACTTTATGTTATCTAGCCCAGACAACAAAGGGGGAGACCCGATCTACTCCTGACAGGAGAGATCAAAACCAAGACACCAAATCAAGTTGTTTCTAAATGAAGTAAGGTGTATGGTTTATCCTAGACCTTAGGATGAAGTCACAAGCCAAGTGAGGGGTTCAATGGGTATAGCTTTGGTTCATGGTTGATGTGAAAGTGACTTAAGATGTCTGAAGTGAGATCTAGGGTTAGAGTACTAGTTCAATGTTGGAAAATACACTGCCTTGGGACCCATGTCCAATGCAAGGTGGTTTAAGGGTTGAATTGGGGCTAACTAGTACATATGACAAGCTTGACCATGGTACATGATGGCTTCAAGGGTTTAGTTCACCAAGCATAGGTCAAACCACAAGTCAATCCAACAATCTAGGAAAGTCGAATTAACTTGTAGAGAAACCAGTGCCTTGGGAATTGGGGAAGTGGAGTCAAAGTAGGGTTGACTTGTGGTGTAGGACTCCTAGTACATGGGACAAGTGGGCAATAGAGGTCTTAATGGATAAATGTGTCTAGATCTAGGTTTGACCCAAGTGGACCACAATCCCTTAAAACAAGGAATGCTATCCCCAAGGCAAGATTTGACAAAGTGACACTCTAGACCTAGGTTTTGAATTATTCCCGTTCCAAATCCGCAAGAATCTCAATTACCCATGTCCTAGAAATGAGTTAACTCACTTCTCCAAGGTGGTGCGACTTTGCCCAAGGAGGTCAAAAATGAGGGTTAGGTAGGTCAAGACAAGTGGGATGGCATCCAAACTTTAGATTCGGGTAGGTTGGTCAGGTAGGAGTGAGGATCTATAATTTCGTGGCAATCCAACGGCTAGATCTTACTAGATCTGAGTTTAAGTGCACCTAATGGTCCAAAATGGGGATTAAATCCCTTAAAATGTGGAATAGGGCCCACAAGGTGAATTTCAGAAAAGTAACAACCTGGGTGTATGTTATTTGATGTGTAGATTATGGATCAAGCAGGATCTCAAACACCCATGTACTAGATCTAGGTCAACTTGCCCAAACTAGGAAGTGCGCTTTGCTTGGGAGGAGCTAAGTTGGCATGGGAGGGGGGTCAAACGGAAGCCAATCCTCACCAAACTATAGATCCGGGATGCCGTGGATGCTATAGAGGTGGGTTTTCAATATTATGCCCAACAACCCACTAGATCTAAGTAGATCTGAGAAAATGTAAAATGGGGTTTTAATTAATTAGGGTTTTAAATGTTTTTGACAATTGGATAGATCATGGAGATAGAACTTACCTTGAGATCATACCTGAGTGATGTGAATGAGATGCCTTGATGTTGAGGAAGATTCCTGCAGAGATCAAATGAGAGATTGTTGATTTGCTTGCCGAATTGATGCCCTAGCCCACAAGTGCGACCTCCTCTACCTGTCAAACCAAGGAATATCGATTCAATCAGTAAGATCAAGTATGGAGGAAATACAAGAGAAATGCAATAGTAACATGAAATAGAAGGTCCTGGGACAGTAATACTCCCTGTTACCAACGAAGAGATCCAAAGAAGAAGTAGGGAGAGTCTTCCCCTACCAATACTTCCTCCTCAAAGCAAATCGGCCTCCACCTGTAGATGCAAAAATCGTGGTACAAAATATATGGCAAACAAGATCTCCAATAACTCAGTGCAAAGGAAGAACCAACGAACGAACACCAAAAACATTCACCACAACACTGGAGATAGATGCAATAATAATTTTCTATTCCAATAATCCAGAGCCAAAAGTCCCTTTACAATGAGAGGCTCTCTCCTTTAAATAGGAAGGAGAGGCACCAAAACCCTAACCACTTTTTGAATGAGTGGCTAAGATTAAAAGATACAAATGTCTAATCAATGGTTGAGATGAGCTCAACAATAAAATACATGGATCACAACTAAAATATTATGTAAGTGGACAAAATCGCCCTATAAGAGGGGAATCCCACCAAATCATGATGACATAATATCATAGGAGGCTTATGGTGGGTCCAAGGGGTAATATTATCCCTCCTTGGTCAATCCCCATAGCACAATAACCATAAAATAATCATGAATGTACCAAATCGTGCCACCATAGTCAAATCGTAGGCCTCAAAAAAGACCTCAGAAATCCACATAAAGTACCATAAGTGATGGATGCGGGCCCCGATGAAGCTGAAACTGCTGGAGAAGGTGTGGAAGGCCCCGATCTATCATCACTGATCATCCCATGCCATAACTTTGCCTCAGTAGCCCAAATCGATTTCCTCAATAGCCATTTCTACCAATCCTGAAATGCCTTGGGAAGCGTGAAACTGCCCCGAACAACCTCCTGGAGTGCCTGCGCTGTCAAGGTGAGGGCACCAGTGTGTCCGGGAGGGGGGTAATATGGTAAAAACAAGTGGCTGGACCACCCCCTCCATCATCAGCGCCCTAGGTCAACTGGATAAAAATCTCATCTGCTCTGACAGGGCCTCCGACAGACCAAAACTGCACTGGGACAGCCTACTGAGGCTCAATCATCACTGTAAGTGCCCGGAACTGAAAACAAACTATCCCATTGGACTCAGAAGGTCCAAATCCATCCAAGATGTGTACTCATACACCATATGAGTCTCTGCATGATCAAAATAAATATCCAATATACCGGAACAAGGCCAATAATAATGATCTGTAAATGACCAAACACTGCTGTAACCCAAGAATCATCATCATAACCCTGTAGCTGCTGCATAGAATCATCATGTATGTATATATAGACCATATATCATCTATCCATATCATCATAGGGTCTAACATCTCATGTCCCATGGTCCTCCATGGTCAAACTGGGTCTAACCAAGACCAAATATAACTCAGACCATCATCCAAAGCTGCTGCAAAGTGTCAAGGTTAATACATGCTCTACAACTTATTCAAATAACAATTATAACACAGAGTAATCATAACTGGCGATCTAAATCCAAATATATAGTGTCGTTAATTATTATTATTATTACTCAGACTAGACATTCAGGATCATACTCACTTCATAGCTGTGATCAATTTGCTAGTGAAGGGTGAAGGCTGAAATAATTGGCTAGGCTAAGGGATGACTTGACTGACTTAACTGTTATCACACAACTTGTAGTTGCCCCTAGTGGTATCCCATCCGGGACGATAGAAGAGGCAGGCAACTAAAGAGGTGACCCAAGAGATGCCACGGTTCCCAATGCAATGTGGGAGTCACGTCAACCGAGGCACTCTTCGCTTTAGGTCAAGGTGTAACTAGACCAAGGGGGAGACCCTATACCCCAATCACAGTTGATTGGACCCAAACAAAGGTTTCTAAGGGTAGATAAGTAATGAGTTACGGAAACCAATGCAAGGCTAAGTGGACCTAGGGGTTAAGGTATGGTTGAGGGTGATGTAAGAGATTGTTAGTGTTTCAACCTATGTATGGTTTAGGCCACATGATGGGTTATGATGACTAGGTATAGTACCATGTGTTTACACAAGTGGGTCCAATGTTCTTGGGAAGTGTGAAATGGTTCTAGGTAGGCCCACAAGGTGAAGTTAGGTGTGAGGTTGGTACTATAGGTTAGATGTAGGCTAGATCTATGAGTTTGAGTTGGTTATAGGAGTACCTATGTACTAGATCTAGGGTTTGACACAAATCCCAAGGAGTGCGACTTGCTTGGAGAAGGACTAGTGCCTTATTGGATGGGCTAATGGGGTCAAGAAATAAGTCAAAGTGTAGATCGGGACACCTAGAAGCCAAGTCAAGTGGATTGAAGGAGATCCAATGGTTGGATCTTACTAAATCTAGGTTTTTATGTGATTACCCTAAATGGACCACAATCCCTTGAAACAAGGAATGCAACCCCCAAAGCGGATCGTGACAAAAAGACAGTATGGACCTAGGTTTCAAGGCATGGGCATTCCAAATCCACAAAAATCTCAAGCACCCACCTCCTCAAAGTGGACCAACTCAAATTTTCAAGGGGGTGCGATTTGCTCAAGGAGGGCTAAAATGAGGGTTTGGTGGACCAAATCAAGTCCAATGGCCACCAAACTGTAGATCCAAGTAACTAGTACCCCGATCTATATATGTTCAAAATTTCAAGTGAACCCAATAGCTAGATCTTAGTAGATCTGAGTTTTAAGATGCCAAGAAAATCAAAAAGGGGGTTTTAACCCCTTAAAACCTAAGTCACCTGACACGGGGACACGGGACACGAAGGACACGAAAATTCGAGAGTCCGACACGGACACGGTGACCCCCGGAATCAGGACACGTAGGACACGTTTTATATACATATATATATTTTTTTTAAATATATTAAAATTTAAAAATATAGACATATAGATCCAAAAAAATTTAGAAACTAGAACATTTACAAATATTCAATAGAAATTAGAATAAAAACACATTAATGATTACACATTGTCATTCACAAATCACGATTCAGTATTCACGAATCACTCACTCTCAACCAATTGCTTCCTTGCAAATGACAAAAAGAAAGCCAAAATTTTGTTTTAAAGCAAACCCAGATGCCTTTTTCCGCGATTTACGTGTCCTGTTTTCTCAATTCGTGTCCAACAGTCAGGACACACTCACATTTCGAGTCCGATTCGTTTTCCCAACGTGTCCTGAAAACGGATTCGTTCAAAGTTCGAATCGGACACGAATTCAGACCGAATCGTGTCCGATTCGATCCCGACGCGACACGCTGAGGGTTTTGAGCGAATCCTGTTTCTTTAGCTTAAAACATGGAGAGGTGTCCACAAGGTAGTTTTCACCAAAGTAAAGATGTGGGTATAGGTTATCAAGTGTCTAGATTTCAAATCAAGTGGGATCTCACCTACCCATGTGCTAGATCTAACCCAACAAGCTTCTCTTAGGAAAATCGATTTAGGTTCAAGAGGGTTTTTTGCATTGAAAAGTGTGTCAATTTTTAGCCAATCACCACCAAACTATAGATCCAACTAGGGGTGGATCCTATAGAGGTGGGTTTTTAATATCTTTTCAATTGCAAGGCTAGATCTAAGTAGATCTAAGAAATATCAAAATTGGGGTTTTGATTAATTAGGGTTTTATGACCAATGAAGATAGAATGGATGAAAGAGGCACATACTTTGTAGATCTTACCTCAATTGCTTGTGGCCACCTTGCAAGTTGATAGCATTCTCCTATGTGTATATTCAAGAGTGAGATCCAAGTGCTCCAACCAAAACGTCCTTCTCCAAGATAGCCAAATTGTCCTCCTCCTACAAGACAAGATCAAAGAAACAAGTCAAGCAAGATGATTATGAAAATGGTAGAAAGATGTAATAGAAAGCATCAACTATGTCACGAAGATACAATAATGATACTCCCTGTCACAAGATCAACCCAAGAGAGAATATGTGGATCCCTCCAACAATAACCCTCATGAAGTCGCCCTCCTCTCTCCAATTCGACTTTCCTGTCAAAAGATTAGTAAAAGCACCAAAATCCACAATGATACATAGAAGAGATACTGTATATTCAATATGCAAGAGAATCCACAATGCAAGAGAGATGTGCTCCACAAAAAATCTTCTATTCCAATATTCCAGAGCTCCAAAGGTGAGCTTTACAATGGGGGGTCTCTCCTTATATAGGATAATAAAGACCAAAACCCTATACCACTCTACAATACTACATCAAATGAGTGGTTGAGATTAAAAGATCTCATCATACAATCAATGGCTAAGATGACCCATAACAATATATCACATGGATCACTCAACATAACAATAGCGCCCCCACTAAATGGTACAATAAGGGGGTGACGTCATCCACTAGAGAAAGATAAGCACCCAAAATCCACCTCATGGTGACTAGGACATGACATCATAAGCTCATGGTGGGGCTAGGAGGTATTAATCCTTACTAGCTCATCCCCAAGGCACAATAAAATAATAAAATATGTCCAATATAATATAAATGATCAAAACTGTCCTCAGAATCCATGACAGTCAAGCAGTAAATGTCCTCCTGTGATCAATCCGGGAATACCCACATGGTGAAAACTGACTGGAAGATAGTGATGCCACCCTGGAAGACCTCTGTGAAGACCAAATGCCAAAACCTTGCCTCAATTGCCCAAATCGATTTCCTCAGTGACCACTTTATCCCATTTTTTAACTGCCTCGGGAACTGTGAAAGTGCCAAAACTGCCTCCTAGGGTGCTAGCGCTGTCCATCTGAGCCCACCAGGCTCTCCGGAAGGGGGGGTAAATGGTAAATACAAGTGGCTGGACCACCCCCTCCATCATCAGCGCCCTAGGTGAACTAACCTCTCGGGGCCCCTGCTGCTCAGGCTGGGAAATCAGCCCCCAATCTGGTCAACAAGTGTAAAACTGCATCAATCACTGTCAGAAGTGCCCGGAACTGAAAGATAAGTGTCTCAATGGATCCAGAAGACCCAAATCCACTAGGAATGAGTACTCATACACCCTGGGTTGCCCTAATGGGCCATGCTGTAGGGTCCACCATATATGGACAATGTATAATCTGCTGATCTGAAGTAATAATAAACCTGCTGAACTGGATCAAACATCATCTGCATCATATTTCCATCATATGATATCATCATCAAACATGTGGGCCCATAAATCATCATCAATAATCATCCATACATGGTCCACATCATCACGGATCCCAAGAATATATAATCAAGGATAAATCACATCAGTAGATTAAGACAATGCTTCTCTAATCATTCCCACAGCTAAGCTCAAAGTATAAATTCCATTCAGTGGCATTAATCAAGTTAACATATTCCGTTGTTATATAAAATTACTTGCACAATAGTTCAAATGACAAACTCACCCATTGGACATGGTCAAACTGCTAGTGAAGGATGAAGGCTAGGAGCAAGGTTGGGCCAAGGGTTTGACTTGTCTAACTTAACTCAAAAATACTTTGGACTGGGAGAAGGGGGAAGCTACAAACTCTGTGCTGGACAAAAAGAACACGGGGGATGGTTGTGTCTCACAAATGGATAAGTTGTTTAGAGAGTGCTTATTCAACTTAGGCATCATGTCTACATCAAGTTGATCCAGGTTCATTAGGATCATTCAATTTTATTCCATGGCCTTTTTGGCCTACATAACCCTTCGGATTTCAGATGTGCTGAGAAGCACAACTAGTTGCAGCTTGCATCCAGGGCATGTTTTTCACATATTTATAAGGTCAGCAATTGTTTAGATATAACTTTTAAGAACCATTGCTTTTTGGACCTTTCTTATACTCTTCGAGGAGTATTTTTAGCTTTTCATTGCTCTTGCCCTTTTTTTTTTGTTTCCATGGGCGAATTTTTTAGTTTCCATAGGTAGAACATGAGCTTTCAGTTTTAGCCAACAACATCTCAAGTGACTAGGGGGAGTTCGAGCCAATGCCAAACATCGGGACAACCGACCAGAATGATTTAGGCCTACAATCCAACTCACCAAAGGTAAGTTCTGTCACCAACTCAGAGCCGAGACACTGGATAAACAGGGATGCGGTCCAAACACAGAGGTAGAAAAATGGTGAAGTCCTCGGTATCAGAAAGTCAAATGAGACAAGTCAGGGCTTAAAGTCAAATAGGAAGGTCATGTATGGATGGAGACAAGTGAATATGGAGCCTACACTAGCAGACAACTAGTGTCGAGAAAGACCATATCTATGTAAGGTGAAAAACCAGTAAGTTTGTTAAATGACCTACATGTGCAAGCAATTGCCCATTTTATGATTTACAGTTCATTTTAAATAATTTGCCACATCAGGAATAATATACCAAGCACATGCTATGATCATGACTAAATCAACAAGATAATAATCCACAGTTGGTGAGAACATATCCATAGATCATACAACATCATCATAATAATAATCATTAAGTATCATCTGAAACACTGCTGTAATACATCTCTAGGCACTGAACTGAAACTGTAATGGGATAAGTGGTCACATCAGTCATCAAATCTGAACTCTCAAGGCTCAGCCTTGACACAAGGTCATACATAAATCTGAATAATGCACTGCTCTGATCATGAGTGATCCAAAATATATATAGCCATGCTCTGGAATAATGGAAGCTCTGGAATGTGCAGATATCTACTGTACAAGAATAGTAGCCCTGCTACTATGGTGTGATAACATTAACTTTGTAACACTTTGGCAAGGGAAAGGGAATACACACCATAGTATATACTGAATGAGCAACAACACAGGGAATGGCGGTGTCTCACAAGTGGATGAGTTGTTCAAAGAGGGTTTATTCACCTTCACAGATGCGCACAATCCATAATACAAATAAGGCCAGCAATTGTTTAGATATAGCATTTAAGTTCCATTGCTTTTTGGGCCTAAAGTTTCCATAGCCTTGATCTATGTGTGTTTATAAACACATTGCATAGATTTACATTTATTTTAGGCTTCCTGCTGCAGGTGTGTTTTTAAGGCACTTGTTTACCTGAGCACTTCTAGGTGTGTCATGGATGGCTTGTTTACCTAGGTATTTATTTTCCAAAAGATATAACATTTTATTTTCATAGCCATTTTCATTTGGCATGCCTTTCATTCATGTGTGTTTAGAAACACATTGCATGAATGGGCTTTTCATACAAGATATAGCATTTCATCTTTCCAGATTTTGTATTCATGGCAGCACCAAAAGTTTCAGGTTTAGCCAACACAACTTTAGTGACTAGGGGGAATTCACAAGGAACTCCAACTCACCATAGGTAAGTTTTGTCACCAACTCAGAGCCGAGACACAATAAACAGGGAAGCTCATCCAATACAGAGGCTACAGTGGGGGAAAGATCCTCCATGTCACTAGTCAAGTAGTAAGTCAGGGTGATAAACTAAAAGGTAAGCCATGGATGGATGAAGACAATGAATAATGGAGCCAACACTAGCAAGCCAAGGTATGGTGGAATGATCACCTCTATTCTCCCTAAGGAGGGTACATACCAATGAGTATGAATAGCGAACTTCTAAGTCTGAGTAGGGACAATATAATATATATAATAGATCAACCAGGTCCACATATCTATATGATCGCCAGATCACGACACTAAGTGCTAAGACATGCTATAAGAATAAGTATAAAAGCAATCTAACCATAACACCATGATATACCTGCTGAGTCATATACCTGAATGCTCATCAACCTGTACCATCATCTGTCCTCTGAAACTGCTGCTGCAACTCTGGGCACTACTGACTGCTCTGTACCAATGGTATAATGGCTACATCGGTCATCTCTTTGAGTGTCCTTGAGACTCGGTCATGGCATGGGGAACACAAATGCTGTCCACAATCTGATAGTGATCCAATATAGATGCTCATCTCAGCATCTCAAATGTAAGGGAACTGGCTGAATAGTGTACTGGAATGAGAAAAATAATGTATGGTAGCCCGGCTACTATATATGTGATAACAGCTCCATTCAAGCCAATTCGACTTGGCTCTTTACCTAGTCTTCTATTGTTATATAATGGGGCTCATTTTGCCTCATGAGCATGGATTGTTAGGCAAAGAAACTCTGGAGAAATTGTAATAGTTTTTATTGTTAATAAAGTTAAGACTTTGGAGGTCAAAAACGTGGAGGCTCTTGGTGTTCATTGCTTCATTTGAGAATCAAGGTGATATTGTTTTACATTATATTTGAGGCTTTTAAGTTGTAGATCATGTTCAAGATGGCTAACAATCTAGCACAAGCAAGCATGTATCTAGTTCTTTTCACTTGAATGTTTTGTTTCATATATATTATCCCATGCTTAGCTTCTTGCAGGTACACTTTCACTCCACATAAGACCAAAGGAGTTCTAGCTTTATGGTTTTGAGAAGCAAGAGGATCTAGCTCTTCTCCATCAAACAATCAACATACTTTCTTGGTTACTAGTTACTTTGATCTTCCTCCACTCTTGTGGAAACCCCTTCCAGATCTTGATCCCGAATTGAAGTTGTGTTTGTTTTAAGCCTTAGATTAGTTTACCAAAAGGTTGAAGTTCCTTCAACCTTGGGGAATAGCTTGGGATTTGTTCCCTTGTGCTCTCTTCAACACTTGTTGTCGGCGTATCACCGGTTAACCGGAGGATTTCCAAGACAGTGTTTCAAGCCCCCCTCTCAAGTGATCCACTTGAAGTTCATCTCCATTCCAAGCCATCCTCATCCATTCGTTTTTCTCCAAAAAAGCCTCCACTTCTTCCTCTCGTCCCACTCATCTCTTCTCCTTTCTTTCGTCCCCCTAGTCTCCTCCTCCTCTCGTCCATCTAGCTCCTTCCAGCTCTCGTCCATCCCTTACCTTCCTCCTCTCGTCCCATCCATTCCTCCTTTCATCCACCTACAAAAAGACACAAAACATAAAACAAGTTAAAAGTTTGGTTAGTTAGACTTATTTTATGAGCATAGATCTTGTCTTTCTTTTGAAATAGATTAGATCTCAAACATTTTTACTTAGTAGTTCCTAGTGTATGCTTTGAAAAGTAGCATTAGGGCTTGCATCTAGTTTCTTCCTTAAAAGTTTTATAATTTCGTTTCAAAGGTAGACAAGTTGGCATATCATGTAGTGTAAAACTTTGTGGTTGCATTCTCATCCCACCATTTTTTAGAGTGTTTTAGCTCGCTGGTCCGTTTTACCATACTAATAATTTCTAGTCAAAATCTCATGCTCTTTTATGTTTTAGTCTTATTTTGCAAACCTAGGCTTGATAGTTCGAAGTTTGATTAATTTTCTAACGCTAATGGGTGCATGAGTTTATTGGCTTATCCTTGTGGTAGGATTGTGGGAAGAGAAAGATTTCTTGAATCAAAAGATCAAACCAAAGAGAGAAAAAGAAACCAAGCATCATAAGACACATTTTAAGATACATCTTCTTATCCTTTGTAAAAGCCATTAAGGGCTTCAAGCTTTCAATTTTCATAAGTTTGTTCTAGTATCCATCAAAGACCTTTCAAGGAATTTTCCTTAAGGCACTTGTAAAAAGTCAATAAAGTTTATAGTGGAGAGGTCCTCCACTCTTTGGTCTTCTTCCCCATTTGGGGAAAAGTGTTGGGTTTTGTTGGGTTGGCTTAGTTTAGATCTTTTTTCAATTCTTGTTTTAGATTAGTTTGTTTTACTTTGTCGCATCTCTTCCAAGCCTTGACCAGAGAATAGCTAACTTTGGGATTGCATCCCAAAGGCCACATAATTTTGTGGTAGCTTCTCGTTCCCCCATTAGCTTCTTGTGGACATCCAGCTAGCTGGAAGGTTTCCAAGACTAGTGGCTTCTAGTGGTTGACCTTGTTCGGAGGTTGATCCCACCTATAGTGTAATTTTTTGCTTCATAGAACACTAGATATTTTCAGTTACCTCATTTTATTTGGCAAGTAGTATGCTAGTTGTGTTTCACATTTATTGAAGTATCACATGTTTTAATTCTTGGAAAGTTTCATTATTTTCACAACTGCTTCTTGCTTCTTAAAATGAACAAAGCCTCTTGAACTTGGCCAAATCCAAGTCAAGAGCACTCTCTATCGGAGAGCATTGTTAGAATTTGCATCTCTCTTGCATTAGGCATTTTAATTTAGCAAGTCTCTTGAACTGCGGTCATAAGATCAAGTCAAGAGCGCTCTCTGTCGGAGAGTTGAACGAATGCTCTAATAAATAAAACTTTTTCAACAAACACTTCCCTTTTAATTAATTTATCTTGGTTTCCGTCCTACACCCGTATGCTCTGCCAACCGGAAACGATTGGGCTAGTACTCAGAAAGGTGCAGGACTTGTTAATTTCACAAGTGATAATAATAATTAAAATTCTACCGCAAAACCCCAACCAAAGACAAAATCACTGAGTTCTTCCTGAAAGAGGTGGTGCCGGGAATCCACTGTCAGACTTGAGGGCGGTCAAGCCGCAAGCACACCTGCCCTCTTTGCAATCTGGGTGCTCCCAACCTATCACCTAATAGGTTGCCAGTATTTTTCTTGGATAAGGTTCCACATCCTTTTGATACCTTTGTTCTTAGCCATAATAATCAAGACAACTAAAATCTTCAATTTACCAAGATAAGCTGCAAAACGATCTTAAGAACTTGTTTCTCAAACACTTGTATCAACAATTCAATCACTCAGTATTTTTTGACTCCATAAGGCACTGGTCCTTTATCATATACTTTATTTGCTTAATATCAATCTGGAGTATTTGCTTTAATTTTCATAAGGAGTGATTTGTTTATGATTCAGTGTATCTTTCATTTTCTCTTGCAACGTGGATTGCGTTATCTTAGTTTAATTTGAAGTATTTTCGTTTCTCTCACCCTCAAACTCCTAAACAACACCCATCCACATCTCAACATCAAAAAACATATAAAACACAAGAGCCTTAGACAACTCTTTGTAGGGACTACCCCCCTTGGCTTCGTTAGGAATTAGCCTAAACGGAGGAGCTGGGATTCAGGTGACAGTACCTGGCTCATTGCTTGCCCCCAAGGCCACAACTCTCCCCACTTTCCAGTGAGGGAGACAGCTTTCGAAAGATTTATGCTGCTGGTGTGCAGTTTGGCGGTCAACAGGAACACAGTTGGGGATCCATCTGACCATAGAACCACCAGATCTCAGTATCATGCAAAACTTGCACTATGTCATGCAGATCCACTTCTCTCAGAGAGGTGTTGCATGATGGTGGGGTTTAATCCACAATCTCTTGGAGAGACTTTCCATGGGGGGATCTACAACCAGGCAACAAACTCGGTTGTCTGACAAAAGGTACTCAAAGGTTCATGATTTGGACCACAATGAGCCATTCGCTCCAGTAGCAAGAAGGGTTCCTGAAAGACGTGTTTTGGCAAATAAAACTTCTACACAGTGGGATGCACATCAGAGGAGCAGATCCAGATCTAGCACTTGCATTGCTATCCTACAGAGGAGCAACTTGCCAATATTTTTGCAAAGGCTTTCACTGAGGAAAGTTTTTTCCTTCTCTGATTAGTATGAAGGTTCTTTGAGTTTCCTACTGTTGTTCTTTATTAGGGGCGGTATTTTTCCCATGAGGTTTTTCGGTTTTCCCCATTTCCTTGGTTCATGGGAATTTCTTTTTATCATTTATTTGATTGTATGGGTGACCTTTGGTCTTAGTAACCAGGGCCCAGGATGCAAAAGTATGGATTAAGGAGGGGTGTTAGGATATTTCAATACTCCATCCTTGTCCTATCTAGCATTATTTATTTTTCCTGGTTGTTGACGATGTCATTTGCCCCCTAGTGGTGTGAAGATGTCATCCAGGATCCATCTACCACCTTTGAGCCCTACATGCATCATTTTATGACCACTTCAGTTAGTTCCCTATTTTATAGGAACCTACTGAGTGTACTGGTGCAGTCCACCTTAGTTATCTGACTCTTGTGGGGGGTTAGAGCTCTGGATGCCACTGATTGTGGCCTCATGTACCCTTTTCTAACTGGCATGTACGACAAACTCACTATTGTGCCTGTTATCACCTATTTTGTACAAATAGTTGAAACCTTATTGAGCTGCCAGTGTTGGAACACATCAGTGTTCACTTCCAGAGTATCTGGGTTTCCGAATGTAGTAGTTAGCCAGTTTTGGCTAGCCAATGTTTTGTTTTTTGAGTCGACATGACCATGGCCCCATGGGGGTTTGTAACAAAGTGTGCTAGTAGGGTCTGAGTGGCTCGGTTCCCCATGACTTGATTAAGCAACTAAGGTAATCCAGGGAGTTTTTTCCCTTGTCAATTATACTTTGCTTAAGGCGATGAATAATTGATGAGGTTTTCTCCCGCTTCCTCCAAAGCTGGAATGCCCGATTTTGAAATTTGAGCCGTGGGGGGTTATTAGAGTCCAACTAATATGTATAAACCTACTAGACACTATTAGAATAGGGTTTGGTCATGTCCTAAATCTCTAGAACCCCCAGAAAAAATTTCGAAAAAATTTTACCGGACGCGTTGGATTTGGGGTTTTTATCTTTTAATTATTTTTAAATTTTAATTAAATTTCTCTATAGTTTAAATGGAGAAATTTGAGTCTGTAATATCTTAGTCATACGGGGTCTGAATTTAGTGATTGATGGCTCGTTTCATAAGCCAAAAATCACACATGACCCGTGGACCAGCTAAACCCAACTTTCGGATGTCAATTCAACCTCATAATTAATATTTTCTCTAAAAAGCCATTTACAGAGAAATTATTAATTAAAATAATAAAATTGAATATTTTGGAGATATCCAAATCTCTCCAAAATAATCAGAAAATAATAAAATAAAAGGCTAATTGACATGGCACTGGACATTAATGAAGATTCCAATCATCTCAGTCATCAACCAGACCACTATCCAGTCAGCACAAGTTAAACTCCAATGAAGAATTCGCCCTCCTTCCTTGAAAACTCGATTTAGTGATGTGGCAATTGATAAATGGGTGGTTGGTTGGCATTAAAGCCAATGGTAGGTGCCCCCCCTAATCTAGCAACCACTAAAATTTGGCTCCTTTATAGACTCGAGTTAGCACCTACCCCAAACTCCACTTGTCTCTCATTCAAGCTCACGTCATCCCTCTCTAAGCTCATGCATGCCTTCACTAAGCTCACGTGGATCCTAGTTGGAACTCCCTCATTGGATGAGTGGAGCTTCCCATGCATTGCTAAACCTATGCCAACTCATCTACTACCACTCCAAGCCTCCTAATGACTAGTTTGTGATTGGAAATCAAGTTTTGTCAAGTGTTATTTGGCTCTCTTTGGCCAAATTCGAATTAGGGTTTTAGCTGTTGGTTTTGTTATTTAAGAGAGGCCCATTTGGGTTATTATCTCATGGATCTTTTGGGCAAACTCACTCTGCCAATTTCTAATCGTGTTCTAGCTATTACTATTTCGAAATAAAAGCGACTTTGGAGGTCCACATGGTGTTGATGCTTGTTATGGAAATGCTTCATCTATTCTAAGGTGATATTGTATTTGTTTATTGCTCATGTTTCATCACTTTGATCAATTATTTAACTCAGAAGGCTTTCTTAAGCCCATAGGGTGGGCATTTGGGTTCAACTTGTCCATTGATGTTAGAGTTCTATGTGATTTGAAAGGAGTAGTCTGTAGTTGAAAATATTTATACTCTTCTAATCTCATTTTGCTTTACATACAATATTTGATCAAGGTGTGTTTGTGAGTAATTTCTTGTGCATATCTCATAGGTTGAAGAGAGGTTTGAGCTTGGGTGCATCTTTCATCTCTTCAAAGACCTTTTCCCTAACATTTGTGTGCATTTCAGGATCTCCCAAAGTCGATCTTAAGCATTTTGGTAAAGAAGTGTTGAGTTTGAAATCCATCTTCAAAAGCATATTTTCAACTGGTTACTTGGTTCTAAAACTTCCCTCTTCTAGTCCATTCCCCTTACCTTTTTCCACCCATTTATCTCTTATCCCCTTCTTTTTTTATTTCTTTTGTTAAGCCTAGCTTAGGATTTTCCATAAGGTTGAAGCTCCTTCAACCTTGGGGAATAACTTGGGATTTGTCCCTTGTGCTCTCTTCAACACTATTGCAGGCGTATCATCCAGCTAGCTGGAAGGGTTTCTTGGATAGTGTTCTTAAGCCATCAAGTGTTCCACTTGATCTTTCCATCTTCCCACTCATTCCTTATTTCCTCATCCATTTGTTTTACCCTTCCTTCCTCCATTCGTTTTACCCTACTCTTCACCCATTCGTTTTTTCCATCCTCATCTTTGTCCAATCATCCCTCCATTCGTTTTTTCTCCAAGACTCCTCTCGTCCACCTTCCCAAAAAGCCCTAAAAACACATAAGACACAAAAAACGAACTGCATAAGTGTAGTAGTTGTTAAAGTTTAGTCTTTCTTTCGATAATTAGATCTCATTGTTTGGCATTAGTATAGCTCATACTTGTTAGATTTTCGTTTCCATTTAAAAGATAGATTTTTCCACACAAAAATATTTCAAAAATTTTACATTTTAGATCTCTTTCTCATCATTTTTTAAGCATATGTTGTTCGCTGGTCCGTTTTTTCTTTTATGCATTTTTGAAATAAAAAATCTCATAAACCAATTTTTTGAAGTCTTTTGTAGACTCTAGTTTAAATAGCTTCAAGATTTTGTCTTGTTCTAATGATTAATGGGTGCCTTGGTTGAGAATTTCTAAGACTTGTGTAGATGCTTTGAAAGGAGGAAACTTGAAAGAGCTTTGAAGAAGTAAGATCTAAGCAAAAGAAACAAAGTGAAGAAACCATGAGAATGATCAAAACTTGACGTACTTATCCTTTGTAAAAGCAAGCAAAGACTTGTTTCTTCTTTATTCTTCCAAGTATTATCTATCTCTCAAAAGTCCTTCAAGGGTTTCAAACCCAGGGCATTTCTAATCAAGTTAATAAAAGTTCAAGTGGAGGAGGCCTCCACTTTTTTGGTTTTCTTCCCCATTTGGGGAAGAGTGTTGTGCATGCTTAGTTTAGATCTCATCTTTTTCAAGTTCATAGATTAGTCTTCATTTTCGTACTTAGATTAATTTCTCTTCCAAGTCTTGACTAGAGTAAGCTAACTTTGGGATTGTATCCCAAAGGCCACATAACTTTGTGGTAGCTTCTCATTCCCCCATCAGCTTCTTGTGGACATCCAGCTAGCTGGAAGGTTTCCAAGACTGACGGTTCTAGTGGTTGACCTTGTTCGGAGGTTGATCCCACCTTTAGAATAAATTTGTTTGGTAGAACACTAAGTAAAGTTTCATTTTATTTTGCAAGTAGCATGTTAGCAGTATCTCACATCTATTTGAGCTTTCACATGATTTATGTATTACAAAGTTGAAGTATCTTGTTATCACAACTGCTACTTGTTTCTTAAAACGAACGAAGTCTCTTGAACTTGGCCAAATCCAAGTCAAGAGCACTCTCTGTCGGAGAGCATATAGACTTGCATGTTCCCCCTGCATTAGGCATTTTTTTAAATTAGGAAGTCTCTTGAACTGTGGTCATAAGATCAAGTCAAGAGCGCTCTCTGTCAGAGAGTTGAACAAGTGCTCTAAATAATAAAATATTTTAACCTACATTTTCCCCCTAATAAATTTACTTTTGGTTGATCGTCCAACACCCATATGCTCTGCCAACCGGAAACGGTTGGGCTAGTACTCAGAAAGGTGGAAGACTTGTTAAATTCATAAGTGATAACTAATAAAACTTTCACCCCCATAACCAACCAATCCGAAGTTGAGCGATAAGATAAGTTCAGTGGGTAATCTCCTAGTGGGGGCGCTGGGATTCCATGTTCAGCCTCTAGTTTGCTGGTTAGCATTGCGCGACCTGGCTAGAGCACTGGGTGGCCCGACATGTCCTTGAACGGAGGCACTTGATACTGTCTTTTCCGGACTTTCTCTTGAATATCCTTGGTTTTATCCTAATAATCAAGACCATTAAAACTTTGAAATTTACCAAGATAATTTGCACAACGATCTCACGAACTGTTACTATCAAGACTTATTTTTCAGCATCCCCCAGCACTATAATTCAATTATTTTGACTCCGTTACCCATTTGATAAGGCACTGGTCCTTTTATCATTTAATTTTTTATCTGTGGATGCTTCTTAATTATCTCAAGTCTTTATATACTGTTTCGCAACGTGGATTGCATCTTATCTTGTGTTTTATTTAAAAGTAAATCGTGTGTCTTTCATCACTAAAAACTCCTAAACAACACCAATGCGCATCACCATACATTTTTAACACTTAAAACATTGAGCCATAGACAACTCTTTGTAGGGACCACCCCCCTTGGCTTCGTTAGGAGTTTGCCTAAACGGAGGAGCTGAGATTCAGGTGACAATACCTGGCTCATTGCTTGCCCCCAAGGCCACACCTCTCTCACTTGTAGTGAAGAGACAACTTTCGAAAGATTTCCGCTGCTGGTGTGCAATCTGGCGGACAATATCTTTGGCGCCGCTGCCGAAGACAAATCTTTTTGTTCCTGGACGACCTTAGTTTTTTCTAGTTTGCTTTACTTTATTTGATAGATTTCATATCTATCTGGCGACTCCACTGCCCCTTTTAGTTTTACTTTTGGTAGATTTTTCGTTTAATCACTCTTTGGAATTAGACTTGGATCCACCTGGCGACTCCACTGTCAGTTAACACCTCAAGGTATTCAACTAGAAGAAACTCTGAAGGCTTGCTTAGTTTTATCCCTGAGCCTGAAAAGGTTTATAGGAGAAGACTAAACAAACTTGCTTCTCGTAAAATCCTTGAAAATCTTAGATCTGAGTCTATTTTAGACATCCATTCTTTGTTTCAAGAAAATCAAGTAAACTCTGAAAACAATAATTGTTTCCTTTCCACAATGGGTGAGTTCTTTACTCAACTCAATTTTACTCAGATAGCAGGTCAACCCCACGACATTCCTGAAAAGGCTATCAACAAACTCACAAGTTTCAGTGGCACTGATGCCTCCATATCTGCTGAACAACACATCAGAAACTTCACTAAGTTGTGTAGCGCTTATATCAGGGGTGCTGATAAACATGAGGATGTTTATATGACTCTTTTTGCCCTATCTATAGAAGGAAAGGCAAGGAACTGGTATGATAATTTACCAGACAACTCTTTCGCCACTATAGCAGCTTTCAAGACGGCTTTCCTCAACAAGTTTGGTTGCAAAAAAGAACCTAGACATCTAGTGGCATCCCTAACCAGCATGAAGAAGACAGAAAATGAAACTATGGATGAGTTTAACACTAAATTCATGGAGTTGTCTAATTCCATCCCTGATACCTATGCGCCTCCGGCGGCTTCTTTATTGGATTACTACATAGAAGCGTTAAGTGGCAAGGTCCAATACCAAATAAGAGATAAAGAACCAGCTACCTTGCTTGATGCTCAAAATTTGGCCATTAAGATTGACAAGAACATGAAATCTTCCGGAGAGTCAAATATCCAGGGGTATTCTAGATCTCAACTTCCCTCAAAATCAATTGAGCACAAAGAAAAAGATCCTATGACTGCCATGAAAGACTCTTATGAAAAGAAAATGATGGACATGTGTGAGAGAATGGAGAAAGCTGAACAGAAACATGTGAGCCAAATGAAAGAGATACAAAACAAAATCATAAACATGGAAAGAACACAAGTTCAGCAAATTCAACACACACAACCAGCTCCTAGGAATTTCCCTGCTAAACCTACTTGGCAAAGGAAACCTCCTAACCATGAGCAGAGGCCTCCTCATCAGCTAGAGGCTGCTAACATGGTTGAGTATGCCGAGCCCTTTTGTGGAGCATGCAAGGATTTCCATGAGGAATCTGGATGCCACTATGCATGTTTTGTTCAAGAGCATGGTTATCCTGAAGGATGTGGCCCTAGTACTTCATCAGTCGAGCCTGTTTTTATCAACCATGTGGGAAATAACTATGAAAACCTTAGTGTGATTCAAGCCAACCAAGGTTATCACCAGATTGATTATATGACTCAACTCTACGGTGAGATGCCACCTAATATCAACAACAGCCAGAGATTCAAGGGAAATACATATCAAAAGAAACCGAAGGAGGGACCTTCTACTCAAACTACTCCTAAGGTAACAGTTCCTCACATTACTCAAGAAATTAATAATAAAAAGGACTCTGTTGATTTAAATTTTGATTTAAGTAGTTGGTTGGCCAACACTAAGGTTCCAGTCCCGGTACTTGAGCTGTGCAAACTCCCTGGTCAGAGGGAGAAACTTTTGAAACTGTTAGAGCCTCATACAGATAGTACTCCTCCTCATACTCCTAAGCCTATAGTTTTTGAAAAGCCCCCTGCTATTCCCAAACCCATTGCATCTGAAAGACCTCTTCCACTTGCAAAGCACCCTACCCCTAAAAAGGTAACTTTCTCAGAAACTAAAGAGCAACCTTCAACAAGTTGTACGAATGATTTTGGGGATCCCCCTATAGTCCTACATACCAGGGAAACAAGAAAAGAAGCTCACCCGCCTTTCTACATATCATTGATGATAGGTGACCTTCTTCTACATAATTGTATGTTGGATTCGGGATCTGGTGCCAGCCTGATGACCAAAAGAGTCATGCAACAACTTAATCTAAAAACCACTAGACCTTATGGAAATGTATGTGCCATGGATTCTAGACCTGTCGAAGTCAAGGGGATGATTCAAAATCAGACCGTCAGATTAGCCAAGTACCCAGACATCCATGTCACCATGGACATCCTTGTCATAGATGTGCCTGATAAATGGGGGATGCTTCTTTCTAGAAAGTGGGGTGCTTCTTTGGGTGGATCACTACAATTAGACTTATCCTATGCAACTGTTCCGGCTTCCGAAGATACTCATGTCAAACTGCACTCAGAAAAAGAAAGAAGATACCATGTTGAAAATCCCCAAAAACCGTCAAATGAATACATCTACAATACGGATGAAAAAGGAACCTACCAGATAAACTCCACCTTCTTAGATCCTATTCATAAAGAAATCCATGAAAGTTGTAGTATGTGTGATAACACTCCCATTTGTTCTCCACATGGCAGTGAATATTCAGAAATTTTGGTCCCTTGTGATAGTTTTGAAACACATCTGTTTGAGGAAGATTGTTATGAAGTTGAGGATGATAGGCATAGCTTAAAGGACGACATAAGTGATGATGAGTCCATCATGGATGACATAGATATTGGCAATGATGAAGGGACCTTTTTTGAGAACCCTATCTATGCCATGTTTGAAGAGGTTAATGATGAACAAAATCCCCTTGGAAATTTTGTTAGCAATCCCACTTATGAGCATGAGGATACATGTGGCCAGGAATGTGGTAAAATTCATGAAGACTCCACCACTTTCGGCAGGAGTATGGATTTTGAACAGTTGAGTATAGAGGAAGAGAAGGAAATCATTTCATATGAGAAGTTAGTTGAGCATATATCTTGCCCATCGGAAACCCCTTGTATATTAGAACAGTTCGAGGCATGCACTTTCATGGAAAATTACTTACAGAAGAGCCTCTTGGAGGAATATGATCAGGTACCGAAATTGCCTTGTCATCCTGAATTTCATCACCCTATCCTGTTCTGGATAGAGTGTGCCTGCAGAAAGATTTCTTACTATATTGGGGAGCACTTCAAATATTTATTACATACTTATGATTCCCCATCCAGCCCTCCCTTTCAGAAGATCCAAGCAGGTTTGCACTTTCTGATAAGCATGCCCTTGTCTTGGCTGGTAACCAAAGACAAGGTAAAAATTTGTTTTTTCATTAATCACATGCTTAAATGGTTACATTGGATTTCTGATTATACTTAACATTTTCCTTTTTGTATTATATTAGAATAGGAAAAGATTTAATTTACCTTCTGCATTTTAGATTTCTTAGAATTCATTTTCAAACAATAAAATATAGTTGGTATTCCAAACACATGTGCTACTGAAGGTTTTCTGTCAAGTTGAGATGTTTTTACAGGCTATATATATAAACCAGAGATTCTGGTGTTCTCGTATTCTCTCCTTGCATGAATTCCAGATCGAGCACACGTCCCACAGTTGGAGCCAGATGTTATCACCTATTTTGTACAAATAGTTGAAACCTTATTGAGCCGCCAGTGTTGGAACACATCAGTGTTCACTTCCAGAGTATTTGGGTTTCAAAATGTAGCAGTTAGCCAGTTTTGGCTAGCCAATGTTTTGTTTTTTGAGTCGACATGACCATGGCCCCATGGGGGTTTGTAACAAAGTGTGGTAGTAGGGTCTGAGTGGCTCGGTTCCCCATGACTTGATTAAGCAACTAAGGTATTCCAGGGAGTTTTTTCCCTTGTCAATTATACTTTGCTTAAGGCGATGTATAATCGATGAGGTTTTCTCCCGCTTCCTCCAAAGCTGGAATGCCTGATTTTGAAATTTGAGCCATGGGGGGTTATTAGAGTACAACTAATATGTATAAACCTACTAGACACTATTAGAATAGGTTTTGGTCATGTCCTAAGTCTCTAGGACCCCCAGAAAAAATTTCGAAAAAATTTTACCGGACACGTTGGATTTGGGGTTTTTATCTTTTAATTATTTTTAAATTTTAATTAAATTTCTCTATAGTTTAAATGGAGAAATTTGAGTCTGTAATATATCAGTCATCCAAGGTCCGAATTTTGGTGATTGATGGCTCGTTTCATACGCCAAAAATCACACATGACCCGTGGACCAGCTAAACCCAACTTTCGGATGTCAATTCAGCCTCATAATTAATATTTTCTCTAAAAAGCCATTTACAGAGAAATTATTAATTAAAATAATAAAATTGAATATTTTGGAGATATCCAAATCTCTCCAAAATAATCAGAAAAGAATAAAATAAAAGGCTAATTGACATGGCACTGGACATTAATGAAGATTCCAATCATTTCAGTCATCAACCAGACCACTATCCAGTCAGCACAAGTTAAACTCCAATGAAGAATTCGCCCTCCTTCCTTGAAAACTCGATTTAGTGATGTGGCAATTGATAAATGGGTGGTTGGTTGGCATTAAAGCCAATGGTAGGCGCCTCCCCTAATCTAGCAACCACTAAAACTTGGCTCCTTTATAGACTCGAGTTAGCACCTACCACACCTACCACAAACTCCACTTGTCTCTCATTCAAGCTCAAATCATCCCTCTCGAAGCTCACGTATGCCTTCACCAAGCTCACGTGGATCCTAGTTGGAACTCCCTCATTGGATGGGTGGAGCTTCCCATGCATTGCCAAACCTATGCCAACTCATCTACTACCACTCCAAGCCTCCTGATGACTAGTTTGTGATTGGAAATCAAGTTTTGTCAAGTGTTATTTGGCTCTCTTTGGCCAAATTCGAATTAGGGTTTTAGCTGTTGGTTTTGTTATTTAAGAGAGGCCCATTTGGGTTATTATCTCATGGATCTTTTGGGCAAACTCACTCTGCCAATTTGTAATCGTGTCCTAGCTATTACTATTTGGAAATAAAAGCGACTTTGGAGGTCCACATGGTGTTGATGCTTGTTATGAAAATGCTTCATCTATTCTAAGGTGATATTGTATTTGTTTATTGCTCATATTTCATCACTTTGATCAATTATTTAACTTAGAAGACGTTCTTAAGCCCATAGGGTGGGCATTTGGGTTCAACTTGTCCATTGATGTTAGGGTTCTATGTGATTTGAAAGGAGTAGACTGTAGTTGGAAATATTTATACTCTTCTAATCTCATTTTGCTTTACATACAATATTTGATCAAGGTGTGTTTGTGAGTAATTTCTTGTGCAGATCTCATAGGTTGAAGAGAGGTTTGAGATTGGGTGCATCTTTCATCTCTTCAAAGACCTTTTTCCTAACATTTGTGTCCATTTCAGGATCTCCCAAAGTCGATCTTAAGCATTTTGGTAAAGAAGTGTTGAGTTTGAAATCCATCTTCAAAAGCATATTTTCAACTGGTTACTTGGTTCTAAAACTTCCATCTTCTAGTCCATTCCCCTTACCTTTTTCCACCCATTTATCTCTTATCCCCTTCTCTTTTTATTTCTTTTGTTAAGCCTAGCTTAGGATTTGCCATAAGGTTGAATCTCCTTCAACCTTGGGGAATAACTTGGGATTTGTCCCTTGTGCTCTCTTCAACACTATTGCAGGCATATCATCCAACTAGCTGGAAGGGTTTCTTGGATAATGTTCTTAAGCCATCAAGTGTTCCACTTGATCTTTCCATCTTCCCACTCATTCCTTATTTCCTCATCCATTCGTTTTACCCTTCCTTTCTCCATTCGTTTTACCCTACTCTTCACCCATTCGTTTTTTCCATTCTCATCTTTGTCCAATCATCCCTCCATTCGTTTTTTCTCCAAGACTCCTCTCGTCCACCTTCCCAAAAAGCCCTAAAAACACATAAGACACAAAAAACGAATTGCTTAAGTGTAGTAGTTGTTAAAGTTTAGTCTTTCTTTTGATAATTAGATCTCATTGTTTGGCATTAGTATAGCTCATACTTGTTAGATTTTCGTTTCCATTTAAAAGATAGATTTTTCCATACAAAAATATTTCAAAAATTTTACATTTTAGATCCCTTTCTCATCATTTTTTAAGCATATGTTGTTCGCTGGTCCGTTTTTTCTTTTATGCATTTTTGAAATAAAAAATCTCATAAACTAATTTTTTTAAGTCTTTTGTAGACTCTAGTTTAAATAGCTTCAAGATTTTGTCTTTTTCTAATGATTAATGGGTGCCTTGGTTGAGAATTTCTAAGACTTGTGTAGATGCTTTGAAAGGAGGAAACTTGAAAGAGCTTTGAAGAAGTAAGATCTAAGCAAAAGAAACAAAGTGAAGAAACCATGAGAATGATCAAAACTTGACGTACTTATCCTTTGTAAAAGCAAGCAAAGACTTGTTTCTTCTTTATTCTTCCAAGTATTATCTATCTCTCAAAAGTCCTACAAGGGTTTCAAACCCAGGGCATTTGTAATCAAGTTAATAAAAGTTCAAGTGGAGGAGGCCTCCACTTTTTTGGTTTTCTTCCCCATTTGGGGAAGAGTGTTGTGCATACTTAGTTTAGATCTCATCTTTTTCAAGTTCATAGATTAGTCTTCATTTTCGTACTTAGATTAATTTCTCTTCCAAGTCTTGACTAGAGTAAGCTAACTTTGGGATTGTATCCCAAAGGCCACATAACTTTGTGGTAGCTTCTCGTTCCCCCATCAGCTTCTTGTGGACATCCAGCTAGCTGGAAGGTTTCCAAGACTGACGGTTCTAGTGGTTGACCTTGTTCGGAGGTTGATCCCACCTTTAGAATAAATTTGTTTGGTAGAACACTAAGTAAAGTTTCATTTTATTTTGCAAGTAGCATGTTAGCAATATCTCACATCTATTTGAGCTTTCACATGATTTATGTATTACAAAGTTGAAGTATCTTGTTATCACAACTGCTACTTGTTTCTTAAAACAAACAAAGTCTCTTGAACTTGGCCAAATCCAAGTCAAGAGCACTCTCTGTTGGAGAGCATATAGACTTGCATGTTCCCCCTGCATTAGGCATTTTTTTAAATTAGGAAGTCTCTTGAACTGTGGTCATAAGATCAAGTCAAGAGCGCTCTCTGTCGGAGAGTTGAACAAGTGCTCTAAATAATAAAATATTTTAACCCACATTTTCCCCATAATAAATTTACTTTTGGTTGATTGTCCAACACCCGTATGCTCTGCCAACCGGAAACGGTTGGGCTAGTACCCAGAAAGGTGGAAGACTTGTTAAATTCATAAGTGATAACTAATAAAACTTTCACCCCCATAACCAACCAATCCGGAGTTGAGCGATAAGATAAGTTCAGTGGGTAATCTCCTAGTGGGGGCGCCAGGATTCCATGTTCAGCCTCTAGTTTGCTGGTTAGCATTGCGCGACCTGGCTAGAGCACTGGGTGGCCCGACATGTCCTTGAACGGAGGCACTTGATACTGTCTTTTCCTGACTTTCTCTTGAATATCCTTGGTTTTATCCTAATAATCAAGACCATTAAAACTTTGAAATTTACCAAGATAATTTGCACAACGATCTCACAAACAGTTACTATCAAGACTTATTTTTCAGCATCCCCCAGCACTATAATTCAATTATTTTGACTCCGTTACCCATTTGATAAGGCACTGGTCCTTTTATCATTTAATTTTTTATCTGTGGATGCTTCTTAATTATCTCAAGTCTTTATATACTGTTTCACAACGTGGATTGCATCTTATCTTGTGTTTTATTTAAAAGTAAATCGTGTTTCTTTCATCACTAAAAACTCCTAAACAACACCAATCCGCATCACCATACATTTTTAACATTTAAAACATTGAGCCATAGACAACTCTTTGTAGGGACTACCCCCCTTGGCTTCGTTAGGAGTTTGCCTAAACGGAGGAGCTGGGATTCAGGTGACATTACCTAGCTCATTGCTTGCCCCCAAGGCCACACCTCTCTCACTTTTAGTGAAGAGACAGCTTTCGAAAGATTTCCGCTGCTGGTGTGCAATCTGGCAGACAACAGCGCCCTCCTTAGTTAGTTAAGTGATTGTGACTACAGTTAACTGAGTTTAGGTTCAATTCAGTTGACTTTGAGTCTTCTGGAGCACTCTAGTGGTGATAATCCCTATGCTAGGCCAACTGAGGTTCGAATTCTCCTACATGATTCGAATTCTCTCCATTGTAACAGCATTGTTTATTATACTGATTATTGGAACATGTGACATTATTCTGCTCCTATCTGAGTTCTACTGCATTATTATTCTCCTGCTCCTTTTTACTGCAATTTTCACTCTTATTCTAATTTTCTGCTCATTCTTTCTTTGTGAGGTATCCATCAGCTCTTAGATCTGATGTGACATAGAATTTTACAGAATGGTGGTATCATGGTTTGGTTACGTTGGGGCATGCCAGCATCATATTGTACATGGAATTCACACAAAGGTTGATGGACAGATTCAATAGGAAGGATCCAGAGCTGCATTTTCGAGAGCTGGCACAGGTTAGGCAGATGCTTATATTACAGAGTTCCAGAGGTTGGCAGTGATGGTGATAGATATCTCTGAGACCAGGCTTATTATGTTATTCACAGAGGGATTGCCTGAGCCTCTACGAGGTTGGATCAAGGCTTTCAAACCTGCTACCTTACAAGAAGCCATCTCTAGAGTACATGACATGGAGGGGGCCGCATCGAAGAACAAAACCCCGTCCAAACCTTTCATTCCCCAGAAAAGCAAGGATAAGAAGCCTCCCCAGAAAAGCGAAGCCGGAAAGAACAGATTGGACGAGGAGACCAGGAATGAATTAAGGAGAAAGAAGTTATGTTTCAATTGAAAGGAACCATGGGAACTGGGGCACAAGTGCATGGGGAAAGGCAAGGTCCACTATATCGAGGTAGTATCCGATAGCGACGATGAGGATGATGTTGGGGATGAGCAAGTGTAGGACGATGTGCAGGATAGTGGGGCAGAGCAGCAGCCACAAGTACAAGGGTCACCACAGGAACAGGTTCAAGGGCCACAGACATAGCAGCCACAGGTACAGCTGCAGAGAGGGACTATCGCCACTTTGTCAGCTACTCCCAGATTCAACACCTTCCGAGTTAGGGGTGTTGTACAGGGTCAAAGAGTCACAATCCTGATAGATGGTGGGGCAACCCACAACTTCATAGACTCTACCTTGGTAGCCAGGAGAGGCATCCAAGTTGAGTAGTTTGATGGTTTTGGTGTTGATGTGGCCGATAGTCAAGTGATGCCTTGTCTATTCAAGGATCCCTAGTTGACAGTGACGATGGGGAATTACAGCTTGAGAGATGACTTCTATATTGTTGATTTGGCAGACACCAATATTGTCTTGGGAGTTTAGTGGCTCGATACTTTGGGACCTATCATGACGAACTACCAAACCATGGAGATGGGGTTCAATGCTCCGGATGGCACCAGAGTAGTTTTGCAGGGCATGTCCAATGGGGCCCCAAGAGTTGTCTCGGCTGAATGGATGGAGGCACTATTTAGACATGGGGACATAGCTTATGCAGCAGAGTGTCTCATCACCACACAGAAGACATCTCATAATAGCCAAGATTACCACGTTGACATATAGGACCTATTGGGAAAGCATGACAAGGTGTTCGGAGAGATTCCACCAGGTAGGCCACCCGATAGAGGCTTCGAACACACCATAGAGCTGGAGGAGGGGGCGAAGCCAGTGATCACCACCCCCTATAGACACCCGAAGAAATTTAAAGATGAAATCGAGAAAGCAATCAAGGAGTTACTTGCCAAGGGGCATATCAGACCGAGCTCCAATCCATTCGCATCTTTAGTGGTGTTGGTCAAGAAGAAGGATGGGACTATGAGGATGTGCATCGACTGCAGGGCATTGAACAAGAAGACTATCAAGAACAAGTATCCCATTCCTAGGATTGATGAGTTGTTGGATGAGCTGCATGGAGTAGTATACTTTTCCAAGATTGACCTTAGGTCAGGGGCCTCAAGCTACCACCAGATCTGTGTCCATGAGCAGGATCTGCAAAAGACAACATTCAAGTACCATTATGGCCATTATGAGTTTTTGGTTATGTCATTTGGGCTAACCAATGCACCAGCCACTTTCCATTCGTGCATGAACCATATCTTCAGGAAGCAGTTGAGCAAATTTTCACTGGTGTTCTTTGATGATCTCCTCATATACATTCGGACATGGAAGGAGCACATGAGGCATCTAGATGAGATATTGGGCATTATGGGGGAACAGTCCTTATATGCAAAGGCCTCCAAATGTGAGTTTGGGTTCACAGAGATCTTATACTTGGGCCATGTGATCGGTGCATAGGGCGTACAGGTTCATCAGGAAATGATCCAACCTATTTTGGATTGGCCTACACCGAAGTCCCTCACTGAGTTGCGAGGATTCTTCGGATTGTGCTAATATTACAAGTTGTTTGTGAAAGGATTTTCACAGTTGGCTACACCCCTCTCCGATCTTACAAAAAAGGGGGCTTTCAGATGGACGGATGATTTGCAGCGAGCATTTGACAGGCTCAAGGAAGTGATGAGCACATGCCCGGTATTAGCACTACCAGATTTTAGCCAACCTTTCATGCTGGAATGTGATGCATCAGGCAGTGGCATTGGAGCGGTTTTGATGCAGAACAAACACCCCATAGCCTTTGAAAGCAGGAAACTTAGAGAACTAGAGAGGCTCTACTCCATATATGACAAAGAGATGCTCGCCATCATGCATGCATTGGAAAAGTTTAGACAGTACTTGGTGGGCAACAAGTTTGTGGTGAGGACGGACCACAACAGCTTGAAATATTTTCTGGAGCAAAAGGACTTGAACGAGAGGCAACAAAAATGGGTCAGCAAGATTTAGGCATATGATTTTGATATAGAATATGTTAAGGGGAAGAAAAAAGTTGTTGCTGATGCACTTTCGAGGAAGCCAGTTGCTTGTTCTCTGATGGAGATTTCATCAGATTGGAAGGTTCACCTTTTGGTGGAGTATTCCAAGAATAAATTTTCCTATGAAATAATGGATGGCCTCGTACAGGATGATAGGTACAGGGTGGTTGATGACGTCATTCTATATAAAGACCGGATATATTTGGTACCGGAGTCCAAGCTGAAGGATAAGATATTACAGGCTACTCATGACACTCCTACCGCAAGACATCAAGGGTTCTTCAAAACATACAGGCAGGTCAAGGAGAGGTTCTCTTGGAAGGGCCTCAAGGAGGATGTGCTACAGCACGTGAGAGAGTGCATGGCCTGTCAACGGAACAAGAACGAACAGATTCACCTAGCAGGAATTCTACAGCCATTTCCTATTTCGGAGTAGAAATGGGAGAGTATCTCCATGGACTTCATCATCGGGTTGCCATGGGTACAAGGCCAAGATTGTATCTATGTGGTGGTAGACAGGTTGACAGAATTTGCACATTTCTTCGCAATTTCGTTAGATTACATAGCAACCCAGGTAGCAGAGGTATTCTTCAGAGAGGTATTATGTTTGCATGGCCTACCTAAGAACATTGTCAGCGACAGGGACAACATATTTCTAGGAGCCTTCTGGCAGGAACTCTTTAGATTGGTCGACACTGAGTTGACTCCCAGTACCAGCTACCACCCTCAGACCGATGGGCAGACCGAGATTGTAAATAAGTGGATTGAAGGGTACTTGCGGAATTATGTATCTGGCCAGTAGAGGGCATGGATCAGGTGGCTACATTTGGCTAAGCATTGCTACAACACCACCCACCACATGTCGATCAGCATGACCCCATTCAGAGCACTGTATGGGTATGATGCTCCATCATTTGTAGATTTGTATTTTGGGGATGGTAGGGCACCCAAAGCAAAAGACTGGATAAAAGAAAATCAGGGCATCCTTCAAGTTCTCAAAGAAAATCTACAAGTAGCCCAGAATAAACAGAAGGTATATGCAGATAGGCACCGGACAGAGCACGGCTTTTGAGGTAGGGGATTTGGTGTTTTTAAGACTACAGCCTTATCGTCAGTCCTCACTGAAGAAAAGTGGTGCAGAAAAATTGAAGCCTCGTTTTTACGAACTGAACAAAGTAGTCAGGGGGATTGGAGAGGTAGCATATGAGTTGGAACTTCCGGAGGGGAGCAAGATTCATAATCTGTTCCATGTGTCATGCCTCAAGAAGGTACTAGGACAACAAGTTACATCCTTTGCAGAGTTACCCCCACTAGATCAAGAGGGGCATTTGATTCTAGATCCGGAGGAGATTTTGGATGTACAGGAGAGAAGGCTGAGAAACAGGGTGATCCGGGAATATTTGGTCAGGTGGAGGCATACGCCAGTAGAGGATGCTACGTGGGAGAGTGAGCAGATTATGAAACACCCCAATTTGCAATTGCTTGAGGACAGGCAAGCTCGGGAAGGGAGGACTGTCATGTCCCTTTCTGGATAACCACCATGGAGACGACTTATTAGCCTATTTAGTTCTCGTAGGCTATAGTCGAGAATAGAAGGGAATTAATTATTTATTAAATTGTCACGGAGGCTTAAATTTGTTTTATAAAGTGGCAATTAATAATTAATTCCTAGGTGACTTTATAAAAGTCACTGAAGTCATAAAGTGATGAAAAAGTGTAAAAAGGGGTTCAAAGTGAAATTAAAAGGCAAAAGGGGTCATTTTCTCCATAAAATCACTTTTAAAATATTTTAATGAGAGAATTGGTCAAGGGAAGTTGAAGAGTCACAAAGGGGTCAATGAGAAAATATAAAAAGGACATGAAAGCTCATTCTCTTCACTATTGTCTACTGCATTTTTCGAAAACTAGAGCTCTTGAGCTTCAAGCTTCTCTTGGACGAAACCCTAAGAGGAGGAAATGGTTTCGATAGTGAGACAATCTATCATAGCCATCTATTGAGGAGGAATTACCTCAGATTTCTCAGTGGTACTACAACGCCGTGGTTTGCTTTGGTACTTTCATCTTCAGATTTGAGTTTCCAGTGAATGTGCAGAGATTTATTGTCTTGAATAGAGGGCGCACTCCCTTCTTCTTCCTTTGTCCACAAGCGTAGACACTCAGAGCAACATTGCCATCTTATGGAGGGCGCATTTGGGGAGAGATTCAATCCAGTTGATTTCAGTTCTGATGACCAATAGAGGAGGGCACATTTACTCTCCGCTGCCAGTGTTTTTAAGAGGGGCGCAATTCCTTTGAGCAGAGGAGGGCATACCATTGTGTGGGATTTAGAGCCATCAAAAGGGAAAGTCGCAGCTACAGGAAAAAGGGAGATACATTCTCAGCATTTGAAAAGGGCGCAGCATCTGTGCAAATGATCTCAAGCATTTAACTCTACCTCCATGTTGCTACAGGAACTCTTTATCTATCTCTGATTGCATATGGGTCGAGTTTACATCAACCATTGACTCTCTAAATCACATTCAGCAGAGATATTAAGTCTGATATCTATTTCTTATGCACTGCTGCCTTCACTAAAGTCATCTACAGACATTGGAATAAAAGGTACACTTGAGTTTGAAATTATTCTGCTAAATCTATCCTTTACTTCTTGCATTAGTGGATATCTACAGGATAGTATCCTACAGGGTTTATAGCCAATATATATTTTTTATCAAATCTGAATGTGAATGTGAATGTGAATGTGTACATATGAAGTTATTATTTTTGCTTATTGAACCAATGAGAATGATATTTGGTTATGAAACACAACACCAAAACTCTACCAAACCAAATTTCTCAAGTATAAGCAACTACTATGCAGCTACAGCAGTTAAGCAACAAAATGTTTGACAAAATCACTAAATGAGCAGTGCTGCCATTAAGCTACAGCAGTACATATTGTCAATTGTGTTGGGGGAAGACAAGTCAGATTGGGATCATCACGTACAGCAGCAAGTCTAGCAGCACTCTGTAAACTACTGATATGCACTCCAAGGATCCAATACCATCAGATTTCTTACTTGCCAAACCATCTACAGTAGTAAGACACTAAAGCGTTTGATAAATTCTCAAGCCATAAGTTACAGCAGTAAGTGAACGAAATATGTGGCGTAAATTGTGTCCCAACCACACACAGTAAGGATATATATATATATATACCAGTTTTGGAGTTGAAGTGTCCCACATTCCAACACAAGGGCAGTGTCAGGGAAGATAGTGGAGTTAAATTTTCTGTGTAGATTGCTAAGGGTCCTTACAACGTTAGAGACAATAATCACTTCATATGATTCGTATTCACTATTATGTAGAGATCTGAATAGGTGGAATCCACGAGTCATCCTCTCTCTCTCTCTTGTATCTTCATTTGCACTTGTTCTCTCTCTTGAAGTTGCTAGGATTTTTTATCTTCTTGGAGCATCTTCAATTTTAAGGTTAGGGTTTCATCTCTTGGAGATTTCCAGATTAGGGTTTTGAGATGAAATCCTAGGTTGTATTTGGTGAAGAAAAAAAAGAGGAGACGCCTTGCACTAGAAGACTAGTTCGACTCTTGAGTGATTCATGCTTGTTGGATCTCCTTGGTTGAGCAAGGGTTTTTCATTGTTTTCCCTAGCTATGGTTTTGAAAGCTAGTGGATGTTACTAGTCTTGTGATAAAACTATGGTATATAAACTTCATCTTATGCATATTAATGAAGTTTTCAACTGTCTAATACTTGTGTAAATTGTGAATTTGGTTTTCAGCCATCTATGTTCTTCATGGTTTGCAATTTCCAATTATATATGTCTTGTTGATCTGACATGAATTAAGGGCAATTATGTTGATTGAACATTGTAATTGAAGAATATAAGGGTTGTTTTACTGCCATAAACAAGAGTTTCAGATCTGATTTATGCATGATAAGATTGACCAAGAAGGCCGAAACCTATCAGAACACTTTGGTATCTTTCTCTCAGATTATCTAGAAGTTTGAGGTTGTTAAGGATTGAAATATTGTCTGCTCCTGCTGCTATTTTGTTTTATATTTCATAAAAGTCCTAGGGCTGAATTCACAGAGTTAAGATCCGGGAAACCTCTAGTCAAGGTGAAATTTCTGAATTCCAAATTCCAAGAATTTTCGACGATGCATTCACCAAAGGAGCCATGGTTGTCACAGTCAGGTGGAATCCTCAGGGATGACTTGTGGCCTTGAAGTTCATAGTGAAAATCCAAGGACCCATATGTATACATGATTGTTAATCAACCATTGCTTCAATAGTAACATCAAATCACATATTGTATTATCATTATTTGAGCTTATTGAATATATTGTATTACCCTTATTTGAGATTAATGAATATTTACAGCTCAAAGGCACCATGCACCATTTCTTGGCTTCTTATGCACTATTCTTATGGTTATGATTGTGACATGAGTTAATAACTAATGTGCCTAAATTGATAACAGTTCAACAAATGCAATGCCAAACTTCTGTATAAGATTGGACTTTGTTTAGTGACAGTTCAAGATGGTTAAAGCTGTACTATAGAATTTCTTATCTCTACATAAGTGCAGCAGGGAAAAAGCCTTTGGGACATGACTACTGCACACCCTATTGCTCATTTTGGCAGGTTGTACATTATAGTCCCAGTGACCTAATTTGGTCATATGTCGACATTAATATAATTTCATTTCTCTTATCTGTGATCAATAAATAATAGAAACTCGATCTTGAAAAAAGAAGGAATTAAATTTACAAATTTTATTTTTGGTTTGGCACTATTTAGTATTATCTCCTAGCACAGGAAGTAATTGATGGCTAAATAATCACTAAGTACATAAGACAACAAGTGACCAATGAGATTTATAAAACAGAAATGTACATACTTAGTGGGATTTTCAATCCGCTGGACAGAGTCTCCTTCAGAGGGGCAGGAATTTGCTGAAATGCAGTAAGAACTTGCCCATAGGAATCCTTCAATTGAGTTGGTATTGAGCTTTCAGGTATGTTTGGCATTTCAATCACTCCATCAATATAATCTTCTTTCAATCTAAGAGGCCCTTCCACTGTGAGTTTGGTTGTCAAGATAAAACTACTTTCAATCTGGTGGGCAACAACATAAGCACTTTGTAAGTATAACAAAAATGTCCGCTTTGACTACACATGCTGGACTGCCTTTTAATGAAAAATAAACCCACAAAGGCCCTTTCAAGGACTAATTCTAACAACTATTAATTAATTTTGTTGCATCAATATTAGTGGCTATATTTACATTCATTTGGAGAATTCACATTGAGAATCTTTTAGAACCTTGTATTTATAACTGATTTATTACTCATCAAAGAATGTGTTGAGTCTGTTGACCACCAAAACTGACTCGGTGGACAACCATGTACCATGCACATGTTGATTGTGCCTTGAAGATGAGAAAGAAGTACTTAATGATTTATTCAAGCGAAGCAGCTCTTTTTCTTGTCTTCTCTCCATGAAATTTCTGCACCCCTGCGGCGGATTTTGTAAGGATATGTCAGCATGAGGGTCTAGTTTTTGTGTAACGTAGTCACCTAAGACTTTATCATTAGGGAAGTCCTTTCATCGAGTGTTTTTTCACTTGATAATTAAAATTTATTTTTAGTGATTTTAATTATTTGATTTTTTCACTCAAAAATACCTTCAAAGTGGTGAAAGGCGTTCTAATGATCGATTCCACGGGGTGATTGAGGCCTAGGAATGTTCTATATTACCATGCTTGACATTATCCAGAGTCTTGCGGAATTTTATTAGGTTTTACATAAGATTTTTTAATTTTTGGTCATTAAAAATTGTCCCTCGAGACAATTTGTTGTAATGTAAAAGAGGGTTACTTGGTCCTTTTTTATATTGTATAGGGGTATGGGTACTCAAGATAAATGGCATGAGACCCCCTACACCCTTGGGCCAAGTTTGAAGTCATTCGGACAATTTTTGCTATGTTTTTGGACACTTTTTCTTAGGTCAGTCATGGAAATCAGGAAATTGGGCATTTAATTAAAATTTTGGAAAAGTGACTAAAGTCACTTAGGGTGGCCAAGTAAAGGTTCTAATGTTTATATTATGTTCCTAAGACAAAATTAAGACACAAAGGGGGGCCCCCAAGCAAGCATATCATAAGTTATGAAGTGCCCACTCTAGCAAGTGCGCCCTCCTCTCTTTGATTGGTGGGGTGAGTTAAAGTCAATGGGAGGGGCCCCACTTGGGTGGTTTCCCCCCCATTTGACATAGCAATAAGGTTAGAAGCATTAAAAGGGGGGTTTTCTCCCCATTATTTAGATCTCAAACCTTGGATATGCCCTCCTTGAGCAAATGCGCCCCCCTCTCTTGGGCCCCCCTCTCTCCTTCTTGAAACTTGGCTTGCATGCAAGAGCGGTCTCCTTCCTCTCTTTTGCTACTTAAGGAGGGTTTTCCTCCTCATTTGGGTTACATTCACTCATGCTCTTGCTTCATTTCCATTTTTCTCATCCTCTTGCTCTCTTCTTGCCCATTCTTGGGCCATTTGTAATTTTCAGCCATTTGGCTTTGTAATACAAATTCTTTGGAGGAGATTCGGTGTTGTGGATGTTCTTGGTGGTGCTTTGCTTCAGATCTTCATGCTATTCAACCATTAGGAGGCCAAACAAGCAAACTGTTTTGCTTGGGTAAGATCTTTAGTAGTTTTACTAGTGATTTTATGAGTTTTCCTATTTACCTATTTAAGATCTTCATATTCTTGTTGGTTGAAGTTTATGATCTCTTAGCTCTTCTATAGGTACTCACCTTTCATTTCAGTTGTGTAGCAATATCTTACAAGTTGCAGGTCACTTGGCTTTGAAGGTGGAATTATTTGAAGATACCCCACTTCTCCAAGCATTGGATGAGCAAAAGAGCACTATCTCTTCCTTTCTCACACTTTAAATTTTCTGCATTTTATGTTACATCTTTCTCATATATAAATCAGAATTAAATCATTGTTTCCATGCTATTATTCATCAACAAACTACTCAAAAAATTTCAGCCATTTATGTACATTTTTGTATGATAAACTAACATAGTCCCAAAGTGATTTTGGGCATTTTTCTGTGATTTTTGCTTGCTGATTTTAGTAGGTCTGCACACTTTCAAGAAGGATATGCTACCCAAAATCAGCCATCTCCAAGTAAAAAGGGCCTCCACAAGTCACCAATTCGACCACTTTGGTAAAAACCATCAAAATCACTATTTTTCACTCTTTTCTTCCTTGATATCTAGTGTTAAAATATCCTCATTGTAACAAGCCCAATAGAGTCTCTTGGGCTTGATTTTATTCCACTTTCATTTCAAGTTTTCAGTTCTTAGTTAGTTTTTAGTTGCATGCAAGAGAAGAGGCTTTGCCCATCCTTGCATGGTTCTGTTAGTTGCTTGGGTTTAGTATTTACTTCCTTAGCTATTTTCTTTTGCCCGACAATCACAAGTGAGAGGCTCTGCCTCTCTTGTGATATCTCGCTTGGCTTGCATTTTATTTCCAGTAATTTTCTTTAAGTTGTTTATTTTGCCCGCACCTCACAAGCGAAGAGGATCTGCCCATGCTTGTGAAATCGCACTTGGCTTACATTATTTTGTAGTTATTGCTTAAAGGATTAAAATTTAACTTAAGCCCCGTCTTTGCCCCGTATTCTCTCCCCTCGCCGGTTCGACCGATCTTGGGTAACAAGAAAGGGAAAAGGTTTGTGTTGGCTAGTTTAATAGGCACCCAGAAACATATCTTCAATAGAAAGGAGAAAAAGAGGCTTGACCTGTGGAGCTAGTGGGGTAGAGGCTGTGGGGAGTGTTATCACATATATAGTAGCCGGGCTACCATACATTATTTTTCAGATTCCAGAGCACATTTCAGCCAGTTCCTTTACTTTGAGATGATGAGATGAGCAGCTATCTTTGGATCACTATCAGATTGTGGATAGCAGTTGTATTCCCCATGCCATGACTGAGTCTCAGGACACTCAGAGAGATGACCGATGTAGCCATTATACCATTGGTACAGAGCAGTCAGTAGTGCCCAGAGTTACAGCAGCAGTTTCCGAGGACAGATGATGGTACAGGTTGATGAGCATTCAGGTATATGACTCAGCAGGTATATCATGGTGTTATGGTTAGATTGCTTTTATACTTATTCTTATAGCATGTCTTAGCACTCAGTGTCATGATCTGGCGATCATATAGATATTTGGACCTGGTTGATCTATTATATATATTATATTGTCCCTACTTAGACTTAGAAGTTCACTATTCATACTCATTGGTATGTACCCTCCTTAGGGAGAATAGAGGTGATCATTCCACCATATCTTGGCTTGCTAGTGTTGGCTCCATTATTCATTGTCTTCATCCATCCATGGCCTACCTTCTAGTTTATCACCCTGACTTACCACTTGACTAGTGACATGGAGGACTTTTCCCCACTGTAGCCTCTGTATTGGATGAGCTTCCCTGTTTATTGTGTCTCGGCTCTGAGTTGGTGACAAAACTTACCTATGGTGAGTTGGAGTTCCTTGGAATTCCCCCTAGTCACTTAAGTTGTGTTGGCCAAACCTGAAACTTTTAGTGCTGCCATGAATACAAAATCTGGAAAAATGAAATGCTATATCTTGTATGAAAAGCCCATTCATGCAATGTGTTTTTAAACACACATGAATGAAAGGCGTGCCAAATGAAAATGGCCATAAAAATAAAATGTTATATCTTGTGGAAAATAAATACCCAGGTAAACAAGCTGTCCATGACACACCTAGAAGTGCTCAGGTAAACAAGTGCCTTAAAAACACACCTGCAACAGAAAGCCTAAAAGAAAAATGTAAATCTATGCAATGTGTTTGTAAACACACATAGATCAAGGCTATGGAAACTTCAGGCCCAAAAAGCAATGGAACTTAAAAGCTACATCTAAACAATTGCTGGCCTTATTTGTATTATGGATTGTGCGCATCTGTGAAGGTGAATAAACCCTCTTTAAACAACTCATCCATTTGTGAGACACCGCCATTCCCTGTGTTATTGCTCATTCAGTATATACTATGGTGTATTCCCTTTCCCTTGCCAAAGTGTCACAAAGTCAAGACAGTTAAGTCATCCCTTAGCCTAGCCAGTTAATTTAAGCCTTCACCCTTCACTAGCAAATTGATCACAACTATGAAGTGAGTATGATCCTGAAAGTCTAGTCTGAGTAATAATAATAATTAACGACACTATATATTTGGATTTAGATCGCCAGTCATGATTACTCTGTGTTATAATTGTTATTTGAATAAGTTGTAGAGCATATATTAACCTTGACACTTTGCAGCAGCTATTAATGATGATCTGAGTTATATTTGGTCTTGGTTAGACCTAGTTTGACCATGGAGGACCATGGGACATGAGATGTTGGACCTTATGATGATATGGATGGATGATATATGGTCTATGTATACATACATGATAACTCTATGCAGCAGCTACAGGGTTATGATGATGATTCTGGGGTTGCAGCAGTGTTTGTATATGTACAGCGCATTATTATTGGCCTTGATCCGGTATATTGGATATTTATTTTGATCATGCAGAGATTCATATGGTGTATGAGTACACATCTTGGATGGATTTGGACCTTCTGAGTCCAATGGGATAGTTTGTTTTCAGTTCCGGGCACTTACAGTGATGATTTAGCCTCAGTAGGCTGTCCTAGTGCAGTTTTGGTCTGTCGGAGCAGATGTGATTTTTATCCGGTTGACCTAGGGCGCTGATGATGGAGGGGGTGGTCCAGCCACTTGTTTTTACCATATTACCCCCCTCCTGGACACACTGGTGCCCTCACCTTGATAGCGCAGGCACTCCAGGAGGCTGTTTGGGGCAGTTTCACGCTTCCCGAGGCATTTCAGGATTGGTAGAAATGGCTATTGAGGAAATCGATTTGGGCTACTGAGGCAAAGTTATGGCATGGGATGATCAGTGATGATAGATCGGGACCTTCCACACCTTCTCCAGCAGTTTCAGCTTCATCGGGGCCCGCATCCATCACTTATGGCACTTTCTGTGGATTTTTGAGGTCTTTTGAGGACCACGACTTCACTATGGAGGCACGATTTGGTACATTCATGATTATTTTTTTGGTTATTGTGCTATGGGGATTGACCAAGGAGGGATAAAATTACCCCTTGGACCCACCATAAGCCTCTTATGATATTTTGTCATCATGATTTGGTGGGATTCCCCTCTTGTAGGGCGATTTTGTCCACTTACATTATATTTTATTAGTGATCCATGTATTTTATTGTTGAGCTCATCTCAACCATTGATTAGATCGTGAGATCTTTTAATCTTAGCCGCTCATGTAAAAAGTGGTTAGGATTGTACTCTCTCCCCATCCTATTTAAGGAGGGAGCCTCTCATTGTAAAATTCATCTAGAGATTTTTGGCTCTTGGCTCTTGGAATAAAATTTCTATCTTTTGGAGTACATGCTTGGATTGGAGTGGATGTTGGTTGTTTCGATTGTAAATGCTATTGTCCATTGCACTGGAGGATCTATTGTAGCTATCTTGCATATTTGCCATACTTTATTTGCAGGTGAAGAGGACGATTTTGACAAGTGCGAATTGGTGGGGAGGCTTGCCCTTCAAGCTTGGAAGAAGTCGTTTTGGGTTTGACAGGGAGTAGTTTTGCCTTTGTGTCAACTATTCTATGTTTCTCTCTCTCTTGCTTGTATCTACCTTCAATTTGTTAAACTGATTGATGCTTTGCTCCTTGGCTTGACAGGTTAGAAGGAATTACATGTGGCTTGGAAAAATCGATTTGGCAAGAGGGCTTCAACAATTCTCCATTTGATCTTTGGCAAAGTAATCCTCGTCTCAACTAGCATTCATCTCTTCATCCAGGTATGCTCCAAGAGGTATGATCTTCTATTCCTTGAATCTTCCATAATTTCTAGATCACAAAAACCCTAATCAAATTAAAACCCTTGTTTTTGGTATTTTTTTAGATCTACTTAGATCTAGCCTTGCAATTGAAAAGACATTAAAAACCCACCTCTATAGGATCCACCCCTAGTTGGATCTATATTTTGGTGGTGATTGGCTAAGAATTGACCCACTTTTCAATGCAAAAAGCCCTCTTGAACCTAAATCGATTTTCCTAAGAGAAGCTTGTTGGGTTAGATCTAGCACATGGGTAGGTGAGATCCCACTTGATTTGAAATCTAGACACTTGATAACCTAAACCCATATCCTTACTTTGGTGAAAACTACCTTGTGGACATCTCTCCATGTTTTAAGGGGTTGAAACCCCCTTTTGATCTCCTTGGTACCTTAAAACTTAGATCTACTAAGATCTAGCCATTGGATTCACTTGAAACTTTGAAGGAACATAGATCGGGGTACTAACATCCCGGATCTACATTTTGGTGGCCATTGGACTTAATTTGGTCCACCAAAACCCATTTTTGGACCCTCCTTGAGCAAATCGCACCCCCTTGATTTTTTGAGTTGGTCCACTTCTAGGAAGTGGGTGTTGGAGATTTTTGTGGATTTGGAATGCCCATGCCTTGAAACCTAGGTCTATACTGTCCTTTCGTCAAGATCCGCCTTGGGGATTGCATTCCTTGTTTTAAGGGATTGTGGTCCACTTCTGGTCATCTTTTAAAAACCTAGATCTAGTAAGATCCAACCATTGGATCTCATCCAATCCACTTGACTTGGCTTCTAGGTGTCCCGATCTACACTTTGACACACTTTTTGACCCCATTAGCCCATCCAACAAGGCACTAGTCCTTCTCCAAGCAAGGCGCACTCCTTGGGATTAGTGTCAAACCCTAGATCTAGTACATGGGTAATCCTAGAACCAACTCCAACTTATAGATCTAGCCTAGATCTAACCTATAGTACCTACCTCACATCTAACTTCACCTTGTGGGCCTACCTAGAATCATTTCACACTTCCCAAGAAAACTAGACCCGCTTGCATAAACACATGGTACTATACCTAGTCATCATACCCCATCATGTGGCCTAAACTATACATAGGTTGAAACATTAACAATCTCTTACACCTCCCTCAACCATACCTTAACCCTTAGGTCCACTTAGCCTTGCATTGGTTTCCGTAACTCATTACTTACCTACCCTTATAAACCTTTGTTTGGGCCCAATCAACTGTGATTGGGGTATAGGGTCTCCCCCTTGGTCTAGTTACACCTTGACCTAAAGCGAAGAGTGCCTCGGTGGACGTGACTCCCAACTGCATTGGGAACCGTGGCATCTCTTAGGTCACCTCTTTAGTTGCCTAACTCCTCTACCGTCCCGGATGGGATACCTCTAGGGGCAACTACAAGTTGTGTGATAACAGGGAGCCTTGTGGCACTTTGTGTCCTCCAATTGAGCACCCAGCAAGTTTCGGGATTGACACGTGGAGCTAGTTGGGAACCTTGCGTTCTCAGGTTGAGCACCTGACATTCTCTCTCTGATTGAAGGAGATAGCCTCTTGGGGTAGACACGTAGATTAGTTCTTTTTTTATCATTACAGCAACAAACCTTAAATTCCCTAAGTTAAAGAGAGACATGTTATCCACTAAGTTGCACTTAGGTGGATTTCCAGTAAGCAAGTCAAAGACTTGAACAATTCAATTGTTCATCACATATGTTCCAAAGTTCACCAGGCCATTTTTGGCCCTTTTGTAATTTTGCATGACCATGCCCCACAGGGTTTGTAATAAGTGTGCTAGCATGGTGGTCTTTTAGTGACTCGGTTCCCTAGGACTTGACAACCAAAGAAGGTATTCCAAGGAGTTTTTTCCCTTGTTGATTATGCTTTGCCTTTAGCCGAGTATAATCGATGATTTTTTCTCCTGCACCTCCAAAGCTGGAATGCCCAAAGTGGTGGTTAGGCCTTAGGGGGTTATTAGAGTCCATTTTGTAATGTTTATAAACATGCTAGGCGCTAAGTTTTTGTCGTTTGGTCATGCACTAGGTCCCCCTGAAGTTTCAGTCAATTCCAAGAAAAATAATTGTTTTCGCATTTTTAAGCCATTTTTTAATGGTTTAAATGAAAAAATTCAGATGGTCATAAAAGTGTGATCCGGAGTCGAAATTTGGCGCAACGATGCTCGTTTTCAAGCTCAGAGCATCCCCTTGTGAGGCACCTGCAACAATAAATTAATACGAATATGCGAAATACCAGAAATGACAGAACTCAGAATCACTTTTATATTGATCACAGGCCACTTCGAGGGGGCAACCTCCTATGAGCAAGCTCAATACAAATAAATTCACGGTGCCTTCATAGGTCTCAACACACACTTATATACTAATTCTAGGCGCCCATACTATGGGTCGAAACCATGGGCCGTTACAAACTATGGATCAACAATACTACGGGCGACTTACAAAGCATATGCGCCAACAACAATAACACAAACTATTGATCAACAAATACTACGGGACGACTTACAAAGCATATGCGTCCAACAACAACATACTAACAAAGTAAAGACATGGGTTCCTAACACCCCTTTACCCTACTATCCGATTTTCCTATGTTTCGGGCGATCAAAATGTCCCATGGAGCAGTTTTGCCTATCAGAGCTACAGAATGACACTTTAATGCTAAAAAATGCATTAAAATGCACCATAGCCAAAAGTTTAAAATAATCAAAAAATGAATGTGTCACATGCCAAATTGACATGGCATAAGTCATTTTAGTTGGGCGACTATAGTAAAGAGAGAAAGCATGTATTTGAATGTTGAATTAAAAGTGAGCAAATGATTATTTGCATAGTCGTCCAACCCTCACGTGGTCAAGTTCTCCATGATCATACTCGACTTGGCTGACAAATCATTAGTTGGGCGATTATGTCAAAGACTAAAGCATGTGAAAGGGTGGTCGAACTAACGGTTTGGTGAATTGTTTTATTCCATGCCACGCTTTACATTCGCGTGGGCATCATCTTCCTTCACGGCCAGCCATACGGATTTGTGGATGCGAGTTTAAATGGTGGGGGCCTACCTCTTGAGGTGGCACAACCCACGTGGGTGGCTGCAAGTTAAAACAACCAGCCCCACCTCTCCAACGCAGCAAGGAAACAGCATGCTCTCGCCCTCTCCTTCACGTGGGCCAACTCTCTCCACACTATCGGGTCGTGTTTCTTAAGTTGTTAATTGATGTTTACTTCTTGGGATGCGCCTACCTTAGCTGCCAACCAACAAGCAAAGCAACCAGCTCATCGTATGCACCTTCTCTTCTCATGGAAACATCTCATGATCGCCCTCTTCCTCACACGTGAGTTGCTTCAACACTGCAGCTTCCATTTTCGGTTGTTTTTCTTTGATGAGGAGACGCAACACCATTAGATGTGAGCTTTCCTTGCTCAACAATCTAGCTCCTTAGGGTTTTGCGCCCTAGTTTGCTCATTGTGTGCTATATATGGAGGAGCTTGGCTCCATTGTAAAGGATCTGAGCATTGAACCACTATTCTTGTAACATTTTTATTCGAAATAAAGTTGAAAGGCTTTGGAGGCCATATGCTGTGCAACTGTCTCATTGGATGTATGCTTTGTTGATGTTCTGAGGTGATATCTCACTAGTTACTTGTCATTTTGCAAAAAATATTATGTGATTATCTAGCTTGGATGGCCTTTGTGCCGATAGTGTAAGCATTCATCATTTTGATTTGCTTATAAATGCTTGGTTAGTTAGAGATAGTGAAGCAGCAGGTGTATTCAGTTATACCAATGCCCTTCAAATCTCTATTGATTGTGCATTCTAGATTTGATCCATTTTCGTGCGAGTGTTTGTGACAGTGCAGGACAAAGTCTGAGGAGGGAGAAAGGAGCTCAATTGCATCCTCATCCACCTTAGATGATTGATTACCTTGGACTAATTATCGTTGGGTTGCAGGCATATTGGGTTCTTTAATCTTTCAATATCGAAGTTGGTTTTGTGCTCCTTCCACATTCTAAATCTAAATTTTTCTTCATCACTTAGTTACTTTTTGCTTAATGAAAGTTACATCTGCATTTACATATCAATAGATTTCTGTCATTAAGCATACAAATATCAGATCTAGATTGCTTTCAAAGTTCATTTTTAAACTAGATCTAAGCACAAAATTCTTTATACTTGAAGTAGGCATTTTTCCTGAAAATTTTCCAAGTATAAAATCTTAAATTTCTTTTGTATTTATTTGATTAACCCACTGATTTTTGTATTGTTAGCTTGCTGTTTTTTAGCAGTTCCAACAAAAAAGAGAAGGAAACTCTGGCCGTTTTTGGCCAGAAAGTGTCAAAAACACTTCCCGAGGACTTCATTTCACCAATACTTCATTCTGTAAATTGTAAGCCCTTAGATCCTAAATTAAAAGGACTAAGAGGCACTTCTTTCAGCAAGCTTTGTAAAAATTATTAAACGAGAGCAAGTGGGCTACACAGCGCCCACATCCCATCCCCCCTGGGGGGATTCGCGTGTTCCTTTTTCGTGGCGTGAATTTTTCTAACATTTTGTGCAGGGTGTATACTTTGATTAGATAGTTAATTTCAGTATTCTTTTCATTAAATAAAGCTAATCTCGTTGCCATGAAGTATGCTCTCACCTCCACCCAAAGGCATTGCCGATTAGTCGAGGTTGATCAGAAAGTGACACATAGATTCGACAAGTTTATTTGTTTTGTGTAAGCTATTGATTTAATTTCATACATTGCAAGCACTAAGAATTTGAACGAATATTATGTTGTGTCTCGAAGTATGCTCTTTCCCCTGCGGATATTGGTCCCGGGGAAACCAGAAAAGAGTGCAACAACTCATTAATTCTCAAACACTTAATAATTACTCACATTAATAAAATTAACTACTCTTAAGATAAGTGAAAATCTGGCACTTCGACAATTTTTGTGTGGGGAAATTCTGCCTGGGAACGCGGGAACCACTGGGACGAGACCCCAGGGCACCAGTTAGACTACATCCTTGTTGGTGTAGTGTTGAACACCGCTCTCGAGACTCTAGCCAGCCCACATGTCCTTGTATGGAGCCACCAAACCTTGATTTCCGGACATTCCTCCCTGTACCTCACGGTATATCGGGAGCTCCCCTTATCCCCTCTAATCAACTCATCCTAATAATTCCTAAAATTGACCAAGAACACAATTGCAAAACATTTACTTTCATAGCAGCTTTGAATTTGACTCCACGACACAGGTCTATGATTTTGGTTGTTTACTTTTAAATAATATCTTGGCGCGATACTTATATTCATATGTGCTATGTAATTATCTTTATTTTGCAATAGTCTTGATGACTTGATCAAATGTTTTAACTCCAAAAAAACTCCTAAATAACATCTCTCATCCAAAAGAACTAATTACCTAAAGCCTTAGTAACATTAATAGGGTCTGTGGTCGCCGGATTACACATCGTCTTTGTCGCAGCAGAAATCTATGCTGCTGCTCGGTGTGCCCTTGGTGGTAAGTCTCGAGTCAAATATGTCACTTGGTTCTTGACTCCTCCATTTAGGCAAAATTCCCAACGAAAGCCAAGGGGGGTAGTCCCTATGGAAAGTTACTAAGGTTGTTAGGGTCTTTCAGTTAAAGTGATGGGTTGTTTATTAATGTTTTGGGAGTTTTTGATTAAGGTTCAAGAATGAAATTGCAACAATAATTAAGAAAGCTTTCACCAGCATAACTTAGACAAATCACTGTGAATTTAAAGATACACAAATACCCAATTGATATAAAGCAAATGAAAAGTACAAGGACCAGTGCCTTATGGAGTCAAGACACAGTGCGAAAATTTGAAATGTTGGAAAAGTAAAATGTTGTGCAATTGTATCTTGGTTGATTTTAAATTATTAGAATGAGTCTTAATTAGGGAAAAGAAGGGAAACTCTCGATATACCGTAAAGGGACAGAGAGGAATGTCCGGAGTTCTAAATATTGGTGCTTCCGTACAAGGACATGTTGGACTGTCAATACCCTGAGCGCGTGTTCAACACTACACCAACAAGTATGTAGTCTAACGGTGCCCCAAGGTCAGAGTGCAGCTACCCAACGCCCCCAGGAAGAATCCACACCAAAATTTAGTCTCAAAGTGTCGGATTTTCACTATGTTGTGGGTAGTTAATTTTACTATGTGACTTGATTAAATTAAATGTGAGAATTAAGAAAGTGCTTCCAATAGCTTTTGGTATCCCACAGCTCAGACGTACTGCTGGTGGGTAGAGCATACGCAATGTAGGCAAATAGTTTATTCAAATTTAGAAGCAAGTAACCATCGACCCTCCGACAGAGAGTGCTCTTGACTTGCTTTTCAGCTAAGTTCAAGAGTCTTTAAATTTGTAAACAGAAACAAAGAAAAGATATAGCTTATGAAATAAAAGAGATCACAAGCCTATGTGTCACTTTTCTGATCATCCACCACTAATCGGCTAGGCCTTTAGGTGATGGCGAGAGCATAATTCGTGGCAACGAGACTGTGTTATTTCTAAGCTACGCTTGCAAAAATGAAATGCAAGTTAAAAGTATACACCCTGCACTAAAATTGTGAGTGCGTAAAAAAAAAGTGAGTTAGAAAAATTTATCCACGAAAATTGAAAAAATGCAAATCCTCCCAGGGGGGATGGGATGTGGGTGTTGAGTACCCCACTGCTCTCGTTTAAAAATTTTACAATTTTGATGCTGAAATAAAATGCTTCTTAGTCCATTTCACTTGTATCTAAGAGCTTACAAGCTAGAAATTTAAAGCAAATGATGAAAGAGGCTCCTTGGAAGGTAAATTTGGCAATTTTATCGAAAATCCGCCAGAGTTTCTCTCTCTTTTTTCTTGGACCTGCTAAAAACCAACGAGTAAAATTTATTAGATTGTTGTGGAAATGATTTTAAAAGAATAAAAAAAATTGAAAAAAAAATTATACTTAGAAAAAATTTTGAAATTTCAATGCATGCAAGTATAAAAATGAGATCTAGTTCACTTATGAATATACTTTCTGAATGTAAACAATTAGATCTAATAGAAATGCCTAAAATATATCAGATCTGAAAATAGATAAGGAATGATAGCCCTAGATCTAGTATTCTTAAGCATGTAACAAAATGCAAAGGAGAAGAGGTTTTGTAGAATGTTGATGGATGGGCTTTAGCTTTCCAATGCTCTTCTTCGTAGGTGCCTTTAGAGAAATCTATATGCAAGAATTGTTAGATAAAAGTTGCCAAGAAAAAGAAGAGTAACCGAACTCCAAATCTCCTTGCGCTTGTGACCTACAACTTCAAACAATCACCAAAACTTGCAAACAACAATGAAGATCTTAGTGTGTTAGAGTAAAACGAAACCAAATGAACTTGAGTACAACCGAATACTGTTTGTTACATTTGAATCTCCTAATATCTAAGCACAAACAAGTAAATTATCAGCTGTAAATACTTGTTTCTATATCCAAAATAAACTAAGTCAATCGATATTGCAAGCATGTAATGATAAATGAAAATAAATTGCAACAATGTCACCTCATGTAAAGCTCCAACAAGAATGCACCGTAGACCTCCAAAGTCTTTCAAATATTATTCAACAATAACAGTATACAAAAATAGCAGAGGTTCAATGCATCCATATAAAAAATGGAGCAATGAGCTTGCTTTTATAACATTCCAAGAGAGGAATTCGAATAGGTGAGGGGAAAACGAATTGGGGCTTGAATATGCCAAGTGTAGATCCCAATCCCATGATTCAAGTGATGAATGGGTTGCATAATAAATGGAGAGCAGCCACCTCATGAGGGCACCTCCCTCTTCAACATAGTAAACTCCACCATCCTTCCAATGGCTGCCACATAAAGGTTGACGCCTCCCTTGAAGGAATGCGCATATCTCAAGAGGAGCCATGTCATAGCAATCAAATCCTTGATTGAAGGCTCTAATATTCGGTTGGTAAATTTTAATTGCATATGCCATCTCACTCAAACCACCCTATCCAATTCGCCATGGGAGAGAGCTCACGTGAAAAGAGCCCACGCATGAGCATGCTCACATCATCCTCAAAATCAAATATATATTCAAAGTTGGTATTAAAGCATGTGCTTTAATCCTCCAACATGATCGTACATCATACTAAAGCATATAGCCACCTTTCCCATGATTTTTTTAATCACTTTTTGTCTTTTTTTATTTTTGTCCAAAGTGCATTTTGGATTTTTTTAGCATTAAAATGTCATTTTGTGCATTTTTAATGAAAACTGCTCCCAGAGGCGACGTAATCGCCCGGAAACTAGAGAAAGTGGACACTAGGGTAAAGAAGACGCTCTGAGCGTCAAAACGAGCCTCCCCACGTCAAATTCCGGCTCCAGACGACACTTTTATTACATTTTGAATTTTTTTAATTAAACCATAAAAAATGGTCTAATTTTATGAAAAAAATTATTTTTGTCGGAATGACTTCAAACTCCTAGGGGACCTAGTGCATGCCCATACGACTTATTTGGGATGGCTAGCATGTTACAAAAATACATTCCAGTAGGTTTTAATAACCCCTCAAAATTTATCATCATGGAAACACTCCAGCTTTGGAGGTGTGAGTGAAAAACTCGGGAATTATACGTCACTTTTCAGTAACGCATAAGCCCTAAGGAAAAAACACTCTAGAGTATTCCCCTGATAACAAACGTTAAGGCCAAACCTTTCATAAAAAGTTCATGCATAGACCAACTTATTACAATATCCCTGCAGGGCCTGGACATGCAAATATTACAAAGGGCCAAAAAAAATTGGCCTGATGGATCTCGGAACACTGATGATGAACATTGAAAATGTTCATAACTTCAACAGTTCACTCAGAATCCAGTAAGTGCAATTTAGTGGATAACAGGGTCTACCCCCCTTGGCTTCGTTAGGAGTTAAGCCTAAACGGAGGAGTCAAGATCACGTGACAGTACTTGACTCAGACTTGCCCCCAAGGACGCACCTAGCAGCTTGAAGATTTCTGCTGCGTTAACCCCAGATGTGTAAGAGGCGGCAACAAGACATAAAATCTATTAAAATTTACAGGACCACTTGCACAACATTGTTCACAATATTTACTTCAAAGTACTTTATTTTCAGCTTAATATTGTTACATGCATCTTTGATTTCTTAAGTTATTGATGTTCTATATTTTAATGCTTCATGTGGTATATTGATAATCTTGTTACAAGCATCTCACACTTATTTGTTCATTTACTGGAAGTTGTTGTATCTTGTTATATTTTGTAAATGAATGAGTTAATGCTTTGGAAAAGTACTTGATGAGATTGTGACTCCATAGCCCGAGTAGTGACGGCACTGGTCTTTTAGATTAACTGATTGTTTCTCTCTTACGTTTATCATTGGTTGATTGCTAAAGGTTTTGCATGTCATTGAAAGATTTGCATCACTGCACGCTGACTGTCATTTTCATTTTTAAGTAACTTACAACTCCCCCCAAAAACAAAAAAAACTTAGTAATTAGGGACTAACCCCCTTGGACTTTAGGAGTTGTGATCTAAACGGAAGAGTTTAGGACCGAGGTGACATTGGGTTCTTAACTCATAGTTTCCCTCGGGAACACACACAGCAGTTGGGAGACTTACCCGTGTCCAAGTGTTTTTTAGGCGGCAACCGAATGTATTGAACAAAATACTATGTAAATCTAAATATTCTTCCCCGAAACAACCATGCATCTGCTTAAATCACTATTCTTGCCTAAACAGCTCCAATTGGAAGGGTATTTTTTCTCTGTTCAATTGGGATTGTTGTCTAGGACTGAACAACACAGAGAAGATTGCCTATATATTTACATCTCAATTCAAAATTTCATTTCACTCTAGCAATTATCTGTCCGTAGTTCATGATAACCCTTCCAGCCATTCTTCGCATTGAACATTATCATATCTTGAACTACAGAGCAGCTTGCCAACATGGAGCATAAGTATAGAGAAAAAATGTATACTAATGTAATAATCAAAAAGCAGTCAATGGAAATGGAAAATACATCATAAACAATATATCAAGCGAGTACACAAGACAGCTCTGAGCTAGGTACAAAAGTAGAAGTGCTATAAATAAAACAAAAAGAAAATATAGTATATCTATGACGTAAAATCAGCCCCTTTATCTTCTTGTTTAGATGTCTAACCACTTAACAATGTGATCTTTTACTTGTGTCCAATTAGCAAGATCATAAATAGATGTAAATAGCAAAATATGAAGAACACATGCAACTGAAAATCAAATCTGAAATTGACACAAGATATGTATGGCTGGAAACTTCATATATAAACTCAATGATGAAGTACATACCATAGCCTCCTCTCAAAGCTACAAAGTGCAACCATGTAAAATGCCCTAGCTAGGGTAAACCATCAAACCCTAGCTCCACCTAGAACAAGTGTAAGATGTAATATCCCCTACTAGATCTGGTCTGGGTATCTATGCTAACTGCTTGTGGAATCTGGTTTAGGACTTTAGACAAACACTTGATGACAACTGCTCTAACCCCACTGTACTGTCCTTTAAATCTGATTGATTGCTTTATGGCTGATTTTTTAGAATGTTTTTCATGGTTTGGTTTAAGTGCTCATACAATATAAATTATGAGAGGTAAAGTAACTCCGTGAATACATTTATTTGCATTTAAAATCACAAATCCATCCACATAATACATATGGTTGACTGTAAAATTCCTAGCAGTTATAACAGCAGTCGTATATGACTAAATAAATCAGATTGCACTGATATAGCAGACCTAGGAATGATGATAAGTGTAACAGTGCCTTGAATGCTCAAATCTGGTCTCTCTCCAATGCCCAGATGGTTGTAGATGTCCACACTCAATTAGAAGATAATGATGGTAACACCCAGCTGTGAAGAACAGTCCCCAAACCAGTCATGTACTATAGATGTTTGGCATTAAGTGTGGCTCCAAATAACTCCTTGGCATTCAAACACAGGATGTGTCCTCCTCTAGTGATGGTTGTGACCACTAAACACCACAATTCAGCTGAGATAATCCCCTTTACAAACTCCCTGCCCCACAGAGGTCACGACTTCCTCACATAGTAATGCTAGCAGCATAAATAACTGTGATACGCCCAGCTATACTCCTCACAACAATAGTCATGACTCAACAAAGTGATGCGCCCTCTTGCAAACCCACAGGTTGCTCAAATGGCAGCACCCTTCTCAAGAATGGATAACTCAGTCACAGCTGCAAACCCACCCTCTCTTTCAGCAGTAGATGACAGGGCATGTATAAAAATGAAGGATGCCCTCACGCCCTCCTAAAAAAGGTATTTCTTCCATTCACCACAGTTCCGGAAATATCCAGATTGCAAATAGTTTGATGATCTTTGTTACCCCCCATATTGACAGGGGTGTCCACATGTGAAAGTGCTCTCGCATCCTTCAGCAGGCTAGAGCGGTGAAGGGTTTCATTGTGAAGATTAAAATAGCATGACAGTCGCCAGCAGCAGGTCTGGGCCCTAGTATCAGCAGTGGAAGGGATCAATTATGTTCCTTAAATGACCATATATCAGCATACTCAACAGTAAGGACATTCAGACTTTGGAAAGCATACACTTTCAAGAAGCAAAATGGTTCTGGGAAATAATCACTTGTGGCTCACAGAAACGTTTTAGTTCCATATTTCCTGGCTCAAGGAAATCCAATATGCTGTGACAGAATTTGATAAATCTCTTAGTACTTCTGATGATGAGGAGGGTGTTGGTGAGAGCACTGTTCAGGAAGATGTTCTTTTTTCTTGCAAATATGATGGATAGCACTCAGACAGTGAATTGCAGATTGATCCTCTCATATCATCCATTTACCAAAGTGCATAGATCCTTCAAATATGCCTAGCTTTCCAACAGGGAGTCAAGTGTTGGCCGTGTACCCTGGAGCAACGGCCCTATATAAGGCGTGTTGTCCTCCGAAATGGCATGCGTATCGTTTGAAAGCCCAAAATGCAACACACCAGCTGGAATGACAACTCTCTTAGGAGAGAGGCCAATGTCACCACACTCCTCTCCTCTTCGCTTCAGGTTGGCTCTTCTCCAACACTAGGGGGGTATCCCTAAAATAGGATCACTAAGGCAGGTACAGTAACGGGCAAGGTGAATGGAAGAGGCTGCCTTAGAGAAACGGAAGTAACAAAAGATAGTTTTTAAATGGGTGATGGAAAAGAAGGGAAGATCAATCCTCAGGGAAAGACCAGTGCCAGTACCAGAAGGGGAAATGGAGTCAAAAGAGGACTCATGGAGGCCTTGTGCTTCATAAAAGTAAGACGAATCTAGAATGCACAAACAATCAGATCTTAATCAACATTTCGTACAACCGAATACTGATGTCCATCGAAATGCTAATTGTTTAAGCATAATTAACCAACTTAATCCTAAATGGCTAATCTATTGTGCTTAAAAAAGCCCTCACAAGCTAGATTTATTCTACAACTTGAAATACATCACACAGCCACATGAAAGATGCTCAATCTGTCCACAAACCCAGCTGATATTTTCATTAAAGCTCAACAGGGAGAGAAAACCCCAAAATTTTCCATCATTACAATGGAGAAGACTGATTGGTAAGCATCCGGAGCACAAGTTTGAGAAAGGAAAGGCAAAGAGAGCCTCATCACCTCTTGAGTTGATTCACAGTGATATATCAAGACCTCTTCCTCACCTATCTTTGAATAATGCAAGATACATCTTAACATTCATAGATGATTATTCTAGATTCAATTGGGTATATTTTCTTAAGTTGAAGTCAGAAGTCTTCGGATACTTCAAGTTCTTTAAAGCTTCTGTAGAAAAGTTCACTGATAAGAAGATCAAGGTCCTTCGTACTGACAATGGAGGAGAGTATGTGAAGAATGAGTTTCAGTTATTTTGTGCAGATGAGGGTATTAATATGCAGCACACTGTTCCTTACACACCACAACATAATGGTGTAGTAGAGAGAAAGAACAGAACCTTGAAAGAGATGGAAACTTGCATGCTCAAGTCTAAAGGATTGTCTCCTAGACTTTGGGCAGAAGCTGTCAACTGTGTTGCTTACCTCCAGAATAGAGTTCCTCACAAAGGACTACAAGGTAAAACTCCTTTCGAAGCATGGATGGGATACAAACCAGATGTGTCTCATCTTAGAGTCTTTGGATCCAAAGCTTGGGCAAGGATTCCATCCGAGAAGAGGAGATCCTTAGAGCCACAAAGCAAAGAGTGCATACTGGTTGGTTATGCACTGAGTGCAAAGGCCTACAAACTGCTAGATCTATCTACCATGCAGACATTTCTTGAGAGAAGTGTTCAATTTGAGGAATGGCCATTGCATGATGCCCACCATGTCGATTAAGACAGGTTGCCAACTACTCCACCACAACCTATTGAACAAGATAGCGAAGCATCCTCTCATGAAAGTTCAGATTTTGACTTTGAAAGTGAAGATGGGCGAATGCTAGACCCAGATCCACAAGAACCTGAAGATCTAGCACCTGAAGATCCACCTCCTCTTCCATGATGGGCTGCTATGACCCTTGAATCTACCTGTGATCTTGTTGGAGATCCACATGATCCAAGAAGAACTAGATCTGAGTTTCAAAATGCAAGGTTTGCACTCTCTCATACAGATCCATTTCTTACTGACGGATGCTTTCTTATGATTGGATCAGATCCAAAAAATTTCTTCGAGGCCTCCCAAGATCCGAGATGGATATCAGCTTTGGATGAAGAGTACCAATCTCTTCAAAGAAATTACACTTGGGAGCTTGTTTCTCTTCCTCCTGATAGGAAGCTTGTTCAATGCAAGTGGGTATACAGAACAAAGATGGACTCAGATGGAGTCACAAGCAAGTACAAGGCTCGCTTGGTTGCTAAAGGTTTCTCACAAGTTCAAGGGATTGACTATTCAAAGAGCTTCGCTCCTGTTGCAAAGATGGATTCCATTCGTCTTGTTCTGGCTCTTGCTGCATCCAAGCACTGAGAAGTGCATCACATGGATGTCAAGAGTGCTTTTCTTCATGGAGATCTAGAGGAGGAGATCTACATGAAGCAACCTGAAGAATACATTGATGATCCTTCACTAGTGTGCAGATTGAGGAATTCCTTGTATGGGCTCAAGCAGGCTCCCCAAGCATGGTATGCTAAAATGGACTCCTTTTTGCTATAACAAGATTTTCAGAGATGCAAGTCTGATTCGAATGTCTACATGAGACATGATGGTAACTCTCTACTCCTTATTGTCCTCTATGTTGATGATTTACTGATTACAGGGAGTCTCTCTTCATGTCTTAGATCTATCAAAACAACTTTGCACAACTCCTTCTCTATGTCAGATTTGGGACTGCTAAAGCGGTTTCTTGGTCTTGAAGTCTCTCAGAGTGATTCAGGAATCAAGATTGCATAGTCCAAATATGCATCAGATCTACTTGACAGGTTTCATATGACGGAATGCAAACCAGCAGCATTTCCTTTTCTTTCAAGGATCATCCTTGAGGATGGTTCTTCTTCACCTTTGGTGGATAGTACTTTGTATCGGCAGTTGATCAGAAGTCTTTTGTTTCTTACACATACTCGCCCTGATCTATCCTATGCATTCAGTGTTGTCTCCAGATACATGCAGGAGCCTTTTGAGCTTCACTGGAAGGCAGCCAAAAGGATATTGCATTATGTGCAAGAGACGAAGACCTATGGTATTCATTATGCAGTTGGGTCACCATTAAACCCAGTTGGGTATACAGATTCAGATTGGCTGGAGACAGCTCAGATCGGAAGTCTACATCTGGTTTTGTCTTCATGATTGGATCTGGTCCTATCTGTCGGTCGAGCAAAAAGCAGACTCCTCTAGCTCTTTCATCAGCTGAGGCTGAGTACAAAGGTGCAATGAATGCATCCACACAATGCATTTGGTTGCGGGGCATCTTGTCAGAGTTTGGGACTCGCTACAGTATTCCACCAGTCATTTATTGTGACAATCAAAGTGCTATCAGGATTTCTACAGATATGGTTCTAAGACAAAGAATCAAACATATTGAAATACTCATGCATTACATCCGAGGGTTGGTGCATGATCGTGCCATTACACTGCTCTATTGTCCCACAGAAGAGCAGATTGCAAATATTTTCACCAAGACTTTTTCAGTGAAGAAGTTCACATACCTTCGATCCTTTTTTGGGGTGAGTGATACCTTGGTTGATTAGTTTTTTTACAGTCTATCTTGAGGGGGGGTTTGTTCCCACTGGGTTTTCCCTCTTTCCTCACATTTTGTTTAGATTGTTGTACTGGGTGACCTTTGGTCTCAGTAACCAAGGCCCTATTTTTTCAGTTATTTTTTCCTCATAGTCCGTCTTAAGGGGGGGTGTTGGAATATTCCCACCATCACATCTTGGTTTTGCATGCATGCATCCATGCATCAACAATGGAGTCTCCTAGCACCTAGTCCCTATTTTGCACCCCCTGGAGCTTGTATCTGGCCATTATTAGCCCTCCTAGCCACTCATGCGCCTTGTTTCCATCATTGGATTTACAAATGCACCCTCCTGCACTAATTTAGGAGATCTATCAGTCAATTCCATGATTTAGGGAACCTTGTCCCTTTGATTGCTCAGTTAACTGAATGTAGCTCCTAGGTGACTGCTACTAAGTGTAGGAGCACCCTCCTTGACCACTGACAACTAATATGCGCCCTCCTTGGAGTCTCCTTCCCTATTTTGGTACCCACATGGTTGAGTTATGCTCAGTTCTACTCCGGTTGACTGATCATTAACCATCGATGGCCACTAGACCTTATCGGGAGATGGTTCCAATGCAAACTAAGCCATGACTCGAGAAGAATTTGAACTCTCCTAGGGGTATCGAATTCATTCTATTGCGTTGCCATATTTTTTCCGGCTTATAGCTGATGAATGTATCAACAACAGTTTCTCACATATTTTGAGTTTATGTGTGAATTTGATCATATTTCTTGCTAATTCTTCTCTGCAATTAACACAGTGAAATTGTGAGGTTTGTTCAATCTTAGTGATCTACACCTATGGAATTTCACATGAAAGTATCCTCTAATAACCGCTAAATTGCTCGTCACTGAAATTATGGGATCCCAAATCAGTCTGAGAGCTACGGAGTACCTACTGCATCCACCACATCCCTGTGCAGTATCAACACAAGGAGCATCTTGTAGACTCCTAAGCATCCAAGCCAGTAACCACTGTATCCACCCCTCATAAGGTCCCCCACCTAGGAAGCTAATACACTGCTCCATATGGATAGGCTCCTAAAAGTGATAGTTGAATCTCGTCCTCATGCTAACTGTTGTACCATCCACTACTGCAATCTCAGGGTCCCCTACTACCCAAAAAAAGAGACCATCCTGCAGTCGTTGAGCCACTCTGATCATCCTTCGTTGTCTGTCAAGCTATATCAACATCCACTTCTCCTGGAACTCCAAGCAGAAATATCTGCAGGAGTTGGCCCCCTCACTATGAATGGTGTAGTACATAAGCAACCAGGTGAAGTCTGCAATTCTGCTATCATATTCGACCTCAAATACTGACATAGGAAATCTGCTCCGGTCACTGATAACGAATCTGGGTTGCTCATGAACTCTAATCATCTCCGCAAGAGACAACTCTATCCCTTGCGCTACCTTATACTCCAAGGAAATCACCGGAATTTGCAAGAACTCTGACAACTGGTGAGTCTCTGCACATATATACTCTACACCTTGCATCCTCGTTATACCTGTGATGCAATCTAACAATAGGCTCCCACATGGCTGCTCAAAATTTGTCGAAGGATGCATCAATGCAGTCCCCGACTTGCCCTGGTTACCCGCCATAATATCCACCCAATTTTTCCATGCAAACCTACCTCGCATTTGCCTGTAAAAGGTGAAGTCATCTGAGTCCCTCACTAGCCTGTGTGATGTGAAGCATTCTCTACCCTGAGCATTGGTTTGCCTAGTGCTAACACCAGAATCCATCTAACTGCCCCTGAAGAGCCAAGCAATCATAAGTTGCACAAACTCCTCAGAAGACTGCTCTGTCATGCATCCAAACCTAAGCATCCCACGAATAAACACCTGAAAGAGGAAACTGGCCATCTCCTCCATAACGGCTCCATTGTCAATATCAATCCCGAATACCAGGAAAGAAAGTCGACTCTTCCATAAAGAAGCCTCAACCTGTCCTCCATTGTCATCCCATAAATATAGCGGATCGATCGCCCTCACAACTCTATCGATCACCTCTACTATCTGAAACAACCTATCGTGCAGACGATTGCCTGGATCCCACCACCAACTAAGGGGTCCACCAAACCCAACTCCAACGAACTGCTTTTGTATCATGTTGATAGTAATCAGGGTCTCCATGTAATCCTCTGGTAGAAACCAAGTACTAATAACTGACTCTGCTCCTGCTAATCTAATCAGCTCCCACCAAACTGCATCTATATATATGCTAACCCACTCACCGTCTAGGTGCTCAAATAATCCATGGAGTTGTTGTCACACAACTTGTAGTTGTCCCTAATGGTATCCCATCCGGGATGGTAGAGGAGATGAACAACTAAAAAGGTGACCCAAGAGATGCCACGGTTCCCAATGCAAGCTACGAGTCACGACAACCGAGGCACTCTTCACTTTAGATCTAGACAAGACAAGATCAAGGGGGGAGACCCTATAGCCAATCGACAGAAAATTAGCCAAAGCAATGGTTCCTAGGGGGATGTGAAAGTTGAGTTACGGAAACCAATGCAGGCTTAGGTGAGCCCAAGAGTTTAAGTATGGTTGAAAAGGCTTAAGATGTGACAAGTGTTTCAACCAATGTATGAGTTAGGCCACCTAGGGAGATCAAAGAGATAGATCTAGTACCATGAAATACACGAGTGGGACCCACTTCCTTAAAGTATGGAAATGACCAAAATGGGACCCACAAGGTGAAGTTAGGGGTGGAATGGCACTAAGGGGTGTTTAATGATGTGGATCTATGGATCCAAGGTAAATTTAGACACACCCACATATGGGATCTAGCAAATGACACAATCCCAAGGAGTGCGAATTGACCCAAGGAAACTAGTGCCTTTAGATGGAGGGGCAAATGGAGTCCAAATTATGCCAAAATGTAGATCAGGGTAGTTAAGGCAATTATCAAAGTGGGTTTAGGATGGCATGCCCAAAGAGAAGTTAGATCTCCATAGATCTAAGGTTGAAAATGCATCACCCAATGACCCAAGTGGGGCACAACCCTCAAAATGAGGAATGGGGCCCACAAGGAAAGAATCAAAGAGACAAAGCACTAGGGGTAGGTTATCAAGTGAGAGGAGTGCAAATCAAGTGGGATCCCACCTACCCAAGTCTTGGAACTAGCAAAACTCACCCAACCAAGGAGTGCGACCTCACTCAAGGAAGGCTAAGTGCCTTGAAAAATGTGTCAAATGAAGCCCAATTGCCACCAAACTATAGATCCAAATTGTCATGGATGCTATAGAGGTGGGTTCCTTTTATTATTTCCAAAGACAAGCTAGATCCAACTAGATCTAGGAAAAAGTGAAAAATGAGGGTTTTAATCAATGAGGGTTTTTAGATCTAAGAGAATAGATGGATAAGATAAAATAATTTCATACCTCTTGGAACCTACCTGGAAGATGATGGAAGAGGCTTGTGACGAGGATTACTTCCCACAAAGATCAAATGCCAAACTTGGATGAGCCCTTCTTGCCAATATTTTGCCTCCTTCAACCAAATCGATTTCCCTATTCCTGTCAATCAAGGACACAAAGATCAATCAATCAATCAAGAATGGAAGGAGATGCAAACAAAGGGATGGTAACCATGAATTGTTGGTACAAAGACAAAACAACTCCCTGTCAACCAAAACGTCCTCTTGAAGCTTTAAGGGTAGGCCTCCCCACCAATTCGCACTTCTCCAAAACGTCTTCTTTGCCTACAAAACAATGTTAGTTGAAGATAAATTCAAGATGGCCACCAATGTTTGTCAGTGCAAAGGAAGAAGCATTTACAATCACCACAAGCATTCCAACTCCAAGATCCAAGATGCCTAGAAAGTATTTTTATTCCAATAGCCAAGAGCCAAAAATCTCTAGATGAATTTTACAATGAGGGGGTCTCCTCCTTATATAGGATAATAAAGACCAAAACCCTAGATCTCAAAACTATTTTATGAAATGAGTGGTTGAGATTAAAAGATCTCACAACATAATCAATGGCTAAGATGAGCCATAACATAACATCACATGGATCACTCAAAATAGAGGTGACGTCATAGCTAGGAGTGACTAAGTGAGGGTGACGTCATCCTCTAGAGGGGGAAAAAGTACATGGGCCCACCTCATATGACATGGACATGACTAAAGAAGCTCATGGTGGGGCTAGGAGGCATCAATCCTTACTAGCTCATCCCCATGGCACAATAATATAAAATAATGTGCACAATAATACAAATGATCAAATCCTGTCCTCAAAATCTGTGAGAGACATGCAATAAAAGGCCTCCTGTGGCCTTTGTGGACCCCACTGACTGATGATAATTGGCTGGAAGATGGGGGGTTCACCCTGGAATACCTCTGTGAAGACCAAGTGCCAAAACCTTGCCTTAATTGCCCAAATCGAATTTCTCAATGACCCTTTTATTCCATTTTTAATCTGCCTCGGTAACTGCGAAGCTGCTGAAACTGCCACCTAGGCTGCCTACGCTGTCAAACTAAACCCACCAGGCTCTCCAGAAGGGGGGTAAAATGGTAAGATCAAGTGGCAGGACCACCCCCTCCTCATACAGCGCCCTAGGCGAACTGGCCTCTCATGGCCCCTGCTGGACAGCCTGGGAAAACATCCCCAAATTTGGTCAACAAGTGGATAACTGCATCTATCATTGTCAGAAGTGCCCGGAACTGAATGATAAGTCAATGTTACAAATATCGGCGCGGCGAAAAAATCAGCAGGGTCCAGGAAACATCGTTTCGGGATATCTTGACAGCGCATCGACAAAAATCGACAATAAATCAGCAAACTTAAAAAATACAAAAATACAAACTTTTCCGACCACTAACACGCCCTGTCAAAAAATCGGGATAAATCGGCAAAAAATCGGCCAAAACTCGGCCTATCAAAAAATCGGAAAAAAATTGGGATAAATCGGTGAAAAATCGGCCTGATTTTTTGGCCGATTTTTCCTTAAAAAATCGGAGCCTTTAAAAAATCGCGATTCGCCGATTTTTTGGCCGATATTTGTAACACTGTGATAAGTGTCTCATTGGATCCGGAAGACCCAAAACTAAAAAGAATGTGTACTCATACACCATGGGTTGCCCTGCTGGGCCAACTGTAGGGTCCACCATATATGGACAGTGCATAATCTGATGATCTGAAGTAATAATAATACCTATTGAACTGCATCAATCATCATCTAAATCATATGTCCACCATATAGGACCAATAACAAGAGTATGTGGGACCATAAATCATCATCAATAAGCATACATGGCCCACATCATCACGGATCCCAAGAATGAACATAGTCAAACGAGGTTTGACTAGGTTAATATACAACCAAGGACAAATGATATCAATAGACTAAGACATGTTCCTCTAATCATACTCACAGCTTAACTTAAAGCATAAACATCATTCAATGGCATTTATCATGCTTACATATTCCATTGTTATTTATATTTACTTGCACAGTAGCTTAAATGACAAACTCACCATTGGACATGGTCTAACTGCTAGCTTAGGATGAAGGCTAAGAATCAAGGCTGGGCAAAGGGGATGACTTGCCTAAACTCAACTAGATGACACTTTGGACTGGGAGAGGGGGAAGCTACACTCTGTGTCGGACAAATAACACGGGGTAGGGTTGTGCCTCACAAATGGGTAAGTTGTTTAGAGAGTGCTTATTCAACTTAGGCATCATGTCTACACCAAACTGATCCAAGTTCATTAGGATCATTCAATTTCATTTCATGGCCTTTTTGGCCTACATAACCCTTCGGATTTCAGCTGTGCTAAGAAGCACAACTAATTGCAGCTTGCATCCAGGGCATATTTATACATATATAAGGTCGGCAATAATAGATATAACTTTTGAGTAACTTTTGCTTTTTTGGACCTTTCTTATACTCTTCGAGGAGTATTTTTTGCATTTCATTGCTCTTGCCCTTTACTCACGTGTGTTAAGAAACACATTCTAGAGTTTACAGTTTCCATGGGCAAATTTATAAAGATTTCCAATAGGTAGTACATGAGCTTTCAGTTTTAGCCAACAACATCTCAAGTGACTAAGGGGACTTCAACCAATGCCAAACATTGGGACAACCGACCAGAATGATTTAGGCCTAGAATCCAACTCACCAAAGGCAAATTCTGTCACCAACTCAGAGCTGAGACACTAAACAAACATGGATGCGATCCAACACAGAGGTAGTAATAGGGAAGTCCTCAGTATCAAAGAGTCAAAAAAGACAAGTCAAAGGTGAAAGCCAAATCGGGAAGGTCATGGATAGACGGAGTCAAATGAATGTGGTGCCTAAGCTAGCAGACAAATAATGTCAAGAAAGACCATATCTATGCAAAGGAGGGTATTAAACGGATGAGTTTTGTCAAGCAACCTAAATGTGCAAGTAGCATGTCCATTTTATAATTTATAATATCATCAAGATAGGTCATTTTCATTTTACAAAGTTTGCCACATCATGAATCATATACCAAGCTAATGTTGTGAACATGACTAAAGCAACAAGATAATAATCCATAATCAATGATGAGAAGTCCATAGGTCATATCACATCATAATAATAATCCTCATAAACCATCTGAAACACTGCTGCAATAACATCACTAGGCACTGAACTGAAACTGTATGGAATAAAGGGCCACATCGGTCATCAAATCTGAACTCTGAAGGATCAACCTTGGCACTAGGTCTAACATAAGTCTGATAAAATACACTGCTCTGATCATGAGTGATCTCAAAATATAGGCTCATCATAGCCAAACTCTGTAAAAGCAAAGCTCTGGAATGTGCAGATATCTGCTCAGCAAGGATAGTAGCCCTGCTACTATGGTGTGATAACAGGAGTCTAGGCCTCTCTCTGGAGAATAGCTCTGCCACCTGCGGTGCCTCATACTCATGCAGATACCAAGAATAATCTACCAACTGCAAATCTTGCATAGCCCTCATAGTCCTCTCCCTAAGTGAGGACTCAGGGTCTGTACAAGGGAAATCTCTATAGGAGATGATGTCATTCCCTACTCTCTCAACTACAATCCCTACGAACCAATCTAATCTCCCCTGTGTACTCAATGTACTAATCCCATGGTCTAATTGAAAGATCGCGCTTGTGGCCAAGATGCCATACACCTCATCTAACTGTCTCAAGTGAACCTCCCAAGTCTTGTTGTGTAATAGCAATAAATAGCTCCTGCAGATGCGGATGGGAAGTAACTAGTGTGTTGGTCAATCCCACGGGCATGGCCACAATCCCAAAATTAGGTCTACAAGTAGACCTATGAGCATCATGCTCTCTGATCCTCATCGGATGATATCCCCAACAAAGATAGGCTATCGAGGGTTCTACTACCCTATGAAGCATGTCCTTCCCCTCATCGATCATGGGGAAACCCAGTACAAGGGTATGCTCGTGATCTCTGTCAGGTGGTCTCCCAGGAGAAATTAGGAAACACTCCAAAACTCCATGGGATCTCATCGTGTGCCCCTATGTACCCCTGTAGACTGTTGCATACTCATGTATCCTCCTGAGCCATCAAGTATCATGTATGCACTACTGTAGCCAATACTCCATTGATATCAACAAAGCATGTGATCCAGTGTGTGTCTATATCCTCCATATATATGTCCATCCAACCTCTATATGCATATACTTCCCTGTTGGATGATCCATAAGGAACGTGCTCAACTATCTTTGCCATGGCTAAACCTCTCTCTAAAAGAGATGGCTCATGATCCCCTGCCTGATCCAACCCCTCTCTGTCAGAGCTCTCCTCAATCACCTGCAACTCTGAGTACTCCTCATGCAAAATCATCACTGGATGCTCTCCCCTAAAACAATGGGTGCCATTGATGCCCTCATGTTTTACAGTTGTCCTATATCCTGTGTGTGTTGCGGTATCCTCCAGTGCACTCGCTCTACTAGTGTCACCTGAACCTGGATCCCACACATCTGTACTATACTGGAGTGTGTCTCCTGTCAACACATCTGCAACTACAACTGGAACCATTAATGGCCCCTCCACAATAAGTGACTCATAACCTTCATATTGACCCGTATGTATAGATTCAACGATCTCCAAGTCATGCCTCTCCTCATGGATCTCGCATGTCATGAATGTCTTGACTCTTGCTGTAGATGATGAAGAGTGTCCCAACTCCAACTCGTCACACAACCTATCTACATGCATATTGGATTCCTGAAAAGCCATCTGAGTGTTGTTCAATGAATCTCTAGTAACCATAGGCTCATAGGTGAGCTCCTCTTCCTCTTCAATGTCTTGTACGCCCAAATCATTCAATATCGAATCCATGTCACATCTAGGTGCTAACACCCCCTGATCCCGACAAACACCACTACTAAGGTGAGACGATGAATCCTCGACGTTTGATGATCGGATAACTGCATCATATGTACTATCCTCCTCATGTATTGTCAACTCCATATTAAGTTCACCATCAACTTGTACATCATGATCATCTTTCTCTACTCCCCCAACTATGCTTTTAAGGAGATCCTCGTCCAAATCCTTGGGCCGGCTCCTGAACTGGATGAAGTAATAGTCTTGGAAGGACAATGTTGCACATACCTCATTCCCCAAGGCTATCTATTTATGATATCGAGGCAAGTGTCGAAGTGTTGCTAAACTCCCCAAATTTTCAGCCAAGATCCTTCTTAGTGTCTTCATGATCTCACTGGATGGTAAGAAACCTGTGCTTTCAAGCATGCACTTCAACAAAATTGGTATGTACTGTCATCTCTTGACATTCCTCTGTACTCATCTAGTTGTTTATAACTGCATGCTCCCACAGCTGGCGAGGAACATGCTCTGATACCACTGTAATATCCCAAACTGATATTTTTTTATTTTTATGAAGTTATGTTGTTTGCTAGTAGTCTTTGATTATTTTGTATTATTTTTATTCTAATTTTATGTTGACATTTTTAATATTAAATTGACCTTATTTTTAGTAAAAGTGAGTGTGAGATCATATAAATACAATTTCTTCATTTCATTTTTAGACATCAACTTTTGGGATAATTTCATTATGTCTGCTATTTGCCCTAACTAGGGCTCTTTGAACGGATGCGCACTCCTTGATGAAGGTTTACTTTTGTTCATGCCATTGCTAAGGTGAGGCTAGAGTTGTTTGCTTAACATATGCACATAGAGGTATCCATACTTTTTATTTGATGTCTCTCTGTCAAATTGTATGAAAGTGATGCTTGTTAGGGTTGAATGGAAGCCATTGTTGCTTCATTTTGTCTTGATTAGCATGTCATTTTTGTCTTTGGTCCCCTTTGCATTCAAGCTTGAGCTTTAGGTCTTCAAGTCTTGCTAAGACTAGGTTCCTTCAACGAATCCTAGAGATTGTTGAGGTTATCCCTAATTGCCAAGCTTGCCAATTACCATCTCAAGGAGGGTAGCTCCTCTCATTGATGCCCTAGGGTTGGGTAGATAGTTTTCTCTTGAAACCCTAGGTTGTTCATCTACATCTAACCCTAAATTTCTGAGTTTGTGAGTTTGTACTTTGTAAATATTATATTAGCTCATTTTGTTTTAATTTTTGGTAATCTAGGTCTGATTTTTGTTTTGTATATAAAAACAAAACCCTGAAAATTCATAAAATTTCAAAAAAATCTTTTTTTGGCCATTTTTGTTAGTTTTGTACCTTGGGATGTGTTCCCCTAGTGATTTTTAGCCTAAGTCACTAAGAAGGGGGAAAAAGTGACCCTCACATTAAAAACACATTAATGAGACTTTATATTTTTAAAGTCACTTTTTGCTAAAGTTAAAGTGGGTGAGCAAATATTTATTTAAGTGAATTAAATAAAGTGATATTTTTGCTCTCATCTTATCCTAGCCATTGGATTGACTCAATGTCCACCGTTGGATTAGATTCCCACCTAGGGTTAGACAAAAAGCATGAGGGAGGCAAATAGACTTATTCTTGAGAGTTTGAGAAAGTGAGAGTTGAAGAAGAGGAAGGGCACGATTTTCGAGGAAGCCTGTTGAGAGATTTTTGTTGGGCACGAATATCGAGACAGCTTTCTTTTATTTTGCATAGAAATCGAGGTTTACGGACCCCATTTATTGCTGGCACGGATTTCGAGACAGAGGTACGACTGTTTAATGCTGCACAATTTTTGAGGTGTACGGATTTCGTACTGTACGGACTTTGGCACAGTTTTCTAGGCACAGGTTTGGCACAGAAATCGAGGAACACTTCAGGCACAGATTTCGAGGCTGTTTTCAGTACATTTCCAGGCACAGTTTTCGAGGTGTACGGCTGCATTTAATGCAGTCCGTACTGTACAGATTTTTCTGTCTGTTTGGGCACGAAAATCAAGGTCTGAACATTTAATGTTCAGCACAGAAATCGAGGCTGAGTGACTGCTGATTTTTGGCACTGTTTTCGAGAAGAAATTCTGCACAGAAATCAAGGCATCTTTTGCACGGAAATCGAGACAGTCTGCTGGTTGAGATAAGTTGTATTTTGACTGTAAAATGAATGTCTGATTTTTTCCAGAAGCTTAATAAAACCTCTCTCTCTAACTGGTTTTCCCCGTGGGGGTTTTTCCAGGGCTCGATTTGGCCAAAAACTCTAAGTCTATCTTTTCATGTGTGAATGTCTTAAATGTGTTTTCAGCCTGTTAGTAGCATTCTATTGTGTGTTTGACTGTTACAGAAAATTTTATAAGTAACCTACAGCCTATGCATAACCGGCTGTAGGTGAAAACCACAAATTGTTAACACAAACCAGCAGTCAATAAAGTGCAGAATTTCTACAATTTTAGGGCCTCCCAAAATTTTCGGCCCCTAGAATTGAGGGCCCTATAATTTCGGCCCACCTCCTAAAAATTCGCCCTTCATCCCTCTTTCTTTCTACACCTTCGCCCATCCTATTTTCTGACCCTCACTGCCTCCTTTTCTTCACTTTCGCAGCCCCCTTTACACGGCTCCAGACCTACTCCTTTTCCAGTCACGACCTTCCTTCTTTCCTGTTGCTGCCCCTTTTCTCCCCACTTACCATCTTCATCTCCTTCACTGCCTTATCCACCTCCCTTCTCCATTCTTTTGGCTGCCCTTCCTTCCTTCCTTCACCAAGCCCTTCTTCTTACCCTATACACAGGTCTGCAATTTAAAAATTGCAGACCTAGTGTGCCCTAACTGTCCCCTTTATCCACACACAGAACACAAAATAAAATTACATTTCAGTCCCTAAATTCATGGTTATTCACCTAGCGTTTTTCTCCATTTTTAGGCATTATTAATGATGGTTTACTGTGCATACCTCTCTCAGAAATTACACATACAGATCTGAGTTTTATTTCTGATTCAAATTATATTTGGCTTCTAATGGTTAAAACTGGTTACTTCAGTGAATTAAATAAATACTAAATTGTTGAATGGTTAATGTTGATATTAAAGTATCTGAAATGGTAATGTAAATAAAGATTTGTTGCTACTGACAAGGGTTAACACATGTGCACTGAAGGCAACATACAGATCTGGAAATCACACTAGGTTGCATGTTATCTGTTGAATGCTAAACGATACACATGGTTTTCACTCAAATGCTTTGATCTAATCCAATGAACAACTTTGAAAACTACATCTCGGTATATTTTTGGTTGATGATTGTTCACAACACAGTCTTTTGATCCTGCAATGATTATTTTACATGTGATTGATTATTATTGGCCTTTATTTTGACATACACTTTAGTATTTTATTGCTATAATATTGAATAATAATCCTTGCATCCATTTCTGCTGCTATAAATGTTAAATACAAATCTGGAAACTACATGGTAAATGATCTTTTACATTTCATTGCATGATGGTTATTGTCTCTTTAATAGTTATAATTGATTACGAATTGTCATGCTACATTTGATTATTGAATGATTTGGACAACCATCTCTAAATTGTATATTTGGTTAGTGTGTTAGCAATATAGTCTTTTGATCCAATATTGATTATAATACATGTGCACACGTTCTTACATTTCATTGAATGAACTAAGCATTATTGGTTAAAGTAGAATACACTTGACTCCATTAGGCACTGATCTAACTACAATTTGCATAGAGAATATATTTCCCGTGGTTGTCCTAGTGTTCTACAGGGTTTCATAAGGATACTTCTCCTTGGAGGTTTCGACTTCCAACGAAGTTAGAACAATGACCGAGGTGACATTGGGTCACTGATCTTATTTTTGCTTACTGGGAATTAGCCCTGCTAATTTTCCCGGTAACAAAGGGGTAAAGGGGGTTGATGTTTGTGGCCATACCAAGATTCCAGAAGCCAGGGCCAAATTCAATAGAGATCATAATGATGCTACGAGGTTGAAAGACCAAAGAAACAAGATTGGTAAGAGTGGCATTGGCAACACTCGCTTGGCTGCTACATGTGAGCCACATATTGTCCATGAAGCAAGGAAGAGAAGGGAAGCACAGCTTGAAGATGAGTTATCAAACTCTAGATTAGCAGGTAATGATAGCAGGTTGTTGAAGATGTTCAGCAATCAAGAGAGAGATGAAGCAGAGTCCAGAGTAGAAAGGGCCATCTATGCACGTGGCATCCCATTTAATGTGGTTCAGTCCCCTTATTGGCAAGATATGGTGAGGGCAATTAACTCAGCCCCTCAAGGTTTCAAAGGGTCAAACTATGAAAAACTTTGAACAGTTTTGTTGAAGAAAGAGAGGTTGCTTATTGAGGATGTTTTAAGACCCATCCGAAACTCATGGACCAACACAAGGTTATCCATTATTTCAAATGGATGGACTGATATAAGGCGTAGGTCATTGATCAACATCATTGCATCCTCACCTGCAGGAGCAATGTTTTTGAGAGCAGAAGACTGTTCCGGTGAAGTAAAAGACTCCCACTTTAATGCTGATGTTTTAATTTTTGCTATTGAGCAAGTAGGACCTGTTGACCACCAAAACTGACTTGGTGGACAACGGTGTACCATGCACATGTTGAATGTGCCTTGAAGACAAGAAAGAAGTACTTAATGATTATATCAAGCGAGGCAGCTCTTTTTCTTATCTTCTCTCCATGAAATTTCCGCACCCCTACGGGGGATTTTGTAAGGATATGTCAGCATGAGGGTCTAGTTTTGTGTAATTTAATCACCTAGGAATTTATCATTAGGGAAGTCCTTTCATCGAGTGTTTTTTCACTTGGTAATTAAAATTCATTTCTAGTGATTTTAATTATTTGAGTTTTTCACTCAAAAATACCTCCAAAGTGGTGAAAGGCGTTCTAGTGATTGAGTCCATGGGGTGACTGGGGCCTAGGGATGTTCTATATTACCATGCTAGACATTATCAAGAGTCTTGCAGAATTTCATTAGGTTTTACATAGGATTTTTTAATTTTTGGCCATTAAAAAAGGTCCCTCGGCATAAAATGTTGTGTTGTAAAAGAGGGTTACTTGATCCATTTTGATGTTGTATAGGGGTATGGGTACTCAAAGTAAATGGCACGAAACCCCCTACACCCTTGGTCCAAGTTTGAAGTCATTCAGACAAGTCTTACTATGGCTTTGGTCACTTTTTCCCAGGTCAGTCATGGATATCAGGAAATTGGGCATTTAATTAGAGAGCCAAATTTTGTAAAAGTGACTATAGTCACTTGGGGTGGCCAAGTAAAGGTTATAAAGCATGTATAATGTACCCAAGGTAAAATATAAGGTATAATGGGGCCCCCCATGAGAGTGTTTCATTAGTTTGGAGTTGTCCCCTAGGGGGTGCGCCCTCCCTCACCATGGGCAAATGGAATATTGGGATTTTGGCCAAAGTTTGGGGTCCCACCTTGGTATGTTTAGCTCCCATTTTCAGAATATATTTGATTGTTATCCTTTGACAGATGGGGTGATGGTTGCTAGAGACGCTTGCTACCGTGTGGTTCCCTATAAAGTTTTTGATGGCGATGGGAATAAGTTAGACAAAAAAAATTCCAAGGAAGAGTTTTTTGTTGTAATGTCTTCTATGCAAAATGGTAAATCTCCAAGTATGGATGGGTTGCCTACATGGCCATGTGGGATACTATTGGTGATGAATTTTGTTCTTTGGCCTCTAAAGTTATTGCTACCAGTCGATTGTCTAAGTTTATCAACTAAGGGATTATCACGCTTATTCCAAAGAATGCAGCCAAGGATTCCATTGATCATTGGTGGCCTATCACTTTGCTCATGGATGCATATAAAATTATGGCCAAGGCTTGGCCATTGCAAATCCACTCAGTGGTAAAGTATGTGATTCGTCAGGAACAAACAAGATTTGTTCAAGCGAGATTCATTCTTGGCACTATGGTTTCTACATGGGAGGGTATGGAGTAAGCAAAGGAGACTGGGCAGTAAGCTCTGATCTTGAAATCAATTTTGAGAAAGCATATGATCCAGTTGATTGGTCTTTTATTTCTGAGATGTTGATTTGTTTGGGGTTTGGCCCTTGGTGTGTGCCATGGTGAACACTCAATTCACCACTGCTTTCTCTATTGTTTCAGTTAACAAGGCCTTGTCTCCTTGGATTTATTTTGCTTCATTCTATTCGCCAGGGATGTCGTTTGTTCCCTTATTTATATGTCTTCATTTCAGATGCTCTGGGTTATTTTTTGGAGGTCGCTCATATTTGTGGTCAGATTCATGGTATTCTTTTCCCAGATGGTTCTGATATGCTTAACAAGAAATTTGCAGATAACTCTCTTCTCTCGGTCAAAGTAGAGAAAGCATTTGTTGATGGGGGCCCTTACTTGTTTAAACACATTTTATTCTACCTTGGGTGACATAACAATGTTCATAAATCTAACTTCTGTTTAGTAGGTTTGGATACCCCCACCCGGATTGGATCCTTGTTGCTTGGTCTTATATTCGATCTGGTGTTATTGCACAATATTTGAGGATTCCCTTTTCAGTTGGGTTGTCACCAGTCGCCATGTGGGATTGGTGTTTGCAGAGTTTTCAAAGTAAGCTCCACATCTGGCACCAAAAGAACCTTCCATTTTTAGGGAAGTTGACTTTTGTTGGTCGTATTCTTCAAGCATCTCATGTTTATTATGTGTCCTATTGGTTTCCTAGCAGGGCTCAATTTCGACAGCTTGATCAGATTTTGAGAGCTTATCTTTGATCCAAGTATGGCCAAGATCGAGGGTTTCCCTTAGTGCCATTGGTTGTTTGCAACATGCACAAGTACGAGATTAAACTTGGGTTGATTAATGTTGCCACTCAAGGGAGTATTCAAGCGGCCAAGTGGGTGGTGCGGAGTCCTGGGGGTTCAGCTCCTTGGAAAATCATATTTCAACATCAGGTGTTTTTAGTGCAGTATTCAAGTAGACTTTGGGGGATATTCAGTCTGTGTGACATCATCTCATCTCCTCATCTCTTTCAAGTGTCTGGTGCCTTCATCTTTCAAAGCATCTCGGCTTCCTTAAAGATGATTGTTGGTTTTGTTCGTTGGTAGTAGGAGGGAAACAGGGTTGGTTGGGATTTAGCTTGTCATCCCATTTGGAGTTGGAGGGTTCAGGAGTCATATGCGGAAGAGCTATCCCATTTGTTATGCCATAGATTGAGTAGGAAGCACATCTTTGGTGATTGGTGCACTCAGGTTTAACCTGCACTTGAAAGGCTTTGGCATTGTTTAAGGATCACAGTTTTATTTATTCTGTGGAACACTAGGTGTAAGGCAGTTTTTGCTAATGAGGTTAGCTTACTATCTTCTTTTTGTTCCAAGTGGCGGGATGAATTTGCCATCATTCTGGCTAATGGGACTCTATAGATAAAAGATGCCTGCTCTTTGGACCCATCTGAGTATTCTAACTTTATTTCAATGCTTGTTGTTACGAGGAAGATGATATGATCTCATCTATATATTATTATATACCCTTCCGTTCTTTTTTGTACAATTTTTTGTATAGTTTTTTGTAAATATAAGAGATATTTTACCAACAACAAAAGAAAGTTATCCAAGCAAAGGGTACATAAATTGGTATGCTCAGTTTGAAAGATTGTCAAGGTGAATCCAACCTAACTTTACCATGAAAGAAAGAGCCTTCAGTGAAACTCTGTATTCAAAATGAGGAACATTACAGTCTAATAGAAGATCAATAGAGGAACTCAAATCTGGAGAGGAAAAGAAGCTGAACTAAGTTACCCTCCTAGAGAACTAAATTGCACTGTCATCGAATAACCAAGTGCCAAAGTAGATGGTGGTAAACCTGTATGTGGTCTTAAATTCTGTATTCATATTGTATTTTTCTCTTTTGTAAAATCCTTGAGTTGTACAAGCAGAACTTTCGTATGGAGGGTAGCGCTGGAGTATTAGTGCTTCAATAATATTAGGATTCATTACTTGTGTCAATTATATATGTTACATATCTGACCAATGTAACATTGGCATGTTTAGATTAGTAGTTGGGAGCATGATTAGGTAGTTAAACCACTACAACCACTTAGGGAAGGTTTGATAAATATGTCAAGCAAGACCTCACATGTTTCCTGAGGAATGTAATGTTTCAACATTAATATAAAGTATATTCTTTATCCTTTCTCTCCACCACCATCTCTATGAATGTATGCACCCTAAATTCCTACAATTAAAACATTCACAACTAGTCTTGTTTTCCACTCTTAAAAGGAATTGGTATTTTTACACTTCAAAAAAATTAAAAATCTTATACTATTACTAAATTATGTGGTGTCCACTCTGTATTATGTCTGCACAATCAAGATTTAAGTAAATATTATAATAGTATTAATAATTAAATGAAACTATAGTGACTACTAATAAAAGCTACACAAAACTATGAGCTAAACTAAACATAAAATATGTTGAGAGAAATTATTGTCATTGCCAATTGAGGTCAAGAACTTGGACTATATTTTATGTGGTACTTCAAACTATACATAATAAGCTGTTTGACAACCAATTAAATTGCAAGAAAAGATACACTTCTGAAAATCAATGAACCTAAGGACATATAGAGTGTCCAACATCAATAACACCTGCTTCTCAGTGACAATTACCAAGTTTAGGAGCTTAAGGCCTGCAGTGGTTTTTGCATATCCATCCATGATTAAGAGATCCAATTGCTTAAACGAAGCCAAGGCAGATGGAAATCTCCTATTAGTGGAGATCAAGAAATAGTGTCAGTATTTTAGAATTGGAATTCAATTCAGCATAATGTAAATAATATTCAAGATTCTTTATAACAATAAGAACATCTTGTGAGTGAATTTTACTAACATCCTCTCACTTTACACAGTACAAGAACCAAAAATATTGCTATGTCCTCACATGCATGCCGAAATTGGTTTCCAGTGCACAGATATTTGATAACCAGAAATAATATTTGCATTTAAAAAGTAAAACAATGTAAAAGAACAATAGACAAGTTTCCTTTAAAGTAGGTAAAACTATGTGCACTAAAAACAGATTATCCTGTCCTTTTGATATGTAGAAAACAAAACGAAAGTATCCATCATGTGATTTGTTATCGATTTGGCTGATCTTTTGATAGTGAATTTCACAGTTAACCCTATAGGGGAAACGTGACCCCCCAAATTTTTGGAAATGGGGAAACGTAATATATATATATATATATATATATATATATATATATATATATATATATATATATATATATTATTTTAATAAATGAGGAAGGACATTTAAAAAAATGAATGCGAAAGATAAATCATAGATCATACATGTCGATCATTGCCTATATTGGGATCCTATTCATCAATAGCACCATATGCCTCCCTCCTCTAGGCTCTAGCCCTTGCGTCTAACTCGAATATTAAAGCTGATCCTCCAAGGACATTAGTCAACGGCTCAACACCCTACAATTTTGATGAAACTTCCTAATTCAATCATTAAAATAAGTAGAAAAAGCTTCCCTTGCTTAATAAGTGATTTTGCTTGAGTACATTTGTATTAAGGTCATGACAGATGAGTTCAACAACCAACACCACCAACATCAAGGTACATATAGGGGTCGATGTGCTTGATTAAATGCCAATTCCATAACCTCATACATGATAGAATCTGGTGGAAACTTTGCAATCTTGAAATCCTGAAAACTATTAAGTCTGTTGAATTCTGAATGCGATCCATAATTCTAATTTTTGCATATGAAGTCCGATGAAGTTGGAACCACTCTCAAACATCCTGAAACAATTAATGGTAATGTTAAAAATTTAAGTAAAAGTGGCATTCTCCTTAGAATTTAACATTACCATCTAATATCACCAAAAAGTACTGCACCAAGGCGATATTTTTTTGGAAACACGAGCTTATCGACCACATCCATACCGGAAACGTGTTTTTGTACGGATGAAACGCGTTTCCATCTCGAAAACGTGTTTCGCCCATATAGAAACGTCTTTCCACACCGTACAGCACAAGTTTCCACATTCCGAGCAGGAAACAGGTTAGGTACGTGGGGGTGGTGTTTCCTGCAACTTAGACGCAAACTTATAGAGAGAAATTGTAGGTCGCATTTACATGTACAATCCTATGGAAAGGAACAAATGAAGGCATCCAAAGGAAAAAGCAACAAAGAAAATGCTACAAAGACAATCTGCACATATTTTTTGAAGAAAGCATTTTACAAATATGAAAGTGATGAAGTATAGGCAAGTTTGAAAGACATGACGAAGGATGATATCATGCAATGGATAACATGCGTAGTAAGTGGTCCTAACTTAATGAATATGAAAGAAAGTATTGTTATGCCATGTTATGTGGGCATACCTATATCACAGACTTATTTTTTCTTTTTCCCAAAGGATGGGAGTCCATCTTTGCTACTCTTGGACTCCCCATATGATATGAATGTATGGTTGCATAATGGATGACTAGAGGATATGTATGAACTACCATATGCCAATACCATGATGATGATGAAGAAGTGTACCTAACAAAGTAATGACAGGAATTTCAAGTGATTGCCTGATGACTATAGCTAGCAATATCACCTTTAGGTTGACGAGGGTGAAAAAAGTGTGGTTTTTTTATTAGCCAAGTCACCAAGGTTACTCTTGGTATTGTTAACAGATTTTACCCCCTCCTTCGTGCCCACTGTTGCCTTCATCCATTATCCATACCCACTCCATCTTGGTTTTAATACCTCTAGTTAAGGCTTGACAAATGGATTCTAGACCTCTCCCCTCTATGACCTTTTCACCAGGAGCACCTCTCTGTTCTCCATGGTGTCTCGGGATTGATCATTTGTCGTAACAAACGTCGTGACAAGTTATGTGGGTCATCCTTGTAAATCCCTGGGGCTTCACTAACACCAAGCGGAAGGAGTTGCTCCTCTCTAGACCTAAAGTATGAAAGTCCTTCCTCCCCTATGCCTGAAAAATAAATGAGGGCATATTAAGCAACTACCTGTAGAAAACTCTTTGTAACTGCAAAAATTCAAAGTCAAAGTTGAAGTCCAATGGAAACAAAAAGTCAAATCCAAAAAAGCATCAAGGCAAGAAAAACTTGCCTATGAAAAAGGCCTCAAAAATCAAAGAAAATAAAAAAGGCCAAGGTTTCAAATACAAAAGAAGTACAAGAAAGAAGAGTCCCAAAATCAAAATGAAGAGTAGTCCTTGAAGACCAAGTCAAAGTTGATGTTGCCAAGCAAATAAAGTAAAAAGGGGTTGATGAGTCTATATTCCGAGCACTGGAGGAATGAGAAACCCTAGGTAGGTTACGTCACCAAACCCATGAAAGCTCAATAACACACAACACAATGAATGATGATATTATTATGAGACAGTACAGTACACATTTACATTGAAGTTCCTCGCTTTTATAAAGAGTCTGGGTGACCAAAACCCTAACCCTAATATGACAAACCCTAAGATGCCTAAAACTCTAAATTTTACCCTAAGTCACTTTAAGTGACTTTATTACATGTGTAGCGTTATATCTTAACAGTCTACTTGCCAGGGTCAAAGGGAGTAGTACCTGTTATCACACAACTTGTAGTTGCCCCTAAAGGTGATCCTATCCAAGATGGTAGAGGTGCAAGGCAACTAAAAAGGTGACCCGAGAGGGCCTCGATTCCCAAGGATGATTGGTTGTCACGCCAATCTAGGCACTCTTCACTTTAGATCGAGCTAAAGCGAGATCAAGGGGGAAACACTTACTAGCCAATGAGGGCTAGCGAATCAACACAAGACACTCTAAAGATTACGAATGATGCACAAGAATAGATCTTGGTGGATGGAATCTAGATCTAGGGAAACGTAGTAGTTTATGGGAGTTAGAAACTGGTGGAGGAGGCTTAGGCAAAATAGAGATTCTCAACTGTAGAATAAATGTACCACCATGAGTTTAGGAAAGTAGATCTAGATAGATCTAGTTCATATGAAAAATACCCAAATTGGAACTACCTAGGGTTTAAGCAAATGAGGCCAAAGTGGACCCAAAATAGTAGATCCGGGTGTTAGATGACTAGATCTAGGTGCTTGATGAATAGATCTGTGAAACTTGAGGAGGTTCAAGCATACCCAACCGATAGATCTGAAAAATTGACCAAAGACCCAAGGAGGGTGTCCCACCTAGAGAAAACTAGTGCTAAATCCAAGGGTAAATGGAGTCGGATTAAGTTGAAAATTTAGATCTAGTGTTTTAATAACTATTCCAAAGTGGGTTTTGATGGTCGTACTCAAATAGGTACCCGATCTACCAGATCAAGAAAATGAGGGTTTTAACAATGAGGGTTTCAATGGTGACAATTGGAATGGATCCCGAAATAAGAAAAATAATTTGAAACACACCTGGAAATGCTTGCGACCGCCTTGCAAATTGATGGTCTTCCCAAATCGAAGCAGTCTAGAGTGAGATCCAACCTCCCCAGGTGAAATCGCTATGTTCCAAGATGGCCAATGCGCCCCTCCTGCCCAAACGATCTAGAGTTAGAATCGATCTAAACAAGAAGTAAACTATACGGTAATGAAGATAAATCAAAGAGCATGAATATGATCATAAGATGCAATAGAAATACTCCCTGGGATGCAAGACGTCTTGAGGAAGAGATATGGGGTTTCCCCACAATAGCGCCCCCTTCAAATCGTCCTCCTTCACTACCACACGGCCCCTAGAAAATAATTATGGAGAGAGAGAGATCCACAATGATGTCGAAGAGAAAAGATTTTACAATCACTTGCAAGAACATTCATCAAAGCTTCCAAGAGTTTTTGCAAAAATATTTTATTATGTCGGAAATCCAAGAGCCCAAGAGTGCCTTTACAATGAGGGGGGTCTCTCCTTTAAATAGAAGTGAGAGAGACCAAAACCCTAACCACTTTTTAAATGAGTGGTGGAGATCAAAAGATATAACAATAATAATCAACGGCTAAAATAAGCGGTGTTATCACCTATTTTGTACAAATAGTTGAAACCTTATTGAGCCGGCAGTGTTGGAAAACATCAGTGTTCACTTCCAGAGTATCTGGGTTTCAGAATGCAGCAGTTAGCTAGTTTTATTTTTGAGTCGACATGACCATGGCCCCATGGGGGTTTGTAATAAAGTGTGCTAGTAGGATCTGAGTGTCTCGGTTCCCCATGACTTGATTAAGCAACTAAGGTATTCTAGGGAGTTTTTTCCCTTGTCAATTATACTTTTCCTATAGCTGAGCTATAATCGATGAGGTTTTCTCCCACTCCTCCAAAGCTGGAATGCCCGATTTTGAAAATTTTGGCCATGGGGAGTTATTAGAGTCCAACTAATGTGTATAAGCCTACTAGACACTATTAGAATAGGTTTTGGTCATGTCCCAAGTCTCTAGGACCCTCAGAAAAAAAATTTACCGGGTCCGTCGAGTTAGGGTTTTTTTAATTATTTTTTTAATTTAATAAATTTCTCTATAGTTTAAATAGAGAAATAATAATTTGTAATATGTCAGTCGTCCGGGGTCCGAATTCAGTGGTTGATGGCTCGTTTCATAAGCCAAAAATCACACATGACCTATGGACCAGCTAACCCTAAGTTTCAAACAATTATTTGGCCTCATAATTAATATTTTCTCAAAAAATGAGAAATATTAATTAAAATATTCAAAAAATAATAAATTGGAGATAATTTAAATCTCTCCAAAAAAGGCCAAATTGAATAAAGTAAAAGTCAAAATGACATGGCAAAAAGCATTTATGATGATTGGAATCTTCACCCACCTGATTCAGATCTGTTTCGGAGCACTGGGAGTGATCTACAGTTGAGAAATTCGCCCACCTTCATGCAAATTCGTTTTTGTGATTTGGCAATTGATTAATGGGTTGTTGGATTATGAAATCAATGCATGTGGGGCTCCTACCTCAAATTATGGGCTCCAAACTCAAGTTTAAAGATGAGTTAAGAATCCAAGCTCGATTTGGTTGGTGTTGACATGGATTTGATTGGTTTTTGATGGAGTTTTTGGCTCTCTTCATCACCAATTCGAATTAGGGTTTTGTTAGCTAGCCTTTGTTATATAAAGAAGCCATTTGGGCTCTATTCTTCATGGACTTTTGAGCAAAGAAACTCTGGAGATTTTTTGTAAGCTATTTTTAATAATAAAGTTGAGACTTTGGAGGTCAAAAACGTGGAGGCTCTTGGTGGCCATTGCTTCATCTTATAAATGAGGTGATATTGTTTGCATTTGTATTTGAGATTATTAAGTTGTAGATCTTGTTTCAAGAGGGCTAACAATCTAGCACAAGTAAGCATGTATCTAGTTCTTTTCGCTTGAATACTCTTGTTTTACATATATTACACAAATGCTTAAGGTTCTTGCAGGTACATCTTCACTCCACATAAGGCTAAAGAAGTCCCAAGCTTTATGAACTTGAGAAACAAGAGGATCTAGCTCTTCCCCATCAACATTCAAACAAACTTTTACCTTGGTTACTGGTTCTTAAGGGTTTATTTCTTCAAACCTTCCACTTTCTCCTTGATTCTTTTGCCTTGAATTGCTAGCCTATTGTCCTCTTATCCTAGATCCATCCTTGCCATTCTAGTAGCTATCTCTCCCATTCGTCCAACCTTTCTCTCACCATCCATCTTCACCTTTTCCCATTCGTTTTTCTTCTCTTCCTCTCCCATTCGTCCACCTTAAAGTTTCCTCCTACCTTTCATTGTTGGCTTCTTCCACCCTTTCGTTTGTCCCCTTAGATTCCTCCTCTCATCCATCTCCAAGAAGCCCTAAAATCAAAACACAAAAGGTGCCCTAAAAAGAACATTGAAACACATCAAAACAAGCAAAACGAAAGCAAGTTATTTTGTTAAGTAGTGTTTAGTTTCCATTATTTATAAAGTTAGCATTGTTAGTCTTAGTCAAATTTTGCACTAGTTTTGGTAAACGATTAGATCTTGTACTAGAAGTCTTTTTCTTGCATGTCAAGTATTTCGTTGAGCATATAGGGCAGTCATAGATAGCATTTAGCTTGTAGTTGTTTGCATATTTTACATCTTTCAAAAAATAGATTTCATATACCAAAAATATTTCACTTTTTTTTATACTTTAGATCTCATTCCTAGCATATTCTAGACACATGTTGTTCGCTGGTCCGTTTCACCATATCAACATTTTTTAAAACTTAAATCTCATGCTCCTTAGGTTTTAAGCTTTAGTTTTCAAGTTTAAACTTAGTAAATTTCAAATTTATTTGATTTTTGACAAATAATGGGTGCCTTGTTGAGTTGTTTCGAGCTTGTGTAGGTGATTTGAGAGAGAGATACTTGGTAGATCTTGAAGCAAAAAATCAAAGCAAAATCAAATGAATGCCATAAGGAGTGATTGAACATACAAGATCTTATTATCCTTTGTAAAACTCTTCAAGAGTTCCTTTCAAGTTTAAGGTCCTGTCTCTCAAAAAGTCCTTCAAGGTTTTAAAACCCAAGGCATTTGTAAAAATTAATAAAAGTTTCTAGTGGAGGAGTCCTCCACCTTTTGGGTTTCTTCCCCATTTGGGGAAGAGTGTTGGGTTTGCTTAGCTTAGATCTTTTCAGTTCATGTTTTAGATTAGTCTTTATTTCTTCTTGTCATATTTCTCTTCCAAGCCTTCAACCGGAAGTTGCATCCTTGGGATCCCATCCCAGGGGCAGGACCACATAATTTGTGGTTACTCTTCCTTCCCCGTCGGTTTCCTTGGTAGAGCTTTCAGCTAGCTGCAGGTTCTCAAGTGCAGGCGGTTCTAGTGGTTAACCTTGTTCGGAGGTTGATCCCACCTTTAGTGTAAAATTGCTTGGTAGAACACTAAATCCTTCATTTATTTCATTTTATTTTGCAAGTAGCATGCTAGCTGTGTTTCATATCTATTGAGCTACCACATGATTTTAATATTACAAAGTTTCAATATCCTGTTTTCACAGTTGCTTTTTGTTTCTTAAAATAAACAAAGTCTCTTGAACTTGGCCAAATCCAAGTCAAGAGCACTCTCTGTCGGAGAGCATAGTAGAGTTGCACTTTACCCTTGCATTAGGCATTTTAAAGTAGGAAGTCTCTTGAACTGTGGTCTTAAGACTAAGTCAAGAGCGCTCTCTGTCGGAGAGTTGAACAAGTGCACTTAATTAAATAAAATATTTCAACCCACATTTCCCCCTAATAAATTTACTTTTGGTTGATTGTCCAACACCCATATGCTCTGCCAATCGGAAACGGTTGGGCTAGTACTCAAAAAGGTGGAAGACTTGTTATGTTCACAAGTGATAACTAATAAAACTTTCACCCCCATAACCAACCAATCCGAAGTTGAGCGATAAGATAAGTTCGGTGGGTAATCTCCTAGTTAGGGGCGTCGGGGTTCCATGTTCAGCCTCTAGTTTGCTGGTTAGCATTGCGCGACCTGGCTAGAGCACTGGGTGGCCCGACATGTCCTTGAACAGAGGCACTTGATACTGTCTTTCCGGACACTCTCTTGATATCCTTGATTTTATCCTAATAATCAAGACCACTAAAATCTTCAATCTACAAAGATAATCTGCATAACGATCTCACGAACGACATTTTTTCAAGACCCACACTTTCAGCATCACAATCTTTACTTTTCTTTGACTCCATAAGGCACTGGTTATCTAAAAGCTTATATATTGATCAGGACCATTGGTCCTTGTGTTTATTTCATATTGTGAATGCTTTAGTGATTTATCAAATCTTGAATCATACTGCCATCTTGTTATCTTATCTCGCAACGTGGATTGCTTATTATCTGTTGTTCATCTTTACATATTTTTGGTCTCATCACAAAAAAACTCCTAAACAACACTCATCCTCATCATCCCATACAAAAAACACTTAAACACTAGAGCCTTAGTGAAACTCTTTTTTAGGGACTACCCCCCTTGGCTTCGTTAGGAGTTAGCCTAAACGGAGGAGCTGGGATTCAGGTGACAGTACCTGGCTCATTGCTTGCCCCCAAGGCCACACCTCTCTCACTTGTAGTGAAGAGACAGCTTTCGAAAGATTTCTGCTGCTGGTGTGCAGTTTGGCGGACAACAAGCGGGAAATACAATACATGGATCAACTCACAAATAGAGGGGGGCGCACTCACTAAATTGCCCAAGGGGGACGCACCACATGACAAATGACTAAGGCACATGATATAAGCACATGGTGGGGCTAGGAGGTAATCATATCCTTCACTAGCATGGCCCCATGGCACAATAACAAATAATATGACAATATAACATCATAAAGTGACCATAAGACCAAATCGTGGCCCCCTCAAAGACACAATAACAATATCCAAAATGACAAATACTGGGATGTATGGACCCCACTGATGCTAGAACAAGTGCTAGAAGGTGTGGACATCATCATCAAAATATCCCAGACCAATATCATGCCATTTCCTTGCCCCACTAAGCCAAATCGATTTCCTCAATGAGCCATTTCTCTAGCAGAAAACCTCCTCTGAAAGTACAAAAATGCCTATAACTCACTGCCATGTGTCACGGACACAAATCTAACTACACCAAAATGTCTGGAGATGGGGTAATATGGTAACAACGACTGGCTGGACCCCCCATCCCCTCAGGAGCACCCTAGGAGAATGTGCTAGCTCAATGCAAGTTTCTGGACAGGCCATTTCTGCATGGCAAACTGGAGACAAGTGGCAATCTGACTATATCATCACCTGTAAGTGCCTGAAACTGATAACTGAGTGCACCAATGAGCTCAAAATGCTTAAATACACTAGGAATGAGTACTCATACACCATGTGACCATCAAAAGATACCTCTGTAAGCTCATCCATGCTCAGAATAATAAAAATAATGGTCCGTAAATAATAATAATAATAAAAAAAATCCATCAAACCATCATCTGAAACTGCTGTCTGACGCATGGAACCATCTAATGGACACATATGAGCCATGAATAATGCATCTCAAACACTGTTTGCCCAAACTCATCCTGGACTCTACGGTTGACTTGGTCAAGTTGGGTTGACCAGGTCAAGAATAATCAAAATAATGATCCAGACCATGAATAATTGTTGCTGCAAGTACAAGTAGCTATGATATGCTCCTACAATTATATCAATAGCTAGACCAAAGCATAGAATGATGTTTAACTGGCTTAAGCATGTAAATAATATAAATAAGATAAGTCTAGATCAAAGTAACAAGCTACTAAAAGCTGGATTTTCAAGTGTATACTTGTTTACTGACTTGAACAATTTGCTAACCATGGGTGAAGGTGGAAAAACAAAGAATAGGCTAGGGGAAGGACTCAACAACCTCAACACTACAATCTCTTGGATGAAGGAACCAAGGAGACCACCTAGACATATACTGGATAGAAGATAACACGAGGAATGGTGGTGCCTCACAAATGGGTAGAGTGATGAGAATGTTTCCAATAGACTCTAGACAAGCAACCTTTTAGCAATTTATTATTTGTCAACTTTCACATTTAAGATTTCACATTTATTTCATTTCATATATTTTCACTAGCCAGCCTCCAAGAGCAGGTGCCCTAGATAGCCTAGCGGGCCTCAGATAATGACTCGGTATGACCTCCATTGCCTGCCATCGTCCATAGGTGCGATGGAGTGACCACCCCGTTGCCCTGTAGGGGCAAATGGCCTTACACCATACAAAGGGAGAGTGCGTGTCCCTTGGCCACTTACTAGCTAATATAGATATATATGGTTAGTGTTTAGCAACACTGTTTTTGCTAAGCAAGCATCCCTTAGATATAGCATTTAAGATCCGATGCTTTAGTGTTTAGCAACACTGTTTGTAGGAAAACTTGGTTTCGAGGGCTAGAGGAGAACAACCACTATGACTAAAGCCACACACTCCAGAGCCGAGACACAATGCAAACTGGGAATCTATCCAACACAGAGGTCTAGGTGGGGGGTGTTAGAAAGTGGCAACAAGGAAGGTCTTCTATCATTGCACGTGTCCTTGCATGCTAGAAGACATAAAACAGGAAGCCAAATGTATTTAATGTATTTTCCAAAGTTTAGACTTAAGAAAAGTGCATTAAGTGATCTAATTATTAATTGACTTAATGGAGTCACTTTTATAAACTTCAAGTGAAAATAATTTAAGTGATGGCTAATCTAATCTTGGCCATTGATTTCACCGGAAGATCACATCCATTGATCCATAGTGAGATGTTAGGTTTTTCGCTTGGCCATTGAGTTAAAAGGAGGATCGATTTGGTGGAGAGGACACACAGAGATACAGAGAGATTTCTTAGTCATAGCTTTCATTCGGAGAGTGAGAAAGAGAAGTTTGAGGAAGAATTTTGCAAAGAAGATGGAGGAGCATTCATCTGGAGGATCGACAGGGTGATCAGGCAGAGGAAAAGACCATACGGATTCACAGAGAAGGAGGTTGCACTGATTGGCAGAGGCCGTACCAGCTCGGTCATACAGCAGCTGTACAGCAGTTCGCACGTGTGAGGGCTGTACGGATCCGTCCGTACTGCTGACGCAGAGACCGTACGGATTCCATACAGCCGACGCAGAGGGCCATACAAATTTGTGGGGTGTTCTTAGTGATTCGCAGAGGTTCGATTTTGCCAGGTTGGGTAAATCGATTTTCTGGATTGTATTTGCTCTATATCTTCATAATAAAATTTCTTCTCAGACTGCTGCACCAGTTTTCCCATCTTGGATTTTATCCAGGGGTTTACACCCAAAAAGATTTGTGTCTCCATTGATGTGATTGATGTTATATTTCTTTCAGTATTTATTTTCCGCTGCATAGTGAAGAAATCCACGTGTAGTTAAAAGCAGCAACTAGGTTTAACAAAATTAATCTGGCATACTTTAACTCTAGTGTGGATTTTAAGGAAATTTACATGGTATCAAAGCTCTTCTGAGCAGATCTGAGAGAAAGCAACAGCTATTGAATAGATCAGGGGTAGATCTATTACAAGGGTTACAGGTAAACTTCATTATGGTCGCACAATTGAGAGTTGAGGATAGACTCCAAGGGGCACAAAACTTTCCTACTTGGAAAGAGAGGATCACCAGGATCCTGGATGTTAGTGATGCAAATGAGCACATTGATGACCAGAAGGTTGCTCCCACAGATCCGACAAAGTTATCAAAGTGGAAGAAGATAGATTCCAGAGCTATGTTGATCATCTTGGATGGGCTGAAGGACCACATAGTCCTTCACCTTTCTGGGAAGAAGACTGCATTAGAGATGTGGAAGGCTTTAGAAAGTCTTTACCAGAGCAAGAACGAAAACCAGAAGATGGTGTTGCAAGAGAGATTACGTAGTACCAGGATGGCCAAGGGTGAAGGAGTGGTGCCCTTTCTCACAAGGCTCACACGGATCAGAGATGAGCTTGGAGCAGTTGGCTCTAAGACTGAGGATGAGGAGCTAGTTCGCATAGCCCTCAATGGCTTTTCTAAGCCATGTGACGTCTTTTTTAAAGGCGTGGTAGCTAGGGAGAAGCTCCCTGACTGGCAGAGATTGTGGGATGACTTCGTGCAGGAAGAGACTCGTATGGGTCAAGGATCAGCTTCATCCAGCGGTACCCCATAGATCATGGATGAAGAGGCTCTAGCCTTAGCAAGCAAAGGAAAGGGGAAGGCAAAGAGGAAGAAGGGTAGTAAGAAGAATCTTGACATGTCAAAAGTCAAGTGCTTCATATGCCACAAGCATGGACACTTTGCTTCCCAATGCCCAGATAGAAAGAAGAAGAACAACACATAGATAGCAAGTTCAGCAGAGGTGGATGATTTCAGCAGGAGTTTTGATGAGGAATTTTGTTTGATAGATTGCATGGAAAACTCCATCAGCAACAGCATCTAGTATGTGGACAATGGTGCATCTTGTCACATGACAGGGCATAGATCCTTCTTCAAGAGCTTGCAGGAGGGTGGAGTAAATCTCCACATTGAGTTAGGAGATGATGCGCGGTATGAGGCGCAGGGTGTTGGTACTATTTTGTTTCAGAGGGAGTCTGGAAATCCGATCAGCTTTTCTAATGTTTTATATGTTCCGGGGATGATGAAGAATTTCATATCTGTTTCCACACTAGAAGACGAGGGTTTTCTAGTGACTTTCCGTGATAGGAAAGTATTTATCAATCCACATGGGTCAGATCAGAGGTTGGATCGGACAATTGGGGTCCGGAGCAGGAAGGTATGCAGACTATAGTTTGAGCCTGCAAAGGCTTTGGTCAGTAGTAGCAGCAGTGATTGTGAGTTGTGGCATAGAAGGATGGCACACTTACATCATGGAGCACTGAGGCATCTGAGACAGGCAGTTATTGGAGTTCCATCAATACAGGAGGAGAATCATAACCATTGCAAGGGTTGTGCGTTGGGGAAGAACATCAAGAGACCTTCCCACAGAGTGAGCACAAGTCTAAGGGGACCTTGGAATTAGTGCATTCGGATGTATGCGGACCGATGAGCGTCCATTCTTTCAATGGTTACAGTTATTGCGTCACTTTCATTGATGACTATTCCAGGAAGACCTGGATCTTTTTCCTGAAGTCCAAGTCAGAGGTTTTCAAGCGTTTTCGAGAGTTCAAGACTCTCGTGGAGAACCAGACAAGGAGAAAGATTCGGATATTGAGGACTGACAACGGTGGTGAGTACACCGGCAAAGAGTCCTTGGAGTACTGTGCATCAGAGGGGATCAAGAAGGAGAACATTGTTCCTCACACCCCGCAGCAGAATAGAGTGGTGAAGAGAAAGAACAAGATACTAGTGAGTGCAGCCAAGGCCATGTTATTTGATCAAGTATTACCACTATTCCTATGGGCCGAGGCATTTTGGATTGCAGTATATGTCAAGAACAGGTGTCCTCACTCAGCAATGGGGAGGAAAACACCTAAGGAGTTATTCACAGGCACTAAACCAGATTTGGGAGTGTTTGCTATTGTCACATTCATGCTGACACTAGGAGGAAGTTGGACCCTTCAGGAGAGAAGGGGCTTCTAGTTGGTTACAGTGAGACTTCTAAGGCATACAGAGTTTATGTCCCAACTCGCAAGAGGATCATTGTGAGCAGGGATGTCCAGTTTGATTAGGACAGAGCCTTAAGAAGATCTATGGACTTACTAGCACAGGAGCAGCCAGCAAAGGACTAGGGAGTCAAGTTGGAGGAGCCACATGTACAAGTACAGACACGGAGCACAAGTTCTGGTAGTCAGAGGGAGTCAGGTGGACAGGATCCACCTATCATTGATTTGGAGGATGAGCAGCAGTAGGAGGAGGATATCCAACAGCCGCAGCAGGAAGACACCAGGCCATGGACTAGGTGGTACAAGTACACAGTTTAGGATTCCAGGCAGGTGAGTCTTCCACAGAGCTCCATGACGAGGACCAAACCACCAGATAGACTTAGCTATATGGCACTGATGACAGAGTTGATTAACTCTGAGCCTTCCAGTTTCGAGGAGGCTGCACAACATGATGTGTGGCAAGAGGCCATGGTTGAGGAGTGTGACTCAATCATGAAGAACCAGGTATGGGAGGTTGTGTCGAGGCCAAAAGGTAAAAAGGTGTTAGGATCCAGATGGATTGACAAACTAAAGCATGCAGCAGACGGAAGTGTGGAGAAGTATAAGGCATGCTTCATGGCTAAGGGGTATTCACAGAAGGAAGGTATTGATTATGAGGAAGGTATTGATTATGAGGAAGGTATTGATTATTGATTATGACCATTCTATCATTGGCAGCAGAGATGGGTTGGCGCGTTCATCAGATGGATGTGAAGAGTGCCTTCCTCAACGGAGTTATTAAGGAAGAGGTGTATATTGAGCAGCCAGAGGGGTTTGAGGTGAAGAACAGGGAATCGCATGTATGCAGGCTGCAGAGAGCTCTTTACGGGCTCAAGCAGGCACCTCGAGCATGGTACTTGAGGATCGACAACTATCTAGAGAGATGGGTTTCGAGCATAGTGAGGCAGACCATAACCTGTACTTCTTGTCAGGTGAGGTACTGTTATCACACCATAGTAGCTGGGCTACTATTCTTGTTGAGCAGGTATCTGCACTTTTCGGAGCTTTACCTTTACAGATATCAGTTATGATAAGCGGCAATATTTGAGATCACTTACAGATCAAAGCAGTGTATATCAGACATTGAGTAGACCTTGTGCCAAGGCTGATACTTGAGAGCTTATATTTGATGACCGATATGACCTTTTTGTTCCATACAGTTTCAGTTTAGTTCCCAGAGTTCTAGATGTTATTATTGCAGCAATGTTTCAGATGGTTCTACTTGATATGGATTGATGATATGACATGATATGACCTATAGACTAGTGATTGTTAGCATTGATTGATATCTTGTTGCTTTAGTCATCTTCATAGCATTAACTTGGTATATAACTCATGATGTGGAAGTATTATTTAATAAATAAACTGAAATATCTTGGTTGGATCTTGTTGTCAACCAAAACTAACATGCGTGTGTTGAAGCCCAAAAAGTGAACACACCAGCTCGATGACAACTCTCAAGAGAGAAGCCAATGTCACCACACTCCTCTCCTCCTCGCTTCAGGTTGGCTCTTCTCCAACTCAAGGGGGGTATCCCTAAGGTAGGATCACTAAGGCAGGTGCAACGAAGGGCAAGGCGAACTGAAGAGGCAGCCTTAGAGAAACAATTGTAACAAAAGGTATCTTGATTGAATGATGGGAAAGATGGGAGGATCAGTCCTCGAGGAAAGGCCAGTGCCAGTATATCATAGGGGCGAATGGAGTCAAAAGAGAGCTCAAAGGGGCCTTGTGTCATATGTGACTAAGACGGAAAGATCGCATGATTGAGCAAGCCCTGCTCAGTCTAGTGTTTGACAACCAGAAAAAGTACTTCTCTAGCTGTGGGAGGTGCACTATGCAAACCAAAGATCAATATTACACAATCAAACTAGATTAAATGCAAAGATCAATACCCGTGTATGCACGCTTACAAAGGAAAAAAGAAAGCAGTTGCTAAGAATTCTTCACCAAGGGGAAAACGAAAGCGGCTACAAAGAATTCTTCACCTTCCAATGTGGTGGATTACACCCCTCTATGGCCTCTTACGCAAACGCAGAAAAGAAAACGCAAAATCTTAGAAGTATTCACACTTATCAAAAAACTCACAAGATCACGCCACAAAAAGAGAGTGCTCAGTTTATCCGAAGAAACCCATAGTATTTTTCATTAAGCTCAAGGAGAAGAAAACTCCCAAGTTTTTTCCATCCTTACAAAGAAAAAGATGGTCTCTTATATAGACCAAAAAAGCCTTTCACTAAAAAAGGAAAATAAATAATAAAAAATTGGAGGAAAAAGTAGGATCCTAGATCCACTTTTCTCTCCAATGTATGACTAAAAAATAAAAACAATGATATAACCGGATGGAATTAGCTCCACGTAACCAAAGCTTCCCCTAACAAGAGTCGATCTGACTTCAAATGGAGCTCGGAGCAATCGGCTGCCACAAAACAAGGGATACTCGAATCGGTAGGTGGATGAAAAACAAATTCTTCTTTTTATTAAACCGGCCGCCACTTCACCCACGAAACTAGAACTCGGGTTTGGCACTTGTGCCTTGCACGAACTGACTGGTGGCTTTCTGAACTGGTAACCAAGTGAACGGATCCTCATGACACGCCCAGTACTGACCTACGGATGCCAGATCCCCTTTACTGCTTGTTTCAAATTCTAAATGACCGTGAAAGTGGCACCGAGCATCTCTTGAAGAGTCGAATGCAAGATACGATCAATAGTGCAATTGGCTGTCAAAAGAAAACGTGAATCCATCTTCACAACTATCTATCAAATACAAAAACGATGAGTTGACAATCTCCAGTTTTGTCGTTTTCGGGATTTGTAGAGCATACACCAGTGGAGACCGTCAATTTAGTTTTAATCTTTGTTGTGCCAATGAGCTCATCAAACCCCGAGCATCAATATCGAATCTAACACTCTGAACCAATCAATCGGCTGCCAGGAAATGGAAACTTCGTGACCTCTGCTGCTGATGGCGTGACTTTAACTTTCATCGTGCGCTGATCGCTGAACCGCGAGCTCCGAATCAAATGTAACCCTAGCAATTTGTCCACCGACTGTGCTGTGGTGCAGATGGGATCTCTTGCTGAACGTGTCACGGCCTCTTTACGCAGATGTGTCGGATTCATTCATATCCCTTGAACCTCGCGTGATGCATCCCTTAAACCTAAGCGGATTCACACTCTCCTCCACTCCTACGATGACTTCTGAATTGTTACAAAAAGGAAATATCCCCACTCGGTTTTTACCAAAGCTTCATTGCTTCGATTGCTGCTGCATTCCTCAATCGGGCCTCTGTGCATCTAAGCTTCAGCAAAGAGGAATTTCTCCTTTAGAGATTTCGAGTAGAGTAACAAAATGTGGGATCGAATCATCGTAGTATTAAAACCTCAACACTTTACAGTTCGGGTTATTCCTCAGATAGTCGCAATCATCACGAGTAGAATCACGTCGAGCTTCCTAACTGTCTCTTCAGGATGACCTGATATTGTATTTTTCATGGGTGTAAATGTTTGAAGTGAAGATGCCGATATCACCCTTAGCTTTCTCTACAGCTTCCCTTTCTGTAAGGCCCATAATAGAGAGAGGAGGTATACAAAATACTACACAAGGAACATGATTATAGTTAGGCTTAGTGGCCTGACCACCAAAAACAGCAAAGCCAGTGTCCTCCATTAGTGCCACAGGTGTAAGGTCAATTCGACTTGTCACATCTCCAACTGCCCAGATATTTGGGATCGTGCTTCGAGAGTATTCATCAATCTTCGCAGCACTTAAATGATCACACTAGACACCAACTGCATCAAGGTTGAGCCTGTAGGCTTTCTACCAACAGTAAACAACACAACATCTACTGTCAATTCATCAAAAACCATTTTAGAGGAAGATTGCTTCTATAGAATAGATCTACTTTGGCACCCATCCCGCTCCATATGGTTGAAAATTCAACAGTTATGTATCCTCCACCAAATATTACAGCATGTTTTGATAGTTCTTCTAGACTCAACGCCTCATCTGGAGTTACTGCCAACTCCCTTCAAGGAACGTTTAGATGTGAAGCTCGGCTACCTATTGCAATTAAAATATGCTTAGCTGTGTAGTATTTTGATGTACCATCAATCTGTATCGCCTTAACTATATGTTGATCAACAAACTTTGCTTCCCCTGCTGCTCTGTGAACACCCCTGTAACAGTGGGGAGGTAACATCTGGCTTCAACTGCGGGACGTGTGCTCACCTCGTGAGTGCATGAGAACCTCAGATCCTCTTGGTTATAGCAGACCAATAGCAAAACGAAAAGTGTGGTAGGGATAGCTTCATTCACATCTCAGAATCACACATTTATTACAAAACAGAGTTGCAAAAAGACAAAATGAATGATGCTAATAACAGCAAAAATTGCTCATGCAAGAGCTTTATTCTTCCTACGTACACTAACTTAACATGAGACAACAGAATGCTAAGTATATGCCCATAACCAGTGGAGCCATTTCAACTCCTCATCTCTGCTATTTTTCTTTTCTTTGTGCTCGGTTCCAGACAAAAATGAGGACAAAATCACCATAAAATAGAGGTGTCTTAGAATTTGCTCATGAATCTATAATGATAGGCTGTTAGGATATAAAAAATCATCAAAGTTTTGGCAGAAAAAATAAGGACCTGCACAAGAATCCTCTATCCATTGATGGATGGGACTCGCATACAAGCCTCCATCATAAAACTGCTCCGGCTGATCTGTAAAACAACTATTGCTATCTTCATTAATGAAGCGAAACTGAGGCAGATCAGAATCTTCGTCATGCAAGTGTTCATGAACATTTTTAATGACACGGATCTGAGGCAGCTCCAGCTCTTCATGACAAGGTTGTTCATAAACTTGGGGCAGCTTTACATCTTCAATGTTTTCTATTATAGCCATATCAGGGATCTCCTCAGCAATATCTTCAACAAAAGGCCTTTATAGTGCTTCCTCGATTGGATCTTCAATGGTCTATTCTTTAAGCTCAGGATGGACCCTAGGGATGAGAGCATCATATTCTTTAGCAAGCTGCTCAATCTCATCAATTGTTCCATCATGCCAACGAAGGAGAAACCTCTCGAAAAACTTTGCCACTGAATCTATGGGTTCATCCAAAAGGCCATAGAACCAGAATAATGCATCTCCTTCCAAGGTTATAGCAAAAACGATCATAATATCATCCTCATGATGAACATTAAATCAGACATTAATTTGCAGAGAGAGGCAATATGATGGGTGGCTGAAACACCATCATTTCCACGGAATTCTGGAAGAATGTCATGCACCTTCCCACAGTCGTAGCATTCATTAGGAAATCCACGGATTTTTGAGAAATCCAGCGGGCTGTAAGCTTCGTGCAAAAGAGCTTCGTGCAGAAGATCACGCGGTTTTTCCTTACCATCATCCATAAATCAAACAATGAGGTACTAAATTTGAAACATGCATATAGTCATACCTCATACCAAACTGTGGAGTCGCCAAGGTGAGCTTGAAAGCCTTCTAATGAGTGTGCTCACCTCTACACCCAATAGGATCTTCAAATCAGTAAAAGGACAAGGGCTCTGTCCCTTCGTGGAGTCACCATGTGAGAAGAAGAATCTGCACTATAATCTCCCACAAATGTCAGTGAAGCATAGTCTTCAAATATACGGGAACTGGACTTTGTCCCCGGCAACGGCGCCAAAAATGTTGTCACCCAAAACTGACATGGGTGTGTTGAAGCCCAAAAAGTGAACACACCAGCTCGATGACAACTCTCAAGAGAGAAGCCAATGTCACCACACTCCTCTCTTCCTCGCTTCACATTGGGTATTCTCCAACTCAAGGGGGGTATCCCTAAGGTAGGATCGCTAAGGCAGGTGCAACAGAGGGCAAGGTGAATTGAAGCGACTGCCTTAGAGAAACAATTGTAACAAAAGGTATCTTGATTGAATGATGGGAAAGATGGGAGGATCAGTCCTCGAGGAAAGGCCAGTGCCAGTATATCAAAGGGGCGAATGGAGTCAAAAGAGAGCTCAAAGGGGCCTTGTGTCATATGTGACTGAGGGGGGAAAGATTGCATGATTGAGCAAGCCTTGCTCAGTCTAGTGTTTGACAACCAAAAAAAGTACTTCTTCGTCTCTAGCTACAGGAGGTGCGCTATGCAAACCAAAGATCAATATTACACAATCAAACTAGATTAAATGCAAAGATCAATACCTGTGTATGCACGCTCACAAAGGGAAAAAGAAAGCAGTTGCTAAGAATTCTTCAACAAGGGGAAAAAGAAAGCGGCTACTAAGAATTCTTCACCTTCCAATGTGGTGGATTACACCCCTCTATGGCCTCCTACACAAACGCAGAAAAGAAAACGCAAAATTTTAGAGGTATTCACACTTATCAAAACACTCACAAGATCACGCCACAAAAAGAGAGTGCTCAGTTTATCCGAAGAAACCCATAGTATTTTTCATTAAGCTCAAGGAGAAGAAAACTCCCAAGTTTTTTCCATCCTTACAAAGGAAAAAGATGGTCTCTTATATAGACCAAAAAAGCCTTTCACTTTTTCAAAAAGAAAATAAATAATAAAAAATTGGAGGAAAAAGTAGGATCCTAGATCCACTTTTCTCTCCAATGTATGACTAAAAAATAAAAACAATGATATAACCGGATGGAATTAGCTCCACGTAACCAAAGCTGCCCCTAACAAGAGTCGATCTGTCTTCAAATGGAGCTTGGAGCAATCGACTGCCACGAAACAAGGGATACTCGAATCAGTAGGTGGATGAAAAATAAATTCTTCTTTTTATTAAACTGGCCGCCACCTCACCCACGAAACTAGAACTTGGGTTTGGCACTTGTGGTTTGCACGAACTGACTGGTGGCTTTCTGAACTGGCAGCCAAGTGAACGGATCCTTGTGACAAGCCCAGTCCAGACTTACGGCTGCCAAATCCCCTTTACTGCTTGTTTCAAATTCTAAACGACAGTGAAAGTGGCCCCGAGCATCTATCGAATGCAAGATACGATCAATAGTGCAATCGGCTATCAAAAGAAAACGTGAATCCATCTTCACGACTGTCTATCAAATACAAAAACGCGTAGTTGACAATCTCCAGTTTTGTCGTTTTCGGGATTTGTAGAGCATACACCAGTGGAGACCCCAGATCTAGTTTTAATCTTTGTTGTGCCGATTAGCTCATTAAACCCCGAGCATCAGTATCGAATCTAACACTCTGAACCAATCAATCGACTGCCAGGAAATGGAAACTTAGTGACCTCTGCTGCTGCTGATGGCGTGACTTTAACTTTCACCGTGCGGTGATCTCTGAACTTTGAGCTTCGAATTAAATGTAACCCTAGCAATTTGTCCACCGACTGTGTTGTGGCGCAAATGGGATCTCTTGCTTAAAATTTCACGGCCTCTTTACGCAAATGTGTCGGCTTCATTCATATCTCCGGAACCTCGCGTGATGCGTCCCTTAAACCTGAGCGGATTCACACTCTCCTCCACTCCTGCGATGACTTATGAATTGTTACAAAAAGGAAATATCCCCACTCGATTTTTACCAAAGCTTCATTGCTTCGATTGATGTTGCATTCCTCAGTCGGGCCTTTGTGCGTCTAAGCTTCAGGGAATTTCTCCTTTAGAGATTTCGGGTCGAGTAACAAAATGTGGGATCGAATCATCGCAGTATTAAAAACCTCAACACTTTACAGTTCGGGTTATTCCTCAGATAGTCGCAATCATCACAAGAAGAATCACGTCGAGCTTCGTAACTGTCTCTTCAGGACGACCTGATATTGTATTTTTCATGGGTGTAAATGTTTGAAGTGAAGATGCCGATATCACCCTTTGCTTTCTCTACAGCTTCCCTTTCTGTAAGGCCCATAATAGAGAGAGGAGGTATATAGAATACTGCACAAGGAACATGATTATAGTTAGGCTTAGTGGCCTGTCCACCAAAAACAACAAAGCAAGTGTCCTCCATTAGTGCCACAGGTGTAAGGTTACTGTTATCACACAACTTGTAGTTGCCCCTAGTGGTATCCCATCCGGGACGGTAGGGGAGATGGGCAACTAAAATGGTGACCCAAGAGATGCCACGGTTCCCAATGCAAGGTGGGAGTCATGTCAACCGAGGCACTCTTCGCTTTAGATCTAGATGAGTCAAGACCTAGGGGGAGACCCTATAACCAATCAAAGATGATTGGACCCAAACAAAGGTTCCTAGGGATGAATAAATGATAAGGTACGGAAACCAATGCAAGGTAAAGTGGACCTAGAAATTAAAGTATGGTTGAAGGTGGTTTGAGAGATGATTAGTATTTCAACCAATGTATGATTTAGGCCACATGATTAGTTATAATGACAAGGTGTGGTACCATGTGTTACACAAGCGGGTCTTACTTTCTTGGGATATGTGAAATGGCTTAATGTCGGCCCACAAGGTGAACTTTAGGGATGCAATTGGCACTAGAGGATGTGCAATGAGTAGATCTATGGATCTAAGTTGAAATTAGGAGTACCCATGTATCGGATCTAAGGTTTGACACAATTCCCAAGGAGTGCGACTTGCTTGAGGAGGACTAGTGCCTTGTTGGATGGGCTAATGGAGTCAAAAGGTATGTCAAAGTGTAGATCGGGACACCTAGAGGTCAAGTCAAGTGGGCTAATTGAGATAGAATGGTTGGATCTAGCTAGATCTAGGGTTTCATGAAATGACCCTAAGTGGACCACAATCCCTTAAAACAAGGAATGCTACCCCCAAGGCAGATCGTCACAAAATGATACTCTAGACCTAGGTTTCAAGGTATGGTCATTCCAACTCCACAAAAATCTCAACCACCCACTTCCTCAAAGTGGACAAACTCACTCACCCAAGGGAGTGCGACCTTGCTCAAGGAGGGCTAAAAGATGGATAATGTGGACCAAATCAAGTCCAATGGCCACCAAACTGTAGATCCAAGTAGCTTATGCACCGATCTATGTGGATCTAGAAAATCAAGTCAATCCAAGGGTTAGATCTTACTAGATCTGAGTTTTAAGATGCCAAGTAGTTCAAAAAGGGGGTTTTAATCCCTTAAAATGTGGAATGATGCCCACAAGGTAGAAATCACCAAAGCAACAGTCTGGGGGTAGGTTATCAAGTGTGTAGATTACAAATCAAGCGGGATCTCACCTACCCATATGCTAAATCTAACCCAACAAGCCTCTCCAAGGAAGTGCGATTTGGTTCAAGAGGGCTATATTGCCTTGAAAAGTGTGTCAATTTTAACCCAATCACCACCCAACTATAGATCCAACTAGGGGTGGATGCTATAGAGGTGGGTTCTTAAGATCTTTTCAAAAGCAAGGCTAGATCTAAGTAGATCTAAGAAAAACCAAAAATGAGGGTTTTAATTAATTAGGGTTTGTGACCAATGAAGATAGAATGGATGAAAGAGGCACATACCTTGTAGATCTTACCTCAATTGCTTGTGGCCACCTTACAAATTGATAGCATTCCCCTGTGTGTATATTCAAGAGTGAGATCCAAGAGCTCCAACCAAAACGTCCTCCTCCAAGATAGCCAAATCGTCCTCCTCCTACAAGACAAGATCAAAGAAACAAGTCAAGCAAGATGATTATGAAAATGATAGAAAGATGTAATAGAAAGCATCAACTATGTCACAAAGATACAATAATGATACTCCCTGTCACAAGATCAACCCAAGAGAGAATATGTGGATCCCTCCAACAATAACCCTCAAGAAATCGCCCTCCTCTCCATCAATTCGACTTTCCTGCAAGAAAACTAGTAGAAGCACCAAAATCCGCAATGATACATAGAAGAGATACTGTATACTCAATATGCAAGAGAATTCACAAGACAAGAGAGATATGCTCCACAAAGAAGTGTTCTATTCCAATATTCCAGAGCTCCAAAGGTGAGCTATACAATAGGGGGTCTCCTCCTTATATAGGATAATAAAGACCAAAACCCTATACCACTCTACAATACTACATCAAATGAGTGGTTGAGATTAAAAGATCTCATCATACAATCAATGGCTAAGATGAACCATAACAATATATCACATGGATCACCCAATATAATGATGACGTCATAGTATAAAATAATCATGGAGGGTGACATCATCCCCTAGACGGGGTAAAAGTACCAAAAATCCACCTCATGATGACTAGGACATGACATAATAAGCACATGGTGGGGCTAGGAGGCATCAATCCTTACTAGCTCATCCCCAAGGCACAATAAAATAATAAAATATGTCCAAGATAATATAAATGATCAAATCTGTCCTCAAAATCTGTGACAGACAAGCAGTAAAAGACCTCCTGTGATTGCTGTGGGCCTACCCACATGGTGAAAACTGGCTGGAAGATAGTGGGATCACCTAGAAGACATCTGTGAAAACCAAATGCCAAAACCTTGCCTCAATTGCCCAAATCGAATTCCTCAGTGACCACTTTATTCCATTTTTTAACTGCCTCAGTAACTGTGAAAGTGCCAAAACTGCCTCCTAGGGCATCTGCGCTATCCATCTGAGCCCACCAGGCTCTCCAGAAGGGGGGGTAAATGGTAAAAACAAGTGGCTGGACCACCCCCTCCTCATACAGCGCCCTAGGTGAACTGGCCTCTCATGGCCCCTGCTGCTCAGGCTGGGAAATCAGCCCCAAATCTGGTCAACAAGTGTAAAACTGCATCAATCACTGTCAGAAGTGCTCGGAACTGAAAGATAAGTGTCTCATTGGATCCAGAAGACCCAAATCCACTAGAAATGTGTACTCATACACCATGGGTTGCCCTATTGGTCCAGCTGTAGGGTCCACCATATATGGACAATACATAATCTGCCGATCTGAAGTAATAATAAAACCTGCTGAACTGCATCAATCATCATCTGAACCATATGTCCATCATATGATATCATCATCAAGTATGTGGGACCATCAATCATCATCAATAGGCACATATATATGGCCCACATCATCACGGATCCCAATAATATACAACCAAGGATAAATCACATCAGTAGACTAAGACATGCTTCTCTAATCATTCTCACAGCCAAGCTCAAAGTATAACATCCATTCAGTGGCATAAATCAAGTTAGCATATTCCTTTGTTATACAAAATTACTTGCACACTAGTTCAAATGACAAACTCACCCATTGGACATGGTCAAACTGCTAGTGAAGGGTGAAGGCTAGGAACAAGGTTGGGCCAACGGGTTGACTTGTCTAACTTAACTCAAAAATACTTTGGACTAGGAGAAGAGGGAAAGCTACAAACTCTGTGCTGGACAAAATAACACGGGGGATGGCTGCGCCTCACAAATGGATAAGTTGTTCAGAGAGTGCTTATTCAACTTAGGCATCATGTCTACATCAAGTTGATCCAAGTTCATTAGGATCATTCAATTTCATTTCATGGCCTTTTTGGCCTACATAACCCTTCGGATCTCAGGTGTGCTGATAAGCACAACTAGTTGCAGCTTGCACCCAGGGCATGTTTTCAAATACATGTAAGGTCAGCAATTGTTTAGATATAGCTTTTAAGAACCATTGCTTTTTTTTTAACCTTTCTTATACTCTTCGAGGAGTATTTTTAGCTGTTCATCGCTCTTGCCCTTTTTAGTTTCCATGGGCGAATTTATAAGTTTCCATAAGTAGAACATGAGCTTTCAGTTTTAGCCAACAACATCTCAAGTGACTAGGGGGAGTTCGAGCCAATGCCAAACATCGGGACAACCGACCAGAATGATTTAGGCCTACAATCCAACTCACCAAAGGCAAGTTTTGTCACCAACTTAGAGCCGAGGCACTGAATATACAGGGATGCGGTCCAAACACAGAGGTAGAAAAATGGGGAAGCCCTCAGTATCAGAAAGTCAAATGAGACAGGTCAAGGTTTAATGTCAAATAGGAAAGTCATGTATGGATGGAGTCAAGTGAGTATGGAGCCTACACTAGCAGACAACTGGTGTCAGGAAAGACCATATCTATGTAAGGTGGAAAACCAGTGGGTTTTGTTAAATGACCTAAATGTGCAAGCAATTGTCCATTTTATGATTTATAGTTCATTTTAAACAGTTTGCCACCTCAGGAATAATATACCAAGCAGATGCTGTGAACATGACTAAATCGACAAGATAATAATCCACAGTCAATGATAAACTATCCATAGATCATACAGCATCATCATAGTAATAAACATCATATGCCATCTGAAACACTGCTGCAATACATCTCTAAGCACTGAACTGAAACTGTATGGGATAAAGGGTCACATCGGTCATCAAATCTGAACTCTCAAGGCCCAGCCTTGACACAAGGTCTAACATAAGTCTGACTAATACACTGCTCTGATCATGAGATATCACAAAATATACAATCATCATAGCCATGCTCTGAATAATGGAAGCTCTAGAATGTGCAGATATCTGCTAAACAAGAATAGTAACCCTGCTACTATGGTGTGATAACATCTGGCTCCAGCTGGGACAAGTGCTCTAAGGGAGAGAGCGCTTGAGAACCTCAGAATCTCTGGTCTCGATCTGCTCTGCATCAATCTTCAATCCAACACTGCACCATCCTTGCTTTCAGCTTTTATTTTACACCTGTTCCTATGCTCACAAACACTAAAATACCTCATGGAGCATGTATGGGAAAAATATAAAATAAAACTGAAACTGAAATCTACTCTAAAGCATAATCTGAAAGGCATAAAAGAAATTTTAAACTAACATGGCATATATCATTTATTCATCATTCATTGTTTTTTATAACCGTGCAGGAGGAAAAGAGAACTTTTTCAAGCAGGCAATCTCAACTTGCACAGGCAACCAAAAATGTAAACAGCAACTAAAAATTCTTTAATGCATGCAGGAGAAGAGACAAACTTAGGCAGCAAGGCTCAACTCAATCAAACAGAAAAACAAGCAAACACTCCAAGCAGAAAAGAAAAGGGGCAATACTCATCACACAGAAAAAGAAAAAAGCACACAAATCCTATTGCTCAAGTGAGCTTATTTGGTCCTACCTACCCTACTCTAACCATTCAGCACAAATGTTAAGTAAAATCCTAAATCCAGTGCAACCACTCATCAAATAAGTTAATGATTTTTCTTTGATTTTTGTTGATAAAGCAAGTCAAGATTGGATTAAAGATTACTGAATTTGAGAGCACAATCTTCCTGACTTGTTCAAAAATTGAAGAAGGATTTGAATGGAGCAAAATGAAATCATGCCAAGGATAATATTGACTGAAGCAGCCATCCTCCATCAAAGAACTGATAGGATCATAAAATTTATGCAAATGATTGTTTAAATTTGATGGAGGGAAAACATATGGCATTTGATTTAATGAACTACTTTCCTCATTCACTTTACTTGCATATTCAATACAGTTCTCCTTGGGACTGATGATCAAATAAAAACCAAGTGGGGACAAATCAAGGCTTGAAAGACGAAAAATTAAAACTAGACCCACTTGATGCTCAAAAATGGAGAAAAGATGAAATTGATCTTTAAACACCTTTTCTAGCCACCAAGAATGATTGATAATTTGACAACAAGCATCACTGTTCCAAGGTGACTGAAAAGGGAAATGGAGTGCTTTTTCTCCAATCATGTAATCGTGCTTATACTTCCTATTGAAAATTTCCAAGGCAAAAGACCGACTAGAGCACCAACCCAAAGATGATTGAAAGAGTTGGGAAGGGAGGGTGGATTGCAAATATGAACAGTCTCCTAGATGGATAGAAAGATTTGGCCTTGAAATTTGACAAAATGAAAGGCCTTTCAAAATAGCACTAGGAATGACTTCAAACTTTTGATTAAATCTAATATTTACAATTTGAGGACAAGATTCTAACTCTAAGAAAAAGCTATCTTGACTAAGGACAGAAAAATAAAAATTTAAAGACTCATTATAAGAAATGGAACAAAGATTAGAGCATCTAGTGTGATTCACTAACTCATCCTCATCTTGAGATTGACCTTCTATTGATTCATCATTACATTCATATCAGGATAAATGATCATTATTATTTAATTTGTCAGGGAGAAAATTAACAAGGTCATTTAAAACATCCTGATTATTTGCACAATGATTATGTGAAATCACTACTAAAGGATCTTGGTATATGTCCCCACTTTCTTTTTCTTCAATAAGGCGATGAGGAATTGAATGATCACTAAAGATAGAAGGACTAAAGAGTTTCTCCGAGGGAGGAACTTCAATAGACTTGTTAACTAAAAGATCATCCTCAGAAATATCCTCAGGATCAGGACTAGGGCCACTCATTCAAAAAGTGGTTAGGATTTTGATGCCTCTCCTTCCTATTTAAAGGAGAGAGCTTCTCATTTGTAAAGGGACTCGTGGCTCTGGATTATTGGAATAGAAAATTATTATTGCATCTATCTCCAGTGTTGTGGTGAATGTTTTTGGTGTTCGTTCGTTGGTTCTTCCTTTGCACTGAGTTATTGGAGAACTTGTTTTGCCATATCTTTTGTACCACGTTTTTGCATCTACAGGTGGAGGCCGATTTGCTTTGAGGAGGAAGTATTGGTAGGGGAAGACTCTCCCTACTTCTTCTTTGGATCTCTTCGTTCGTAACAGGGAGTATTACTGTCCCAGGACCTTCTATTTCATGTTATCATTGCATTTTACTTGTATTTCCTCCATACTTGACCTCTCTGATTGAAATCGATTTTCCTTGGATTGACAGGTAGAGGAGGGCGCACTTGTGGGCTAGGGCATCAATTTGGCAAGCAAAATCAACAATTTCTCATTTGATCTCTGCGGGAATCTTCCTCAACATCAAAGCATCTCTCTTCATCACTCAAGTATGATCTCAAGGTAAGTTCTATCTCCATGATCTATCCACTTGTCTAAAACATTTAAAACCCTAATTAATCAAAACCCCCATTTTTACATTTTTTCAGATCTACTAAGATCTAGTGGCTTCTTGGGTAAGATATTTAAAACCCACCTCTATAGTATCCACGGCATCCCGGATCTATAGTTTGGTGAGGATTGGCCTCCATTTGACCCTCTTCCCAAGGCATTTAACCTCTCCAAGCAAGGGCGCACTTCCTAGTTTGGGTGGGTTGACCTAGATCTAGTACATGGGTAGTTGAGATTCCACTTGATTCGTGATCTACACATCTAATAACCTACCCCCAGATTGTCACTTTTCTTATTTCTACCTTGTGGACCCTATTCCACATTTTAAGGGATTTAATCCCATTTTTGGACCACTTGGTATCTTTAAACTCAAATCTAGCAAGATCTAGCCATCGGATTGCCTTGAAATTGTAGATCCATATCCTCACTTGATCAACCTACTTGGATCTAAAATTTGGATGCCATTGGAATTGTCTTGATTGATTTATCCCACTTTTTAGCCTCCTTGGGTAAAGTCGCACCACCTTGGAGAAGTGAGTTGGTCCACTTCTAGGACGTGGGTACTTGAGATTTCAGTGGATTTGGAACGAGCATAATTCAAAACCTAGGTCTAGTGTGTCACTTTATCAAATCTTGCCTTGGGGATAGCATTCCTTGTTTTAAGGGATTGTGGTCCACTTAGGTCAAACCTAGATCTAGACCTATTCATCCATCAAGACTTTAATTGCCCACTTGTCTCATACAATAGGAGTTATCAATCACAAGTTAACTACACTTTGACTCCATTATCCCAATTCCCAATGCACTGGTCTCTCTCCAATTCAATTCGACTTTCCTAGATTATTGGATTAACTTGTGGTTTGACCCTTGTATGGTGAACTAAACCCTGTGATGTCATCATGTATCATGATCAAGCTTGTCACTTGTACTAGTTAGCCCCAATTCAACCCTTAAACTACCCTGCATTGGACACGGTTCCCAAGGTAGTGGATTTTCTGATTCTCCCATTGACTAGTACTTTAATCCTGGATCCTATTTTAAATATCATAAGTCACTCTCACATCAACAATGAACCAAATCCATACTCATTGAACCCCTCACTTATCTTGTGACTTCATCCTAAGGTCTAGGATAAACCATACACCTTACTTCACTTAGAATTAATTTGATTTGGTGTCTTCGTTTTGATCTCTCATGTCAGGAGAAGATCGGGTCTCCCCCTTTGTTGTCTGGGCTAGATAACATAAAGTGAAGGTTGCCTCGACTAGCGTGACAACCATATATTGGAGGTCGAGGTGATCGTGGTTGCACCTTTTGAGTTGCCCTTCCCTATTGCCATCCATGAGTGGATACATCCATAGGGGTAACTACAGTTTAGGTGATAACAGTTACGTCGACTTGTCACATCTCCAACTGCCTAGATATTTAGGACCGTGCTTCGAGAGTATTCATCAATCTTTCCAGCACTTAAATGATCACACTTGACACCAACTGCATCAAGGCTGAGCCTGTAGGCTTTCTAGCAACAGTAAACAACACAACATCTGCTGTCAATTCATCAAAAACCTTTTTAGAGGAAGATTGCTTCTAAAGAATAGATCTACTTTGGAACCCATCCCACTCCATATGGTTGAAAATTCAACAGCTAAGTATCCTCCACCAAATATTACAGCATGTTTTGATAGTTCTTCTAGACTCAGCACCTCATCTGGAGTTATTGCCAACTCCCTTCAAGGAACGTTTAGATGTGAAGCTCGGTTTCCTGTTGCAATTAAAATATGCTTAGCTGTGTCGTATTTTGATGTACCATCAATCTGTATCGCCTCAACTATATGTTGATCAACAAACTTTGCTTCCCCTGCTACTCTGTGAACACCCCTGTAATAGTGGGGAGGTAACATCTGGCTCCAACTGCGAGACATGTGCTCACCTCGTGAGTGCATGAGAACCTCAGATCCTCCTGGTTATCGCAGACCAATAGCAAAACGAAAAGTGTGGTAGGGATAGCTTCATTCACATCCCAGAATCACACATTTACTACAAAACAGAGTTGCAAAAAGACAATGAATGATGCTAATAACAACAAAAATTGTTCATGCAAGAGCTTTATTCTTCCTACCTACACTAACTTAACATGAGACAACAGAATGCTAAGTATATGCCCATAACCAGTGGAGCCATTTCAGCTCCTTATCTCTGTTATTTTTCTTTTCTTTGTGCTCGGTTCCAGACAAAAATGACGACAGAATCACCATAAAACAAAGATGTTTTAGAATTTGCTCATGAATCTGTAATGACAGGCTATTAGGATATAAAAAAATCATCAAAGTTTTGGCAGAAAAAATCAAGACCTGCACAAGAATCCTCTATCCATTGATGGATGGGACTCACATACAAACCTCCATCATAAAACTGCTCCGGCAGATCTGTAAAACAACTATTGCTATCTTCATTAATGAAGCGAAACTAAGGCAAATCAGAATCTTCATCATGCAAGTGTTCATGAACATTTTTAATGACACGGATCTAAGGCAGCTCCAGCTCTTCATGACAAGGTTGTTCATAAACTTGGGGCAGCTTTACATATTCAATGTTTTCTATTATAGCCATATCAGGGATCTCCTCAGCAATATCTTCAACCAAAGGCCTTTGTAGTGCTTCCTCGATTGGATCTTCAATTGTCTGTTCTTTAAGCTCAGGATGGACCCTAGGGATGACAGCATCATATTCTTTAGCAAGCTGCTCAATCTCATCAACTGTTCCATTATGCCAACGAAGGAGAAACCTCTCGAAAAACTTTGCCACTGAATCTATGGATTCATCCAAAAGGCCATAGAACCAGAATACTGCATCTCCTTCCAAGGTTATAGCAAAAACGATCATAATATAATCCTCATGATGAACATTAAATCAAACATTAATTTGCAGAGAGAGGCAATATGATGGGTGGCTGAAACACCATCATTTCCACGGAATTCTGGAAGAATATCATGCACCTTCCCATGGTCGTAGCATTCATTACGAAATCCACGGATTTTTGAGAAATCCAGCGGGCTGTAAGCTTTGTGCGGAAGATCACGCGGTTTTTCCTTATCATCATCCATAAATCAAACAATAAGGTACTAAATCTGAAACATGCATATAGTCATACCTCATACCAAACTGTGGATTTGCCAAGGTGAGCTCAAAAGCCTTCTAATGAGTGTGCTCAACTCTAGAGTTTCATTTGCAAATGCTTGAATGCAAATCTTAAATAAAAACCCTAAAAATCTATAACTTAATTTCCAATCGTAGGAACTTAGTTTTCTCTCCAAACCCGCTTATTATTTCCCCTTAAAAGCTAATATCTCAGGTTTGGTTAGTTTCCGACTCCATTTACACATATTTTAGGCACTGGTCACTTTGCCAAAAACGCCCCTCTACGGTGTTTTTCTCTTACAGCCTGTTGGGTGTATTTAGGGGTTCTGGGTATTTGCTATTTGTGTTTAAAACGTCTTTTTACCCTAGAATGGCAAGTATCAATCACTGGAAGTGAGTTTAAACGTCTTTTTTTGACTACCCTAGGTCCATTTTTTTTACTGTTTAATCCATTCCCCTAGGGCTGTTAATTTCACTTCTTGCTGGTCTTTTTTTTTGTGTTTAAATCAGCTAGTTATCAATCTTATAATCACTAGAAGATGTATTTCAATTGCTGATCCATCTCTGCCATGTATTGACAAATCATATGAGCTTCATTCCCCATAGGCAGGGTCCCTAAACACTCTTCTAGTAATTTTAAGTTCGCTGATTTAATTTCCAGCCTTCTAATCTCTCATAGAAATCACCATTTATATGTGTAATCGGATCTGAACTTGTTTCTTCTATTACATCTGCCCATCCAGATTCTCGATTCCATATAGGCTGGAAGAATTCTCACACTTAGTCATCCATTCTATCTTTCACTTTCTTTATCTTTTGGGTTTGGGTGTCTGATTGTAGAGTCTCAACCATCACTGGTTAAGTGGGGTCTCCCCCCTGACTTGGCTACTTGCCACATATAAAACGACTGTAGCCTTGTCCGGTGTGACTTCTGTCCCTTGGACGGAGAACCTGGCTACTGTTTGTTACACCTACCTAGCTGTTCACCTCTACCATCCCTATTGGGACAACCATTTCCAAACAGCTAGAGTTTGTGTGATAACATATCTGGCGCCGTTGCCGGGGAGGTAGAGGCCTACCCGTGTTTTTGCTTGAGTTTGAGTTTTTGCTTGCTTTTTGCCTCTATTATCGCATCAAAACTTAAAACTCAGTTGGCTGATTTATTTTTGCTTAATTTCACAGTCAACACATTTTGTTCACTCACCACTTCCCCTTCACGACATCCCACCTACGGTGAACGAGGCATTCAATTCACCTGGCGACTCCACCCCGTGGCTCCACTGGAGGCCGAACCCATCCATATAACCTTCGTAGCCTTCAGCGTTCTAATAAATCACATAGCACACCCATCACGTACGTCAGACGAAACCTTGGTGAGCACTCACCCAGCTCGTTTTGGCAGGCAGTCAGTTCTGCAGCCTCACCCTCTGTAGTAGTGCCACCCCCTTCCATACCTTCTAACCCCTCGCAAAACCGCAACCAAATGGCCAATGTCAACCCCGGCCCACGTGCTTTCGGCCGTATGGCTAGAGCCTCACCTTTTGACTTTGCCCAGATTCAGGGTGCTCCCCACGATATGCCTGATAAATACTTTGAGAAGATTCCTAAATTCAGTGGGAGCACTGCTATCACTATAGAGGATCACATCGAATCCGTGTGGCAACACATGGAGGCCTACAGGGCCACTGATGAAGATGTATTCATGAGAGGCCTCTTTATGTCACTTGAGGGTGATGCCCGCAAGTGGTTTGACCGACTAGCCGCCAGATCAGTCACTGGTTACGATGATTTCGTAACTAAACTCAACGGTCAGTGGTCAGTCAAACTAGATGGCAAGTATCTACTCAGCCAGCTAGCAGGGATAAAGAAAAAAGAAAACAAAACCACTCATGAATTCCATATCAGGTTCGACAAAGTGGTAGCTCAGATACCTGAAACTATCCGCCCGACGGATCCTGCCATCCTAATACATTACTTGGATTCATTCGAAGGATGGCTAGGTTACCATCTTAAATACAAAGAGCCTACAACCCTTAAGATTGCCCAAGACAACCCCCGCAAGGCTGAAGCTAATGCAGCATCCATGGGGAAACAAAACTTCTTCGACACCCACGCTCCTTCATCATCTCGAACTGACTCCCGAGCCCGCAAGGGCAAAGAGCCTCTAAAGGAAAACGTAGAATCAGCAAACACGGATGACATGAAGGAGATGATCAAAACCCTCACCCTTCTGACGAGGGACCTAGCCAAAAGTAGGGACTCAGACAGGTATAAAGCTCCATATGGCCCCAATCCATATTGGAACCAAAATAAGAGACCTCCCGTACCTCCTGAGGGATCTTCATCTTGAGGGATTTTTTCAATTGTGCTTTGTCCATTGATAGCTTTCGTAATATGACATGCTTAGATCTCATTGATTTGTGGATCAAATCTAACATCTTGTAGTTTGATTTACAGGTTGAGTGGGGCATCTTTCCTCCTAGGGATTGGACGATTATGCTTGGATTCACTTGGAGCTAGCTTGGAATTGTAACTAAAGGAAAGAATCTTCTATGTGCAAAGTAGCCGAAAGCTTTTGAGGTAAGATCTACAAGGTATGTATCCATTTCGCTTGGTATCCATCCTATTGGTCACATAAACCCTTAAAATTCAAAACACTCTTTTTCTATTTTTTTAGATCTACTTGGATCTAGCATGCTTTTGGGGATAATATTTAAAACCTATATAGCATCCACAGCAATTCGGATCTATAGTTTGGTGGTGATTGGCCTTCATTTGACCCTTTTCCCAAGGCACATTAGCATTTTAGATCCCATAAGTAAAAGTGGCATTCTCCTTATCTTTTATTTTCCATCATTTTACTTAAATTTTTAACATTACCATTAATTGTTTCAGAATGTTTGAGAGTGATTCCAACCTCATCGAACTTCATATGCAAAAAGTAGCATTTTAGATCCCATTCAAAGTTCAACAGACTTAATAGTTTTCAGGATTTCAGGATTGCAACGTTTCCACTAGATTCTATCATGTATGAGGGTAAGGGATTGGAATTTAATCAAGCACATCAAACTAGGTATGTACCTTGATGTTGGTGGTGTTGATGCCTGATTGTTGAAGTTGATTTAACTCCTCTGTCATGACCTTAATAAAAATATACCCTTCAGTCAAGCAAAATCACTTATTAAGCATGGAAAGCTTTTTCTACCTTATCTTAATGCTTGGATTAGGAAGTTTCATTAAAATTGTAGGGTGTTGACTAATTTCCTTGAAGGATTAACTTCAAGATTCGAGGTAGAGGCAAGGGCTAGAACCTAGAGCCTAGAGGAGAGGGGAATGACCAATGTTCTAACCAGTGTTGAAACTTCCAAATTTCCAATCTTTGAAACTTTGATGTCTCATTTTTTATTTGGCATCCACTACATCATATATATCAATTCTTTCTCCATATTTATGTGCCAATGTGTTTATCTAATGTTGTTGTTGCTTGATATGTTTAAAATTCTGAAAAAAAATGAATATATTTTGTATTTTTTAATGTTTTCCGCGGTTTGCCGATTTTTTCACCGATGTTGCCGAGAAGTTGTATTCAGGAGCCTTGCCGATTTTTTGCCGATGCCGATTTTTTCCACTATGGTTTAAAGTTTAAACGACAGTAGCAATATTCAAGTACGAAGACGGATAAAAATTTGATTCGGTACAAAAAAATATGAAACAAAATCTAGAAAAACTAAAATACGGAAGTAGACATCTCATAAATACAATAACATGCATTATTTAAATTTTTAAAATTTTTAAAATATGTGCAATATAATATAATAACTTGAAAATAGAGTTTTATAAGTATGGGCTCATGCCCTTGATGTATGTTTTTTCTTAATGTTCATTATGTAATGTGTCACTTCAATGTTCATTTAAAATATTACATGGAACAATAGTAAAAAATTTGTTTGAAATGATTCCCGAGTTCTTGGGTGTCCAGATTTTACATATACGCTGAGGATTCACAAATGTGGCCATTGTCTTGTAATGGTGAATTTACAAATAGCATGATACTTGAGTTATTATTAGATATGCTTCAATGATAGTTTCATCTAATATTAATAATTAATATATAGTTGAATTGTTAAAAGTTAAACTCCCACGTGAGCATTATTAGCTATTTTAGAGGAAATTACACTTTTATTTTAACAATTAAATTTTAAAAGTAACATTTTCTGAAAATTTAAAAGTTAAATATTGTAAATGAACCTTATCGCAGCAGCTCTCAACTCAAAATGAACCTTTAGCTCTTCTCATCCATTCCACAAGTTATTTCTAGGCACCGTATCGAAAGCTTTCATAAAGTACACAAAGCTTTGTATTTGGTTTCTTTTTGTTATAATGTTCATTCCCTTGTACCATTGTACAAGGCATTCCTCCAAGATTCTGATCCTCATAAGTACCTACACTTTGTATCTGCACCCCAGCTTTGTACTTTGCTTTTAGATATTAGATCTTAGATCTTATAGATTACACCTACTTTTATCTTGCTTTTATAAGAGTGGCCCTTATGCTCCCACTTTGTTTCGGCATTGATTACTATTGCCTTGTCAATTGGGTTTAGCCCGAGTGGTTGAGTTATCGGATTGTTATCCGCTCCACCCAGGTTCAAGTCCTGCCAGTGACACTTGCTCTTAAGTGAGCCGCTAAGCTCGTCAGGAGCTCTACTAGCCAATTAACTGCCCTTCCTATGTCTCCGGACGCCGGGGAGGTTAACGTCGACGTAGCAGGCACCGAAAAAAGAGGGTGTTCCGTGAACCACACGAAAAAAAAATAAATAAATAAATAAAATAAAAATTGATTACTATTGCCCTATTTGTTGGACATTAATAAATTTATCTTATATTATCAGGTATCACTATCAGGGAACAATTTGAGAGGTTAGTTGCAAACTCTTAGCCTTCTGAAACAATGAAGGGGATAAAAAGAAAAAGTTGTGATCAAAGGGCAAATCCTTTTCAGTAGAAAGTTAGAAACTATGTTGCATGCATGTTTTGCATAATGTTTGTCACCTTCTGATTCAATTCAAAAGCCATAAGATGCATCCTTATAAAATTTCTTGTGCCTTTTTCTCTTGCTAACTCTTCACCCTAATCATATTACTTTTGATTTTTTTCTCATTTAATTTCTGACAGCCTTGTCCTGTGCACCTAGTCAACTTATTCCTGAACAAATGCCAGTTGATTTTTTGTACAATGAGAAAAACCATACTATTCTGCAACAATTGCTGACAACATGCAATCATGGGAAATCCTGGCTCTTTAATAGCCTTCCAGAAAAAAACTCCTATTGATCCTTCCATCCTTTCTCCAATTACCTAGCAGTCCAGGTGCAGGCAAGATGGTTTGAATCTTTGATATGTTATCTAGAGAGTCCTATACAGACCGTGTTCATGTAGACAGTAATATAAGACATTGTCACATCAAACAGTGTCTAAAAGGACCTACCTGGGAAAAATAAAATTAATGTCGATATAACCGCACATAAGAGATGCCAGTAAGACAGTGAATATAAGAAGATACAGAGAAGTCATATTCTGGTCACCAAAGGATTAAAATAATTCTTGCAACAGTTCAGAGGGCATACTCAAGTAAAAAATTTGCAGCAAACAACCCTGGACTATAAGCTCCAAACCATTGAAATCGCCAAAGACCTTCTAGGAAGGGTGATCTGAAACAGGAAATGCCAGCATCAAACTGCTGTCAGTACATAATGCTGATAAAATGCAATACAATCAAATAAGAACTTTATATGACAATGAGAAATAAAACTCTGCCATCCAATTAGTCAGTTTATTTTTAGGAGGAAACTAAGAAAAACAGAAAAGAGAGCATACATTATGCAAACAATTTTGCATCTCGAATTTTGCTGTAAAACCTCTATGGTTACATCCTCTCGATGTAAAATATCAATGAACAGGTTCAATCATAACATGCAGTTCTGAAATGCCAAACATATTATACATTTTTATGGTTATTTTAGCTGCAATGAATCTGACAAGAATGCAAGAAATGTGAAAAATACACTCATTCATCCACTACAACTTTTTTCCTTGACATTTCAGATCATTAGAAGTTGCAAAAGCCTAACTTTCTTGAAGCTGAACAGTAGAAGAACATGACATGGATTTCATTCCAATGATGGAAAACCAGAAAAGAGGTGCACTAGTTGGTCTATTCTTCTGATATTGGTCTTATTCCTGGAGTTTATATTTTATCCCAATTCTAGCACTTGCAACAAATTAATGGCCTCGTATAAAAGCTCCCACAAAACATATCACTTACACCATATGCAAAGTACCTTCAGTGTCTCTGCTTTTTTGTCTGTATCTATGGGAGCGCTAAGAAACAGGACATGTCCCCTAGTGCCTGCGTGTAAGTATCCCGCATGTTGGGCACACGACAAACTCTGCCTTTTTCTCTATGTTGACCACCAAAACAACTAGGTGGGCAACCATATACCATGTACCTTGAAGATGAGGAAGATTTACCTAACAAAGTTCTTCAAGTGAGGCAGTTCTTCCTTTTTCTTATCTCTTCTCCATGAGATTTTTGCACCCCTGTGGGGGATTTTGTAATGATATGTCAGCATGAGGGTCAGTTTTTGTAAATCTTAGTCGCCTAGGACTTTATCATTAGGGAAGTCCTTTCATCGAGTGTTTTTTCCATTGGATAATTAAAATTTCTTTTTAGTGATTTTAATTATCTGAGTTTTTCACTCAAAAATTTCTCCAAAGTGGTGAAAGGCGTTCTAATGATCAAGTCCATGGGGTGATTGGGGCCTAGGAATGTTCTATATTACCATGCTAGACATTATCCAAAGTCTTGTGGAATTTCATTAAGTTTTACTTAAGATTTTTTAATTTTTGGTAATTAAAAAGTATCCCTCAGCATAAAAAGTTGTAATGTAAAAGAGGGATAAGTGGTCCTTTATGATGTTGTATAGGGGTATGGGTACTCAAGATAAATGGCATGAGACCCCCTACACCCTATTAGTTTTTTTACTTTTAATCAATATTACCTAGGATCTTAACTGAAAGAATAACAAGCACAGCAAAACACAAGAGACACAAAAGTTTTCCTCGGGGAAACCATAAAGGAGAAAACCCCGCAACTTCCTCAAAGATAGAATCATCACCAATACAATATCACAAAATGGAAAACCCCAAAACAAGATAGTCTTCTGCATGCGAACTTGTCTTCTCTCTCTCACTAATGCGAACTTGACTGAGTGAGTGTGTGTCCAAATGAGAGATCCTAGCTCTCTATATATACTTTACTCAAGCGATGACCTTTTTACCCAACTGGGCTGACTTCTCTAGGAGACCTAGTAATACATTTCCATTTGACTCTTTTGGGGGACTATTGCCCCGACTTACAATGGAGGCTTTTACCTCAATGACCTAGTATGACCAAGCATAATAATGACATCCCCGAGTGGAGGAAAAACATCTCCGTCGGAGGTACAAATAAAATACAATAATAATAATAATATAAAATACAAGGGAATATCTTCCGAAGTTACAATAACAACAACACTCCCTCTTAACTAGGAAGGTATTCTCTTGCCACAGTCATCAAACCCCTTGGACACAAGTCTAGATAACATCATCATCGTTGGATCATCATCAACGTTGGAACATCGTCATCAACACTAGATCATCATTGTCGTTGCTGCTGCAATCCTCATCATGTCGATCATCGATTGGTGACATCTCTCGAATCTACTCGTCATAGGAAGTTCTACAGAACCAGCCCTTTTTCATGCTGGATGTAGGCCTAGCCCTCATGTAGGTCTTCATCATCTCTACGAGCAAGCCATCAAGTAGGTACAGCCCAGGACCAGTCAGTGTTGAAAGCCTCGCCGAAAAATCGGTGACTTTTTAAAAAGTCGTGAGTTTTTCCCTAAGCTGAAAAATCGGCTAAGAAAAATCGCAATTTTTTAAAAAGTCGTGGAGGCACGACTTTTTGAGAAAAGTCGCGGCTTTTTAGTAAAAAGCACGGGTCGACCCAAAAAGTTGCCCAGGCCTCCATAATGGAAAAACTTGCCAAGGAGGCTTTTTCACAGTTTTAAAAACTCAAGTTTTAAAAAAAAATGATGAGTTTTGTACAAGTGATATTGATGTCAACAATACTAAATGGTAATGTTAAATTCTTAAAAGTGACATTCTCTTTATCTTTCATTTTCCATTCTTTTACTTAAATTTTTAACATTACCATTAATTGTTTCAGGATGTTTGAGAGTGGTTCCAACGTCATCGGACTTCATATGCAAAAAGTAGAATTTTAGATCCCATTAAGAATTCAACAGACTTAATGGTTTTCAGGATTTTAGGATTGCAACGTTTCCATTGGATTCTATCATGTATGTGGGTAAGGGATTGGAATTTAATGAAGCACATCAAGCTCTCTATGTACCTTGATGTTGGTGGTGTCGATGCCTGATTGTTGAAGTTGATTGAATTCCTCTGTCATCACCTTAATAAAAAATGTACCCTTCAGTCAAGCAAAATCACTTATTAAGCATGAGAAGCCCTTTCTACCTTAGTTTAACGCTTGGATTAAGAAGTTTCATCAAAATTGTAGGGTGTTAATTGATGTCCTTGGAGGATCAACTTCGAGATTAGAGGTAGAGGCAAGGGCTAGAGCCTAGAGGTGGGGGAACATGGTGCTTTTGATGAATAGGATCCCAAACATAGACAATGATTTGGATGATTATGTTTTTTCAATTTTGATTTAGATATGTATTGCACTTGGTGCAATTTTGATAATATTTTGTCTCTAATGGTTTGGAATCATAGCTTGGTATCTTTAATATACATATTTTTTATTATAATTGTAAAATTTTATGTATTTTTTAGCAGTCCGAGTCATTGAAATCAAACCGCTCCGAGTTATTAGCATCCACTACATCTATATATCAGCGCTTTCTCCATATTTATGTTCCAAGGTGTTTATCTGATGTTATTGTTGCTTTATATGTTTAAAATTCTGAAAAAAATGAATGTATTTTGTATTTTTTAATGTTTGCCGACTTTTGCCGATTTTTCCCGATTTTTTTGCCGATGTTGCCGAGAAGTTGTATTCGGGACCCTTGCCGATGCAGACTTTTTCAACATTGGGACCAGTCATTACTGTTAATGTAATTGTAACTTCGTAAGATATTCACTTGTATTTTATATTGTATTTTATGTGTACCTTCGACGGAGATGTTTATTCCTCCGATCGAGGAAGTCATTATTACATTTGATCATGTAAATCCATTGAGGTAAATCCTCCCTTGTAAGTCGGGGCAATAGTTCCCCCTAGAGTCAAATGTAATGGGGTTTTTAAGTCCCCTAGAGGAGTCGACCCAATCAAATTTAGTTAGAGGCCGACCTGTCAAGTGAAAGGGTTAAAGTGGAAGTGAATGTATAAATAGAGAGCTAGGCTCTCTCATTTATTCATTCACTCACTCACACTCAAGTTCGCATTAGTGAGAAGGAGGACAAGTTCGCACAAGTGGAGAAGAGAGAAGTTGCTGAAGACCATCTCTATATTTGGGTTTTACTCTTGTGACATTGTATTGGTGATCATTCTATCTCTGAGGAAGTTGCGGGGTTTTCTCCTTTATGGTTTCTGTTATCACACAACTTGTAGTTGTCCCTAGTGATATCCCATCCGGGATGGTACAGGAGATGAACAACTAAAGAGGTGACCCAAACGTCAACCGAGGCACTCTTCACTTTAGATCAAGATGAATCAAGACCAAGGGGGAGACCCTATAGCCAATCAAAGGTGATTAGACCAAAGCAAAGGTTCCTAGGGAAGTGTGAAAAACAAGTTATGAAAACCAATGCAAGGTTAGGTGGACCTAGAAGTTTAAGTATAGTTGAAAGAGGCTTAAGGGATGACTAGTGTTTCAACCAATGAATGATTTAGGCCACATGATGAGATCAAATGACAAGATCTAGTACCATGAAATACACAAGTGGGGCCCACTTCCTTGTGATATGGAAATGGTCCAAATGGGACCCACAAGGTGAGATTAGGGGTGAAAATGGTACCAAGGGGTATGCAAAGAGTAGATTTATGGATCTAGGATGAAATTGAAGATACCCACATATGGGATCTAGCACATGACACTAATCCCAAGAAGTGCGATTTGCCTTAGGTGGACTAGTGCCTTAAGATGGATGGGTAAATGGAGTCCAAAGTATGCCAAATTATAGATCGGGGTAGTTTAGGCAATTATCAAAGTGGGTTTTGAAGATCAAAGGCATCCAATGGCTAGATCTCCATAGATCTAAGATTGAAAATGCATCACAAAATTGACCCAAGTGGGGCACAACCCTCAAAATGAGGAATCGGGCCCACAAGGTGAAAATCAATGAAGTGAAGCACTAGGGGTAGGTTATCAAGTGAGAGGAGTATGAATCAAGTGGGATCTCACCTACCCATGTGTTGGAACTAGCTCAACTCACCTACCCAAGAAGGGCGACCTCACTCAAGGAAGGCTAAGTGCTTTGGGGGAAGGGTCAGATGAAGTCCAAATGCCACCAAACTATATATCCGAATTGTCGTGGATACTATAGAGGTGGGTTCTTTTTATTATACCCAAAGCCAAGCTAGATCTTAGCAGATCTAAGAAAAACAAAAATGAGGGTTTTGATTTTAATGTAGTTTTTGACCAATAAGATGGATAGCAAGCGAAATCAATACGTACCTTGTAGATCTTACCTCAAAAGCTTGCGACCTCTTAGCATATGGAGAAATCTTGCCCTAGTTACAATTCCAAGCTTGATCCAAGTGTCTTCAACCAAAATCGTCCAAGCCCTAGGAGGAGAGATGTCTCATGAAAACCTGTAAATCAAACTACAAGTTAGATTTGATGCACAAATGCATAAGATCTAAGCATGTCATATCAAGAAAGCAATCAATGGACAAAGCACAATTGAAAAACTCCCTCAAGCTGAAAACGTCTTACCCATGGAGGATGTGAGCAACCCCTACAATCTTCCCATCAAGCAAATCGTAACTAGCTTCAAGCAATTTGGCCTCCCTCTCTTGATGTCGATTTCACCTGAAAAGCAAACAATGTCTAGAAGCAAAAGATCCAAGAACATATACAAGAGTAACCCAATCAAAGCCAAGAAGTAGATCTCCAAAATATTATTTTCATTCCAAGTTTTCCAGAGCCCAAAGGTGAGCTATACAATAGGGGGTATCCTCCTTATATAGGACCAAAACCCTAGATCTCAAAACCACTTTATGAAATGAGTGGTTGAGATTAAAAGATCTCAATACATAATCAATGGCCAAGATGAACCATAACAATATAACACATGGATCACTCAATACTAAGGTGACGTCATAGCTAAAAGAGACTCATGGAGGGTGACATCATCCTCTAGAGGGGGAAAAAGTACATGGGCCCACCTCATATGACTAGGACATGACTCATGAAGCACATGGTGGGGCTAGGAGGCATCAATCCTTGTTAGCTCATCCCCATGGCACAATAATATAAAATAATATTTCCAAATAATACAAGTGATCAAAATCTGTGAGAGACATGCAATAAAAGGCCTCCTGTGACCTTTGTGGACCCCACTGACTAATGAAAACTGGCTAGAAGATGGGGGGTTCACCCTGGAAGACCTCTGTGAAGACCAAGTGCCAAAACCTTGCCTCAATTGCCCAAATCGAATTCCTCAGTGACCCTTTTATTCCATTTTTAACCTGCCTCGGTAACTGTGAAGCTGCTGAAACTTCCCCCTAGGGCACATGTGCTGTCAAACTAAGCCCACCAGGCTCTCCAGAAGGGGGGGTAAATAGTAATATCAAGTGGCTGGACCACCCCCTCCTCATACAGCGCCCTAGGTGAACTGGCCTCTCATGGCCCCTGCTGGTCAGGCTGGGAAATCAACCCCAAATCTGGTCAACAAGTGGAAAACTGCATCTATCACTGTCAGAAGTGCCCGGAACGAAATGATAAGTGTTTCATTGGATCCAGAAGACCCAAAACTACTAAGAATGTGTACTCATACACCATGGGTTGCCCTGATGGGCTAACTATAGGGTCCACCATATATGGACAGTGCATAATCTAATGATATGAAGTAATAATAAAACCTGCTAAACTGCATCAATCACCATCTAAATCATATGTCCATCATATAGCAACATCATCAAGAGTATGTGGGACCATAAATCATCATCAATAGGCATACATGGCCCACATCATCACGGATCCCAAGAAATGACCATAGTCAAACTGGGTTTGACTAGGTCAATATACAACCAAGGATAAATCATATCAATAGACTAAAACATGTTCCTCTAATCATACTCACAGCTTAGCTTAAAGTACAAACATCATTTAGTGGCATTAATCATGTTTGCATATTCTATTGTTATTTATAACTACTTGCACAATAGCTTAAATGGCAAACTCACCCATTGGACATGGTCTAACTGCTAGCTAAGGATGAAGGCTAGGAACAAGGCTAGGCAAAGGGGTGACTTGTCTAAACTCAACCTAAAGACACTTTGGACTGGGAAAAGGGGGAAGCTACACTCTGTGCTGGACAAATAACACGGGGAAGGGTCGTGCCTCACAAATGGGTAAGTTGTTTAGAGAGTGTTTATTCAACTTAGGCATCATGTCTACATCAAGTTGATCCAGGTTCATTAGAATCATTCAATTTAATTTCTTGGCCTTTTTGGCCTACATAACCCTTCGGATCTCAGGTCCGCTAAAAAGCACAACTAATTGCAGCCTGCATCCAGGGCATGTTTTTATATATATAAGGTCAGCAATCGTTTAGATATAGAGTTTAAGAACCATTGCTTTTTTTGGACCTTTCTTATACTCTTCGAGGAGTATTTTTAGCAGTTCATCGCTCTTGCCCTTTACTCATGTGTGTTCAAAAACACATTCTAGAGTTTATAGTTTCCATGGGCGAATTTACACAAGTTTCCATAAGTAGTACATGAGCTTTCAGTTTTAGCGAACAACATCTCAAGTGACTAGGGGGAGTTCGTGCCAGTGCCAAACATCGGGACAACAGACCAGAATGATTTAGGCCTACAATCCAATTTACCAAAGGCAAGTTCTGTCACCAACTCAGAGCCGAGACACAAAACAAACATGGATGCGATCCAAACACAGAGGTAGTAAAAAGAAAAGTTCTCAATATCAGAAAGTCAAGCCAGAAGAGTCAAGGGTAAAAGCAAAATAAGGAAGGTCATGGATGGATGGAGTCAAGTGAAAATGGAGCCTAAGCTAGCAGACAAATGGTGTCAAGAAAGACCATATCTATGCAAGGTAGTAAACCAGTGAGTTTTGTCAAACAACCTAAATGTGCAAGTAAAAATGTCCATTTTATAATTCATCATCAAGATAGTCCATTTTAAGTTTACAAAGTTTGACACATCATGAATCATATACCAAGCTAATGTTGTGAACATGACTAAAGCAACAAGATAATAATCCACAGTCAATGATCAGAAATCCATAGGTCATACAACATCATCATAAAAATAATCATCTGAAACACTGCTAGAATACATCTCTTGGCACTGAACTGAAACTGTATGGAATAAAGGGTCACATCAGTCATCAAATCCGACCTCTCAAGGCTCAGCCTTGGCACAAGGTCTAACATAAGTCTGATAAAATACACTGCTCTGATCATGAGTGATCTCAAAATATAAAGTCATCATAGCCAAGCTCTGAATAATCCAAGCTCTGATATGTGCAGATATCTGCTAAGCAAGAATAGTAGCCCTGCTACTATGGTGTGATAACAGTTTCCCCGAGGAAAATCTTTGTGTCTCTTGTTTTTATGATGTGCTTGTTATTCTCTCAGTAAGATCCTAGATAAGTATTGATTAAAAGTTGAAAAGCTAACATGGTTTCAGAGCTAACCTGAGAAGGAAGACACTGTACAGCTGCATAAGCTAGGGCTTCTTATTTTTGAACTTCTCTGCACAGATCATCAACAAAAAGGGGCTAGGCTAACTCGCCTAAGAAGGGTGCATCTTCTGTCGGAGCAGAAGTTGATTCTGAGCATTTTCACTTTTTGGCCCATCACTACTGTCGAAAATTAGGGTTTTGTTATCACATATATAGTAGTTGGGCTACCATATGTCCAGATTTCAGTACATTTTTCAGCCAGTCCTTTACATTGAGATGCTAGAGATGAGCATCTATATTGATTCACTATTATGATTATGGACAGTAGTATATTCCTATGCCATGACTAAGCCTTAGGAAACTCAGGTTTGATGACCAATGTAGCCATTTAGCCATTTATAGAGCAGTATGTATTGCCCAGAGTTGTAGCAGCAGGGTCTCAGTGGACAGATGATGGTTCAGATTATTTATGCACAGGTATATGACCCAGCAGGTATTATTTTGTGTTATGGTTATTATTGCTTTTATACTCATTCTTGTGGCATGTCTTAGCACTTAGTGTCATGATCTGGCGATCATATAGATATTTGGACCTGGTTGTATTATTTATATATATTTATGTCCCTCCTCAGACTTAGAAGTTCTTGGTTATACTCGTTGGTTTTACCCTCCTTAGGGAGAATAGAGGTGATCATTCCCACCATCTTTTGGCTTGCTAGTGTTGGTCTCATTATTCACTTTCTCCACCCATCCATTACCTTTCAGTTATTGTTGTTACCCTGACATACTACTTGACTAGTGACATGGAGGACCTTCCCCAACTTTAGCCTCTTTGTTGGATGAGATTCCCTGTTGTATTGTGTCTCGGCTCTGAGTTGCCTAAGTTCTGTTGGCTAAACCTGAAACAGATAGTGCTACCATCAATACAATGTGTATGGAAATGAAATGTATATCTTAAGTGAAAGCCCATTCTAGAATGTGTTTCTTAACACACGTGAATAAAAGGCAAGCCTAATGAAATTGGCTTTGAAGGTTAAATGTGAAATGTAAATCAAAGAATGTGTTTCTTAACACACACGGATCAAAAAGCCTAATAAATGTAAATCCAAGAATGTGTTTTTTAACACACACGGATCAAGGCTATGGAAATGTATTAAAGGCCTAAAAAGCAATGGTTTAACAAATGCTATATCTAATGATTGTTGGCCTCACTTGTATTGATTTATTCCTCACTAACTTGCGAGTTATCATGTGAGATGGAGTAAGGGACAGCTAATTCTAAGTGTCCCCTAGAGTCCTGAGTTACGGTTAGCCAGACACCTAGTCATGGCGGCTCTAGAAAAGATCCTCACGGAGCTGTATCAGCTTGGATGTGAGTTGTAGGCATCTGTCAAGGTTGAATAAGCACTTCTGAAACAACTTACCCATTTGTGAGACACTGCCCTCCCCTGTGTTATTACTTGTCCAGCATATGCTAGAGTGTGTATCCCCTTTCCATTTCCAAAGTGTCACAGTGTCAAGTCAGTGGTCATCCTTTAGCCTAGCCTTATAAGTTTTAGCCTTCACCCATCACTAGCAAATTGATCACAACTATAAAGTGAGTATAGTCTTGGAAGTCTAGTCTGAGTCATAATAATAATATTGAAAACATTTAATATTTGGTTTTAGATCGCCAGAGAATTGATTACTATATGTTATATTGCTACTTGAATGATTTGTAAAGCATGTCTTAACCTCTAACACTTGCAGCAGTTTGATGTTAGCTTGGGTCATTTTATGGGTCATGTTGACTTGGTCAAACCTAGTTTGACCAAGGTCAACTACAGGACATGAGGTGGATAGACCTTGGATGATATATGGTCTCTATTACAGGTCACCAGATGGTTCCATGCATTGGTTAAAGTCTTATGATGATGATTTGGTATTTTGTCATATTTGATAATTTACAGATTGTTATTATTTTTATCTGTTCGGGCATTATTGAGATATTATATGATCATGCAGAGATCCATATGGTGTATGAGTACACACCTTTAGTAGATTTGGGCTCTCTGAGTCCATTGAGACAGTTGGTCTTCAGTTCCGGGCAGTTACAGTGAGTATTTTCCTCAGTTTATCATTCTAGTGAATATTTGCCATTAAAAAATGGCCTGTCAGAGCAGTTTGATGATCTTCTTGGTTCACCTAGGGCGCTACAGAGGGAGTATGGAGTCCAGCCACTTGTTTTTACTATTATGCCATACTTCCGGACATTATGGTGGAGTCAGATTTGGCCCTGGATGAACCAACAGAGAGTTACAAGTGTTTTTATATTTTCCAGAGGATTTACAGAGGCATAAAAATGGTAAAAGTGGCTACTTGGAAAATCGATTTGAGTTACCAAGGCAAGGAATTGGCATGGGAATTGATTTGATGATGTGTTTGATGTCTCCCACACCCTCTAGAGCAGTTGTATCAGTCAATGGGGCCATCACAAATTTCTCCGGCACATTCTGAGGTTTTCTGGAGCCTTTGGAGGCTCACGACTTTCCCAGAGGAGCACAATTTAGTGCTTGGTTGAGTCATTGGATATTATTGTGCCATGGGAACACACTAGGGTGGTTAGATAATGCCCCCTAGACCCACCATGAGCGAGCTTGTCATGTTATTTAGTCATATTGAGTGGGACCCCCCTTCTTAGGGCGATTTTGTCCATGTATATGATATATTTTTGAGTTGATCCATGTACTTTATCTTGAGCTCATGTCAACCGTTGATTAGAACTTTTATATCTTTTAATCTTAGCCATCCATTCAAAAGGTGGTTAGGGTTTTGGTATCTCTCCTTCCTATTTAAGAGAGAGCTTCGCATTGTAAAGGGACTTTTGGCTCTGGAATTTTGGAATAAAATATTTTCTCGCAGATACTTGTCTCTTGGTTTTGGATGTCAATGGTGTTGATTGAAACTGTTCTTCCTCTGCACTGAGGGTTTGGTGATTATTTTGCATATCTATTTCTCCACGTTTTATCTGCAGGTGAGGAGGCCGAATTGGTGAGGAAGGCGCACTGGTTGGGGAAGACTCTCCTTGCTATCTTCTCGTCATTTCGTCGGTTATAGGGAGTATTACTGTCTTAGTACCTTTTGTTTCCTGTTATCATTCTTTTCATCTATATTTAACTTCATTGTTGCTTTGTTGATTGAAATCGTTTTCCTTGGCTTTGCAGGAAGAGGAGGGCGCACATGTGGAGTTGGGCAATTCGTGGGTGCAAGATAAACCAACAAATTCTCATTTGATCTTTGCGGGAACAATCCTCAACATCTTGGCAAACATCTCCATCATTCAGGTATGCTTGTGAGGTAAGATTTCTATTTCTCAAAACTACCCATCTGTCATTTTCATTGAAAAATCCCTGGCTCAAACGACTTGGTTAACAACATAACCATTTATGGGTTTTATGGCTCTTGCAATTATCTAGGTGGGTTCTCCAAAACGTCATGCTTGGAGGACTCCATAGGCCCATTTCCCAAGGCACTAGCCTCTCTCAACCCTCATGACTTTCCTGAGATTGACTGTTTACCTGTTGTTTGACCCTGTTTGTTGAGCTTGTTGGTTTCAACGTTGTCAAATTTGTCTTACAAGCTGTGCTAGAAAGCCCCTAACCTCAGATCTAGTTTTTGGGACACTTTCCCTGTTTTAAGGGTCACGTTTCCCAAGGCAGGTGGATTTGATCATTTTAAACTAGCACCTAAATCCTGGAATCACACTTAATCATTGAATCACTGTGTAATCATTCTTGGTCAAGTCTTATCTTCCTTAAGCCTCCACAGTGATTTCATTTCCTTATTTCTAGGGTTCCATACTTGTCACTTTACGTACTTCATCTTTTCTTGATTTGATCTGGTGATTTGGTTTGATCTCTCCTATCAGGAATAGATCTGGGTCTCCCCCTTGTTATCTTGGCTTTGATAACTCAAGTGAAGAGTCCCTCGATTGGCGTGACAACCAATCCCTTGGAGATCAAGGCTCTCTTGGTTCACCACTTTGGTTGCCTGTCCCCTCTACCATCCTTACGGATCCACCATTAGGGGCAACTACAAGATTAGTGATAACAGTTTTTTCACGGAATTGGAATTTTGGGGTGCAATGAGCATAGGGAAGTGCGCCTCCTCAAAATCAAAATTTAGAGACCAAGATCGAAGTTTTTGAGTGGGTGAGACTCCCGAAAAGTCAAACCCTAGTTTGACTATGGACCAAAAAAAACAGAAAACCAGAAAAGACCAGAAACTGCAGATCAGAATTTCGCAAGTCAATTTTCAAGGGTGAATTTTTGGAATCTTCAGAAACCAAGTGTACCAGCATACTCGCCTCAGTCAAGCGCATCTATCCATCCTGTCAGAAGTTCAAATTCCAAGTTTGAAAATTTAGGGTTTCTCTGTCAAACCCTAGGGTCAGCCAGAACCAGTTTCAGCAAATCAAAGTGGTAAGACCTAAAAGCTTTTCTATTTCCATTTAAAGTTCTCATTAAATATGTCTCACCACACCAAACTTGAGGATAAGCTTGAAGGGGCTGATAACTTCCGAGCATGGAAGTATAGGATTACACTTGTCCTTGAAGAGAATGAATTGGACACATATGTGAATGAAGAAGTTCCAGTTCCAAAGGGAGATGAGGCTAAAGCCTTACACAAGAAGAACTTGGTTAAGGCCATGAGGATCACTGTTGATTCTATTAACGATCATCTTATCCCACATGTGTCATCCTTGAAGACACCTAAAGAGATGTTTGATTCCTTGACCAAGCTATTTGAAGGAAAGAATATAAATCGGAAGATGACCTTGCGGAACCAATTGAAGAATGTGAAGATACAAAATGCAGAGACCATGCAGTCCTATTTTACAAGGGTCTCTCAAATCAAGGAACAACTTGAAGCTATGGAAGAAAATGTAAAAGATGGAGAAATTGTGATGACCACCTTGAATGATCTCACTAGATCATGGGACTCTTTCATTCAAGGGATTTGTGCTAGAAAGAAGTTAATCACATTCAGTAGGCTGTCGGAGGAATGCTCACAAGAAGAAGCTTGACTTGTAGCTCGAGAAGAAAAGATGGGAACAAATGACGACCAAGCTCTCACAACACACTCCAGGAGGAATAACAACAAGAGGGAGCACCACCACAGTAAGAAGGAGAAGCACCACCACCAAAGTCAAAGGAATAACCCTAGAAGATTCAAGAGAGATCTATCTACTGTTAGATGTTATACATGCGATGAGAAGGGACACTACTCCAAAGATTGTCCCAGAAACAGGGGCTCCAACAAGAAGAACAACAAGAAATGGCACCATGCTCACGCTGCAGAAGATGATGAACCTCCAAGGAAGGGAGCCAAAGAAGAAAGTGACGAATCTTCAAGAGACGAAGAATATGTCCTGATATCAGCACTCACGGGCACTATCACGCATGGAAGTAATGATTAGCTTGTAGACAGTGGGGCTTCCAAGCATATGACAAGATATAAAGAATCCTTCATGAACCTGTCTGAACATGAGTCAACTCACAAGGTGAAACTTGGGGATGACTACCAATATACCATAAAAGGGAGTGGAGAAGCTTCTTGTTATCACATCTATGTTAGCTGGAGCTACCATACTGCAGACTAAGCGGCCGAGGACCGCACAGTACTTTTTTTTCCAGATCAGAGATCTGATGCCTTCAGAGGAGGCACACAGTTTTGTTCAGATTGCCCCGAGCAGATGTATCAGAGGGGACAGGTGGTTGTACAGTGGTACAGACATGCTACTTAGCATTTACCACAGGGTCACCCTTCCATGCCAGGCTTTGATATGAGCCCATTGAGACAGTTGCCTAGTCTTGTTTTGATTGAGACTATCACAAAGTATTGTTGGTTTACTATTTGTGCCTGGATTCAGTAGAGATCCAGTTCAGAGACAGCCTCGGCAGCAGGTATATGGTGCGGCAGGTATTGCATTTGATATATATTGCTCATGATTGTTGCTTAGACTTGTTTATACATGATAGTACACTAACTCTACATATGATGATTGATTTGGTGATCTAGCTATTTTTATGATATGTGATTTGGCCCTTGGTGATGTCAGTCCACCCCTTCCTAGTAGACTCTTGTTCTATGCAGACCGAGTTACACCCCTATTCCTGGTATAGACTTGGTCATTTAGTCCCCCTTGGCAGCTGACTTTGGATCCACCTTCACCTTCTCCATCCACCCGACTCATACATGATATACTTTCCCAACTTGGATTCTGATTTGTGACCCTGAGGATCCTTTTCCCCACTGATCTCTGAGTGTGCCATGATTCCCTGTCTATTGTGCCTCGGCTCTTTAATGTGTGAGATGCACTCTCAAACCTGGGATTTGCTCCTGTCGGTTGCCCCCGATGTTGCAATGCAGTTAGGATTGTGTAGCCTCACCGGGTGTTCCCCATTGGTCATCGAAGCATGTATTGCTCACCCCCATTACTTTGCAGTATGAGCACCATGATTATATCTATTGAGATATGTATGTAGCCCAAAAGGGCCTTGATGTAAATTGAAGAAATGAAGAAATGTAAAGCAAGCCAAAAAGGCTTTTTGTAAATGTAAATCTAGCCAAAAAACACAGGTCAGCCAATTGTCAACATTTTGTAAATGTAAGGCTTTTTATAAACACACATGGACACAGGTCAGCCATACATGTCAGCATTTGTAGTGGTTATTTCCTCACCTAGTCCTGCGGGGCAAGGAGGTGAGAGGGAGCAAGGGACAAGCTCAAGATTGTCCCCTAAAGTCTCAAGTTACGGTTTGTCGGACACCCAGTTTGGCGGCTCTAGAAAAGAACCTCACAGAGTCTTCGGGCACGGATGTGAGTTGTGAGATACTTGTTAGATGACCAGTGGCGGTTTCCCTGCACTATACCCATTTGTGAGCCACCGCCCTTCCTTGTGTTTTGTCATGGTATACTTATCTCAGTGGACCCCGCTTTCTCGAGTTATCCAAAAGGTCACATGATCCTCATCCTTGTCATCCCTTATCTTCGCCATGTATTCCACATCACCCAAAGTCAGCTAGGTGGTCAAGTCTATAGGTTGTGCATAGCAGTTGAGTCTTTTGGATGTGTTGAGCCCACCTCACCTAGGGCCTTGTATTTTTTCGAGATTTAATGCAGTTTTTTATCACCATATTATTGTCATATTGTTTAGTAATGTACTAACTTGTATAAGGAAGCCTTTCACTTCATGATTGCATACAGGTATTCAGCTAGCACCATTGTTGACCAGATTTGACTTGGTCAAACTAGGTTAACCAGGCCAAAAATGGGCCCGAAAAAAATGTTGCAACCGGAATTTCGACTTTGGTCAATTATTATCTACAGGGGACCCATATGAGCTTCCAAGAGACAGAATGCAAAAAGATCGAGGTGTTTGTGAGATTTTTAATTATTATTGGTCATTAATGACCTGTTTTAATTAAAAATCATGGATTTTGGGCAAATAATGCCTAAGTGATGGATCGGGGTCGTTCGAGTGGTCATTCCTACTATTTTTGGGGTCCACAATCACATTGCAGCAGACGGTTCGACAATCCGGGCACTTTAGATGGGTCAAAAGCCCAAATTACATCTTCAGCAGTATAAACCAGCAATAAAATACATGGAAAATCAAAAATTGACAAAGGCAACTATAGCAAAGGGTGAAAATCAATGGCTGGCAAATAAAAGGGTAATTCCTAAGGTAAATTGGTAATGTTTTGGCATGGTATTATGTATTGTGGGGCCCTCTCTTTCCCAACTCACCTAGGTGGACGAATTGCCCATGGGAGGCGTTTTTCTCCACTTGGGGAAATTCGATTTCATTGTTATATTGTATGTGGGCCTTGATTGTTAATGTTAGGGGGATAAAACACCCTATAGGCACCCCCTAACACTTCTTCCACATGTTGTATGGGCCCTACAAGGGATCCCCTCTCCAATAGTGCGCTATCCTTGGGCAATTCGCACCCCCACTTGGTCTCTCTCTCCACCATTCGATTTGCTTAATGGGGGAGTGATCCTAGCCCTCCATTTTGGGGGGAAATAGGTTTTGAGAGTGGTCGTTCTCTATAAGAGAAGGCACTCACTCCATTGTTGAGCCTCTTGGCATTTTTGTAAACTTGTGACTTGTGAATAGAGGAGCATTTCTTTCGATCTTCTTGTGTACATGGTGATTGAGTGTTTAGATGATGACTCTTAGCTTGTTGTCGATACATTGTTGAGTATTTGTGCGCTATTTCCATCCATTTCCTTGGCCAAACTGCAGGTGAATCGACTACTTGAAGGGGGACGCAGCCATTGAGCCTGCCAGCTCCACGTTGCTCTTTCTCTTCAGGGTTTCAACAAAAGGGAGTAAAACTTACTTTGTTATCTTATTTCCTTTCATTATTTGTCGATTATTTGCTGATTTATCCTTGTTATTTGCCATAGTTTCTGACTTAGCTCTCTCTCTGGCAGGTACAGGGGCGCACTTGGTTAATTGGCTGCTCCAAACGTTGAAGGAAAGCGCTCAGCTGCTCGGTACTTGGACTTCAGAATTTGTGCTCATCATCAAACTCTTCTTCTCCATTGCTTCAGGTAGGCAATCTCAGCTTGTTTCTCTAGTTTCCATTTCCATTGTGAATGCTAGGCTGCAAAACATTAAAGAAAACCCTAAAAATTGATAACTAGATTTCTCACCGTTAGAATTCGTTTTTATTGCAAACCCACTAATGAAATACTATTAAAATCCTAATCCTTAAGTTTCATTCATTTCCGACTCCATCTACCCATAGTTTAGGCACTGGTCTACTTAGCAAAAACGCCCACCTTGGGCGTTTTTCTCTTCTGCTTGCTTGGGGAAGTTAGGGGTTCTGGGTAGTCTTGATTTTGGTTCTATTCATCTTCTTATCAGTAGATATCAAGCTATTCATTGCTAGAAGCACCTTAAAACGAGTATTTGTTGATGCCCTAGGTCCACTATTTCACTATTTAACTGTCTTCCTTGGGTAATTTCATTGTCATTCCTTCACTTCTAGCTTAACTGAGTGTCCCTTGCTTATGTCCAGCCACAAACACTTCTAATCTCATTTTACTCACCTTATTTGATCACTGGTCACATTACATTATTACACACTTATTTCATACCTGTGCCTGAGATTAAGCTTAGGAGCTATTTACACTCACTTCCTGTCCTGTACTTCTTTCTATCTTTGGGATTTGGGTGTGTTTTGTCTCTCAACCATTACCTGGTTGAGCGGGGTCTCCCCCCTGATTTGGCTACGTGCCTTGTCTGAAGCGACAGTAGCCTTGTCCGGTGTGACTTCCGTTCCCTGAACGGAGGACCTGGCTATTGCAGGTTACACCTTCCTAGCTATTCACCTCTACCATCCTTGTTGGGACACCTACTACCAAACAGCTAGAGTTTGTGTGATAACACTTCTTACAAGCTAGACTCTGGCAAGTCTCTGAAGATGAAGGATGTCCTATATGTTCTAGGACTCAAGAAGAACCTTCTCTCCATATCTGCACTAGATGAAAAAGGTATGAGGGTTGCATTTGTTGATGGCCAAGTCCTAATGTGTCCAAAGGGAAAAACTATTGATGATGCAACTATGATTGGAGAGCAAGAGGGAGGTTTGTACAAATTGAAGGGCCAACCTGAACAAGCCTTGGTCCATGACTCCAGGGAGCCAAGTGAACTATGGCATAGAAGGCTTGCACATGTGCACTATAGGGCACTACCCATTCCAAGCAAAGCGATTGAAGGACTTCCAGAAATCCAGTCGAAGCAAAGGATGTGTGAAGGGAAAGAACGTGAAGAAGGCATTTCCAAGTAGCGAAAGCAAAGCAAAAGGATCTATGGAAGAACCTCTCTTCCGTTTTCAGCATTGGTTAAGGTGCAGAAGAAAGGAGCACACTATCAGAGACTTCAGTAGTTCCTGCAAGGAAGCAAAGATTGAGAGGGAGTCCACCCAACAACCAAACAAAGATAAGTATTTGAATTGTCATTTCTTGTATATCTGATTACTTAAAAGATGTTGTTCAGTCATGTACATACTTATGTTCCTAGATTTAGGATGTGGTTGAGATCAAAAGATACATAAGTGAAAATCGATGGCTAAGATGAGCCCAACATAAAGTACATGGATCAACTCAAAAATAGGAGAGGTGAGATGAGTGAATTAAGATGGTGAACCACACAAGCAATTCACCAAAAGGATAAATGTCGTAGGAGAGGTGAGATGAGTGAATTAAGATGGTGATTGAAATATTTAAAAAATGAAAAATGCAATCACCAAAACAAAATACCAGATGCGATAAGATATAAGATAACACACGGACACTCGCAGACACCGAAAGTAAGCCTCTACCTCCTCGGAAACGACACCAAAATGTTATCACACAACTCGTAGTTGCCCCAAATAGATGATCCTGTACAAGACGGCAGAGGGGACGAGCAACCAAAGAGGTGACACAAGAGGGCCTCGATCCCCAAGATGGATTTGTTGTCACGCCAATTGAGGCACTCTTCACTTTGTGTTATCTAAGCCCTAGATAACAATGGGGGAGACCCAGATCAACTCCCGACAGGAGAGATCTAACCAGAACACCACAAACCAGATGAATGAAGTACGTAAGGTGTAAGGTGTGATAAACCCTAGATCTGTGGATGAAGTCACAAGGTGAGTTAAAGGTTGGATCAAGAGGCTTAAAGGATGTAAATTTGATCCAATGTGATAATACAAGACTTATAAGTTTCAATAAGAGATCCAAGATCAAGGTACTAGCAAATGATAAAAGTTTATTATGCCTTGGGAAGCGTGTTCAAGGTAGAAGGGTTAAAATTAAGATGGGGCTATCTAGTACCTTTAGATTAGACTTGATAGAAGGTATGACAGTGTCTATGCATCACAAGTCAGAAAACCGGGATCAAACAACCCAAAAATTGGCCAAGTCTGGAAGTGCGCATGGGCAAAAAGATCAGTGGCTAGGGAAATGGGCCACAAGGAGTCCCTCAAGGGTGACACCCTTGAGAACCCACTTTGGGTTAGGCCTAAAGTGGAAAACCCAGATATATTTCGTCAAGATTTTAAGTTAAATGAGCTAGGGAATTTTTCAAAGGAAAAGTAGCTTAGGGTTTGTAAATAAAATAGCAGTAGACAGATGGAATAGATGAATAACTCAAAAATATCTAAAGTACTTACCTCTTGTGACTTGCAAATGCCAAATGCAATGATGTTCCAACTCCCTCAAAGCAACTCCAACTTGATTTGACAGCTCCCAAGATGAAATCGATTTTCCCAGATAGTAAGTGCGCCCTCCTTCCTGCAAATGGCAATCTCTATGAGAATTCATTTACAGAAATGAAAGTAAATGATGCAAGAAGAATCAGAAAGCATAAATATTGATCAAAGATACAATAAGAACTACTCCCTGATTATTTTACTCTTCCAGTGAAAAGATCCGAAGAACCCTCACGAAATCCCTCAGTGAATTCGCCCTCCTGCAGAGCACACATCAAGCAAGACGTCTAGCATGGAAACTCATCAAACAATGAAGATGTGACAGGATATCAGAGCTACAATCAAGCATAAGAATGATTTATAACAAAGGCAGAAGAGTCTTTCCCAAAAATATTTCTTTATTGTCAAAAATCCAGAGCCAAAAGTCCATTTACAATGAGGGGGACTCTCCTTTAAATAGCAATGGGGGAGACCAAAACCCTAACCACCTCTTTAATGAGTGGTTGAGATTAAAAGATACATAAGTGAAAATCAATGGCTAAGATGAGCCCAACATAAAGTACATGGATCAACTCAAAAATAGAAGAGAGCGCACTAGCTAAATCGCCCTAGGCGGGACGTACCACATAAAAGTGACTAAAGTCACAACATAAGCTCATGGTGGGTCTAGGAGGTGAAATATTCCTTCTCTAGTGTGTCCCCATGGCACAATAACATAAAATAATATCATCAAGGTACATTACTGTGACCACATGGCCAAATCGTGCCCCCTCAGAGACATAATAAAATCATAATATAAAAGCCTGGAGAGTGTGTGGCTCCCACTGGATGCTGTAACCTGCTCTGGAGGGTGTGGGAAGCACCACACACATCATTAAAACAACCTTATGCCATTTTCTTGCCTCAGTAGCCCAAATCGAATTCCTCTGTAGCCATTTTTACCATTTTTTATCCTTAGAAAAACCACCTTTGGAAGAATAAAATGCATGTATCTCACTGCCTGGTCACCCTGGGCCAAAACGGACTGCACCAAAATGTCTGGGAGTATGGCAATATGGTAAAAACAAGTAGTTGGACCCCATACTCCCTCTGTAGCGCCCTAGGTGAACCAAATAAAAATTCAAACTGTGCTGCCAAGCCATTTTAAATGGCAAATCTGCAATAAAGTGATAATATGAGTAATATCCCAACTGGAAGTGCCCGAAACTGAAAACTGAGTATCCCAATGGACTCAGAAGGTCCAAATGCACTAGAGATGCATACCCATACACCATGTGGATATCTGTATAATCATCTGTAACCATAACCATGCCCAGACAGATAAAAAATAATAATCTGTGTTGCCGCCGGATTACACACCGTCTTTGTCGCAGCAGAAATCTATGCTGCCGCTCGGTGTGCCCTTGGTGGCAAGTCTCGAGTCAAGTATGTCACTTGGTACTTGACTCCTCCGTTTAGGCAAAATTCCCAACGAAAGCCAAGGGGGGTAGTCCCTATGGAATGTTACTAAGGTTATTAGGGTCTTCCAATTAGTTGATGGGTTGTTTATTAAGTTTTGAGAGTTTTTTTATCAAGGGGTTTCAAGATATAATTGCAACAAGGTTTAAATAGTCTTTATCATCATGAATTAAATATCACTGTAAAATATATAGAAGATGCACAAATGCTTGATATTGATAATAAGCAAATAAAGTGCAAGGATCAGTGCCTTATGGAGTCAACACAGTGAAAAAATTGATAATTGTTGAAAAAGGGAAATGTTGTGCAAGTGTCTCTTGGTTGATTTTAGATTATTAAAGGTGAATCTTGATTAGGGAAAAATGGAAACTCTCAAGATACCGTGAGATACAGAGAGGAATGTCCAGAAATTTAGAAATTGGTGGTTCTATACAAGGACATGTTGGCTGCCAAAGCCTCAAGAGCATGTTCAACACTACACCAACCAGGGATGTAGTCTAACGGTGCCCCCAAGGTCTAAGTACAGTGATCCAGCGTCCCCAGACAGAATTTCCCCACCAAAGTCCAACGAAGTGCCGGATTTTCACTTATCTTGAGGGTAGTTAATTTAATAGTGACTGATAAAGTTAAGTGTGGAAATTAAAGAATGCTTCCAACTATTTCTGAGTATCCCAAAAAGGGCAGAGCATACGTAGTGGTAGCGAAATGAGTTTATTCCAAGTTTGAACCAGTAACCATTGTACTCTTCGATAGAGAGCGCTCTTGACTTGTTTTTCAGCTAAGTTCAAGAGACTTTGGGTTCTTTTTATTAACAATTAAGTTGTGAAAATGAAAAACAAAACTTATAGGAAATATGTAAATGGCCAAACTTATGCGTCACTTTTCTGGTCAACCTCCACTAATCGGCAATGCCTTTAGGTGTTAAAATTCAATATGCTAAGACAGAAAATAGCAGCATTACATTCCATTTCACAATAATAGCATATACAGGATCACTGAAGAAACAACAAGCATAGCATAAACACAAGAGACACAGATTTATCCTGGGAAACCCTCATGGGGTAGAAAACCTAGTAAAGCTTCCTCAATATAGATGACCAGCAATATACAAAGATGCAAACCAAAGACATGATCTCCTCCTCCACCATAGCAGACCTCTCCTCCACAAGTGCGCATCTCTTGAGTGAGTGAGTGTATCGAATGCGGAACACACCTCCTCTATTTATACACTACTCTGACATATATTTTACACAAGTACATGTAGGCTCGTATTTAACCATTAGGTTAAATACCCTATTATAACTGACTGGGCCGACCCCCACATGGTGGGTCTAATAACCCTAGTTACCACAACTTCCCGGAGGAATAAACATCTCCGGATACATAATAAAATCACCTCGGAGGGATGGAACATCTCCGGAATAAATAATGTATAAATATAATATTCTTAGAAGTTACAATATTCAACATTAGGTGAGGTGAGAGCATGCTTCATGGCGACGAAGATGGTTTTATCTCTAAGTTAATATTGCAAAAATGAAGTGATTAAAATGTGAAACACAAGTTAAAAGTATACGCCCTGCACTAAAATAGTGAGTGTGAAAATTTGTGAGTTAGAAAAATTTATCCACAAAAAATGCAAAAATGCAAATCCTCACAGGGGGGATGGGATGTGGGTGCTGAGTATCCCACTGCTCTCGTTTAATAACTTTTACAAATTTCTGAAAGTAAAGTGTTTCTTAGTCCATTAAAATTGGACTTAAGAGCTTACAATGCTAGAAATTGAAAGGTAGAAGTTTATGAGTGTCCACTGAAGGGTTTTTTGCAGTGTTACAAACATCAGCGATATATCGCGATGTTTCCAGCTCGGTGATAATATCGGCAAAAATATCGCGATTTTTTGAAAACATCGACAAATATCGGCAAACATCGGCAAATATTGGCAAAAATATCGGCAAACATCGGCAAATATTGGCAAAAATATCGGCAAATATAGGCAAATATCAGCAAAAAATCGGCAAATATCAGCAAAAATCGGGAAATATCAGAAAAATATCGGCTGAGTCAAAAAATTAATATTTTTGTATTTTTTAATTTTGTCGATATATTGCCTATGTTTGCCGACATTTTCCCCGATAAATCCGATATTTTGTTTTTGGAACCTTGGCGATATATTCGCCGACACGATATTTGTAACACTGGTTCCAACCTCATTGGACTTCATATGCAAAAAGTAGAACTTTAGATCTCATTTAAAATTCAACAGACTTAACAGTTTTCAGGATTTCAGGATTACAAAGTTTCTACTGAATTGTATTATGTATGAGGGTATGGGATTGGCATTTAATCAAGTACATCAACCCCTCTATGTACATTGATGTTGGTCGTGTTGATTGTTGGAATCCTCTGTCATGACCTTAATAAAAATGTACTCTTCACTCAAGCAAAATCACTTATTAAGCATGGGAAGTTTTTTCTACCTTATTTTAACGATTGGATTAGGAAGTTTCATCAAAATTGTAAGGTGTTGAGTCATTGACTAATGTCCTTGGAGGATCAACTTTGAGATTTGAGGTAGAGGCAAGGACTAGAGCCTGGAGGAGGGAGGCATAGGGTGTTATTGATGAATAGGATCCCATATAGGCAATAATTCATTGACACGTATGATTTATGATTTATGTTTCACATTCATCTTTTTAAATGTCCTTGCTAATTTATTAATTTAAAATATAAATATACATACATAGCGATTTAAAATATACATAGAGTCCATGATGACCCCCACGACCACTAGGGACTTCTAGCTCTAAATCCAGAGCCATTACCAAATTGATTACCTTTTCCCGTAAAAGAGATAGAGGGAATCAATAGTTTATTTACTTGATTTCATTGCATATGAGATACATTGATTGTATTTTTTGGTGATTCATGGGTCGGGGACTCAGGATTCAGGACACGATTCTATTTTTATGTGATGTATCACTAGACGTCTTATACATCTTATATATCCATTTTCTTTCCATATTCATGTGGCAAAGTGTTTATTTGATGTTCTTGTTGCTTTAGTGTTTATAAAATTGAAAGAAAAAAATGAATATTTTTGTATTTTTTAAATTTGCCGATGTTTGTCGACATTTTCGCCGATAAATCCGATAATTTCTTTTTGGACCCTCAGAGATATATCTGCCGACACGATATTTGTAACACTGCTTTAACTAACAACAACAAAAAATGATATAAAGTACTAAAGCAAAAATTCACAAATTTTCTAATTACTACCCAAGGGTCTCTTTCAGGTCCAAAGACCGTACTCGGTAAAGCAAGGGGATTAGTAGTTCGTTTAGCATGCAAATCAATCTAAAAAATGCAAAATTGAAACAACTTCAGGAAATTGCAAAATTTTAACTTCTAAGTAATGATGAATTTAAATTTTTTTGCAAAACTTTGAAGGCTAGCCTAGCATAATACTACTCTAGTTCTATTGCAGGTAAAAAGTGAAATAAATAAGAAGATACAGGCTTCCCCCAAATGGGAAAGAAGGGCGTGGGAGCCGTAATCCCACTTGCTCTTTATTAATAATTATTACAAATAACAACTCTTCGATAGAGAGCGCTCTTGATCCACAAAAATTGCGAGATTCAAGAGATTTTAAGCTTTGAAACAAGCTGAGGGAAAGCAAGGGAATGAAGAGGAGGGATTTTTATGTTTTTTGGGCTAAAATTTCTGCTCATTTTCCTCGCTTTTCTATAAAAGAAACACTAAACCAGCAAACAAAAACTTGTTAAAGTATTAGTATTGTTAGTCCAAAATACAATCTAACACTTTGCAAGAAGTTTGGAAATATTTATACTTTAAAGTGCTAAACAACTAGTATTGAGATCTAAACTGAAAAATGGAAATTTTAAGCTCTTTTGGATCTAATACTAAGCAAGTAAATAGTGAATGGTACAAACTTTCTATATTCAATTTACTTGTAAAGAAATGTGGTAACTAAGAGAGTATTGATTTTTAAAAGGATGGAAGAGGAGAGATTCCACTCAAGCTTGGAGAGTTGTTAAATGGAGAGAGAAAGAGCTTATGTGTTCATCTGCAGAAGATCCAAAGGAATGGAAGAGGCAACTGAGCTCAACCTTTCACTTGGGACAAGCAACCTGCACAACTTATCACACTTACAACAACTAGCTTAGACCTGGTACATTCAACCGTTAGAAATCCAAAAGATTATGAAATACAACTGAATATAGCATAAACTCTTAGATCTATAAGATAAAATGAAAATAAGCAACTTGAAAACCTCAAATGCTTACCCTATGTGCCATAAAGATCCCTCTAAGCCAGATTAATTACTAGTTTATACAAAGCATGAAAAAATTGCAACAAGATTACCTCACAAAATTAACACATGCACAAATTTGATACACTTCATGAGCCTCCAAAGCCTTCAAATTTATTCTGATGATTGCAGGAAAGCAATAAACATTACAGTACAAATAAGCATAGATTCCTTGCATCCACCTGGAATGAGGAGCAAGTGCCTTGCTTTTATAGAGTTTACAAGAGAAGAGGGGAGCACATGAGAGAGGGGGCGCATCCTTGATTTATGGAGAAACAACTCGTTGAACCATGTGTTAACCATTACTTTGGTTGGTGTGATATGAGGTGGCAGCCACCTCACAAGAGGGGCGCCCCTCTTCACATTGTAAATAACTCCCAATCAAACGAGTAAGAGCCACGAATGAGCAAGTCGCCTACCACGTGAAGGAAGGCACATCTCCTAAACATATCACTCATTACTTTAATACTTTGACTTTATAACATGTGCATTTATCAATTTTAATGAGTCACCTTTCATTTGAGACAAATTAGCCACCTTTTCCCATACTTTTTAAACATATTTTTGGATTTTCTAACCTGCCATTTTGTGCGATTTGTAGCACATTTAACATTTAAATGTCATTTCGTCGCGTCTTTAAGAAAAAAAATGCCACAAATGACAATTTAATCGCCTGAAACCTAGGAAAAGTGGGTCCTAGGTTAAAAAGGATGCTCTGAGCGTGAAAACGAGCATCCCCACGCCAAATTCCGCCTCCAGACCATGCTTTTATTACACTTTGAAATTTTCCATTTAAACCATTAAAAAATGGTCTAATTTTACAAAAAAAATTGCTTTTATCGGAATCGACTCAAACTCCTAGGGGACCTAGTGCGTGTCCATACGACTTACTACAAATGGCTAGCATGTAAAAATACATAGACACTTAGACTTTAATAACCTCCATGTTGATTAAGTTGTCATTGATGCCAACAGTGCCTGGTCATTGATGCCAACAGTTGAGTCTTGGTGCCCCTTGTGGAGCCCCTGAGGGTTAGTATTTGGTTTGTGGTTGTCTGTGTCAGAGGAGACTTTTTTACTTTGTCCAAGCCCAAGCTTGAAGCCCTTGGAGGCCTTGGGACAATGCCAAAAGCCCTGGCTACCCATTAACTTGTTTGAGTATCCCTAAGTTCTATCTCGGTCCCATTTAAATCCTTTGTTGAGTCCCGTTGTCTTCCGGTTGATGATCTTTGAGTCCATTGTACTTGTAGTGGTCTTCTTGTTCGTTATTGGATGGATGATGTAATAGCATAGTCCTTGGAGCCCATACACAGTTAACTTGTGCCGTTATACCTGAAAGCTTGGTTCTTGAACCCACACTTGATGATTTTTGATGTCATAGCTTGATGGTGAAGTCCATGATCTTAGGTAGAAATGACCCATTTTGTGGTCATTTAAAACGATATACTTGATAATGTCCATGCCTGTGTTGAAGAATTTTAAGCATTACACTCGATATTGATGAAGCATTTTGTTTATTGGTCCTTAAGCCCACAAACTGGATCTTGGAGCCCCTTGTGCACAATGATTGATCTTGGAGTATTTGCCTTGTTGGAAAACTCTTTAAATAACGTTGAAGCCCTTATTCTTGATTAATGATAAAGGAATCCTTGGAGTGATAATGTGGCAGTCCTTATGAATGCTTGAAGAAACCTACATACAAAGAAATAAAGCACAACCCTTGCTTGATAGCCTTAAGCCCATGAGTTCATTGAACTAAATGGCATTTAAATTAGAACAAGTCCTGCTTGATGAAAGCCCATTGATGAAGCTCCTTTGCAAAAGAACAAGCCCTAACTTTAATGCCCTAACACATTGTAATCAAATTTAATTTAAATCATAAATCCTTTTTGTAAGTCGGCCAGCCTAATAAAGAGGTTTTTATTTTTATTTTATTTTTATTATTCTATCCTATTGCTAGGTTGTCCCAGCAATTTTTTTGGAGTGGAAAATGAGTATAAATACCCAAACGACCTCTCTCAAAATAAACAAGGAAAAATGCATTATCTCTTCTCTGATTTCAGGCTGCCTCGCTTCTGCAAATTCGAACTGTCTCTTAAAATTTCGGGCTGCTCGGACTGTCTCCTCTCTCTGCAAACTCGGACTGTCTCCTCTCTGTAAATTCGGACAGCAGGTAGGTCTACACTCTAGCATCCAAGGTTACACAGTCTAGAGACACAGTCAAAGTCTGAAGCATCTGAAATTTCTTGAGGGAATATTCAAAGCACGTAATCTTTGTTTAGGGCAGCACTTTTGAACACTCCTAACTCTGTTGAAGAAGGCTAAGGCACAGTTAAAAACATTCAAGGTACATATCATCTATCTCAGATACAGTAAAAAGGATATACACTTATGAACAGTCTTTCCTCAAGACCTTGCCAAAGGAATATCAAGCAAAATATTTTTGTAATTTGGCTAGCTTGTGATTATTTTGAACTGATTTTTTATTTATGACAGTCTTAAGAGTAGATGTAACCTTTTTGTAATAACCTAAGATCAATGTGACTTCCTTTTGATCTACGAGAGTTAGGTTATTGTGGTTTCCCTTTATTCCTAAGATTGACTGTTGTAACAAGGTTGAACTGGAAGTTGCCATTACTCTTTTGACAATAAGCCAGTAACTGATTTGACAAGTGTGCAAAGTTGACTGAGAATAATTCATGTGATAAGTTGTCAAAGTTGATGTGTAAAGTGATTACCTTATAGACTGGCTTGACTTAATGTGAGCATTTGGTTTGTAAGCATTGCTTTGATCCTGTGTTTGTTTCTTGACTAAAATTGAGTGTAAGTATGATTTGAAAATGATACCAAGTATTTTTTTTTATAGTATCACTTGACAGTGATTTGACAAGTTGACTACAAGAGCTTAGCAACATTCTCTTGTATCTTGATTAGTTTTGACAGTAGTCTTTGTCCTAGCTGGAAATATTCTTTGACTGTATGACAAGTTGACTGTATTTACTGAGAGGTTGATAATATTGACTAAGGGTTAACAATGTTGTAAGAGTAATTGAGGTAAAAAGCTCTATGACTATGAGCTCTGACTGTTGACTCTGTCTATGAGTCTAAGACTGGGGTTAGTTGATGTTACTTGGTTGAGGTCTGATTTAGTTGTTTGACTATCAAGTCTAGCTAAGAGTTGAATGTGGTAGAGTCTTGTGTGAGGTCTGTCTGTATGTCTTACTTGATAAAGTTGATTAAAGGGAATGGATTAGTTCTAAGATCAGATTGACACAGTTTGGTATAGGTATATAAGAAGGTTGGCACAAGTTCAGTTGAGCAGGATTGGCACAGGTTGCTCTATGTGCAGTTGCTTTGACTCAGATTGGTTGAGTTGTATGAGGAGTTAGTTTGACCCAAGAGGACTGAGTTTGGTGTGCAGTTGGTTTGACTCAGATTGACTGAGTTGGATGATGTGAACAACAGATTGATTGGTACAGCTTGATGAACAGGTTGATTGTACAGGTTGATGAGCAGTGTGGCACAGTTGTGAGTCAGTGGACAGTTGATGAGCAGTGAACAGTTGATGAGCAGTGGTATGTTGATGAGCAGTGACATTGGTTGAGCAGTGTGGTACAATGTGGTACAGGTGTTGGTTAGCAGGTTCGCAGGATCAGTGCGGTTGCGATTCAGCAGTTTCTATCTTCATATCAGGGTGGCAGGACGGGGCAAGGAAATTTGGGGAGCTAGGGCTTCCCTCAGGTTGTAGCCTGTAAACCAAGGGGTTGTAGCCTCCTTCCAGTTGTAGCTGGAGAACTGAAGTCATTGTAACAAGGGGATTGTTGCCTCCTTCTAGTTGTTGCTGGAAAACTATTATTATAAAGGCTTCCGTGGTTTTTCCCCCAGGACTTGGGTTTCCACGTAAAAATATTTTGTATTGTTTTTGCTATGCTTTCCATGTGATAATATGTGATGATGAGTTATAATTGTTGATATAATGATAATAACGTACTCTGCATAATATTGAATAAGCTGCTGATGATTGTTAAAGTTTAAAAAGTAATAAAAGCTATACACAATGTTCACCCCCCCCTCTCAGTGTGCTCGGTGTGTCCAACACTCCCTAGGTTCGACCACCATGGAAAATACTCCAGCTTTGGAGGTGTGAGTGAAAAACTCAGAAATTATACGCCATTGAAACGCAACGCATAATTCCTAAGGAAAAAACACTCTAGAGTATCCCCCTGATAGCCAAACCTAAGGTAGGCCAAGTCTTTTACAAAATGACCATGCTTAGACCAACTTATTACAATTCCCCCATGGGGGTCTGGATATGCAATTATTACAAAAGGGGCCAAAATCGGCCCTGAAAAAGTCTTATGAACTTCTGAACACTGATGATGAACACTTGACATGTTCATGAAACTGGCGGCACACAAGAAGTCCAACTATGGCACAAAATAGTTGGTATCAGGCTTCTTCAACAATGAAGGGAACTTGATTTCCCCTTTTTGAGAAGGACGGTTGTCTAACTCTTCCTTGGCCATATCTGCATCATCTTGCTCTACTTGAAATGCTTCCACATCCTTTCGGGTGATTTTTTTGCGACAACGAAATCCATGATCACCTTCCAGCCACAGAAAATGGGCCTTAACCCTCATGTATGACCCTGTAAAATTAATTTTGCACCTGGTGTAGTTCCACAAGCAGCTGCCACCACCTTTGTTTTTTTCTTTTGGCCCAATCTTGGTCACATACTTCCACAGGGGAGAGTCAACAGGGTATGTTGGTAATGTTTGTTGCTGTGCCTGCACATTCTGATTTTCTTGAGTTCCGGACCTTCTGGTTCCTCTCCCTCCCCTAGACTGAATTGGTTTAAATGAGGCCATTGCTAGTTTGGTCACTGACTCACTTGGTGTTTATTGTTTCAGTGTTTTGTAAAGTTGTCACTGACTCACTACACATTGGCCATTGCACACTGTCACTGATACTGGATTAATAAGTTAATAATTGTTATAAATTTATAAATTTATTTGCAAATTTTTTAGCATACACAGGTCTCACAATGTCACCACATGGCACAAGATCATTGCAAATTTGTGTAGCATAGACAGCGAATTTTTTGCTATGTATGCTAACAAGCACAGAGCAAAAAAATTGTTGTGAGTGCTTGTTAGCATACACAGCAAAAAAAAATTGTTGTGTGTGCTTGTTAGCATACACAGCAACATTTTTTGCTATGTATGCTAACAAGCACACACAGCAAAAAAATTGATGTGCGTGCTTGTTAGCATACACAGCAAAACAAATTGCTATGTATGCTAACAAGCACACACAACAAATTTTTCGTTGTGTGCATGTTAACATACACAGCAAAAAAACTTGTTGTGTATGCTAACAAGCACACACAACAACAAAAAATTGTTGTGTGCTTGCTAGCATACACAGCATTGAGCAGTGAGCACAGCAGCATATGCCATGGCCCATGGCCCATAATGAAGCATGCTAAATAACCATGAATCCAATCAAGGGCTTGCACCTTAGACTAGACCCATAGAGTAAGGAAATACCCCAAACAAGTACCCTGAAGGGCCAAAGTAAACCAAACTAGAGACTGATGGCCAAAAAAAAAGAGAGGAAAGGTAACCTAAAGGGCCAAAGTGAACCAAACCAGAGGACCGATGGCCAAAAGACAAGAGAGGAAAGGTAGCAAAGGACACTACCTAAGCACTAGACATCCCTAAGAAATCATACATCTAGGCTAAGGTAAGGGGACTCAAGTAAGGTGGTCTAGCACAAAAGGACAATAAAGAGATGTCGATGTCATCACTGGTCGAGTCATGCATGGACACGACATAAAAGAGGATCACAACTCAACCTCCCTAGTGAGTAGGCGCATGTTAGTGCTAAGTACGAAATCCATACACTACAAGGTGCAAGTCTTAGATGACTTTGGCAAAATAAATACCCCCAATCACGAATGCTTAGTTGAAGAGCGACAAAATTGAATTGTGCTAATGGATCCACCATAATGCTAAATCTTGGCACGTCAAATCCAATCATGATGAGAGGAAATAAAAACATATATACCCTTCCACTTTTTGCATTGCTATTTGTAAAAAAATATGTATATATAAGACGTATTTTTCAACAAAATAAAAATCATGATGAAAGGAAGTTTGTTCAAACAAAAATATGGGAGAGTAATAACTCTCTTTTCATGGGAGAGGATATGATTTATCATTGCATTTTTCAGCTCTCTTGTACATTTTCTCTTGTTAATATAAGATGTATTATTTAGAAATTAAATTAAAAAATATAACTCTTTTCATATGTCTTTGTATTGCACAATAATAGCTTTTAACTCTTCTCACATGAGAATCACTAAAACTAGACTATCAACAATAGGTTTAGTGCTCATCAATCTCACAACTAACATGATTGCACCAAAGAGCAAGATTCATGACACAATGGAAACAATATTATTAAACCTAACTCTCAACATCGTGATGAAACAAACCTATAACACATAAGACCTACTCTACAAAAAAAAATATCCATTCATTGTTGTGATAAGAACAATCATCACCCTCATACAACCAAAACTAGTAACATATATCTAGGTAATATTACCCAATATAGGAAGTTGATAACCTACGTGGTCGGTCGAGGTGTAGGATTAAGGCGTTCAAGAGAAATAACTCTTTCATTGACATCAATACGATCTATATCAGTAGCCTTGCCAATAGGCAACATATCTAAGCCCCCAGCATCTTTGATCTACACAAATTGAAAAATGAAATAGAAAGGTTAGATGGCATAAAGCATTTACATAAACTAAATTCCATAACAAGCTTAACAAAAACTAGCATTGAATTTGAGAAGTAATAGGCAGAAAGACTAGATGTTAAAGGATATAAAGGAATTCAAAAAAAACTAACAATTTGTTATAGTCAAACATGTTAATACATTGTTGTTTCCAAGGATAACAATTTAGCCCACATCTACACATATATGACAATGCACCAAATTAAGACATTACTCATAGCATCAAAACAAATTTGTGATTGGCACAAGAAACAATATCTTGAACTATTAATAAGTGAAAATATACCATCTATGGGCATTTCAAATGCTTGTTTGGCGGCAAAACTTAAATAATGCTTACATCCCCAAAGGTAGATTGCTAGCATTCAAGGATGTATCTTAGCAAGAACCCCTCAATGGAATCATATAGTTGATTAGGTCATTCTTGCAAGAGGATTCTTCAAGCTAGATTTCAATAGGGAAACTAAAAGAAACCCGAGTCAAGCCAATGGAAGGAGGAAATGACCACAAAGGGAAAGCAAATCAAGGCTTCTATTCTGTAATGGTACAAACCTCAAATAATGATGTTGAGTTTATAGTATTGTTTCTAGGAACAAAACTTTATCTTCTCTAATGGTGTCTAAGTTTGAGAGACTGTAAAAGCTTGACTTGAAAACTAAATGGTCTTTTAAAGAAATCAATATTATAATCATTAAATTAAAAAGTTTGGAATAAAATTACTTCGCAATAAATTGCAATAAGTTATCAGATCTCATGGAAGACGAAGAAGACTCATTAAAGGTTAACATTAAATGAGACATGGGTGGGAGAAATCAATGGGGGAGTAAGAACAAATGATCTAACCCACAAGGATTGAGCACGAAAAACAAAAATCTCTCTCCTTGATTCTCCAGTGGGTAGTTGAGAGGATCTTCTCGTACCTATCAAATGGAAATCCATGAGAAGACTTTGACATGATTGGCTTTACAAGACTTAATTATATCTCGATGCTAGAATGTAGCAGTCAATCAAACACTTTAGATTGGCATAATGCAAATGGAAGGGGTGCCATCTTGAGATAGTTATTCCCCACAAGCTATTATGTATAGCCCTCCTTCCACAAACTTCTATGTTTGTCACCAACATTCCTGAAATCTATAAATAACCTACTCTACATCAATCTATACACAAGCTTGTTAATCTCTAGGACCATAGAACTACCTTCTTACAAAGAAAGGAAATAAGTGTAGATTGTTCAAATGATGGTGTAATCTTCAAACATGACTGGCTGACCTCACTTTGTAATCATTATTATTGTGTATTGTTGTGTTCCTAGGGTTTGGCCTAAAGGCAACCTAGTCAACACTCATTTATTATATTCCTAAGGCAATTAAGACCAACCTAATCATTATCTGGTTCCATAACCCCTCTTGGAGAGGGAACCCTACCTCTTGAATTTTGCATAAATACACATTAAAGACACATTTGTAATATCAACTTGATTTATTGCTTTCTTATAAAACTGTCTCATTCTTTTAGCCTACAGGCACCATATATAGCATTGTGCTCTCTTTCATGGTGTGATCTATTGTCCAAGGGTTCTCTCCTGGGTTACCAAGTACCTGCATCCAGACCATGGATGTGTGAACCCAAGTGGGTTCTCATCTCCCTTCTCGGGTTCTGCAACCAAGATGTCCACAGACAAATTCAAAAGAACCTGATAAAATCAGGTGCTTCTTAAGCATGAGAAAGGGATGACACCTCAAAAAGGGTATACAAACCTTGATTTGGGTTCTCTGGAGGTTCTTTAAGGTATGACTTCCACTTCAAAAAAAATTATAGTAAGAAAAATCACAAAAAAGAGAGGAAAGGGTGGGACCCTACTCCAAAACCCGATCTCTCATTTGCCTTATACTCTCACACACTAAAAACACAAATACAACCTCTGATTTTGACCATTTCATTTTCAACAGCGAAGGAAGAAACAGTCCAACAATGAAAGGACTTGATGTTTTATTCTTGTTGCAAATTTGTGGACAGCAACAGATAGTGAGGTGGTGAAGTGGACTCTTTCCTTCAGTAATCAAATCTTTAAGTTAATATTTTTTCCGCAGATAATCTTCAAGTTTATTTGTAATAATAATAATAATAATTAGGCTAATGAAAGGTCAAAGGCCACACACCCCTTCAACTCATGGCTAGTCAATACATATAAGTATACCGTCAGGACTCATTATAATCATCAACTCGTTATCAATTATTTATTACTCAAAATTCTATATATATTTGCTATTCTGTCAACATCATAACAAACAGGAACTGTTTATTCCATTTGGTATTGAAGTCAACTCTTGGCCAATTTCTTGGGTTAATTACACAAACATACTTGGGTCAATTGTACAACTTCAATTGTTGTTCCACACTCTACACTTCCTCTACAAAATAGTCAGTTAAATTAGTACATCCGTACATATCCTATCAACTCTGCTGCCAGCAATCCCATATGCTCAGATTCCTCTCATCCATATAGCCACACCTCTCTTCCATCACCAATCTATACAGCACTGTACAAGCCACCACTATATTACTATACGATTAATCCACCAATTTGTATGATTCTATACAATTAATTCACCAATCCATACTGTTTCATTCAATTTTTAAATTAAGCAGTCACCTTTTTATCCATACAATCATGCGACAATATGTCAGCCAAATTCAATTTGTACATAGTTAATTTTGTAAGACCATAGGAAGGAACAACTCGGCAAATTCTATACAATCCATCTATAACAACTGTCATCGCTAATCTGTACAACTGAGTCATGTTTAATTAATTTCCATACATCCATATGGTTTTCCCTAAGGTCACGCCACTCTAATTTTTATCCACCATCTTTTAATATCTTACCTTGAAAAATTACCTTTTCAAAATTATATATATATATATTCAACTTCAAATTATATAAAGTAAATTACATTTAAGTGGATCCCAAAACGAACCTACAAAAATGGTTAGCCATGAAAAGCTATAATTAGATAGGATAAGATAAGATAATTTTATTAATGTCCAACATATGACCACAAAAGTAGGTCAATGGGACTAAAAGGATACAATCAGTATGAGTACAATGAGGGAGTGCAAATGCAACTCCTAGATAATGTCAGAGCTAAACCTAATATAGAATAAAATAAAGAAAGAAAGATACAAGCAGTGGGATGTCGTCATAAACATGTATAAAGTCGTGATAAGGCACAGTGATGTAGGAGAAGACAAGAAATGAGGCTAATGAAGTCAAGAACGTCTGGGTCTAATAGCCGGCGGCGATGGGGGCGATCGGGGCATTGGCTCACTATCACTATCGGAGTCCTCTGGAGCCACTAAGGTGTCTCGCTGGACAATCCTAGGGGGGGATGTAGGAGCAAGGAATACTCCTAGCATCCAAGGTTGAAGGAAAGAAACTTTGGATAGATCTATGACTGCTCCGTTAGGGCTGGGAAGGGATCCGACGAGTGGGAGGCGCCCTGCACCAGATCCACCAGGAACTGGTCCCTCTGACACTTTGGGGTGTGTGGACTGATGTGTTGTTCGGCACCTCTGAGCCAGTCTTAAAGATATCAGTCAATCTCCCGGAGAAAGAGGCTGAAGCTCGAGATCTCACCACTCTACTATCTGAAATACTATGGCACTCAGCTCGCCACTTGTTACTCCGCTCTAATGGATCAACATGAAAGTATGATGTGATCTTCATGGTCGTCCCAAGGCAAGGCGGGCTATGTAGGAACTAAGATATGTGGCTGAATATCTTCCTAACGAAGAGGGATAGGCATCTCTAGTCCTGATGTCGAAAGAAATTCGAGAGAAAACCCCCCAAGTCTCTATAGAGGCAGTGTAACGTCCTCTAATCTCATAGTATAGGGGGCACCTAAAAATGAGGTGCACCTCTATCTTTGGCTCCTGCAGGTGACACACCCTGCAAATCCTATCAGATCGTGGTATGTGATGGTCAATCTCCACCCGAAGTCGATGGGATCCCACCAGAAGCTATCCCAAAGGAATCCTGAGAGAATGCATCCAATGTCTGCGCGTGTATGGGGGACAGACAATGAATCCAATGCTTGCGCGTGTATGGGGGACAGACAATGATGCCATCCTGTAGCTCCAAGAAGAGTTCATGGTAGAAAAACATCTTCGAGCACAAGCTCGTTGAAGGTGAAGTCCAAGTGACCTGAATGTACAATCTGTAGATATCCTCTCAAATGGACCAATTCAGTACCTATGTAGGCGGCAAGAGATGGCGCGGCATATCATGGGAGAATCTAAATAGGGGAAGGTGCTCAAGGGAAATGGTCACTGGCTAGATAAGCCATGATGCCTCTGAATACCAACCTCGTGCTCGGCCAATGGGGTGAGCCGAAGAGATAGCCTCCGAGAACAAAGTGCAAGGTAGGGGTACCTATCTCTCCCGGTGGTTGAATCTCTGAAAGCTTTGACTCTGTGAAGGAAGGAGACCAAGAGAAAGATGACCTCAAGGCAGAAGGGATGAACACCAAACTCTGCCTGAATAATGGGTTGTGGGATTATACGTTTGCATTGGATGATGCACCTGAGAAGCAAGGTCTAGACTCTCTCTATCTAGGCCCAATCTGTTTGTAATAGGCCTAATAATCTCCTCCATGAGGTAGAGTTCGGACGAGATGCTCTGAAACTGAATCTAGAAACATTATCTTTCGATGAGGGCTAGGGAACCATAACCTTTGTTGAGTCGGGAATGGAGGGCCTTGTTATCACCTATTTTGTACAAATAGTTGAACTTCCGATGAACCGCTAGTTTATTGAACATGATTCATGTTCATCATCAACATTCAGAAGTTCAGAAGGCAATTTCAGGGCAATTTTGCCCCATTTGTAATAATTGCATGTTCATACCCCCATGGGGAATTTGTAAAAAGTTGGTCTAAACGGGGTCCTTTTATAAAATACTCGGCTATCCATAGGTTTAGCCATTTGGGGGATACTCTAGAGTGTTTTTTCCTTAGGAATTATGCACTACTCATCAGTGGCGTATAATCCCCGAGTTTTTCACTCAAACCTCCAAAGCTGGAGTATTTCCCATGGTGGTCAAAACCTAAGGTGATTATTAGAGTCTTGTGTCTAGGATTTTTTACGTGTTAGCCATCTCGATTGAGTCGTATGAACATGCAATAAGTCCCCTAGGAGTTTCATTGGATTCCAAGAAAAATAATTTTTTCCATAAATTAGACCATTTTTAATGGTTTAATTAAAAAATTTCAAGTGTGATAAAAGCTTCATTCGGAGGCGGAATTGAGCATGGGAAGGCTCGTTTTGACGCTTAGAGCGTCCTCTTCACCCTAGCACCTTCATTCTTCAATTTCCGGGCAGTTACGTCACCCCAGGAGCAGTTTTGGCTAAAAATGCATCATTTTGGCTAAAAAATGATAAAATTCACTAGGTGACAAAAATCAAATAAGTCCAAAAGCATTAAAAAATGATTTTTTAAAGGTTAAAGTGGATTTTAATATGGTGTACGACTACTTAGGAGATATAAGGCATGTTATAAAATTCAAACTTTGGAAAAAATGAATTAATCATTTCGCATGGGGATTGACGTGAGCATACATTCACGTGGGCATCCTTTGGCATGGAGTATGAGGGTTGTTTCCAAACTAGTGTGGTGGCCTACCATTTGACTACCATTCAAGTAATGAAACTATACTAAAGCAAAGTTTGATTTTCAATTTGTTACTCCCTCACGTGGCCATCACCACCGTACGGCTAAGCTCTCACGGTTTTATGACTTGGCATTGGTTGAGTGGTATGGTGGGGTTGCATTCATTGTAAGGGAGGCGCATTCCTCAAATTATGGGTAGACTCAAGCTCGTTCACCAACAAAATCGAGTTTGTCCCCTCATGAAGCTCATGTCTAAACTCACGCACTCCCTTGCATGCACACGTCAAACATGAAGTGGGGCTCACGCATTGGATTGGTGATTGTTCCAATGAGGAATGGGAGGTGCCTCGCCAAGGTGGAGGCCACCTCCCCATTTACCAACCAAGGACTCGATTTAGTGATTGGATCGTGCACTCCAAGCTCATGCTGATTGGGAATTCGACTTCATGTGATTGCCATTTTGGCCCCCTTGTTGCCAATTCGTTTTAGGTTTTTGGTCTCTTGTTTTGTTATTTAAGAGAGGTCTCTTTTCTCTCTTCCCATGGAGATTTTGAGCATGAACACTCTGCCAAAATATTGTTGTAATATCTGTTTAAAACATTGAATAAAGTTGAGACTTTGGAGGTCCATGCTGGAGCAATTGGGATGTTCTTCACACCATTGGTGACATCTCTTTCATTTTGTTCATTGTTCATGCAATTTCATTATTAGATGTATGTTTTAACTTTGATTAGAAATACATCTTTCGGTTTTTGTATGTTTCATAACAAGGTTTTTGCAGAGGTTTCCCAAGGTGGAGAAAGGCTTAGTGATTAGGTCACTCTTTACTTAACGATGGTTCTTGGCATCTAATCAATCTATCTTGCAGGTCTTCAAGGTCTTCTCTTCATTTCAAAAGAAAAAACGTCTTTAAAAGAGATTCGTCTCTTCCTCCATCAACAATCTCTCACTTTCTTGGTTACTGGTTACATAAGATCTACCTCCTCCTCTTTCCATTCGTCCTCCCTCTCCTTAGCCATCTTCTTTTCCCATCTTCCCTTTCGTTTCCATCCAACCTCTTCTTTCTCCTCTCGTCCATCTCCATTTGAGCTTCCTTCACCCTTTCGTTTGCCCTCTCATGTCCTTCCTCTCGTCCATCTCCCATGAGCCCTAAAAAACCACACAAAAACAAACATTTAAATTGTTAGTAATACTTAGTTGTATTTGTTTATAGGTAGTATTGTTAGATCTTAGTTTTTTTCATTTTGATAGTCTTGTTCTAGATCTCTTTTTTTTTGCATTAGTATAGCTTGAAATTGTAAGATTTCTTTCTCATTTGAAAGACAGATTTTTTACACAAAAATATTTCAAATTTTTTATGTTTTAGATCTCATTCCTAGCATCTTTTAGGCATTTGTTGTTCGCTGGTCTGTTTTACTATCTTAATAATTTCAAACCAAAATCTCATGCTTTTTACATGTTAGATCTTAGTTTTCAATTTTAGACTTAGTAGGCGGAATTTGGGGTGGGGAGGCTCGTTTTGACGCTCAGAGTGTCCTCTTTACCCGAGCGCCCTCATTCTTCAGATTCTGGGCGGTTACGTCGCCTTTGGGAGCATTTTTCACTAAGGATGCTACAAAGTGGCATTTAATTGCCCAAAAAAAAAGAGAAAATGCACTTTTGACAAAAATTAAAATTAGTCAAAATTCATTAAAAAATTACATGGAAAGGGTGGCATTATGGATTATTAGAGGTGTACGAATATATTAAGAGGATAGTCAAATGTTTCAAAGTCAAAAATTGAAATATTTTAATTGAGAGAGCACCCCCTCCTCACGTGGACATCATCATCGTACGGCTCCCATGTTTGCAAGTTCGAGTGGTGGGCGAGTGTTACAAGGTATGGTGGGCGACCATGTCAAGACTTAAATCACATACCAATTAAATCATAGGATAAGCGAACGGATGTGAAGGAGGTTTCACGTGGGCCTCTCTCCACGTCAGCGGCTCACAGGTTTGGGTGGGCGATGTATCCAATAGAGTGAGCGTGGGTTTCAATGGGAGAGGGGCTCCACCTCATCCCCCACCAACCCAATCACACCTACCATAAGCTCCAAGCTTTCACTTATGCACCATCTCTCCACGATTTGTGAGATCCACCTACCTCTTCACGCTCCAAGCTCATCTCTTCATGCAATTCGACCTGCCTCTTTGCTGTGTATAAGTATGAGACTCTTGCTCCATATTTGAGATGGGTTGTTGATGCAAGAGAACTCTGCTCAAATTGTAATGTGTTTATTGTTTAATTGGGAATAAAAGATCAAGACTTTGGAGGTCCATGCTCTGTCAATTGTTGTGGTGAATGCATCTCTTGTGTTGAGGTGATATCTCTATACCCATCTCTCTTTATGCAAGTGTTTTATATCATTGCTAGCTTAGGAAGGCTATCACTCTAGCACACAAGATTAGCCATTTGGATTAGCCATTTGTTGTCTTCAATTTGGTTAGTTATGCAAAATTTCTCAAGATCTAAATGAACAAGAAGTAGTAAGTTATACCAATGTTTATTTGATTTTGTTTTATCTAGCATTCTAGTACTTGATATCACTTGTGTTTGAGGTTTGTGGCTTTTTCAGGATTCACCGAAGGTGAAGACAGGTGTGAGCTCAGCTGCATCTATCTTGGCTTCACAAGCAAGAGTCTTTTTTCACTAACATCATTTGTTTGCAGGATCTACAAGCTCTTCCATTCTTAATCCAAAACTGAGCTACAAGGAGCTCTCTTTCTCACCCATCAAAGTTTTAAAAACAAATTCAACTCTTGGTTACTTGGTTATTTTTTGCAAAAGCATTTGATCTTCAAGCCTACCTTCTTCAAGCTTTTGCCTCTTGTTTTCTTCTTCCTTCTAGCTCACGGCTCCCTCTTTTGCCTTGTCTTTTTTTGGCTTGTTCTTTCCATTTGCTTGTCTCTCTTTCTTCCCTGTTTTGCTGCTCTATTTCTCTTCTTTTAGCAGTCCTCTTCTTACCTTTTACAGGCTGCCTTCTCTTTTGCTTCTTTGGCTGCCCTCTTCATTGGTTGGCTGCCTTCTTTTGCTCACTGTTTGCAGCTCTCTCCTACCTTCTTTACAGCCCCATTCCTCATACTTTTGCAGCCTCTCTCCTTTGTTCGTTGGTTGCCTTTCCATCTCTGCTTTCATCCCCTTTGCACCACTTTTTGCAGCCCCTTTCTTCTCTTTGAGCAGCCCTCCTTTTGCTCTTCATCTTACTCCTTTTCCTTCTTTTCTCTTTTCGCTCCCCTCTCTTTGTTTTTGTCTTCTCTTTTTACCCTGGTTCTTATTGCCTTCTTCCTCTCCTTCTTTGCTTGTTCTTGGTTCTTGCTTTACCCTTCTTTGGTCTCTTTTTCCTTTGTTGGTAACTTAGTCATAGATTTCTTTTAGTTTGTAGTTAGTTCATACTTAGTCTAAATTGCAGAGCTTTCATTTTTTCTTTAGTATTTAGTTGGCAACTAGTTCATTTATCATAGATCTTAGTTCATTTCCATATTAGTTTACTTTAGATCCTAGATTCACATTTTGTTTGATTTTGTTAACCATAACTAGTGCTTGTTCAAAGCTCTTAGTTGTAGGTGTTTAAAGGAGATCAATCAAGAAGAGAAGTCCAAAGACTTGGAAGAACAAGAAGAGAACTAAAACAAGAAGACAAACCTTTTTGTAGAAGCATTTAAGCTGCTTCTTTTATTTTCTTAAGTTTTTTTTAAGGGATTAAAGAGCCCTAAAAGTTGTAAATTCCATAATAAAGAGCAAGTGGGATTATGGCTCCCACACCCTACTTCCCCCATTTGGGGGAAGCTTGTAGTGTCTCTGTCCCTTTTTGCAGTAGCTTAGATGTCATTGCTAGTTTAGTTTCATTCGTTGATATACTGCTAGATTAGTTCTTATTGCTTAGATTAAATTCCTTGCTTTCATATAAAACTGCTAAAAAGAATCCAAAATCTCTTGAATCTCACCGAAAGGTGGATCAAGAGTGCTCTCTGTCGGAGAGTTCTTTTGCTTTGATTTGACTAAACCCCTTTCTCTCCCGAGTATGGTCCTAAGACCTGAAAGAGATTCTTGGGTAGATTAAATTTTATTTCAGTCATTTCCATTTTACAATATATCTCTTGAATCTCGCCATAAGGCGGATCAAGAGTGCTCTCTATCGGAGAGTTTTTCTACGATGGTTCTTGCTTCAAACACATCCCCTTAAAATTGGAATTAATTATTTTCTATACCACGTATGCTCTACCCAATCTTGGGATACTCAGAAACGGTATAGGATCTTTAATTTTCACATTGAAACCAATTTCAACCATAATAAAATTCATACCCCATAACCAACGAAAATCCGGCGTTGATCGCAAATACTCGAAAGTGGGCAAATTCTACCTGGGGGTGTTGGATCACTGTACTTAGATCTCGGGGGCACCATTAGGTTACATCCCTGGTTGGTGTAGTGTTAAACACGCTCTTGAAACTTTGGCAGCCAACATGTCCTCGTACAAAGCCACCTAGAGTATTTTCAGGACATATTCCCAGTACCGCAAGGTATATCTTGGAAATTCCCTCAGCCATAATAATCAAGATCATCATAAAATTTACAATAAAATTAACAAAGAGCACTTGCAAAATGATCTCAAGCACATGAACTCTTGTATTCAGCATCCCAAGCACTCAAGACATTGACTCCATAAGGCGTTGGTCCTTCAATTTGTTCATTTATTTGCTTAATATCTATCTGGAAGTACTTGTCTTATCTGATAATTTTCATATTATACTGTGGATGCTTTATACTTGAATCACATTGTTATTGGTTGTGTATCTTAAATATATATATTTTGCAAGTACATGCTTTGATTCTTTAAGTCATTATTGTAAATCTCAAAAAACTCCTAAAAAACACCCATCCGCATCACATACCATAAAAACATTTAAAACACAAGAGCCTTAGAAACTCTTTGTAGGGTCTACCCCCCTTGGCTTCGTTAGGAGTTTGCCTAAACGGAGGAGTCGGGATTAGGTGACAGCACCTGACTCTTTGCTTGCCCCCAAGGCCACACCTTTCCCACTTGGGAAACAGCTTTCGAAAGTTTTCTGCTGCTGGTGTGCACACACGGTGGGCAACAGTCACCAAATCGTCCACTTTTTGTCGCAGACCTGCTAAAAACCAGCGAGCTAAACGCTGCAAAACAATGGTTAGAACATGTAAAAATATATGATTTATACTTGTTAAAATAATTGGAATTTTTTGGCAACTACAAGTATAAAAAAGAGACCTAGATCTAGCTTTTTATGATGTAAAAAATGAATTACTTCTAGATCTGATTTTTTTAAACAAATTTAAAATAATTTAAACTTTAGATCTGTTATACTTGCTTCAAAATAAAAATAAAAATAAAAGAAAATTTTGCTTGTAGATTTGAAGAAGAATGATGGGAGAGAAACCAAAGCTTGTTAGCTTTTAAAATTGGAGAAGGAGCTTGGTGCCTAAAAGAAAATGAGATATATGCTTGGAAAAAGGTGATCCACCACCAAATTTGAGAGAAGAATCAAGACAAGATCAGATCTCAAAGTTTGGCACTGAATCCTGTAAAACAACCAAGAAGCTCATACACACAAGAGATTAAATCCAGTAAATTAAATCATAAGAAATTAGAAGGGCAAGAGTACAACCAAATACTATTTGTTGCTTCTAGATCTCTAAACATCCAATAAACATAAGCAAATCAATAATCATGAATGCTTACCCTACTAGGATCCAAGATCCGTGCCAAGCTAGATCAATCTACTAGTATGTGAAAGCAAAATTTGGAAATTTACAATAGCATTGCATTCATGAAGAACAATAGCCACCTTTGACCTCCAAGGTCTCCAAATATATTAATCAAAAGAGTATTACAAATCACAAGAGCAGAGGTTCAGTGAAATCCATCATATGCAAATGAGGAGCCTTCACCTTGCTTTTATAGGAAAATGAGAGAGGGAGGGCGAATCTCAAGAGGAGGGCGAATTCATGGAGAGGGGAGCCAAGTGTTGTGATCAAATCCTTGATTTGTGTGATTGCTTGAGCTCCACTTAATGAGAGGGTTGCCACCTAAGGGAGGCACCCTCCTCTCCACATTGGGATCTCCACCCAAGCTACAAGATGTTGCCACATGGGAAAGTCGCCCAAGAGAGAACAACTCATCCTCACTCAATCCTTGATTGATTCCTCCCAAAATTGATTGGGATTTACCTTAAATGCATTTGCCAACTCAACTGGGCCACCTCACTGGAACAAATTCCACTGATATAGGAGTTTGATTTTCTCTCATATTTATTATTTTTTAATTAAATAATTCCTCAAAAATTTTTTTGATAGAATTTTTATTTAAGTGAGAAATAATCACTTAGAACTTAGGAAAAGTGGGTTCAGGGGTTTTATGGGTGCTCTAGGTTAGAAAACGAGCACCCCCATGCCAAATTTCACCTCCTAACCACACTTTTATCACTTTTTGAATTTTTTAATTAAAATATTAAAAACTCTCATTAAACAAGAAAAATTATTTTTCTCCGAATGACTTGAAAATCCTAGGGGACCTAGTGCATGTCCATATGACCCATTATTGATGGCTAGCATGTTTAGAAAACATAGAAACATAGGATTTAATAACCTCCATAGGTTCGACCACCATGGAAAATACTCCAGCTTTGGAGGTATGAGTGAAAAACTCAGGACTTATACATCACTAGAACGCAATGCATAATTCCTAAGGAAAAACACTCTAGAGTGTCCCCTTGATAGCAAACCTAAGGTAGGCCAAGCCTTTTACAAAATAATCATGCTTAGACCAACTTATTACAATTCCCCCATGGGGGTGTGGACATGCAAATTTTACAAAGGGCCAAAAATTTTGGCCTGATGAACTTCTGAACTCTGGCAATGAACAATGTAAGTTGTTCAAGTCTTCGGCGGTTCACAAGTAGTCCACCTAAGTGCAACTTAGTGGACAACAGTCTGGTAGTCCAAGCGGAAGCCTGCTTGTCCTCTAGCCCTGAGATGTCGTCCCTCTAGCTCCTTTGAAAGCCATTGGTGTAAGATTGTGGCGTAAAGCTTGGAGAAGGTATGGCCCACCATGATAGTCCTATAGTTGTTCAGATCAAAACTACTCCCCGATTTGTGGATCAGACGAATAATGTGCCTTTCCCGAGCAAGGGGGAATCCAAAACATACCATAACGATATGAAAATGAAGCCATAACTTATGGATAGGATGAGAAGTCACAAAAACGATGGCAAGACTTAATACGAGGTATCAATGACAAGGACAAAGCAACAAGGATTCAACAACTAACTAAAAGATGAGATGAGTTAACGGTAAAAACCTTAACTTAAGAAAATTCGCCATCAAGGTCGAACTCGTCGAAAACAAATCACAAAAAAATTGGGTATAATAAGTCGACTCAATAAAATCCAAATCGAAATACCTAAACTGATAACATAACAAAGTCGAAAATATCATTAGCCTCAATCTCAAGCAACGAAAAAATAAAACTGAAGCTAGGATCCCCTAAAAAGAAACTATAACTCAAAAAGAGCAAATAAAGGAACTTGCACAAAACATATTCTACCCATCTCGGGAAGGTTCATAAGATCCAGGATCCCAAAAAATAATATTTTGTGGAATTTAACTAGTGACAACAACATTATAAATTATTTGGGGTTGAAGCTCTGAGGGTTAGCTCAAGCAATCAGAAGCCAGATGTGAGATCTCTCCCCTCAAAGTTGGGGAGGTCACAGGTTCGACTCTCTTGATCCCCTCAAGGTTAGGCTCTGTAATCAGGGCCGACGATTTACCCCATTCACCATCCATGAATCAAGGGGAAGTACTTGGACGGTTTCCCGCAACATTATTCCTCAAAAAAAATTATTTGGGGTTAAAAGTTCCAACTCCAAGAAAAGTGAATACAACATTCAAAAAAGGGGCAAGAAACACATACAAACATATAACAATAGAAGCAAGGAAAGAATGCTACAAAGAAGAATCAAGGTTTCATGTTTAACAAACAAGTCAAAAGACTTTATAATATGATGTACACCCTACAAAAGAATCTTGCCAACACTCTAATCAAGAGCCAAGCCAAACCCATTAAAACCAAACAAAGGCAAAGACAATGTTGCCAAGGAAACATGCTCAGTTAGAGAGAATCCTATTTACTATGCTTTGAGGATAAATCATTTTTTAAGGGGGTGATGACAATAATAATAATAATAATTAGGCTAATGAAAGGTCAAAGGCCACAAACCCTTTCACCTCATGACTAGTCAATGCATATAAGTATACCATCATGGGGCTAATTGTAATCACCAATTCATTATCAATCACTTTTTCCTCAATATCCTATATATATTTGCATAGATATTTTTTACAACCTCGTAATAAATAGGAACTATTTATTCTCTTATCATTTAGTCTTTTTTTAATGATTGTATGATTGAATCAATGTTGAATGAGAATTCTGAATTTGATAATAGATATCATGATATATTGTTGTAACTTGTTGAAAATGATATAATGAACATTATTGATTTACAAAAAATCCAAATTTTTTTTATAATTTTTTTCATATGTATAAAATTTTATATGTATCCCAAGTCCCCTATTTCCAAAAGTGTCGTCATTTGGTGCATGCTCTTTGTATTCCTTTGGGCCAATTCAAAGTGGGTTCTCATTATCTCAGGGTGGAGACAGATCACCAGATCAACCGATCAGACAGGATTTGCTAGGTATGTCACCTTCGAGAGGTTGAGACTGAGGAGCACTTCATCTTTCGATGCCCTATCTACTACGAGATTCACGGGTGGTCCCATTGTCTTTTCAGGGACCTTCTCACGGAGGTTCAAAATTTGACTAGTTTCTTCAGATATCCCGATCAAAGATGTTTGGCCTTATACTTGCAGGAGGCCCTCCGACTTCGCTCCCTCATCCTCCAACGACATTCGCAATTAGGACCAGTCTCCACTTAGCAGATCGCTTCCTTCTTTTCAATGATCCCTTCCTTTATGGGCACTAAGAGACCGACAGAGGACGGCACTGCTTCTGACTGCAGATCGATTAGGACATGGAGGACCACCTCCACTTCTACTCAACGCCAGCAACGTGGCTAGTTCCAGCCCCATCCAAGCAACCAGATGACCTCATCGAGATCATAGCAACAGACTCCCCACTCCATGTAGCGACACACTACCCATTATAGCTCCTCTTCTAGTTCTTCCTTCAGACAAAGTACTATTTTGAGATTCCTTAATTCGGATTCAGATGTTACGAGAGATGCTTTTAGTGCTTGCATTGCATCATGACGTATGCACCATTTTTGCATCACAGATTCCAAATCCATTCCCCCTGTACATTTTTCTTTTGTATCAACTCTCTTAGAACATTTCTCTTATGGATTGGCTCTCTCTTTTGTGTGGGCTCCCATCAACTTCGGGTAGAGGCAAAGCACCGACTAGATAGATATGACAAGATTTGCCAGCTATGTCATCTTCATGACGTCGAGATAGAGGAGCACTTCATTTTCAGCTTCCTCATCTAATATGAGATTCGTAGACGACTCCATTGTCTGTTTAGAGGACTACAAACCCTCTCTAGCTTCTTCCGATACCCTGACCAGAGGTGCCTAGCATTATACATGTAGGGAGCCTTTAGGCTTCGTACTAAGACTCTCCATCCTCCTCCTAGATTTGATTCCGCAAGGAGAATTACCTCCTTCTTTGAGGTGCTCCACACAAGGGGCACCAATAGACAAATGGATAGCAGCACCGCTTCTGAATTTAGATCTGTACGGACCCAAGGGACCCTATCCACATCTCAGCAATCACAGCATCTGACAAAGGGTGGAAGAAAAGGTGTCGGGGTCTTCCTCGGTAAAGAGGATAGTGGTCTGAGGTGGACCCAGGGATGGGGGAGGGGGGGTCGAGGGTGTCAATCTGAAGGGACAAGGAGAGGAGAGCATTATCAACCAAAGGGATGGGGGTTACAGCAAAGTGATGAATGAAGGGGAGAAGGTCCTGGATGGAAAGGACATAATCCACTACACTCTAACCACCACCTTGGGGTTAACAAGTGAAAGACCGAGAAGATGGGAAACAGAGGAGGTCGTTAAGGATCAATAGCTTGTGGGATTCTCCAAGCTGCAAGCGGTGCCTGTCGTACCATGTCAAAGGTCCCGAAATATCATCAGATGATCAATGAAGTCCCACAGAAGCTGGATCGATCTATTGAACACATGACACGTCCTCAGAGTGGTCATGCAAAGGGACCTGGAGGGCCCTGGTGCGAGCATTAAAGTCAACCAATAGGTTGACCTCTGCCATTGTGAAATGTTGTTGTCGGGTTCACCATGGATAGCAAATTGAGATGTGGTTGGGGGAAAGTAGAAAACTATTGTGAAGATATCTCTGAGGAGAGGGGGTAATCTGTTGAGTCGGACCCACATAAACCTAGCAAACTCATCCACTATGACCAAAGAAACTCTACCCCAAAGAGACTCATGCACTAAACATGCCACACCACCTAAACCTCGGACCCCACTTGAAGAGCAAGTTTCCTAATGACAAGCAGACAACCAGTGATAACCTATAATATATGGAAGTGGCTTGACTGGACTCCCATGGGTCTCAGTGATAAAAAGGGTATCAGAAGAACCAAGAGCATCATGTAGCTTGCCCGACAAAAACCAAAAAGGCCCATTACCATTCTAGCATCCTACTAAAAGCCCACCCCCATACCGTCTCCTCCATCTGGCTAGTCATTTCGAGAACCCAGCCCGAGAATACTCAAGAAGTGGAGAGCCTCAAATGACGGCATGGAGGTCTTAGATGACTGCCCATTTACCTACCTATCAAACTGCAACAACGAGCTCCCTAGAATGTTTCAACTCCGCCACCTAGGACCTAGTAAGATCGGCATCTAGAAAAATCTTAGTAGGGGGAGAGAACAACCTACGCTTAGCACAAAGAACCCGAAGTCAATCACCTGTTGCTCTGAATTGAATAACAGTGTCGAATCATGACCAAACCAAGCTTTCTCAAGAGAAATATCAATGAGCTCGAGGTAATCTCGGAGAAACATGGCACCGACCTACATGGTATCCGGGGAAGGAGAGGGTAAGGGAAGCCCTCTGACCTTCAAATTCAATTCACGAGCCTACCGACTGCACTCTTCAGGTAGCTTGGCTTGTACAACTTCCTCAACCGTAACAAGCAGAGGGGTTCTATCCTTGCCCCTAACAACCTCTTCCCAAGAATTAATGTCTTTGTCTCTTGTTTGAAACTGACCTGCTATAGCAAAGTGACAACAAATTAACGTTGATTGGAGCTGTTGTAGCAGTTGTATTTTGCCTTAATGATTTATAAAAAGTAGCCCTCTAAGATCAGTACTTTGACTCCATTTTCCCTAATTGGATAGGCACTGGGCTTGGTCCACTATCTCTTTCAATTACAAAGTATATCTTAAACTTATTTAGGGAAACTCCCCTTGTGTCAGAGGAGAGCCGACCTAAAGTGAGAGAGGGCATTGTGGTGACAATGGACAACCCCTCTTAGTTCCCCTAAGGTTGCACTTGTATTTTAGGGCATTACCACTTAAAGTGTAGGTTTGGGAGCTAACTTTTGGCACTGTTGATGGGGATAAAGTCCATTTCCCAAATTCAATAGACATGTCTATAATGGTGTGATGAGAAGACTTGTTTGAAGATATCGCATTCTCATTTAAAGACTCCATTGGTATGAAAAGGTATGGATGGTTGTATATTTTTTAGATTTCATATCACCATTTTGTTTTGAAATTTTGAGAAAATCACTATGGCATCATTCTGGGATGAAACGTATGCTAGTGTGTACCCTCCTTTAGATTTCTCAAATATTCCTAAACACCCAAATATGGCTCCTCTAGAGTGGGCTAAGCATGTTCTAAGGTTTCATGGGGACACTTATCTAGCTGCACAACATGTTGCATTAGTTATGGATTGCATTTCATACTTGGATGTAGTCCATGAAGATGTTATGATGAGAATATTTTCAAGATCTTTAGTAGAGGATGCACAATTTCGGCTTAAAAGTCTTTGTAGTCCAAGGGAAATATCTTTATTTGTAGGGTTAATCAAAGCATTCTGCAAGTATTGGGATAATAGCTATAAAGAAGAAGAAAGGGTTGAGGATCTAGTCGAAGCTTGCCAAGATAAAGAAACAAATATCCAACACATAATGCCTGCATATGAGAGAAACCTTTCAACTACTCTCTTGGCTGAAATTGAGGATAAGATTCAAATGTTGATGTCCTTGGTTGAATATATTGAAGAAAATATGGTGTACTGGACCAAGGGAAGCCTTGGAATTAATCTCATGCAGATGATTAGCATGCCCCGTCATTGCAAAAACCATGTATACATGAGATTTCAGATCCGAAGAAAGAGAAGAATAGCAAAGACCATGTCGTAGCATCTCATGATTCTATTGAAGATCAAGCACATTATGATGATGAAGACAAGGATTTGGTAAGTCATTTGCCTTTTCAAATTTCTGAATTTAATTATGAAATCGTTGATGATTTGAAGAGCATAGATATGGTAGAGAAACCATTGGAAGATGAAGATTTTTCAGGTGCTCCCATCCCCTCGTGTGAGGAAAAACATGGCAGACAAGAGGATAAGGATTTGAGCAATCTCTTTTTGATTTGGGAGGTATAGATGGTATTTGGATTGCTGATTTCTTCATGGAGATCATGTCTATGACATCGATAGTGAAATCCATAGGGATGAATTTTCAGATTTGGATTATCTTGGACAGCAAAGCATGGTGAAGGTAGAGGCAAAGGCTAGACGAAGATGCAAAGAATGATACTAATGATGAGGGTCGATCTAAGTGTACTGCACAAACTGTCTATAAATGTCGTCTTGGGTGATTCTATTCAACTCCTTCCTGGTAGGTAAGAGGCGGCCAAGCACGTCCAGAGAATACCTAAGTGGAGGAAGTCAATCCATCGCAATACCAACATATGCCAAAAGATCTATAACCCCCGTGTTACCACCTAAGTTGCACTTAGTTGGTTGCCAAGTGAGCCGGGGAAGATTGGAGCAATGTACTTGTTCATTGCCAGCATTCAAAAGTCTAGCCGGTCAGTTTTCAAAAAATTGTTTGTCCATGCCCCTTGGGGTTATTGTAATAAGTTGGTCTAGCATGGTCCTTTTTGTAACAGAATTGGCTTACCTTAGGTTTATCTATCAATGTGGTACTCTACATTGTTTTTTCCTTAGGAATTATGCGTTGCGCTTCAGTGGCGTATAATTCATGAGTTTTTCACTCATACCTCCAAAGCTGGAGTATTTACCTTAGTGGTCAAACCTTGGGAGGTTATTAAAGCCTAAGTGTCTATGTATTTTTACATGCTAGACATCAATATTGAGTCATATGGACATGTGTTAGGTCCCCAAGGATTTTTTTTAATTTCCGAGAAAAATCATTTTTCCCGTAAAATTAGAATAATTTTAACTAGTTTAAATGGAAAATTTGAAAATGTAATAAAAGTATGTTTTGTGGGTTAAATTTGACAAGTGGATGCTCATTTTCTAAGCCAGACAACCCATTTAACCCGTAAACCCACATTTCCTAAGTTTCGAGTGAGTATTTATCTCCAAAATCAATATTTACTCGAAAAAGGCCAAATAAGACATAATAAAGTCAAAATTGAGATCCCACTGATTAAGGAAGTTTGTCGGATTCATATCTCCAATGATTGGCAATCAAATCCAAGGCAAATTTGGAGCATCTCTTCACCGATTTGATTGAAGATTGGATCTCATATAAAGGGGGGCGAATTTGTGGTTGGAGAGGTGTCAAATGAAGGTTGAAAAGTGTCAAATGGTTGGAGAAAGGTGTCATTAACCTCCCCAAACCTCTCACATGTGTCAACTAGCCCTTTCCAAGTGTATCAACTCATTTCTCAAGGAGTCAAAGAGGATCTCTCTTAGGAAGTGCACCTCCCCCTCTCTCATTTGGCTATAAAAGCGAGGTCTTTCCTCACTCTTCCTCGTGGAGCATTGAACCTCTACTCTTGTACTATATGGCATTTGATGTTTTGTTGAATAAGATTTTGTGAAGGCTTTGGAGGTTCATGGTTGCATTTCCCCTATGGTTGTGATTGTTGATGAGTATTGAGGTGATATCTAGTTAGCTTTACATTCTCTTTTGCAAGCTTGTAGACTGGATCTAGCTTTCTTTGAATAAGTATTTGTAGCTGTCAATTTACTTATTTATGTTCTATCTTTCAATATTTTAAGAGTAACATGTTGTATTCGGCTATACTAATATTCTCCTTTCTTTATTGATGAATGTACTAGATTGATCTTGTTTGCCTTGAGAAATGTGTAGTTTTGCAGGTTGCCTAAGGTGAAGGGAGTTTGGAGCTCGGTTGCATCCATCTTCTCTCCACTACACAAACATTTGGATCTAACAAGTTTTGTTCCATAGACTCCTCTTCTTCTTCACCTTCTATTCAAGCTTGAGCTTGAGGGTTTCTTTTCTACCATCTCTTAAATTTAAAATTTCTATTGGTTACTTGGCTTTTTTTTGCTTAGTAAAAGATAGATCCACAAAGTCTAAATCTTTTATCTTCTTTTATTTAGCATATATATCAGATCTAAATTGCTTTCAAAGTCTACTTTCAAACTAGATCTAGATCCATAAGAATTTTATACTTGAAGTACCAATTTTAGTGAAAATTTTCCAAGTATAAAAATTGTACTTTTTTTGTATTTTAATCTACTAATTTGCATTCTTTAGCTTGCTGGTTTTTAGCAGGTCCAAGGAAAAATAGGAGGAAACTCTAGGGAATTTTTGTCAGATTTGGCCAAATTAAACTTCAAGAGACCCTCTTCCATCAATCTTTTAAACTTCTAGTTTGTAATCCCTTAGATCCAGGTCTAAAAGGACTAAGTGGTAATTCTTTAGAGTAAATTGTAAATATTTATTAAAGAGAGCAAGTGGGCTACACAGCGCCCACACCCCATCCCACCAGGGGGGATTCGCAGTCTCAAATATTGTGGAGTAATTTTTTCTAACAATTTTTTTCATTTCATAACACAAGCACACAATCACTTTTCATGCAGGCTGTATACTTCTTTAAGTAGTTTTAATTTCATTTTCGCAAGTAGCTAAATAAAGTCAGTTTCGTTGCCATGAAGTATGCTCTCACCACCACCTAAAGGCATTGCCGATTAGTGGTGGTTGATCAGAAAGTGACACATAAACTTGGTGATCAATATCTTTCTCTTTTTTGCAAGCTATTTTGTTTAGCATTTTAATTTAAAGCACTCAAATCGGAATAAACATTTTGTTGTTTACTCAAAGTATGATCTTTCCCTTTGAGGGCATTGGCCTGGTCCTTGGGAAATCAGAAAAGAGTTGCAACAACTTCTTAAATTTTCACATCTAATTAAAAATTCAATTTTATAAAATTAACGACCCTCAACATAGTGAAAATCTGGCACTCGGTCATTAAGCACTGTGTGGGAAAATTTCTTAGAAGAAGCGGGAACCACTGGAAAGTGACCTCGGGGCACTGTTAGGCTACATCATTGTTGGTGCAGTATTGAACATCCCCCCTAGACTCCGTTCCAGCCCACACATCTTCATGGGGAGCCACGCTTGCATGATTTCTGGACATTACTCCTTGTACCTCACGGTATATCTGAGCTCCCATTTTCTCTTAATTAAATCCACCATTAATAATTTTAAAACTGACCAAGAGCATTGCAAAACATTTCACATTTAGCAGCAACACTTTATTCTATATTTGACTCCAAGGCACTAGTACTTTATTGGTTATATCTTTTGTTTAAGCTTTCATCATGTCAATGAGTTAATTTCATGTTGTTGTTCATAATTTCCATTGCATAACTGGGACAGTAAAATGACACTTTTTAACTCCTAAAAACACCCCATCTAATTAATTTTCTAAACACTTAACAGCCTTAGAAACCTTTCGTAGGGACTACCCCCCTTGGCTTCGTTAGGAGTTAGCCTAAACAAAGTAGTCAGGATCAGGTGACAGTACCTAACTCGAGACTTACCCCCAAGGGCGCACCGAACAGTAGTGAGATTTCTACTGCGTTAACTAGGTGCGCAATCCGGCAGCAACACCCCGCATACCAACATCTAGTGCAGCATGAAGAGCTAGCAAAGGAAATGGACTACGATGAAAGATAGGCTAAGTATGGGTATCGATCTCATCATGTCTCCAAGTCAACAAAGTTCCAAAGGCAATGTACGAGTTCGATAAGTCCGAACACAGTCTCTAGCCGAAAGAGCTAGGCCCCAAACTGTCCAAGTATAATGAGCTGAGGTATTGTCTATTTGCATCTGATGCTGCGATGGAGGAGAAGGAGTATTTGTACTCTCTTTGCTAAGGCCCAATCAAAGCCTAGTAGGCAAGGACCCCAAACCTCTGAGCCATAGAGGACTATGGGTAGAATGACAATGTCGATGAGAGACATCTAGGCATTCCACATACTAAAGCGGAGTTTTGTTAACTGTACCTCCAAATAGGTATAGGTGCTAATGATCTGGATCTCCTCCCGTCTAAAAAATAAATGAAGATCAGTGAGGAGCTTCTTCAACTTGTTGAAGATCATGACCTTGGTTTTACCCAAGTTGACCATCACCTGACGAAGATCGCAAAAGAGGGCCAAGGCATCCAACTGTCTCTGCAACCCCTTCGAAGGTGAGGCCAAGAGGACCACATCGTCAGCAAAGAGTAGGATAAAGATCAAGACCTAGTGGAGGCACCCATCACCACCTGAATGCGCTCATGTAGGAAGGACTCTAGCTCATCGATGTAGATCCCAAATAAAGTGGGGGATACACGACACCCCTACTTGACCCCAATGGTACTCTTGATAAAATCTTGAGACCCCGTGAATTGTGTGAAGACGACCAAGAACCGACTCAGATAATCTCATAATGGCATTCACAAGGGTCTCGAAAATGCCAATGTCTAAGCCTTTGGAATAATGTCACTCTAGGGATAGAGTCAAACGCCTTCCAAAAGTCTACAAAGCAATAGTAGACTTTCGGAGAACAATGGCGTGCCTCCTCGATGATGGCCCGGGGCATAAGAATGTGATCAATGGTTTGGTGTGACAGTTTAAATCCAGCTTGATCCCTAGCCCTGGCCTGTCTTCGCTAAAGCTCCCTAGAAAGCTAGCTATGGAGGACTGTAGCATATAGTTTTGAGAAAGTGTGGCCAACCATGATCGTTCTGTAGTTATTGGGATCAATACTAGGGCCCGATTTATGGATCGATAGAATAATAGGGTGCAACCAAGGCACTAAAAAGCCTGTGCAGACCACATGATTAAACATATCAACAAGTGGCAATCCAGTGCGTGGAGGCCATGCTTGAAGAATTCAACCTGGAACCCCTCCTCATCAGCTGATTTGTTGGAGCTCATGGCCCAAACAACCTCCCAGATATCATGGGGGTGAACAAGTAACAAGGGTGGGGGAGGGGTCGCCCAGAGATATCATAGAGGGAAGAGCTATGGGAAAACATGGATTTTGGATCAAGGTCGGGCGAGAGATGGGATTGGCGGGGAAAGATAGTATGCCAAAAAATTTGGGGGGAATGGATAAGGGAAGTACTCAACTCCCGTCTCCTGTGAGAGATGAAAAAGCATTTCTTGTGGCAGAGGAGTCAATGGTAGGAAGCTTTAAGATCAGGGTAGGAGGGATGATCATGAGTAAAGGCATGCCGAAGTAGGGTGTGGAGGCGCTTGCAATCTTCATCATACCAATGTTCATGGGGTAGGACCCAGATTTTGGGGAAGGGGAGGTAGATCGAGTGGAGTGGGGGTAAGTTTTAAGGGAAACTTCGTAGGTGGTAGATGAAAGATAGGTGTACTCGACAGAGGTAGATTCAAGGGACGCAAACCAAGACTCGAAAGGGAGCATCTGGCAAAGGGTGGAAGTGAAGGTGCAGGGGTCCCCCTCGACAAAAAACATAGTGGTCTGAGGTGAGCCTAGAGGGGTAGGGATTGGGCTTAGAGGGGTGTAAGGAGAGCATGGTCGACCAAAGGGATGGGGGTGACTGAGAAGTGATTAATGAAGGGGATTAGGTCCTAACTAGAAAGGATATACTCCACTACACTCTTACCACCATTGTGAGGTTGACAAGTAAAGGAGCGATATGTCGGGAAACAGGGGAGGTCGTTAAGGATCAATAGCTCATGGGATTCTCCAAGCCACGGGAGGTGTCTGTCGTATCCTGTAAAAGGCCCCAAAGTGTCGTCAGATGATCAATGAAGTCCTACTGAAGCTAGATCGATCTCCTAAACACAGAACACATCCTTCAGAGCGGTCATGAAGAAGGACCTAGAGAGCTTTGGTGTGGGCATTAAAATCGCCCAATAGTATGACCTCCCCCACTGTTGAATGTTGGATGATGTCAAGATATAGATACAAGTAAGGGTTGTCGACGCATTCACCATGAATAGCGAATTGAGATGAGGTTGGAGGAAAGTAACACTGCTATGTAGAGATCTCTAAGGAGAAGGGGTAATCTGTTGAACCAGACCCACATGAACCTGGCAAACTCATCCACTACTACCACAAAAATCCTACCTTGAACAGAGTCTCTCGCTAAGCATGTCACTCCACCTGAGCCTTGGACACCACCTGAAGATCTAGTTTCCCGTCGACGAGGAGAAAACTAGTGATAACTTGCAATGTCGAAAAGTGGCCTGGCAAGACTCTCATGGGTCTTAGTAACAAAAAGGAGATCAAATGAACTGAGAACAACATATAACATGGCTGACGAAGACCATAATGACCCATTACTGTTCCAACACCCCACTGAAAGCCCCATGCCTTGTTGTCTCCTCCACCCGGCTAGTCATTTAAGAACTCAGGCCGAGAGTACCTAGGAGGCAAGGAGTCTCGAATAATGGCATGAAGATCTCCTTGCCTATCATGCGGCTGATACTAGCTCCTTGAAGCGTTTTAGCTCCATGGAGAACAAATACTTATATAGATTTCAGCTCAACTCTTTTACAATGAAATACTAATTAGTGATTTATAAATCTAATAGTTTCTCCTATTTAAATACAAGAATAATACATATTAGGGTTCTCCAAGGCAAAACACCCCCATAGACAATAAAATAGTGAAGCCAAATGAATGAGATGCCACATGTCTTTTCCTCCATGCAAAATGCCACTTGTCCTCATCTTCATTGGAACACCCTTCAAAAATAATCCTCAACAACCATATTAAATAAAATATTAATATATGCCAAGTGTCAATCGCCCTTAACTAAGGTGCTCTCCAAGGTCTTTGATCATCCAAATAATATGTGATACTCCCTAGAATGAGGTGCTCCCTTGAGAAGTATGTAAAAGGAGTCTTTGGGACCACATTAACCAATCCAAACTAATATAAAATAGTCCATGAAGGTTGTGCCCTTGAAAATTGTGCAACAAATAGTCATGCTTCCTTGGATCTAAGGCCAAACAAATATTAAAGTATTCTTCCAAAAGGTGGATGCCCTATATGGATGTGCCAAGGTAGTTATATCATCAACAAATGTGTCAAGATAACAAGGGGAGGGTGCCAACAATCTAGGTCGTCCATCATCAATGCAAACCAACTACATTTCCAAAATAGAAAAAGTAGGTGGGGCATTCTCTCCAATGAGCCAACAAACTTTCTATCAATGGAAAAGATGGATAATGATGCAATAAATAAGCCTAGGTTGTTACAATAACCTCCTCAATGATGTAGGCACCACAAAATTTGTACAAATAGCATTAATCCATGGGCAAACAACCAACTCTCCTCAAACCGAGGGCCAAAAGTGGGACAACCTAGGAAAACATGCATTAAGGGTGAAATATCCCACTAAACCAATGTGAACAAACCCCACAACCATGTGCCAATACCATCAACCAAATAATAGGATGCTCTAGGAATATGTGCAAAAAGTGGGTAACCTCTCCACAAATGCCTCAACCACCAAAGAAAAGGTCAACAAAATGTAGTTGTTGGAAGTTGACTAACCTAGTAGTTGCTTTAGCACTTTAAGTATAAATATTTCCAAATTTTTGCAAAGTGTTAGATTGTATTTTTATGTGTTTTAGACTAACATACTAATAAACTTTTAGTGTTTGCTGGTTTTTTAGTGTTTGCCTTCCAGGAAAGCGAGGAAAACGAGGAATTTTCGAGCATAAACTATAAAAATCCCTTCTCTTCATTCCCTTGCTCTCCCTTAGCTTTCCCTAAAGCTTAAAGTCTCTTGAATCTCGCAATTTTTGCGGATCAAGAGCGCTCTCTGTCGGAGAGTTAATAAAAGGTTGTAATAATTTTAATAAAAGAGCAAGTGGGATTACGGCTCCCACACCCCTCTTCCCCCATTTGGGGGAAGCCTGTATCTTCCAATTTTTATTTTACTTTGTACCTGCACAAAACTAAAGTAGTATTATGTTAGGCTAGCTTTCAGTTTTACAAAAGTTCAAATTCATCTTTACTTAGAGTTTTATTTTTGCAAATTTTAAAGTTGTTTCAATTTTGCATTTTAATCTTTTCTTATATTTATTGCATGCTAAATCAAATACTAACCCCCTTGTTTTCCCGAGTACGGTCTTTGACCTGAAAGAGACTCTTGGGTAGTAATTAGACAACTTGTGATTTTTTGTTTTATTCAAGTACTTTATATCTCTTATTATGTTAGTTAAGTTTTATTCATCAGAATCTCTTGAATCTCGCTTTAAGCGGATCAAGAGTGCTCTCTATCGGAGAGTTTTTTCCTTTTTTTTACATCTCTTGAATCTCGCTTTAAGCGGATCAAGAGTGCTCTCTGTCGAAGAGTTTAACAAATTGGAACGAATATTTCGCATGCTCCGCGTATGCTCTACCCCATCGCAAGCTAGTCTAAGCTTTGGGATATCAAAAGCGATAGTTTTGCAATTTTTAAGTTTTCCACATTAAGTTAATTCACTCACACTAATAAAATCAAGTCCCATTCAACAAACGAAAAATACGGCATTATCGTTAAGTGATCAAGTGGGAAAATTTTGACTAGGGATGCGGGAACAACTGGGAGGCAACCTCAGAGCATAGTTAGACTACATCCTTGTTGGTGTAGTGTTGAACACCGCTCTCGAGACTCCGTTCCAACCCACATGTCCTTGTACAAAGCCACTTAGGTCATAATCCGGACACATTCCCCGTACCGCAAGGTATATCGAGAATCCCCTCTTCCCCCATTAATCAACTCATCCCATAAAATCCTTAATAAAATAAATCAAGAACATTCGCACAACAGTCTTTTCAGCACAGCACTCTAACGATCAGTGACTCCATTAACATTGGTCGCATTCATTAGCAACAATATTTTCATATTGCTTTTATCTTACAAATAGTTGTTTATTTTATGATATTATGTTGTGGATGTATTTTAATTAATTTGGCGAACAGACTTGGTTTAATTTGCATCAACTAAACAACTCCTAAAACAACACTCTTTCCAATCACTCAACTTAAACTAAAAAAGCCTTAGAAACATTTTTTCAGTAGGGTCTTGTTATCACACCATAGTAGCAGGGCTACTATTCTTGCTTAGCAGATATCTGCACATTCCAGAGCTTGGATTTATCAGAGTTTGGCTATGATGAGTTTATATTTTGAGATCACTCATGATCAGAGCAGCGTATTATTCAGACTTATGTTAGACCTTGTGTCAAGGCTGAGCCTTGAGAGTTCAGATTTGATGACCGATGTGACCTGTTATCACACAACTTGTAGTTGCCCCTAGAGGTATCCCATCCGGGACGGTAGAGGAGTTAGGCAATTAAAGAGGTGACCTAAGAGATGCCACGGTTCCCAATGCAATGTGGGAGTCACGTCAACCGAGGCACTCTTCGCTTTAGGTCAAGGTATAACTAGACCAAGGGGGAGACCCTATACCCCAATCACAGTTGATTGGACCCAAGCAAAGGTTTCAAAGGGTGAATGAATGATGAGTTACGGAAACCAATGCAAGGCTAAGTGGACCTAATGTTTAAGGTATGGTTGAAGGTGGTATCATGGATAGTTAGTGTTTCAACCTATGTATGGTTTAGGCCACTTGATGAGGTATGATTATTAAGTATAGTACCATGTGCTTACATAAGTGGGTCTTGTTGCCTTGGGAAGTGTGAAATGGTTCTAGGTGGGCCCACAAGGTAGAGTTAAGTGTGAAGATGGTACTATAGGCTAGATCTAGGTTAGATCTATAAGTTAGAGTTGGTTCTAGGGTTACCCATGTGTTAGATCTAGGGTTTGACACTAATCCCAAGAAGTGCGCTTTGCTTGGAGAAGGACTAGTGCCTTGTTGGATGGGCTAATGGGGTCAAGAAGGATGTCAAAGTGTAGATCGGGACACCTAGCAGCCAAGTCAAGTGGTTTGGATGAGATCCAATGGTTGGATCTTGCTAGATCTAGGTTTTTAGGTGATGACCAAAAGTGGACCACAATTCCTTAAAACAAGGAATGCAATCCCCAAGGTGGATCGGGACAAAAGGATAGTCTAGACCTAGGTTTCAAGGCATGGGCATTCCAAATCCACAAAAATCTCCAACACCCACTTCCTAGAAGTGGTCCAACTCAAAACTCCCAAGGGGTGCGACTTTCTCAAGGAGAGGCAAAAAGGGGGTTTGGTGGACCAAACCAAGTCCAATGGCCACCAAAATGTAGATCCGGGGTGTTAGTACCCCGATCTATGTTCCTTCAAAGTTTCAAGTGAATCCAATGGGTAGATCTTAATAGATCTAAGTTTCAAGGTACTAAGAAGATCAAAAAGGGGTTTCAACCCCTCAAAACATGGAGAGATGTCCACAAGGTAGTTTTCACCAAAGTAAGGATACGGGTATAGGTTATCAAGTGTCTAGATGTCAATTCAAGTGGGATCTCACCTACCCATGTGCTAGATCTTACCCAACAAGCTTCTCTTAGGAAAATCGATTTAGGCTCAAGAAGGCTTTATGCATTGAAAAGTGTGTCAATTTTTAGCCAATCACCACCAAACTATAGATCCAACTAGGGGTGGATCCTATAGAGGTGGGTTCTTAAAATCTTTTCAAATGCAAGGGTAGATCTAAGTAAATCTAAAAAAATACCAAAATTGGGGTTTTGATTTAATTAGGGTTTTATGACCAATGGAGATAGAATGGATGAAAGAGGCACATACCTTGTAGATCTTACCTCAATTTGCTTATGGCCACCTTGCAAGTTGATAGCATTCTCCTATGTTTATATTCAAGAGTGAGATCCAAGTGCTCCAACCAAATCTCCCTTCTCCAAGATAGCCAAATCGTCCTCCTCCTACAAGACAAGATCAAATAAACAAGTCAAGCAAGATGATTATGAAAATGGTAGAAAGATGTAATAGAAAGCATCAACTATGTCACGAAGATACAATAATGATACTCCCTGTCACAAGATCAACCCAAGAGAGAATATGTGGATCCCTCCAACAATAACCCTCCAAAAGTCGCCCTCCTCTCTCCAATTCGACTTTCCTATCAAAAGGTTAGCAAAAACACAAAAATCCACAATGATACATAGAAGAGATACTTTATATTCAATATGCAAGAGAATCCACAAGCCAAGAGAGATGTGCTCCACAAAAAATCTTCTATTCCAATATTCCAGAGCTCCAAAGGTGAGCTATACAATGGGGGGTCTCCTCCTTATATAGGATAATAAAGACCAAAACCCTATACCACTCTACAACACTACATCAAATGAGTGGTTGAGATTATAAGATCTCATCATACAATCAATGGCTAGGATGAATCCATAACAATATATCACATGGATCACTCAACATAACAATAGCGCCCTCACAAAATGGTACAATGAGGGTGACGTCATCCCACTAGAGGGGTAAAAAGTATAACAATCCACCTCATGATGACTAGGACATGATAAAATAAGCACATGGTGGGGCTAGGAGGTATAAATCCTTGCTAGCTCACCCCAAGGCACAATAAAATAATAAAATATGTCCAATGTAATAATAATGACCAAAACTGTCCTCAGAATCCATGACAGTCAAGCAGTAAATGTCCTCCTGTGATCAATCTGGAGATACCCACATGGTGAAAACTGACTGGAAGATAGTGATATCACCCTGGAAGACCTCCGTGAAAACCAAATGCCAAAACCTTGCCTCAATTGCCCAAATCGATTTCCTCAGTGACCACTTTATCCCATTTTTTAACTGCCTCGGGAACTGTGAAAGTGCCAAAACTGCCTCCTAGGGTGCTAGCGCTGTCAATCTGAGCCCACCAGGCTCTCCGGGAGGGGGGATAAATGGTAATGACAAGTGGCTGGACCACCCCCTCCATCATCAGCGCCCTAGGTGAACTGGCCTCTCGGGGCCCCTGCTGCTCAGGCTGGGAAATCAGCCCCAAATCTGGTCAACAAGTGTAAAACTGCATCAATCACTGTCAGAAGTGCCCGGATCTGAAAGATAAGTGTCTCAATGGATCCAGAAGACCCAAATCCACTAGGAATGAGTACTCATACGCCCTGGGTTGCCCTAATGGGCCAGCTGTAGGGTCCACCATATATGGACAATGTATAATCTGCTGATCTGTAATGATAATAACCTGCTGAACTGGATCAAACATCATCTGTATCATATGTCCATCATATGATATCATCATCAAACATGTGGGACCATAAATCATCATCAATAATCATCCATACATGGTCCACATCATCACAGATCCCAAGAATATATATAATCAAGGATAAATCACATCAGTAGACTAAGACAATGCTTTTTTAATCATTCCATAGCTAAGCTCAAAGTACAAATTCCATTCAGTGGCATTAATTATATTAACATATTCCGTTGTTATAATAAATTACTTGCACCATAGTTCAAATGACAAACTCACCCATTGGACATGGTCAAACTGCTAGTGAAGGATGAAGGCTAGGCAGCAAGGTTGGGCCAAGGGTGTGACTTGTCTAACTCAACTCAAAAATACTTTGGACTGGGAGAGAGGGGGAAGCTACAAACTCTGTGTTGGACAAAAGAACACGGGGGATGGCTGTGCCTCACAAATGGATAAGTTGTTTAGAGAGTGCTTATTCAACTTAGGCATCATGTCTACGTCAAGTTGATCCAAGTTCATTAGGATCATTCAATTTATTTCCATGGCCTTTTTGGCCTACATAACCCTTCGGATTTCAGATGTGCTGAGAAGCACAACTAGTTGCAGCTTGCATCCAGGGCATGTTTTTCATATTTTCACTAGGTCAACAATTGTTTAGATATAGCTTTTAAGAACCATTGCTCTTTTTTGACCTTTATTATACTCTTCGAGGAGTATTTTTAGCTTTTCACTGCTCTTGCCCTTTTTTTTGTTTCCATGGGCGAATTTATTTAGTTTCCACAGGTAGAACATGAGCTTTCAGTTTTAGCCAACAACATCTCAAGCGACTAGGGGGAGTTCGAGCCAATGCCAAACATCGGGACAACCGACCAGAATGATTTAGGCCTACAATCCAACTCACCAAAGGCAAGTTCTGTCACCAACTCAGAGCCGAGACACTGAATAAACAGGGATGCGGTCCAAACACAGAGGTAGAAAAAAATGGGGAAGTCCTCAGTATCAGAAAGTCAAATGAGACAAGTCAGGGTTTAAAGTCAAACAGGAAGGTCATGTATGGATGGAGACAAGTGAATATGGAGCCTACACTAGCAGACAACAAGTGTCGGGAAAGACCATGTCTATGTAAGGTGAAATACCAGTAAGTTTTGTTAAATGACCTACAAGTGCAAGCAATTGTCCATTTTACGATTTACAGTTCATTTTAAATAGTTTGCCACATCAGGAATAATATACCAAGCACATGCCATGATCATGACTAAATCAACAAGATAATAATCCACAGTCAGTGAGAACATATCCATAGATCATACAACATCATCATAATAATCATCATCATGCATAATCTAAAACACTGCTGAAATAAATCTCTAGGCACTGAACTGAAACTGTAATGAGATAAGTGGTCACATCAGTCATCAAATCTGAACTCTCAAGGCTCAGCCTTGACACAAGGTCATAACATCTGAATAATGTACTGCTCTGATCATGAGTGATCCAAAATATATATAGCCATGCTCTGGAATAAAGGAAGCTCTGGAATGTGCAGATATCTGCTGTACAAGAATAGTAGCCCTGCTACTATGGTGTGATAACATCTGGCTCCAGCTGGGACAAGTGCTCTAAGGGAGAGAGCGCTTGAGAACCTCAGAATCTCCGGTCTCGAACTGCTCTGCATCAATCTTCAATCCAGCACTGCACCATCCTTGCTTTCAGCTTTTATCTTGCACTTGTTCCTGCTCTCACAAACACTAGAATACCATCATGGAGCATGTATGGGACAAATATAAAACTGAAAACTAATCTAAAGCATAAACTGAAAATGCGTCAAAATATAAATATAAACTAACATGGCATATATCATTATCATTTTTATTTACTGTGCAGGAGGAAAGTGATACTTCTTAAATCAGGCAAATCTCAACCAGCACAGGCAGCTAACGATAGAAATGCTAACTATAATTTCTTAAATGTATGCAGGAGAAGAGAAAAGCTTAGGAAGGAGCAAGACTCAACTCAAGCAGAAAAAGGAGAACGGGACAATACTCGGCACACAGAAAAAGAAAAATCACACAAATCCTACTGCTCAAGTGAGCTTATTCAGAACCTACCTACCCTAATCTAACCATTTAGCACAAATGTTAGGTAAAATCATAAATCCAGTGCAACCATTCATCAAATAAATTAATGATTCTTCTTTGATTTTTGTTGATGAAACAAGTCAAGATTGGATTAAAACTTATTGAAATTGAGAGCACAATCTTCTTGACTTGTTCAGAAATTGAAGAAGGATTTGAGTGGTGCAACATGAAATAATGCAGAGGAGACGACTGACTAGTGAAGCCATCCTCCATCCAAAAACTGATAGGATCATAAAATTTATGCAAGTTATTGTTTAAAATGGATGGAGGAAAAATACAAGGCATATGATTTAATAACTACTTTCCTCATTCACTTCACTTGCATATTTAATTCGTTTCCCCTTGGGACTGATGATCAAATAAAAACCAAGTGGGGACAAATCAAGACTTAAAAGACGAAAAATCAAAACTAGGCCCACTTGATGCTCAAAAATGGAGAAAAGATGAAAATGATCTTTAAACACCTTTTCTAGCCACCAAGAATGATTGATAATTTGACAACAAGCATTATTGTTCCAAGGTGACTGAAAAGGAAAATGAAGTGCTTTTTCTCCAAACATGTAATCATACATATACTTCCTATTGAAAAATTCCAAGGCAAAAAAATGACTAGAGCACCAACCCAAAGATGATTGAAAGAGTTGGGAAGGGAGGGTGGATTGCAAATATGAAAATTCTCCCAAATGGATAAACAAGTTTGACCTTGGACTTTGACAAAAGAAAGCAGTCTTTACTCTATGAATGATTTTAACCTTTTGATCAAGTTTAATATTTACAACCTGAGGACAAGATTGACCATAACTATCTAACTCTAAGTTATCTTGATTAAGGATGGAAAAATTTAAAGACTCATTATAAGAAGTGGAACACAGATTAGAGCATCTAGTGTGATTCCCTAATTCATCCTCATCTTGATATTGACCTTCTATTGATTCATCATTAAAATTATAAGAGGATAAGTGATCATTTTCATTTATAATATCTTGATTAAATGCACAATGATCACGAGAGATCACCACTAAAGGATCTTGGTCGGTGTTTTCACTTTCTTCTTTTTCAATAAGGTGATAAGGAATTGAATGATCATTAAATATGGAACGATTAATGAGTTTCTCTGAGGGAGGAACTTCAATAGACTGACTGACTAAAGGCTCATCCTCAGAAATTTCCTCCGGATCAAGACTAGGGCTACCTAAAACGAAATTTGAAAACTTATGATTTATACAATGATTATGGATTTGATTATCAATCGACTCAAAAGTGGAAGACTTATCCTCAAAAGAAATTGAGCAGGATGGGTCATCTTTGGATGTTGACAATTCACTTGATGCTTGATTATTAACAGATTCAACAATAGGATCAAAAAGGGGAAGGTTTTGATTTGAATAATATATATCATCGGATTCACTTCCCCATCTTTCTAAGAAACTTTGCTCAAACATGTCATACCCGGAAATGCTATTGGGCTTCAAATCTAAGAACCAGATCTCAGCTCTTTCTTTGAAGGACGAAGCCAATAGTTTCATACATACATCCTCATGGGTTATGGATAAATCTTTAATAATTTCCCTAAAAAGTTCAAGGTGTCTCTCAGCAGAGATTTCATAACTTCCATCGAATTTAGGCAACCTTTCACGGGCTTGATGAGGGATATGATGAGGATACCCAATAATTTTTGAGAAGTCAAAGACTTTTAATCGACCGAAAGTTCTAGGCCGCTCAGAAGCAGCCATGGATTATTTTATTTATTTTTTTATTTTTATTTTTAAATCAAGAACCTAAGTACCAAATGATGCACCCCATGGGTTCTAAATAATGATAGGATCGATCACCAGTGGAGTCGCTTATGTGGAGTCGCCAGGTAGATTTTAAAACTCTTCTACCAAGATGTATGTCGTTTAAAGTGCAGGGAGAGAGTGAGACAAAACATATGTTGAACCAAGGTAGGCCTCTACCTCCCCGGCAACGGCGCCAAAAATGTTATCACACAACTTGTAGTTGCCCCTAGAGGTATCCCATCCGGGACGGTAGAGGAGTTAGGCAATTAAAGAGGTGACCTAAGAGATGCCACGGTTCCCAATGCAATGTGGGAGTCACGTCAACCGAGGCACTCTTCGCTTTAGGTCAAGGTATAACTAGACCAAGGGGGAGACCCTATACCCCAATCACAGTTGATTGGACCCAAGCAAAGGTTTCAAAGGGTGAATGAATGATGAGTTACGGAAACCAATGCAAGGCTAAGTGGACCTAATGTTTAAGGTATGGTTGAAGGTGGTATCATGGATAGTTAGTGTTTCAACCTATGTATGGTTTAGGCCACTTGATGAGGTATGATTATTAAGTATAGTACCATGTGCTTACATAAGTGGGTCTTGTTGCCTTGGGAAGTGTGAAATGGTTCTAGGTGGTCCCACAAGGTAGAGTTAAGTGTGAAGATGGTACTATAGGCTAGATCTAGGTTAGATCTATAAGTTAGAGTTGGTTCTAGGGTTACCCATGTGTTAGATCTAGGGTTTGACACTAATCCCAAGAAGTGCGCTTTGCTTGGAGAAGGACTAGTGCCTTGTTGGATGGGCTAATGGGGTCAAGAAGGATGTCAAAGTGTAGATCGGGACACCTAGCAGCCAAGTCAAGTGGTTTGGATGAGATCCAATGGTTGGATCTTGCTAGATCTAGGTTTTTAGGTGATGACCAAAAGTGGACCACAATTCCTTAAAACAAGGAATGCAATCCCCAAGGTGGATCGGGACAAAAGGATAGTCTAGACCTAGGTTTCAAGGCATGGACATTCCAAATCCACAAAAATCTCCAACACCCACTTCCTAGAAGTGGTCCAACTCAAAACTCCCAAGGGGTGCGACTTTCTCAAGGAGAGGCAAAAAGGGGGTTTGGTGGACCAAACCAAGTCCAATGGCCACCAAAATGTAGATCCGGGGTGTTAGTACCCCGATCTATGTTCCTTCAAAGTTTCAAGTGAATCCAATGGGTAGATCTTAATAGATCCAAGTTTCAAGGTACTAAGAAGATCAAAAAGGGGTTTCAACCCCTCAAAACATGGAGAGATGTCCACAAGGTAGTTTTCACCAAAGTAAGGATACGGGTATAGGTTATCAAGTGTCTAGATGTCAATTCAAGTGGGATCTCACCTACCCATGTGCTAGATCTTACCCAACAAGCTTCTCTTAGGAAAATCGATTTAGGCTCAAGAAGGCTTTATGCATTGAAAAGTGTGTCAATTTTTAGCCAATCACCACCAAACTATAGATCCAACTAGGGGTGGATCCTATAGAGGTGGGTTCTTAAAATCTTTTCAAATGCAAGGGTAGATCTAAGTAAATCTAAAAAAATACCAAAATTGGGGTTTTGATTTAATTAGGGTTTTATGACCAATGGAGATAGAATGGATGAAAGAGGCACATACCTTGTAGATCTTACCTCAATTTGCTTATGGCCACCTTGCAAGTTGATAGCATTCTCCTATGTTTATATTCAAGAGTGAGATCCAAGTGCTCCAACCAAATCTCCCTTCTCCAAGATAGCCAAATCGTCATCCTCCTACAAGACAAGATCAAAGAAACAAGTCAAGCAAGATGATTATGAAAATGGTAGAAAGATGTAATAGAAAGCATCAACTATGTCACGAAGATACAATAATGATACTCCCTGTCACAAGATCAACCCAAGAGAGAATATGTGGATCCCTCCAACAATAACCCTCCAAAAGTCGCCCTCCTCTCTCCAATTCGACTTTCCTGTCAAAAGGTTAGCAAAAACACAAAAATCCACAATGATACATAGAAGAGATACTTTATATTCAATATGCAAGAGAATCCACAAGCCAAGAGAGATGTGCTCCACAAAAAATCTTCTATTCCAATATTCCAGAGCTCCAAAGGTGAGCTATACAATGGGGGGTCTCCTCCTTATATAGGATAATAAAGACCAAAACCCTATACCACTCTACAATACTACATCAAATGAGTGGTTGAGATTATAAGATCTCATCATACAATCAATGGCTAGGATGAATCCATAACAATATATCACATGGATCACTCAACATAACAATAGCGCCCTCACAAAATGGTACAATGAGGGTGACGTCATCCCACTAGAGGGGTAAAAAGTATAACAATCCACCTCATGATGACTAGGACATGATAAAATAAGCACATGGTGGGGCTAGGAGGTATAAATCCTTGCTAGCTCACCCCAAGGCACAATAAAATAATAAAATATGTCCAATGTAATAATAATGACCAAAACTGTCCTCAGAATCCATGACAGTCAAGCAGTAAATGTCCTCCTGTGATCAATCTGGAGATACCCACATAGTGAAAACTGACTGGAAGATAGTGATATCACCCTGGAAGACCTCCGTGAAAACCAAATGCCAAAACCTTGCCTCAATTGCCCAAATCGATTTCCTCAGTGACCACTTTATCCCATTTTTTAACTGCCTCGGGAACTGTGAAAGTGCCAAAACTGCCTCCTAGGGTGCTAGCGCTGTCAATCTGAGCCCACCGGGCTCTCCGGGAGGGGGGATAAATGGTAATGACAAGTGGCTGGACCACCCCCTCCATCATCAGCGCCCTAGGTGAACTGGCCTCTCGGCGCCCCTGCTGCTCAGGCTGGGAAATCAGCCCCAAATCTGGTCAACAAGTGTAAAACTGCATCAATCACTGTCAGAAGTGCCCGGATCTGAAAGATAAGTGTCTCAATGGATCCAGAAGACCCAAATCCACTAGGAATGAGTACTCATACGCCCTGGGTTGCCCTAATGGGCCAGCTGTAGGGTCCACCATATATGGACAATGTATAATCTGCTGATCTGTAATGATAATAACCTGCTGAACTGGATCAAACATCATCTGTATCATATGTCCATCATATGATATCATCATCAAACATGTGGGACCATAAATCATCATCAATAATCATCCATACATGGTCCACATCATCACAGATCCCAAGAATATATATAATCAAGGATAAATCACATCAGTAGACTAAGACAATGCTTTTTTAATCATTCCATAGCTAAGCTCAAAGTACAAATTCCATTCAGTGGCATTAATTATATTAACATATTCCGTTGTTATAATAAATTACTTGCACCATAGTTCAAATGACAAACTCACCCATTGGACATGGTCAAACTGCTAGTGAAGGATGAAGGCTAGGCAGCAAGGTTGGGCCAAGGGTGTGACTTGTCTAACTCAACTCAAAAATACTTTGGACTGGGAGAGAGGGGGAAGCTACAAACTCTGTGTTGGACAAAAGAACACGGGGGATGGCTGTGCCTCACAAATGGATAAGTTGTTTAGAGAGTGCTTATTCAACTTAGGCATCATGTCTACGTCAAGTTGATCCAAGTTCATTAGGATCATTCAATTTATTTCCATGGCCTTTTTGGCCTACATAACCCTTCGGATTTCAGATGTGCTGAGAAGCACAACTAGTTGCAGCTTGCATCCAGGGCATGTTTTTCATATTTTCACTAGGTCAGCAATTGTTTAGATATAGCTTTTAAGAACCATTGCTCTTTTTTGACCTTTATTATACTCTTCGAGGAGTATTTTTAGCTTTTCACTGCTCTTGCCCTTTTTTTTGTTTCCATGGGCGAATTTATTTAGTTTCCACAGGTAGAACATGAGCTTTCAGTTTTAGCCAACAACATCTCAAGCGACTAGGGGGAGTTCGAGCCAATGCCAAACATCGGGACAACCGACCAGAATGATTTAGGCCTACAATCCAACTCACCAAAGGCAAGTTCTGTCACCAACTCAGAGCCGAGACACTGAATAAACAGGGATGCGGTCCAAACACAGAGGTAGAAAAAAATGGGGAAGTCCTCAGTATCAGAAAGTCAAATGAGACAAGTCAGGGTTTAAAGTCAAACAGGAAGGTCATGTATGGATGGAGACAAGTGAATATGGAGCCTACACTAGCAGACAACAAGTGTCGGGAAAGACCATGTCTATGTAAGGTGAAATACCAGTAAGTTTTGTTAAATGACCTACAAGTGCAAGCAATTGTCCATTTTACGATTTACAGTTCATTTTAAATAGTTTGCCACATCAGGAATAATATACCAAGCACATGCCATGATCATGACTAAATCAACAAGATAATAATCCACAGTCAGTGAGAACATATCCATAGATCATACAACATCATCATAATAATCATCATCATGCATAATCTAAAACACTGCTGAAATAAATCTCTAGGCACTGAACTGAAACTGTAATGAGATAAGTGGTCACATCAGTCATCAAATCTGAACTCTCAAGGCTCAGCCTTGACACAAGGTCATAACATCTGAATAATGTACTGCTCTGATCATGAGTGATCCAAAATATATATAGCCATGCTCTGGAATAAAGGAAGCTCTGGAATGTGCAGATATCTGCTGTACAAGAATAGTAGCCCTGCTACTATGGTGTGATAACATGACCCTTTATTCCATGCAGTTTCAATTCAGTGCCTAGAGATGTATTATAGCAGTGTTTCAGATGATATATGATGATTATTCTTATGATGATGTTGTATGACCCATGGATTCCTGATCATTGACTATGGATTATTATCTTGTTGTTTTAGTCATGTTCACAGCATTGGCTTGGTATATAATTCATGATGTGGCAAGCTTTATAAAATGGACTATCTTGATGATAAATTATAATATGGACATTTTACTTGCACATTTAGGTTGTTTGACAAAACTCACTGGTTTACTACCTTGCATAGATATGGTCTTTCTTGACACCAGTTGTCTGCTAGCTTAGGCTCCACTTTCACTTGACTCCATCCATCCATGACTTTCCTTATTTGGCTTTAACCCTTGACTTGTCTTACTTGACTTTCTGATATTGAGGACGTCCCTTTTTACTACCTTTGTGTTTGGACCGCATCCCTGTTTGTTTAGTGTCTCGGCTCTGAGTTGGTGACAGAACTTGCCTTTGGTAAGTTGGATTGTAGGCCTAAATCATTCTGGTAGGTTGTCCCGATGTTTGGCACTGGCACGAACTCCCCCTAGTCACTTGAGATGTTGTTGGATAAAACTGAAAGCTCATGTACTACTTATGGAAACTTATGTGAATTCGCCCATGGAAACTAAAAAGGGCAAGAGCGATGAACTGCTAAAAATACTCCTCGAAGAGTGTAAGAAAGGTCCAAAAGGCAATGGTTCTTAAATTCTATATCTAAATGATTGCTGACCTTATATATGTATAAACATGCCCTGGATGCAAGCTGCAATTAGTTGTGCTTATCAGCACACCTGAGATCCAAAGGGTTGTGTAGGCCAAAAAGGCCATGAAATGAAATCAATGGATCCTAATGAAACTGGATCATCTTTTATAAAAGTAGACATGATGCCTAAGTTGAATAAGCACTCTCTAAACAACTTACCCATCTGTGAGGCACAGCCATTCCCCGTGTTTTATTTGTCCAGCACAGAGTTTGTAGCTTCCCCTTTCTCCCAGTCCAAAGTGTCTTTTAGTTGAGTTTAGACAAGTCACCCCTTTTGCCCAGCTTTGTTCCTAGCCTTCATCCTTAGCTAGCAGTTAGACCATGTCCAATGGGTGAGTTTGTCATTTAAGCTATTGTGCAAGTGAATATAAATAACAACGGAATATGCTAACCTGATTAATGCCACTAAATGATGTTATACTTTAAGTTAAGCTGTGAGTATGATTAGAGAAACATGTCTTAGTCTATTGATATGATTTATCCTTGGTTGTATATGGACCTAGTCAAACCCAGTTTGACTATGGTCATTTCTTGGGATCCGTGATGATGTGGGCCATGCATGCTTATTGATGATGATAGATGGACCCACATACTCTTGGTTATGATACTATATGATGGACATATGATTCACATGGTGATTGATGCAGTTCAGCAAGTTTTATTATTACTTCAGATCATCAGATTATCCACTGTCTGTATATGGTGGACCCTGCAGTTAGCCCATCAGGGCAACCCATGGTGTATGAGTACACATTCTTAGTAGATTTGGGTCTTCTGGATCCAATGAGACACTTATCTTTCAGTTCCGGACACTTCTGACAGTGATAGATGCAGTTTTCCACTTGTAGACCAGATTTGGGGCTGATTTCCCAGCCTGACCAGCAGGGGCCTTGAGAGGCAATTCACCTAGGGAGCTATATGAGAAGAGGGTGGTCCAGCCACTTGATATTACCATTTACCCCCCCTTCTGGAGAGCCTGGTGGGCTCAGTTTGACAGCGCAGGTGCCCTAGGAGGCAATTTCAGCACTTTCACAGTTACCGAGGCAGGTTAAAAATGGAATAAAAGGGTCACTGAGGAATTCAATTTGGGCAATTGAGGCAAGGTTTTGGCACTTGGTCTTCACAGAGGTCTTCCAGGGTGAACCCCCCATCTTCCAGCCAGTTTTCATCAGTCAGTGGGGTCCACAGAGGCCACAGGAGGTCTTTTACTGCATGTCTCTCACAGATTTTGAGGACAGATTTGATCATTTGTATTTATTTTGGACATATTATATTATTTTATTGTGCCATGGGGGATGAGCTAGCAAGGATTGATGCCTCCTAGCCCCACCATGTGCTTCATGTGTCATGTCCTAATCATATGAGGTGGGCCCATGTACTTTTGCCCCCTCTAGAGGATGACGTCACCCTCCATGACTACTTTCTAGCTATGACGTCTGTTACCACCTAAAGTTGCACTTTAGATGGACTTCAGTGAGCCGCCAGTGTTGCACAAGTCACTTGTGCTTATCAGAGTTCAGAAGTTCCAAGTTTGGCCTTTTCAGGGCCCCTTTTTCAGTTTTTGTAGTACATGACTGTGCCCCACGGGGTTTGTAATAAAGCGTTCTAGCATGGTGGTCTTTGAGTGACTCGGTTCCCTAGGACTTGACAACCAAAGAAGGTATTCCAAGGATTTTTTCCCCTTGTTGATTATGCTTTGCCTGTAGCCGAATATAATCGATGAGATTTTCTCCTGCTCCTCCAAAGCTAGAATGCCCAAAGTGGGGGTTAGGAATTAGGGGATTATTAGAGCCCATTTTATAACATGTATAACCATGCTAGGCACTAGAATTTTATCGTTTTATCATGTACTAGGTTCCCCTGAAGTTTCAGTCGATTCCGAGAAAAAATATTTTTCGCATTTTTAAGCCATTTTTTAATGGTTTATTTAAAAAATTTCAAATGGTGATAAAAGTGCGATCCGGAGTCGGAATTTGGCGCAAGGATGCTCATTTTCAAGCTCAGAGCATCCTCTTTACCTTGGTGCCCGGTTTTCCTACATTTCGGGCAACCGAGAACCCCCGTGGAGCAGTTTTTTCAATCAGAGCTACATTTTGGCACTTTAATGCTAAATAAGCATAAAAATGCACCATAAGCCAAAAGTTAAATAATTAAAAAATTGAATTATATCACATGTCAAATGACATGGAGTATGATCTTTCAAGTTATGTGACTAAGTGAAAGGTGAAACATATGTCAAAAAGTTGATTTAAAAATCAAAAACATTTAATATTCCAAAAGAGTGCTACGTTAGCTCTCTTCACATGGGCCAGCCGTACGAAATTGATTGAGGATGAGTTCAAGCGAGTGGGCAGCCACCATCAAGTGACATGGCATTGACTCAAATGGATGCGCGATTATGTGGAAAGGTCAAAGCATATATTAAAAATCAAAATTGAAAGGTGAGCGAATATCTCATATCTCAAGCTACGTAGAACCATTTTCACGTGGGGCCTTTTTCTCCATGGTCGTGAGCGAATTAGAGTCAATTTTGTGGTGGGCACCTACTTCTAATGAGGTGGCATGACACAAGTAATAAAGTTTATAATTAAATCAACCCAACGCAGCTGGGCCAGCTCTCAAATTCGCCTCTCTCTCCTTCACGTGGGCATCATGCTCCAGCCGTATACGGATCTATTTGAAGTTATGTCTCGGTGGGGGCAGCTACCTTAGTTTGATGTGGCACAAGCATATGGTTGGCAGCTGATTAAATCAACCAATCAAACCGACCATTCTCTCAATCCATCCAGCGCTACAAAGAAAACATCAAGAGTTCGCTTTCCATCTTCATGCATCTTGCTCCACAAACTCGGCATCTTCCTTTTTCAAGTGTTTTGTTCCATTTGAGTAAGGCTTCTCCATTGGTTGGAAGTTTGCTTGCTCTACAATCTAGGAGGTTGCCCTCCTTAGGGTTTTGTGCCCTATCTAGTTTGCATTATGCTATAAATTGAGGAGCTTAGCTCCGTTGTAATTATCATAAAGTGTGGAAACTCTGCTTGCATTTGTATTGTAATATTTTTCTGAGTTTAATAAAGAAGGCTTTGGAGGCTAGTCTGGTGATTGTCTTTGGTTGGATCTTCATGCTTGTACATCTGAGGTAAACTGTATTATGTTTCATAGCTAGTATTATTGGGATTATATGACTTTAAAGGGAAGCTATCTTCTGTAAGATCTGTAAGTAATACTTTATAGTTTGCTTATTCATGTTAATAATATTAGGAGGCTAAGAGTAATGTAATTTTTTGTTTGAATTCATTACATCACTGCTTTCTTTTAATTATTTACACATATGCTCTTATCCCCTTGCTAGTTGTTTGCAGTTGTTTACAGGTAGCCTAAGTTGGAGAAGTCCACGAACATGTTAGATCGTGCCTTCATTCAGTAAATACGAACCAAGTCTCGATCCCACCGGTGCATCAGGGAGCTTGACTCCATTGCCCTTTCTTCAAAACGCTCAACCCCCATGGGTTCACTTTTCTAGATCCTTTTTTTATTCTATCTTGGTTACTGTCCTATTTAAATCTAAATCTTGCTTCAAAGTTCATTTGATTAATAGATCTAAGCAAGTAGCAATCTAAAGAGTCTAATAGCTTCATTTTTATTCAGTTCTAGGTTGGTAGCTAAGTTAGAAATTTTTGCAATTTTTTGTATCAACGTCAAAGACACTTTTTAAGTGTTTCTTGGCATTTTTAAGACTAATTCAGTTCGCTGGTTTTTTTTGTCTTTTAGCAGGTCTAAACTTTTTAAACCTCAAAGTCTGAGATTTGGAGGTGTCCGTAGCCATCCGGGGAGCTGGTTTTACCTCCCTTGCATAATCCTAACATTGTAACTGACTTGTTCCCTAATGATAAAGGGCAAGTAGTATTTCTCTTAAGTTTCCAAGTTGTAATCAAAAATAAAAAGAGCACGGCAGGCAATTCCAGCACCCGACCTCAATCCCCCCAGGGGGGATTCGCACCTTTTTTCATTTTTTTATTTTTTCATTTTAGATTAGTTTTCATTCGAGCAGTAGTAATTAAACAACTCACTCAAGCACACAACGTCCTCCGAGGACCCGTTTATCATTTTATACGCTTTTGTGTTTTATTCAGTTATTATTCAGTTCTTGAAATTTAATCCTAAAATTAACCCCCCTTGCTTTATGCTTGGGGTTTAGTGTAGATTAATCATCCACTCACACATATTTAATAAAACTAACAACGCCCCAAACCCGGAGTATGCTCTTGACTACTGCAGCTTAGTCGGAACGGTTGGCTCAATCAGAAACGGGTGCAAGGTAAATAGTTAGTGTTAATAGGACAATCCATTAGAATCCAATCCTAAGAACTCGGGCGGTTGCATGGACTGAATCCACAGAGTCAGCAGGTTCTTAAGCAGGTTCATCCTCGCCTGGTTGGACACTTGGTAAGGTTGCTAGAGCACTCAGTTCGAAGTTTAGGTTTCTTTTGGGCCAAACCAAGAATTAACCCACTCCTTAACTAATCATTTAATAATCATAAAATTTACCAACCGAGACACTGCAACACTTTCACTGAGACTACACAAGCAACCCTACACAGCAGCAATTGCAAGCATTTTTACATTCTCGGCATTGGTCTTTAATTTTCCGTGTTTTAAGTTTCAATCATAAATGTCGTGAATGCTTATCTATCTTGTGTTGGGTTAATCAATTGATTTAATTTGCAAGCAATGCTTAGTTGTTAATTTTTCATCTCATCACCTTTTAACTCCTAGAATAGACTTTTTATCTTTTGTTGTAGATTAAAAGCCTTAGATTATTTTTCATAGGGACCACCCCCCTTGGCTTCGCTAGGAGTAAGCCTATACGGAGGAGTCGAGTAATCAGGTGACAGCACTTGACTCTCACTTGCCCCCAAGGACACACCGAGTGGCTTGAAGGTTTCCTGCCGCGTCCCCCCCAGGTGTGTATTAGGCGGCAACAACGTCATCACTATTTTGAGTGATCCATGTGTTATGTTGTTATGATTCATCTTAGCCATCGATTATGTATTGAGATCTTTTAATCTCAACCACTCATTTCAAAAAGTGGTTTTGAGATCTAGGGTTTTGGTCTTTATTATCCTATATAAGGAGGAGGCCCCCTCATTGTAAAATCATCTAGAGAATTTGGCTCTTGGCTCTTGGAATTAAATTTCTATCTTTTGGAGTACATGCTTGGATCTTGGAGTGGATTGTTGGTTGCTTTGATTGTAAATGCTTTTGTCCATTGCACTGGAGGATCTCTTGTAGCTATCTTGCATATTTTGCCATACTTTCTTTACAGGTTAAGAAGACGTTTTGGAGGAGTGCGAATTGGTGGGGAGGCCTACCCTTCAAGCTTCAAGAGGACGTTTTGGTTAACAAGGAGTGGTTTTGTCTTTGTACCAACTATTCTTTGTCTATCTTTTCTTGCTTGTATCTACCTACAACATGTTAAACTGATTGATGGTTTGCTCCTTGGTTTTGACAGGTTAGAGGGACACACGTGTGGCTTGGAGGAGTTCGATTTGGCAAGAGGGGTTCAAAATTTTCCATTTGATCTTTGGCAACGTAATCCTCATCTCAACTAGCATCCAGCTCTTCATCCAGGTATGCTCCAAAGGTATGGTTTTCTTCTTCCTTGGCTTATCCATAAATTCTAGATCATAAAAACCCTAATTGATTAAAACCCTCATTTTTGTTTTTCTTAGATCTACTTGGATCTAGCTTGGCTTTTGAAAATATATTCAAAACCCACCTCTATAGTATCCACGGGGATTCGGATCTATAGTTTGGTGTGGATTGGGCTTCATTTGACACACTTTTCAAGGCACTTAGCCCTCCTTGGGTAAAGTCGCCCTCCTTGGGTGATTGAGTTAAGCTAGATCTAGTACATGGGTAGGTGAGATCCCACTTGATTCATGATCCTCACACTTGATAAACTACCCCTAGTGCTTCACTTCATTGATTTTCTCCTTGTGGGCCTCATTCCTCATCTTGAGGGTTGTGCCCCACTTGGGTCAATTTGGTGATGCACTTTCAATCTTAGATCTATGGAGATCTAGCCATTGGATCGCTTTGATTTTCAAGATCCACATTAATAATTGACTCAACTACGCCGATCTAAAGTTTGGTGGCCTTTGGACTTGATTTGACACACTTTCCCATGCATTAAGCCCTCCTTGGGCAAAGTCGCACTTCCTAGGGGTTTGAGTTGTCCCACTTCAAGGACTTGGGTGGTTGAGATCCCGCTTGATTTGAAAAGAGCATACCTTAAAACCTACATCTAGTGTCTCACTTTGTGGATTTTTGCCTTGGGGGTATCATTCCTCATTTTGAGGGTTGTTGTCCACTTGGATCACTTAGTGAAACATTAGATCTAGTAAGATCTAACCATCACTTTCACTTGATCTTGAATAGCCCCCTTGATTTGCATCTCAAGTGTCCTGATCTACATTTTGACATCTTTTTTTACTCCATTTGCCCATCTATCTCAAGGCACTAGTCCACCTAAGGCAAATCGCACTTCTTGGGATTAGTGTCAAGTGCTAGATCCCATATGTGGGTATCTCTAATTTCATCTTAGATCCATAGATCTACCATTTGCACCCTTAACTTCACCTTGTGGGTCCCACTTGAACCATTTCCATATCCCAAGGCAGTGGGCCCCACTTGTATTTCATGGTACTAGATCTTGTCATTTGATCTCATTATGTGGCCTAAATTATTCATTGGTTGAAACATAAGTCATCCCTTAAGCCTCTTTCAACCACACTTAAACTTTTAGGTCCACCTAACCTTGCATTGGTTTCCGTAACTCATCTTTCACACTTCCGTAGAAACCTTTGTTTGGACCCAATCTCTTTTGATTGGCTATAGGGTCTCCCCCTTGGTCTTGATTCATCTTGATCTAAAGTGAAGAGTGCCTCGGTTGACGTGACTCCCAGCTTGCATTGGGAACCATGGCATCTCTTGGGTCACCTCTTTAGTTGTCCATCTCCTCTACCATCCCGGATGGGATACCTTTAGGGACAACTACAAGTTGTGTGATAACAAGTCTACCTCCCTTGGCTTCGTTAGGAGTTTGCCTAAACGGAGGAGTCAAGATCAGTTGACAGCACCTGACTCGAGACTTGCCCCCAAGGCCACACCGAGCAGCTTTGAAAGATTTCTACTGCGCTTCCCCCCAGGTGTGCATTTTGGTGGCAACAAGACTTACAAAAAATCCTTAGTTGTTCGGTTTCCCTCTCCATGCAATGTGTTAGGGGGTCAATCCAAGTGTGCATAACATGTGTGCAAGACCCACATCAAGGCTAGCGCTCCATCATAATCAAGCATGCAAGCCTCCAACACATGGAATGACGATGCCACCAAGGTGACAACCCATAAATAATGGCTCCAAAGCCAACATGCTCTAAACGCATCTTGCTTTGGGCAGGGTCTTCAATCTGGGACAAATCCTTATACAATATGAGGGTAACACCTACTAATGCTAGATCAATCCTAACACCATCTTTGTAAACAATGTGGCCCAATAGTTTTCCTTCATCTACTCCAAAATCCAATTTCTTGGATTGCAGGGTATCCTATATCTTCTACAGCTTTCAAAAAATTATCTGAGATGTTTCATATGTGCATTCCTATCCTTAGAAAAACTATCAAATCATCCTAATAAATCACAATGATCTTACCGATGATGCCCCTAAATGCATAGTCCATGGCTTTCTAAAAAGTAGAATGGACATTCAGCAATCTAAGAGGCACCTTGAGATATACAAAGGTCCCAATGGTGTGGTGAAAGCAGTCTTATGTTGGTCTTCTTCTTCTACAAGCACGTGATTATAACCTAAGAAGCCATCCAACATAGACATCATACCCTACCCTGTGACATTTCGCAACAAATGATCCATGTTTGGAAGAGGATAATTGTCCTGGAGAGACGATTGGTGGACACCATAGTAGCAAGACACTTCAAAGTGCAAAACCATTATTCTGTACTTTCAAAGTGTCTTGCAACTATGGTGTCCACAAACATTGACAACACCAAAGATCTTTCTGCCTTCTTACTATTATAATCTCGTCCAAGTCCTATACCTGGGTTATAAGTCGTAGTTAAATTGCATGTGTTATTTGAGAAGAATCAATCCTTCCATAGTGCCGATTGCCAGGACCAAAGGTAGGGTTTGCCTCTGCAAACAAAAAGGTTTTATTCCAGAGTTTGCCTCCCTGATGTCTCATAGATGACTGGTGATGAATTTTTGGCCTTATGGTTGGCGGGTAGCATTCAGCACCATGGCCAGAAGATCAATCTTCATGAAATCATCGCATGTAAACGCAGTGTATGCCGCCTATGCCAAGAGCGGACCAAACCCAGGGCAAGGCCTTAATCTTTAAAACTTGGACAGGCTGGGAATCGCATGACCTGCCCCTGGCCACTGAGCTACGTGCCCTTTCATGTTGAGCATCCTTACTGATTCAATGTAAAGGTGTGGATTGCTACCTCCAACATCAATCATACGTAGAACCAGAAATTCTGCGGAACATGGTTCTATTTTCTTCACTACCCAGCTAAGCACGGCTCTCATTTCTACATTGACTATTCTATCCTATCTAACAAAACTATGGTACTCATCAATCCCTTTATAAACCTGCAAATTATGTCTGCGGATGTAGTCCAATATTCCCCAGGCCCTGATTGTAATATAAGTAAAGAAGAGTACCTTACTAACTCTTCTTAGCCAATATGACAAAGGCCGAAATCTCATAGATTGCTACTTTTTTTAAATGCTTCTTATAAAACAATAAGCCACGGATACAGGGGCAAGTCAAAAACAAGGGATTGGCACCAGTACCACCACCGCCCATTTAAAGAGAGAGGGTGAAATGTAGGCATGGTAGAAGAAAAGCCGTGCTATTGGCTATTTTCTTTAGGCTTTCAACATTTAAAAATAGAATATAAAATGTAGCATTCCCAAAGGAGCACTGGCAGCTATTGAATTGCAGTGAAATCGTAGCAGCAGAAGAAGAAGAATACATTGAGAGAATGAAATGAAATGAAGCACTCACAGCAAGAATTAGAGATTCTTTGGCGGCACAGCGTTCCATTTGTTTGGCATACAGCGAAGCAGCAGGGCCTCCCATTCCCATTCTGCAATGAGCCACCTTCCTCCTAATATTCCATTTGCTTACCGACAGTGGGGGGAAATGCGCCAAAATTGAATTTGGCGGTCCGGTGAAAGAGGACTCAGAGGAAGACAAAGCCCTGGAGCCTGATAGGGATAAGTGGTCAAATGCAATACTCACCATATCTAATTTAATTCGATGGTAAAAAGGACTTCCTTCGAATTCAGTCCCTTCCGACCAATAACTGCAACTGCAGAGGCGGCCTGTCCTCTTTCTGTCTTCCTGATATAGGTGAATATGTGTGTGTTTGTTGTCAGAAAGAAAGGAAGGTGAAGGTCTATCTATCAATCTATTCCGTATTCTCAACTAAAATCGAAGATTTACCTCCTGCACCTTCTTCCCATCTAACACCCCGCCCTTTTCCCATGGTTTTCTGCTCTCCACTGTCATGTGCTCTCGCCATGAAGATAACTACTCACCCCTCCGTGAACTGCCACGCTAGCTGTAAGTATGCTTTTTAGTACAAGTCAGCCATTCTCATGACTTAATTTTAGACGCATTGAACATACGTAGGATAGGAGGAGCTCACTCCTTCACACGTGAGAGCTTGTGGCCATATCGAGTAGTCTAGTAACCATCATAAGATTTTGACTTCTTATCTTGTTGCTTTTTCGACTAATTTTCTCTAAAATTTGGTTGGAATCGCAGATATAAGGGGTTAAGATTGCACGATTGGAGTGGAACAGAGATTTGTGAGGGCGTTGAATTTAGTTCTGCACAATGAAGAAAAGTTATGATATAACTAAATATTAGATCGTCGAATTTCGTTGAAAAATCATTTAATCTTTACATGGCGCCCATCCATATAAAACTAGTTTACACACCTCCACTTCAACCGGGCTTTCTTGTGTCAATCCCACTTCCCTCACCTCACCTAAACCTTGTGGTTTTGTTTGTGGGGATACTAAGAATGTCGTGCGCATAGTGTTTTATGTGCAATGCATGGGCCAAATGTATAATGGTGCATGATTGTGTTCCAGTGTATCATTTACTTATCTTTGGATTTGGAATTTGTTATATGTTTATGAAAAAACTAAAATACGTGTAATAGTGGCTCTATTATAATGAATTATACCTTAAATCACCAATCACACTCCAAAAATGAGATTTTGGATGAGTAAACTTTTAGGAGAAGTGCATTGCCTCTGTACTTCTTAAACATGGTTTGTAACAATTAGTTGTAATGTTGTCGAGGGGTAAATAGCTCGATTCGTTGGGAGGTAGGTTTTGCACTCTCCTCACCTAGGTTCAAATTCCCAATAAGACATGGCCTATTGTATCTTCGTTGAAAGGGTAGTCACCCAGACGTGGGACATCTCGACCCTAGGTTGAGGCCTGAGTTTCCTGTTAGGTGTGGCTTGCAAGTTGTTACACCTAGTTTTGGGTTTATAGTCATAGCCAATTGGATTTCAATCTAGGTCTTACTAGAGTAATCTTGACCAATTATTGATTCCCTTATATCTTTAAAAAAAAATAGTTGCAATGTATGTCGCCTCCACTAGCCTCTTTAAGAACAAAGTATGAGATGAGACAAGCATCAACAACCTACAAGTTTTGAAATAGAAATTCAAATAAATAAGGGATTTGTAAAATAATATATAACGTGCTACAAATATTAAATAAATTTATAATTTGATTTTGTAAAAATAAATCAAGATTGTAGAGTATCTTCAATAACTTTGACTTTAAACATTGTTGATATATGGCTTGGGATGATGTCTAGTGATAGACATATGGATGTACTTTACCTCATTGTAAACCTTGTTAACCCTATGAATCTTTCCCATCTTAGAAAGCATAAAGTTTAAGGAATCCAGAGGATGTGATCATATTGTTGAACAAACCTTTGCATTGTTCTTGATGATTTGGATACATTGTGTGGTCTCACTAATTGGATTGCCTTAATAAGAGTGTTGGAAATCCAGGTTGCATCTCTCTAGTGCCTCACGTTCAACAACCCTATGAAATGTTGCCTCTTGGGGGGAATTGCAATGACATTAATTAATGGGCAATTTCTTTGATATTTCCATCCATAAAAATGATGGACACCTATGTACACACCCATGAAGTATGAATCTATTATAACTGTGGTTCCACATATTGTCTTTCGTTTGCCAATAATGAGGCCTCCTTTCTCCCTCTACTCTGCTCTATTATCCCACTCCTCTGCACTACTAAACAATGGGACCATAAACCACTACAATAGGAATGGAACCCCTCCCTGTAGCTAAGGATTTTTGCATTCCCTAAATTTTGATTAGGGATAAGTTTTGGACTCCTTATATTCTTATTGAAATACCAGACATGGCTAGCTCCATGTGTGTGATTAATGGGAGTTGTGATTTCCATGTGACACTACAATGGTCAAAGTAGTAGTCAACTTCGTAGGGACATAATTTAGCTTATTGAAAAGCTCTCGATGATCCCAATGGCAAAGAAATGCACAACAACCAATTTACTAAGGTTTATCCCCCAAAAAGACATTATCTAAGGCCTAGAAAATCATTTTTTGCTTGAACCATGCTCAATGGAATTTAGGATCAAACTTGAAAATGGTCTCAACAAGGCCATGTCTCTACTTTTCCACTCCACAAAGCACAAAGGAAGACAACAAATATTATAATGATCCATTTCAAATCACATTCATTGCTTCGTTAACTAACCTATATTTTCTTGCAAACAATGGGATCAAAAAAAGTAAATGAGAGCACCTCTAAACAGATAAAATGGGATACAATCTCATCAACATCCTCCCAACCCTATATAATGAAGTCTCTTTCAAAAGGTCTTGGATTGGTCATCCAATTACTAGTAACATGGGTCAATACCAATGGAGTGTCAAATGGAGAGCCTCTCAGAATGTGTGTTGTTTCCCTTTAAAGCTTGTTTATCAGCTTCTTCTTGCAACTTTTTCTAGTGGGAAATTTTGTCAACACTCAAACTAGGCCTAGGTTTCCCATTATCATCTCAGCTAGGCCTAGGTTTCCCATTATCATCTCAGCTAGGGCATGCTCTTACTCCAATTATGCTCTTCCTAATAATATGGGCTTTCACCCTAGTGTGTGACCCATTAAATATTGGCAGTGTTCACTACAAATGTATGGCCCATGCTCAACATTATTTTACACAATGTTGACAAAATATGGAAATGGGGATTTTAGGTCATTTTTCACCTAAAACACAATGCTTTAAAATGTTTCCCTAGTATAAAGGGATGTATCCATGATGACCAATGAGAAATATTTTCCACTGGGAAAAAGACATGAACACCACCTAAATTACTAACGAAGAAATCTAAAAACTAATAAAAATCATTAAAATAACATGTAAATGAAGTCTAGTGTAGATATTTTACCCCTGACTGGTGCCTCATGATCTCCTAAACACTTTGTGAAAGATCTCCTTAGCAAATGTACCTACAACTATTTACCAAATTGCTACAAGAAGCTTGAGTGGGCCTCAACATTCTTGGAGCTAAATGGTTCCTCTTAACCCATGACACTTGGATTGTCATATACTGCAATGAACTACCCTAGTAAGAGCTTGATTATTCCATCTCCATTATGTAGTGGGGTCAACATTCTCACTCTCCACCATATAAATCTTTGTCACACTGAGATACCTTGGTTTGTGCATAGGGCAAGAAGAGGCCAAAGTAAACAATTATTGGTGATTTCTTCAATGGTGTTAATTCTTTTGGTTTGCTCTATAACCTCATAGGAAATAAGGCGGAGATAGAAGATGTGATAGATTTATGATGGAAGTGGCCTCATGGGATGTTTGGGGTTTAAACAACCATAAAAGGAAATATATTATCCAACGATTGTTGACTTCATTGGGTGGGACAAATGTGATTTGTTTAAAAAAAGTCAAAGTCACAGGCTTTATGTTGCACATGACACTATTTTTCATTTCGTGGAGAGTTAAGTACTTTTTTCCTAATCATTCTGATGGGAGAGGAGAGATCATTATTTTTGTCTCTTCTAAATTTGTTGATGTTGTTGTTGACTGGGGTTTTGATCCCTCAAAATGCTAGCATGGAATATGCATGACTAATTTTGATATTTTCCTCCTTAGGGTGTCCTTAGGTTGGCTAACCTCTATACCTCCAATAACTTTAAAGTGAAGGTAACATTCTAGCGTTAGATTGCAATGAGATTCATAATGCATCGTGTCTCCTTTTAACATGGTGGAATATTTCAAAGATAAAGAGGGGTGCTACTAGTCTTCCTTCCCTGTGGTGAGAAAGAACCCTAGATGAAGCTTAAATCCTACCATGCATTGTATGATCCCAGTTAGAATAACAAACAAGAACCTGTACAACCTTGGTTTACATATACCAACTTTTGTAAGGGTGTTTACAAAATATGCCAGCCCATGAATAGATCCCTTATGTCTGAGCATAACTCATCATACCTTGATGTAAATGGTGAACAATTAGTACACGTGGTTTCCACGACTACACTTTATAATCATCTACTAATTTGATTCTCATTTTTTATGGGGTGCATGAAAAATGCATCTACCCAAAATTTGTTGCATCTTCAATGTTTCCCATATGTAGAGCCTTAACTTCTTTGCATGTATCTTTAGTGCATGGAATTAGGTCCATAGCCCATATGGATCCTCAAGTTGGATTTGTTGGTAGAAATGTGTCATTTCATGCATGGTCGCTTTTCTTAGGGCCTATGGTTATTAGATAGCTAGAATTTGAATGCAACATAGCGAGATCATGTGAGAAGAACTATAAGGGCTATCGAAGGAATTGATCTAGTCCCCCTATGATGAAGAGAAGCAAATGTGTTTAATGAAGCTATGACTTCTACTATGGATGGATGATTTATGCTAAGTAAGAGATCCCAAATTCAAGCATGAATCCATTTGATCAAAATAGATGACAACCCACTAAAGCATTTCTTAAAGTGTTAGTTTACAAAGAGGTGAGTGAGTACTTCCTGACAATCAAAATGACTCTTATCTGCATCACCAATGTTGAAGCTATTGAAACCAAGTTTGTCGAGAACTACAAAATGGTTTTTCGAGTTGAGACTCCCGTTGAGGAAAGCCACACAACTATTAAGAATTTCCTAGACTTTACTCCTCTTAAAGCTTCAAAATATCAATGATGAGCCTATGATGTGGTATTATCACTTGATGAACTTGAAACCACCCTACATGAATGGTAGAGGAAAAATCCCTTGGATTATATGGCTTTCCATGTGAATTTTACAAAGCCACATGACCATTTGGTGTTCATAATCTACCCAAACTCTACCAAGAAGCTATTGCTTCTCAATCCCTAGGGGTTGCTTTAAATCACAGTCTCATCCCTAAAGTTAGTGACATGTAGCTAATTACTAATTGTAGGCCCATTACTTTGCTTAACCTATCATACAAAGTTCTAGCTAAGGTTTTGGCTCCAAGGATGTGGAATATGTTGCTAAAGATTATTTAGTCATAGCAAATAGGCTTCATTGTAATGTCCCTCAAAATGCGATTTAAAAAAAAAAAATTGTATAGGCTTTGATTAAATGCAAGACCTAAGGTTTCTTAAAAATTAACTTCAACAGTGAGTAAAAGCTACGGATAACCTATTCATTTTGGTTCTAGTTATGGTTACTTCATTGATCTTTTGATCGTGTATGATTTACTTGCTTGTATCTTTACTTGTTGATATGATATGTTAGCCTTATACGTATATTTGTATTACACTCTTTTATTAGAATGTTTGTGCTTGGTCTCCGATCTTGGTTCCTAATTCAATTCTTATCCATATGTCTATATCTGTTTAACTATGATTTACTACACTTTTCTGAAATTGAATTTGATAATTAAAGAATTCCATGAAGGGTCCCTAGGTCCACCAATTGCCTGGGATTTCTTAGCTTCGATATGAGCTAATGCACATTGATATCTTGCTGCAAGTGTCCTTGGAGAAACCCTATGCTAATACTTCAGTTCAAGAGGATAACTCCTATAGTGGCAAGGTAAAAGGTAATGGTCAACATAAGTCTTGACACTTATACCTAAACACCTAACTTTACATCCCAGTGCCTAACTTTCATTTGCAAGGGCTCATACCATGGAGCTATGGGTAAAATATTGAAATGTTAGTGGAGACAGCTGCGAAAATTAATGAGAGCCATGTGATGGCTTCGTGGGAGATTTCCACGCTGGCAAGCGTGTTGTATGCGAATTAACCTAAGTAAAATAGCATTCCCTATGTTGTTTGGGGTTTGGGCGTTGGAGAGGGAGAGTGTCGGAGGATGTCTGCACATGACTAGAGCGTAGCTCTCAGTCCGTGCACAACCACTATAGAAGGGCGTCAACGTTTTTAAGCTGGAATCACACAAAGGTATGTTATGTTCATCATCGTTATAGTTTTGAGTTCCATTTAATTCGCACAAGCTTCACCAATAGATTTACTAACTCCTGTTTTGGCTTTACATGCTAGGAAGAGTCTCGTGTTGTTGGATACCTGGAGGTTGTTTGCTAGATTTTGAATCGTTTGGGAAGGAGGCCTCTGAAGCGAATGGCCCTGGTAATCCCCAGGTCCATTGGAGACCATTTCCCTTCATGAGATTCAGTAGAGGGTTTTCCTATGCAGTCTACGTTGATGGGTTTCGTGCGTGTCTTGGTTTTGTGAGCTTGATGTAATGTATGGCTAAATAGTTGCGTTATTCGGAAAGACAATGAGATGTTGGCGAGCCTATCAGTTTCTCTTTTGATGGGCATACTCAGTTGCCTAAGTTTGTAATCATTTCCCATTTGGGGACTAGGCTGTGGCAATTTTGTACACAGGGTAATTTTCTGGGGCATGCATTTTAATGTTTAAGCTTGTTAGGCGTTTATGGTTCTGTATGGTGAAGCATTTCAGGATTTGGGTTTGAAATCTAAATAATACACAGTGAATTTACTGTTTGGATTCTATCTGTAGACTTGGTAAATTGCATCAGTTTTGGATTTGGTATAATTTTGTTGTTATCTAGGGTTTTATTTACTATGTTTATTGTTAGCTATATTTTGAGTTTCTCCATGTTTCTTTTATGGTCTATAACTAATTCTCTGAAAATGAATTTACTGTGGTTCCATTGCTTTTTGTTTACAATTATGAATTCATTGCTACATTTTATTATGATGCGCATGTCCCTAACTAAATGATGAGATTTTACCTAGTTATCTATGAGGTTCGATCTACGCTAGAAGCGTGATCTCTCAGTATTGATGTCTTTTATATAGCCAATGGGATTCGATCCCAGGCCTACATGAAGTAACACCTTCATGTTAATCGTGTATTTTGTGTGTGCCTTGAATCGTGGAAGTATGGTAATAGAAGCAATGTTTAATGATAATAGTTTAAAGGATGATTTGATGATGAAGTTTATATGGTAGGAAGGTTTATGAGATTGTTTTGATGTTCATAGAGATTCTGGAAATACATATATATAAGCTTTGTTTATTTAAGATATAAATTTGGTCTGTATAATATTTTGTTTACCAATATTTTGAGATATGTAAATAAGAGTTATGTTTAATAATATATATATAGCCTATCTTTTAATGTAAGAGCTCTGTCCATTGATATGCGAGCTCTGTGTATTTGATTAATATGCAAGCTCTGTATAGAAGAGTTTTGTTGATTTATACGTGGGCCCCGTATATTTACAAAAACGTATATAATATAAGTTTTCTGTCTATTTAATATATATCCTTTATAAATATATATTAAATAACCAAACAGAGTTTATGGCTCTGTCCCATAATCCAATTTTTGGAGTTCTCTCTCTGCATGGGTGTAATGGGAGTTTTCTCCCTAAATATACATCAATGAAATAATTCTCAACAGATAACCTGTAATCATGGCTAATATTTATGCCAATGATCTTATCAGTAACTTGGGTATTTTAAAGTCAATATTCTGTAATTATTGCATGATAAATAATTAGAAATGAAAATTTTGATAATATGGAGTTCGATAAAAAAAACAATCTTTCAAACAACATTTAATAGGTATAAAAATGACACAAAACTTACATGAACAGTATAACCTAATAGGGAATTATGCTGACCTATAACATAAACTTCATGAGATACAATAATGAAACAAACTGAAGATACTTATCAGTATTTTGTTGCAATCCAACTAACGTAGTAACTGCCACATTCCACCCAACCATAGACCTCAAACCGTTCCTGGTTTGTTCCAAAGGTCACCCCCGAGCCGAACGGAGCATGACAAGAACTAGAAGGCCTAGGGTAAATTCACTATCTTCTTCACTAACAATAGAGTAGTCATAAGGTTCGTTTACCAGCCCTTTGTATGAATCTTTCTTAACAATTAACTTCCCTTACTTTCCCCACAATCCTTTTTCTAGGACACACCAAATATCAGACAATCTGGTGTTTGAGCGCTCATATTCACAGCTGAACCCTCCAGTGAACTTGGAAACACTTGCCCCTGCAAAGTTCCTCTCTATGCTACTTGTAAGTTTTTACGAGGAAAGGCTGCTAGGATTTAGGCTTAACTCACTAAGTTATTTGTGAGACACACTAACAGTTATGTTTTTATCTTTAATTAATAATTCAGTTTATTTTAATCCTCACAATTTATTTTTATCTTTAATTAATTAAAATAAGACTTTTACTCACCTAACATTTAGTTTGATCTTTAGTTATCAGCTATTGACCATTCTAAACTCTTCCATGCTCAGTCCCTCTTTGAGTGGCAGTCCCAGTCAGTTAGAAAGAATAAAATAATAATAATAGTTTGAGTATTAAATAAATATTTAATGGATTACTGATGCTCCAGGGCTCTCATCTCAACATCAGTTAATCACCCTGAGTCTAAGTGCTCCAAAGCATTACTGCTCAACACTTACTCAACTAATAGTGCTGCAGAGCCCACTTGCTCAACTCTATTAAGTCAATTGTCCTAGTGCTCCAGAGCTTATGCTCAACACTAGTTACAATAATTCAGATGTTCCAGAGCTCCCTTGCTCACATCTTTTAATAATTTTGGTGTTATTCAGAGCTCACTTGCTCAACACCCAAAATAACCACTTAGGTGCTCTAGAGTTCATTTAACTCAACACCTGTCAATAATAAAATAAGTTTGTAAAGACAAATAACTATAAAAATAAAAATAGACTATTCTTGGGATATTACATCCCTCCCCGCTTAGAACAACACCGTCCCGGTGTTAGGGACTTGAACTGAAACCGTGAAATAAGGAGGGGTAGGCTTCTTTCATTGCGGTCGCATTCTCCCATGTGGCCTCTTCAGGACCGAAATGCTTCCATTTCACTTTCAGCTAGACAATGGTTCACTTTTCGAGTGATACCTCTCTCTTGTCCAGTATATGAAGGGGTTCCGGTACAAACTCTCCTTCTGGTTCTACCTGTAACAATGGCCAATCAATTACATGTTTAGTATCATAAACATATTTCTTAAGTAATGATGCATGAAAAACATTGTGAACTTTTACATGCGCAGGCAGCGCTTCATAGGTCACTGGCCCTTTCTTGGCCAATATTTCAAATGGTCCGCAAAACCTGGGAGCTAGTTTCCAGCATTGCCCAAGCTTAATGAGCTTCTCTTAGCTTTTACTTTTAAGTAAACATGTTCTCCAATTGGATATTCTTTGTCTTTTATTTTTCTGTCCGCATAGATTTTCAGTCGGTCTTGTGCCTCTTTCAGATTCGGTTGTACTTTTACAACCAGTTGTTCCAGATATTTCAAGAGATACGGCCCCAACATGAGCTGATCTACTGGGCTGTCACAAGTTACCGGTGTTCTACATTTTCTGCCATAGAGTATTTCGAATGAGCTCATTTTGGCTGAGGTCTGATAACCATTGTTGTATGCAAATTATGCAAGATGTAAATATTCTTCCCATTGGGTAGGATTATTCATTACGTACATTCTAAGCATATCTTCAAGTATTTGATTTACCCGTTCGGTTTGTCCATCCGTTTGTGGAAGATAAGCAGTGCTAAATTTTAATTGTGTCTCCAATCCAGAAAACAATTATCTCCAAAATTTACTTGTGAACTTGGTATCTCTATCTGAGATAATGGCTTTTGGTATCCCATGCAGTCGAAAAATCTCTTTTAGGAAAATGATTGCAATGTTAACAGCCTTGTAGGTAGACTTTACCAGAATAAAGTGTGCAATCTTAGATAGTGTATCTACTACAACCATGATTGAGTCATTATGCTTCTTGCTTTTCGATAGACTTGTGATAAAATCCATGCTAATTACCTCCCACTTCCATTCCGGAATGGGTAAGGGTTGCAGTAACCCTGTTGGGTGTTGGTGTTCTGCTTTAACTATTTGGAATTCTTGACACTTAGCAATAAATAGTGTTATGTCAACTTTCAATTTTGGCCAGAAAAAAAATGTTTCTTTACAGCTTATATCATTTTCTGGTATCCCGGGTGTCCAGAATAAGGTTTCTTGTGGAACTCGTCCAATATATCAGATCTGATATTTCCACTTTCGGGGACATAAAGTCTGTCTTTAGACCAAAGTAGTCCTGTCTCATCTATTTTTTAATCTTTTTGTTGTATAAACAATCTGTTTTCTTGTATTTTATGAAGAATTTCAATATAGAAACAGTGGTTTTTACTTGTTGTCCTGATTTTGTCATGCAAATCAGAACTTGTTTGGTTGACGGTTACCTCATATATTAGGTGAATTTTGCAACTTAAGGCATCTTCAATTTTATTCTCTTTTCCTTTGATGTGCTTTAGTTCAAAATTGTACTCGCTGAGGAAGGCCAGCCACCTAGCATTTAAATCTGGATGATCAAAAAGGTATTTCAGACTCATGTTGTCAGTTTTGAGGAGAAATTTCTTCCCCATGAGGTAGTGCCTCCACATTTTCAAGGCGTGGATAATAGCAGCTAACTCGAGGTCATGTGTCAGATAATTATTTTTGTGTTCTTTCAATTTCCATGATTCATAACAGATCACAAAGTCATTTTGCATAAGGACTCCCCCGAGTCCTTCTTTACTTGCGTCGGTGCAAACAACAAAATCCCCATCAGGATCCGCAATCCTTAGTATGGGTGCAGTTGTTAATAGTTGTTTTAATTTTTGAAAACTCTCTTCGCACTTGGCTATCCATAAGAATTTGCTTTCCTTCTTCTGTAAGGATGTCATAGGGCATGCAATCCTAGAGAAGTTCTCAATGAACTTCCTATAGTAACCTTCCAATCCTAAGAATGATCTGATGTTTGTGACACTGGTAGGTGTAGGCCATTCTTCGAAAGCCTTGATCTTCTCTGGATCTACGACAATACCTTTCTCTGAAATGATATGGCCTAGATACTGTATTTGAGGTCTGTAAAAGTCACACTTACTGAATTTGGCATATAGCTGGTGTTCTCTCAAGATTTGTAGCACAATCCTGAGATGTTCTTTATGTTCATCTTCGTATTTAGAATATATGAGTATATCGTCAATGAACACTAGCACAAACTTGTCTAAGTATTTACTGAAAATGCTATTCATCATGCACATGAAGTTTGCTGGTGCATTAGTTAGCCCAAAGGGCATTACCACAAACTTGTAGTGACCATATCGGGTTCTAAAAGCGGTCTTGTTTATATCTTCGTCTCGGATCCTCACTTGATGGTATTTGGATCGTAAGTCAATCTTGGAGAATACGCTGGCTCCGCTGACTTGATAAAAAAGGTCATCTATCCTAGGGAGTGGGTATATGTTCTTTATAGTTAGTTTGTTCAGCTGCCGGTAGCTGATGCACATTTGTATCATACCATCCTTCTTTTTCACAAAGAGTATGGGTGCTCCCCACGGGGATACACTAGGTCGGATGTACCCTTTATCTATCAGCTCTTGCAGTTGTAATTTCAACTCTACTAACTCAAGGGTACTCATGCGGTAAGGGGATTTTGAAACTGGTACCGATCCGGGTACTAATTCTATGGAGAAGTCCAGGTCTCTCTTTGGTGGTAATCCCGGTAGTTCCTTTGCAAATACATCTCTGTACTCTTTTGGGACAGGAAAATATTCAATCTGTTGTTCTCTTTCATTTTCTAAGTTATGAATGTTGATTGCATACAGTTTGCAGCCTTTTCTTACACACTTCTTGACTTGTAAGGCTGATATTTGTCAGATAGAAACTTTATTGGGTATACCTCGTACCTTCCTCCGATTTCCTTGTTTACCCGTGCATGTGAAAGTTTTTTTTAGGAAATCAAGCATGACATGGTGTTGTTCTAACCAGTCCATGCCTATCAATAGGTCGTATGCACCTAAAGGTAAAATGTTTAAGTCTGCCTCGGTTTGAAAATCGTTCAAGTCAAGTTGGAAAATTTTAACAAGTTCAGAAATCTTCCTTTTTGTTCCCGTGGCCAATTGTACCATCCATGGTTTAATATGTTTCTCTTTGTTTAATTTGCAACTTTCAACAATTTCAGGGGAAACATAACTACGACAAGCCCCTGGATCAATAAAAATGGAAACATGTGTGTTTGATATTTTACCTTCTATTTCAACCATAGTGGATTGATGGTCCGCTTGTCTGCCCTCTAGGGAAGCACATATCCTGGGTGTCTGTGCCATGTCTTCCATTGTTGCTTCCTCTTGCAAATTATTTTGAACTCTGGTGTCTTTATTCGGGAAATCCCTGTAGTAATGGGGTCCTTGGAAACCCCGACATCTTCATGGAAAAGGGGCTATTCTATTCCCTCTATCCACTGTAAGTTTATTAACATTCTGTGCTGGATTATTTGACTGTGTCCCGAATTTGGGGAAACTTTTGTTAGCTGGAAAACTGTTATTCTGTCTTCAATAGGGAGGTGGTTTGAATCCTCTCCTTCGGTTGTCGAAATAAGTCCTTATCTTTTCCTTCTTCTTATTTATGTTCTCAGTTCTTTGCTGGTTGTGTTCATAGCAGAGCCTAGATTTGTATAAGGCCACTTCTAAGGTCTTGGGTGCATCAAACTCAATTTTGTCCTTGTAGAACATTGGAAGGCACCCTAGGAACTATTGTATTTTTACTTTCTCATCTCTTACATAGGGTATGCAGTGTAGCAGTTCCAGGAATATGTTGATTAATGCATCCATGGTAAGGGAATTTAGTTGTAACTCATGAAATTCCTTATCTTCTTATCGAAAAACATTTATGACATATATTTTGCTTGGAATAATTTTCTAAAGGTCCTCCATCTGAGTTTTGTTTTCTTTATCTTCTTAGCGTGTTTCAAATGTTGCCACCATCTGACAGCCTTTCCATTCAGATTATAGATGGCCAAATGGGCCTTCATGTAGCTAGAGTATCTATGTACCTGAAAGTACTTGTTCATTCCCAACAACCATTCTTCGGTTTTCTCTCCTGAATCCAAGTCTCCTTTGAAAGTTGGAGCCTTGATTTTCCTGAAATCTCCCTGCAAGCTCTCTTATTTCCTGTGTTTCTTCTTGCAAGGGGATGATGCATAAGAATCTGAATAATGCTCGTATTTATGGTCAAAGGAGTTGGATGAGTTGGAGTGTTTTGGCGACTCCTCATGTTTCCTAAATTCTGGGCTACTGTCCCTCTCTATGCGGTGTTGTTTCTCCCTAGCTCTATTTGCTGAGTGGGTTGTCTTCCTATGATTTTTATTTTCGGTTAAGGTTTGTAGTAATGCTTCATTTAATTCATGTTGTTCCTGTCTCTCATTCAAGTTATCACCCTTGAAGCTACGAAATTCTGCTTGTAGGCTCTGTACTATTTTTAGTAAGTCAGAAGTTTTGACTGCTTCGAAACTATCATTCAGTTCTATTATCAGTTCCTATTCCTAAGGTATTGAGTTCAGGTTCCCGTGCTAACTATCCTCTCTCTCATCATTTATGTTGTTTGTCTTATCCTGAAGAAGTTTTCAATGTTCAAGCAAACAAGTTTTATTAGTTTATTAGTTTTGCAGCGGTATTGTAGGCTCATAGGCCTCCAATTTTCGAATATGGGCTCTGATACCACTTGTAATGTCCCTCAAAATGAGATTTTAAATAATTTTTTTGTATAGGGTCTAATTAAATGCAAGACCTAAGGTTTCTTTAAAATTAACTTCAGCACTGAGTAAAAGCTACGGATAACCTGTTCATTTCGGTTCTAGTTGTGGTTACTTCATTGATCTTTTGATCTTGTATGCTTTACTTGCTTGTATCTTTACTTGTTGATATGATATGCTAGCCTTATACATATTTGTATTACACTCTTTTATTAGAATGCTTGTTCTTGGTCTCTGATCTTGGTTCCTGATTCAATTCTTATCCATATGTCTATATCTATTTAACTATGATTTACTACACCTTTCTGAAATTGAATTTGATGATTAAAGAATTCCATGAAGGGTCCCTAGGTCCACCAATTTCCTGGGCTTACTTAGCTTCTGTATGAGCTACTGCACATTGATATCTTGCTGCAGGTGGCCTTGGAGAAACCCTATGCTAATAATTCATTTCAAGAGGATAACTCCTATAGTGGCAAGGTAAAAGGTAATGGTCAACACAAGTCTTAACACTTATACCTAAACACCTAAATTTACATCCCAACGCCTAACTTTCATTTGCAAGGGCTCATACTATGGAGCTATGGGTAAAATATTGAAATGTCAGTGGAGACAGCTGCGAAAATTAATGAGAGCCATGTGATGGCTTCGTGGGATATTTCCACGCTGGAAAGCGTGTTGTATGCGAATTACCTAAGCAAAATCGCATTCCTTGTGTTGTTTAGGGTTTGGGCGTTGGAGAGGGAGAGTAAAGGCTCCCTGCTACTCCATTGTTTCGGAGGATGTTTGCACATGACCAGAGCGTAGCTCTCGGTCTGTGCACAACCACTACATAAGGGAATCAACATGTTTAAGTTGGAATCACACGAAGGTATGTTCTGTTCATCATCGTTATAGTTTTGAGTTCCATTTAATTCGCAGAAGCTTCACCAATAGATTTACTAACTCCAGTTTTGGATTTACATGCTAGGAAGAGTCTCATGTTGTTGGCTACCTAGAGGTTGCTTGATGGAGTTTGAATCGTCTGGGAAGGACTCAATCCTTTATCAAGGACTCCTCTCATTTTGTTCACACCATAAGATCCACTATATTAAGAGATTCAGACTTTTTGGTCAGCTTTGACGTTGTATCACTCTACACGAAAGTTCCAGTAAAAGAGGCTATAGCCGTGATAAGAAGACTCACGGACAATGAGACTGCGAATCTGGTTGATGTGTGTTTAAGATCCACCTACTTTAGTTATCATGCGGACATATATGAGCAAATCAATGGGGTAGCAATGGGATCACCTCTCTCCCCCGTTGTGGCGAACATCTTCATGGAGCACTTCGAAGAAAAGGCCATCAACTCCTCTCCAGAAAAACCGCAACAATGGCGACGTTATGTGGATGACACCAACTTCATTTGGCCCCATGGGAAAGATAAGCTCGGGGAATTCTTAACACACATGAACAGCCAATCTGAAGACATCAAATTCACAATGGAAATCGAAGAAGACAATAGTCTTCCTTTTTTAGACATCCTTCTATCTAGAAAAGAAGACGGATCTTTAGCACACCAAGTATATCGAAAAAAGACGCACACAGATAAATACATTAGATCTGACTCTCATCATCACCCGGCACAAAAAATTGGCGTCATTAACACTCTGACTATCAGAGCCAAGAGAATTTCTGATTCGGCACACTTGGATACTGAACTAGAACACCTTCTCAAGGTCTTCAAAAATAATGGCTACAGTGAAAATCTAATCAGCAAAACCATGAAGAAGTCCCAGGAAGCAAGGCAGGCAAAGAATCAAAACGAGATTATAAAATCAATAAAGCTTCCTTACATCCAAGGGACAACTGACAAAATAGCCAACATACTGAGGAAGAAATGAATAAGGGTCGCCTTCTCTCCTTTGAACACGTTGCGTGGAATCTTGGACCATGCAAAAGATCAAGCGGACCCTAAGAAGAATAAAGGTGTGTACTTGATCCCATGTGGCTGCGGTAAAGTGTACATTGGAGAAACTGGTCGCTCGGTACTAACAAGATTGAAAGAACATAGCGCGGACATCATTCATGGACGGATAAAGAATTCCGCATTAGCAGAACACTCCATAACCTCCAAACACCACATTCTCATGGACGACGCCAAAGTCATCGCCAACATTGACCATTACACAAGAAGACGAGTAAGAGAAGCAATTGAAATTGAGAAGCACCCTCTCAATATCAATCGAGATGACGGATGGAAACTCAGCAGGACGTGGGCTCCTATCATTAACCAATTAAAAAATAAAACAACGACATCTTAATAATGTTTCTAAGGGCCGACATATTTCAAATATTAGGCTAAGATACATTATAAATAAAGAAACGGATTGGAAGATTAAGTTGGGAAACTGAAGAGTATCTCCTGAAGATGGGCTGAACTACCCAGCCCGAAACGTCGAGAAGTTTTACACTTTCACACGGGGTTCCTGCAGTTAAATATGACTACCCGTGAAAGCACAAATGGTATTTGGTGTTTGCCGAGCTCATTTGCGACCTTCCCCATCCTGATGCAGAAGTTGAGCACAATGACTCATTTCCGGATGAATCATTGTTTCTCATCAGTATGACTGACCCCTGGTATGGAGATATTCTGTTGTATCTTCAAACCCAACGCTTCAATCCTCAACTTTCTCGCGACGATCGTCGTAAGATTCGCCACCATGCAAAGTATTATTTAATCATTAATGATACTTTGTATCGTCATGGCGTCGATTCAATCCTTCGACGTTGTCTCACTCGTGATGAGGCTGAACGCGTTCTGAATGACTGTCACGCTGGGGCATGTGGCGGTCATCTCTCTGGGATTGCTACAACCCAGAAGATTTTGTGCGCATGATATTACTAGCTTACTATCTTCAAAGATTGTATTGAGGCCGTTAAAAAATGTCCTCCTTGCCAACATTTCCACACGAAGAAGCGCACTCATCCTGCCCCACTACATCTGGTTATTGCCGTTGGCCCATTTGCAAAATGGGGCATCGATTTTATGCACTGTAATCCTACCTCGTCCGGGGGGCATAGTTACATCATCGTAGCTGTGGATTACTTCACAAAGTGGGTCGAGGCTATGCCTACATACCAAAACGATGGCAAAACCGCTGCACTCTTCATGTTTAATCATGTGCACTCTTCATGTTTAATCATGTGATAGCGCGGTTTGGAGTTTCACAGGCCATAGTTACCGATCATGGTTCTCACTTTCAGAACCATATGGTTGATGAATTGAGAGACAGGTTGGGTTTTTGCCATGAAAACTCGACACCCTACTACCTGCAATCCAATGGACAGGTCGAGGTAATTAACAAGGTCTTGAAAACTATGATCCAGAGGATTGTAGGGACACAAAAGTCCAACTGGCATAGTATGCTCTTTTCAGCATTATGGGCCTACCGAACTACCGTTAAAACCGCCACAGGCTTCACTCCCTTCCAATTGGCATATGGATTGGAGGTTGTTCTGCCGATAGATAGAGTGCGAAATCCTGTCTTTACAGCTCGCGGTCGAACTTCTTCCTAACACTACTGCTGAGGAAGAACGTCTCTTACACCTAGCCCAACTTGACGAGTCTTGTCGTGATGCCGCTCTTGCTAATGAAGCACATACGAAACGCATCAAGGCCCAATGCGATAAGTCGGTTGAACCTCATATCTTTAACGAGGGTGATCTGGTCCTCACTTATGACCAGAAGCACGATAAACTAGGAGCAGGGAAGTTTGAGTCCATGTGGCATGGACCCTACGTCATAAAACGTTTGTTGGAAAAAGGTGCCTACGAGCTTGAAGATTATGACAGAATCTCTTTAGGTGAACCCTGTAATGGGCTTTACCTGAAGAGATACTACGCATGATCTCTCATGCATAGACTTGCTTATATATACTGTACATGGTGTGTTTTTGTGTGGTGTGACGCATTTCTCTTTCGAGTGTCTTTTGATCTTGTTTCCGCTTCTCATACCATTTTTTGTCTGCGTGTGCAGATGGCAACGTGCTATGGATTCGCGGACAGCGCCAGCCGGCATACCCTTCACCTTGCTTCGGCAGCCTGGGTACTATATTCCCCAACAGGTGAGCTCATTAGCTCAGGAGGAAGTTTCCTAGGGTTTGCGACCAAGAATGCCGCAGAATATCAGGCAGTAATCAGAACCCTAGATGATGCTATTTCCTTCGGTATGAACCACATTATCATCCACATGGATTCTCAATTAGTGGTTTCTCATCTTAACCGAGTCTATGCCATCCATGATCCCATCTTACTCCGTCTCTTCAGACGAGTATGTCTCCTGGAAAGGTCATTTGAATCTATTCAATACCTGCACATTCCACGAGAGTTAAACACAGTTGCTGATTCGATGGCCAATTTCATTCTGGATTGGTACATTGCACACACATAATAATCATAATATGTAAAAGCATTCACGACATGTAAATATAATGTATAGAAGCAAACATATGAACAAGATCACATCACTAATCATCTGAAGAACACATAATGTATAAACCGCCGATAATGTATATATATATAAATCGCTCAAAAGTAGTGCTGGTACAAAATCTGAAGCACGATGGCTTTCAGTGAGTCTCTACAAAAATCTGAATCATCATGGCTTTCAGTAAGTACAAAAATCTGAGGCCTCTAAGCTCTCAGTACAAGTCTAAAAGTGCAATCAGGCCAGACGCCTGACCCGTACACCACCCCTGCCTCTAACAACTCTCTGATGCTGGGTGAGAAAGCAGTCTACAGTACGAGCCACCTTGCAGAGTAAGGAGTTGAAGCACACAGACGCTCCCACTCCAAATCTCTGCATGGGCCTCGGTAGGTCGTCGATGGCTGGCTCTGGTACCTCCACAGTCAACCCGAATAGGTTTTAGTACACCTCCTCCATCTCCTCGGCGACGGGATGGGCAACTGTAGGAACCACTGCCTCTCCACCTCTGTCTCTCCTCGCCATAAGAGAGAGACCTACTGGTCGCACGGGAACCACATCTGCACACACATATAAAGTACTTTTCATCACTACATAAAAAAAAAATATAATTCACAAAACTAAAAAGTACAAAGGTTTTGTTCTTACCGATATCACCCCATGCTGCACCCTCTAGCAGCACTAAGTCGGGATCCTCCCGAAAGTACGTGCCACCGTATGGGAAGTCCTCAACCATAAGTAACTGGCCCTCCAGCCAGCTAAAGAACTCAGGACCAAAGCTGATGATGGGACCCCCACCGTGGAGGGTCATCACCCCTGCCCACCTGAGCATGTGTGGATCTCTTAGATCCCTGTCATCCAGTACCACCTGCGGGTGCAAGAGAGGAACCCGCTCCAAGAGGAACGACACTGTGATCGATCCGTATCCAAATTGCTTGAGCTCCACGCGTCGACACTTGGTCAGCTGAGCTCAGATGTTGGCGAGGAGACCCTCGCACCAGTTGAAGACCATGGGAGACATACAGTCTTCCGCTTATAACATCTGAGTCCGAGTAGCCGTATGTGGAGCTTGGTTACCCGCCACCGTGGTAATAGTGAGCAGTATGGTCCTCAATGGATGACTCACCACATCTTTGATGAGTACCTTCCCGCTGGAAGGACGAGAAGAAGCTATGCAGTGCTATGCCACCATGTCCTCCACTGTACGATCACTGGCTCGTGTCCCAATGAGTTGTACAACGTCCCCTCTTCGGGACAAACCGGTCAGAAAGTAGATATCTTCAATGTCAATTGTGAGGATATGCTCACCTATGACAAAGTATTGTTGGGCCGCATCCCAACTCTGGAGCATGTGTGACAAGAACGGGATCTGGGCTCTCATCCCCTGTATCTCGAAGAATTTGAGCAACCCATAGTTTCGCAAAGTAGCCACACATTGTGGATCGTTTGTGGCTTGCTCATCCTCTATCTCGTGTTCTCTCTCTCGCCACTCTAGTACCATCTTTGCTTGCTGGGAACCTGCTAAAAGGGGCATTTAAAACATGTTAGGTCCTTTCCCAACTTGCACAAACTCATTTTTTGGGATATTTTTGATGTTTGAGTTGTGGGTTTCCGCCGTCGCACCTCACCTTCAGGTACAGGGCGACGTCGTCGCAGGTCCCATTTTCGAGGCTTGTGATGACTTAGGCTCGTCGCAAGTCCCAAAAGGGCCACTAGCGACGAGCCAAGGGTGTAATGGCCCCTCCCCAAATCATAAAAAAACTCAAAAAATGAACAAAAATGCAAAAAGTAAACCACTGGAAAGTTGCAAGACAAGATTTAGGCCTACCTAGTCCGGACGGCTGGTGAAATGGCGGATCGTAGCTCCCGAAATCGGCAAAGGAAGTTTTGGCTCCAAATTGATACTTCTCCACCCAAATTGGCAATTTGAACAATGTTTCTATTTTTGGCCCATATTTCTATTTATAGAATAGAATGGAATATTCCTTTTCGAATATTTTGATGCTTTTGGGCCATTTACTATAGTTTTGACCGTTTGTCATTATATTTGGGGCTATTTGACACTTTCTCTAGTGTACAAGAGTCGCAAAGTGGTCTTTTGTAGCGTTTCTTGCATTACCAATGGTAATTACAGGTATGAACACTCCTTTGAACGTTTTGTCATTATTGTTTTTGCTTAAGTCGTAATTATTGCATGAGGATGAGTTTACTTTTCGTTTGTTCTCGTACTCACCAAATCATGAGAACAAGTACCGAGTTATGATTTATCACTTTTCCGGGCTCGTTAAACTTCCACGGAAAAGGACACCCCCCGGAGTCCATAGTTAAGCTCTTTTCAGACTCCCTAAAATTGAAAAGATTGCCAAGCAAACTTGTCGCGTTCATGCTTGTTAAAGTATTTGAATGGTCGTCTTCCTGGTGATAGTTTACCCCTTTTTCGGACCAGGGGGCACTAATTACGAAAAAGGAATACTCCACCCAATCATGACTGGAAGAGTCCTCTCCCACGTCGTTTTACCCTTTTTCGGGCGATGAGGCTAACTTTACGAAAAAGGACCGTTGGAGTCTTCTTTAGTTCTTTTCAGACTCTCTAAACATGAAATGACGACCAAGTTTGCCTTCTATGGACTCGTTAAATTTTCACATTGAAGGGTCCATCATGGGACAAACCCCTCCTATCCCAGGTTCGAAAAATATTTGGGATTGGACTCATCTATGAGATGAGCTATACCGAGCATCTGGTTACCCTCATCAAGCTTGTTAAAAAACACATGAGGCACTCATCGTTCATGATGGGGAAAAAGGAAGGTGTTTGTGTTACATACCTTAGTGGCAATATATAGTCGTTCTTGAACATGGCACTCATCTGCATTTAAATACAGTACTTGGGTCATCTGTTTGTCTATGAGTCCCTGCTTACTTTCTGAGTCCTGTTACTCCTCTGAGTCATTCGGAGAAAGCTTCCACTATCAGTTGCATTAGAAGTTTGCGTCATTCTCATGTCAATACTACCAAGTCATTGCATGCCCATGTTCAAGAACACATTCATCACTCATCATTTTCAGTCAGTACACACATCGTCATGCTGTTGTTACTTTGAGTCAGTCTCACATGTTATTGTACCATCCGATCCACTCTACACATATTTTGTCGTGTTTCGTGTCGATTGATGGGGGATTCATTATGGCCCTCCTTCGACGGATTCATCCTTGTCGACTTCAACTCATCATCCAAGGATTGAATCTAGAAACTAGTCAAGTACCTTGGTCCTGCATGCCTCAATGGCAGGTCACCTCGCTTTCATCATGAGTTTACATCATTGACTCTTGATTGAGAGATTTCATCTTGCGTTCAACGTCAACTCATTTTTTCACGCTCGATGATATGTACTGTGATACCTTGGGAATCATTGACATTAATGGTGATCTCCCTCGCACTTGTTAACGGTTTACATCAATGATCGGTAATCAGGTGGTTTCTACCATGCTCGACGTCAAGACATTTGTAATCACATGGATAGATTCATATCATTGCGTGTTCAGCTTGAAGACCCTGGGGAGTCATGTTTTTACCCAGGTTGCGATGGAGTTTGTATTGAGTCATATTACACGGATCCACTTTTGTATTGGTCGTGGCTGTGTTATCATCTCATCATGGATCTACGCTTGTGTCTAGTAGCTATGATTGTGTTCAGTTGTTCATTACTCCCATGGATCTGCAATGTATTGGTCGGCAACCATGTTGTACTACATATGAGATTGTCAGTTCAGAGTCAATTGTATTGCAGCAGCGTCCTTCATCCGACAAGTCTTTTGCCATTATTTCTATCAAAGCACTTCACCTGTACATCCTTAACAACTTCATGCTTTGGGGGGCATTCTGTTACACCTAAAATCTACCCATCATCATGATTTAGTGTATACATCCCTGAAGTCATCTAGACCAAGTATTCATTTGAGAGGATTTGTACTCAGTTTGTACAACCTTTTGAGAGGTCATCGCAGGTTGCGACGAGGTCTGTTAATGGGCAAAAATAGCCATTTCGAGATCTTTCTCGAAGCTTTCCCATTTGGGGGCTTCTCCTTGATCTTTGGGAGAGCTGGTACTCGACCCCTAACTCATTGGGAGGGTCCCCTATCTCTCTCCTACCATCTCTCATCCTATCCTATCCATAACCTCATCCACTTAGTCCTATATATACGAGGCTCACTCCCATACCAAAGGGGGGAAGACTATGGTATCTACATGCTGGTGAAATCTCTCTTAGACACCTTCACTCACCTCTTGGAGAATTCATGCTTCCTTGGAAGGGCTTGGCAATTGGCTTGTGTGGGGAAGGGATGCTACATTAAGTCATTGGTTGTAGTTATATAACTCTATCGTGTACTCCTCTATTTGCAATAATACAAATGCTTTCCACCAATATTGTTCTTAATGTGTAATGATGTTGTGTTGTTTACTTGCTTAACTGTTTACATAGATCTCTTATTGTATAGATGTTCTTTACTCGTTTCTCTTTTCAGTGTCTTAACAAGTCTTGCAGCTTGGATCTGACGACCTCGGGACGTGGAGCAACATTCGAGAGAAAGGATAGCGAAATCAAAGAGGTAATACATCTAGTACTTGATCCTTAAGTAGATCTAGGAAATGTGTTTGTAGTTTGTTCTATTTGTTCTAGACTCGCATTGAGCTAGGGAGATTCGGCTCGCCTCCGGTCGAGTGGATTGTCCGGTAACAGTCTTGGTTTTGTGAGCTTGATGTAATGTATGGCTAAATGGTTGCGCTATTCAGAGAGACAAGGAGATGTTGGCGAGCCTATCAGTTTCCTAAGTTTGTAATCGTTTCCCACTGGGGACTAGTTTGTGGCAATTTTGTACACAAGGTAATTTTATGGGGTGTGCATTTTAATGTTTAAGCTTGCTAGGCGTTTATGGTTCTGTATAGTTAAGGATTCCGGGCTTTGGGTTTGAAATCTAAATAATACACAGTGTATTTACTATTTGGATTCTATCTGCAGACTTGGTAAATTGCATCAGTTTTGGATTTGGTATAATTATGTTGTTATCTAGGGTTTTATTTACTATATTTATTGTTAACTATATTTTGAGTTTATCCATGTTTCTTTTCTGGTCTATAACTAATTCGCTGAAAATGAGTTTACTGTGATTCCATTGCTTTTTGTTTACAATTATGAATTCATTGCTACATTTGATTCTGATGTGCATGTCCCTAAATAAATTCTGAGAGTTTACCTAGTTATCTATGAGGTTCGATCTCTTGATCTACGCTGGAAGCGTGATCTCTCAGTATGGATGTCTTTTATAGAGCCAATGGGATTCGATCCCAGGCCTGCATGAAGTAACACCTTCATGTTAATCGTGTATTTTGTGTGTGCCTTGAATCGTGGAAGTCTAATGATAGAAGTAATGTTTAATGATAATAGTTTAAAGGATTATTTGATGATGAAGTTTATACGGTAGGAAGGTTTATGAGATTGTTTTGATGTTCATAGAGATTCTGGAAATACATACATACATACATACATATAGTTTAAAGGATTATTTGATGATGAAGTTTATACGGTAGGAAGGTTTATGAGATTGTTTTGATGTTCATAGAGATTTTGGAAATACATACATACATACATACATATATATATATATATATATATATATATATATATATATAAGATCTGTTTATTTAAGATATAAATTTTGTCTGTATAATATTCTGTTTACCAATATTTTGAGATATATAAATAAGAGTTTTGTTTAATATATATATATATATCCTATATTTTAATTGTAAGAGCTATGTCCATTAATATGCGAGCTCTGTGTATTTGATTAATACGCAAGCTCTGTATAGAAGAGTTTTGTTGATTTATATGTGGGCCCCGTATATTTACTATAAAGTATATAATATAAGTGTTTTGTCTATTTAATATATATCCTTTATAAATATATATTAAATAACCAAGCAGAGTTTATGGCTCTGTCCCGGAATCCAATTTTTGGAGTTCTCTCTTTGCATGGGTGTAACGGGACTTTTCTCCCTAAATATACATCAATGAAATAATTCTTAACAGATAACCTGTAATCATGGCTAAATATTTCTGCCAATGATCTTATGAGTAACTCCGGTATTTTAAAGTCAATATTTTGTAATTATTGCATGATAAATAATTAGAAATGAAAATTATGATAATATGGATTTTGATAAAAAAAAATCAATCTTTCAAACAACATTTAACAGGTATAAAAATGACACAAAACTTACATGAACAATATAACCTAATAGGGAATTATGCTAATCTATAACATAAACTTTATGAGGTACAATAATGAAACAAACTGAAGATACTTATCAGTATTGTGTTGCAATCTGACTGACGTAGTAACTGCCACGTTCCACCCAACCATAGACCTCAAACCATTCCTGGTTTGTTCCACGGGTCAGCCCTGAGCCGAATTGAGCATGGAAAGAACTAGAAGGATTAGGGTAAATTCGCTATCTTCTTTACTAACAACAGAGTAGTCACAAGGTCTGTCTACCAGCCCTTTGTGTGAATCTTTCTTAACAATTAACTTCCCTTACTTTCCCCACAGTCCTCTTTCTAGGACACACCAAATATCAGACAATCTCGTGTTTGAGCGCTCAGATTCACGGTTGAACCCTCCAGTGAACTTGGAAACACTTTCCCTTGCAAAGTTCCTCTCTCTGCTACTTATACGTTCTTATGAGGAAAGGCTGCTAGGATTTAGGCTTAACTAACTTAGTTATTTGTGAGACACACTGACAGTTCTATTTTTATCTTTAATTAATAATTCAGTTTATTTTAATCCTCACAATTTATTTTTATATTTAATTAATTAAAATAATACTTTTACTCACCTAACATCTAGTTTGATCTTTAGTTATCAGCTATTGACCATTCTAAACTCTTGCATGCTCAGTCCCTCTTTGAGTGGCAGTCCCATTCAGTTAGAAAGAATAAAATAATAATAATAGTTTGAGTATTAAATAAATATTCAATGGATTACTGATGCTCCAGAGCTCTCAGCTCAACATCAGTTAATCATCCTGAGTCCAAGTGCTCCAGAGCATTACTGCTCAACACTTACTCAACTAATAGTGCTCTAGATCCCACTTTCTCAACACTATTAAGTCAACTGTCCTAGTGCTCCAAAGCTTATGCTCAACACTAGTTACAATAACTCAGATGTTCCAGAGCTCCCTTGCTCACATCTTTTAATAATTTTGGTGCTATTCAGAGCTCACTTTCTCAACACCCAAAATAACCACTTAGGTGCTCCAGAGTTCAGTTAACTCAACACTTGTCAACAATAAAATAAGTTTGTAAGGACAAATAACTGTAAAAATAAAAATAGTCTTTTCTTGGGATATTACATTCATCCAAGGGAATTATATTTTGGGCAACATCATAGATGTATGGAAGGGGATGGAGTGGGCTACATCATTTGGCCTTGATAACCTTTTTATTCAACTTAACTTCGACAAAGCTAATGATTGGGTTGAATGGCTTTTCATTTTGGTCGTGTTGAAAGCATTAGTGTTTGGACCTTATTTTATTAATAATGTGGAAACCCTTTTTGTGGATGCCTCTGTTCATCTTTCCATTAATTGTGCCAAATCTAAACTGGCCTTCTACTTTATCAAGCAAGGTTGCAACCCTTTGGCCCCGAGCCTCTATATGTTGGATGCGGAAGCTCTAATCTATATTTTTAGTCACAAGGTTAGTATGGGGTTTGGTATGGGGAATTCTTTTATTGGAATCATTCATCAACCAGTTGATTAATGGGCACTTTGTTGATGATTCAATTATGACAATTCTTGAATGCTAGTTCTCTTGGGTGAATATGATGAACTGTCTACATACCTTTTGCTTGGATCCATGCTCAAATATTCAATGGGACAAAATGTAATGCTATCAACAAAGTGAGAGGCCAATGCCTATATGCATTTCTAAGCAAAATTGGGCATATATCCAACAAGGAAAAAATTTCACATTCATAGGAATTTCCTTTGTCGTTGGAACCTGCCATAAATTTTTATGTGAGCTAGTGGTCTAATGGGTGGAAAAGAAAATAGAAAATAAATTTCTAAGTTGTTTGCTCTAACGGCCAAATTCTATATATATACAACAAAATCTTGAAAACCACTCATGTGTACTACTCTTATTTCTGGGTGGATTCACTTGTGGCATATTCTCATTGGAAAAATCCCTTCACTCCTTCCTCTAGGTTAAGACATATCAAAGCAAGGGTTCTCATAGAGTTAATGGGAGTTGTGTTGTACTTTAAGAGAATGTGGGGACTTACGAATTATTAAAATTAACTCAGCTCTAAGGCTAGGCCTTGTGTGCCAAATGGATTATTTAAGCTATTGAGGAAAAGAGGCTTGGAAGGTTCTTCTCATGTTTCAATTTATTGAAGGGGATCCATATGGGGAAATTTCTTAGAAGGGTCTTCCCTTGGAAACATTACTTGTCACTCTTGATTTAGTCCACGTTTTAAAGTACTTTTATGGTGTAGAGCATCTAGAAGGCCTAAGAGGCCATTAATCCCTTTCTAGCTTGGAAGGATCCCATTGTTCAAACATGTCTCTCTTTTAACTTTTACTATCTATGATGGTTTCCACTTATCGACAGGACTAGAAAGCCCCTAATCAATTCTCCTTTTTTCTTGGCATGTGGGTTTTATTAGAAAGGGATTTTTGTGGTTGATAATATAGTGGATGCTCATACTTGAACTTGGACTCCTTGGCATAGCTTGAAATAAAAAGTCTAACTAGCCAACTCATATAAGGTTGTTGTGGACCATGTGTAAAGTTTGATTCCCAACCACTATAATTTGAAGTTTGGTCTCTTTGCATCGAGAGCATGGTGGTGAGATTAGAAGTGGGGAAAGGCCATGGTTTCCTAAAATACAAGTTATCCATGGGTTATAAGTGGCTATGTTCAAAGCCAACTTAGAGGGTCATTTGAATAATCCCTAGTGATTAAAGTCGAAACAAAAAAAAACTTACATATTCGGGCTTCAGGGTATCTAGAAGTCTATTATAGAGACTAAAAAGGAATTATTTTTCAGTCTCTTACCCGATGGTTCTCCCTATAGACAAAATATTGACTTAGAAATTCATATCCCATTGTGTCCTCATTGCAAATGCACTAAAACCCTAAGGAATTTATTATGGCTATGCTTACTAGCAATATTTGCCTAAGCATGGGCATCTCTTTGCCAATAAGACCTCACTGTCTCTCTAACTTGGCAAGTTTTCTTGCTTGGCAATTGCTACCCTGGTGTTGTAGAAATTTCTCCCTACGGATAGGTAGAAACTCTCTTAGGATAAAGCAGGATGTACTGATTCTATACTAAGACAAAAAGGAAACAAATGCTACCTTGAATCCCTAGATCTAACAAACGTCTCAAGATTAAAATGCTAGAAAGAGTAGAAGAAGTTTAACTGACCTTCTATCCAAACGCTTGTCTTTGTAGTTGCTCCAATCTCCAAGCCCTCATGAGTGAACCTGTCAAAATGGAACCAAGACACAAGAATGCACTATTCTCTAGCAACCTGAAACATAAGTTAGAATCTAAATCTATGAAAGATACAAATCATATCATTAAAACAAAATTAACACAAATGATTTGGGAAAACAAGACAAGTTATTCCATTACCAACTTGAAGTCATGTACAATAGTTGCTTGATGTCCAAGCCAACTTCCAACTCCAAGTGCTTCCTCAAGCTATCTCTGCAGAAGTATGAAGATCATAGGTTTGATGCCCCAAAAGTCCTCCCTTTGGCCTCAAGATTAAAATGCTAGAAAGAGTAGAAGAAGTTTAACTGACCTTCTATCCAAACGCTTGTCTTTGTAGTTGCTCCAATCTCCAAGCCCTCATGAGTGAACCTGTCAAAATGGAACCAAGACACAAGAATGCACTATTCTCTAGCAACCTGAAACATAAGTTAGAATCTAAATCTATGAAAGATACAAATCATATCATTAAAACAAAATTAACACAAATGATTTGGGAAAACAAGACAAGTTATTCCATTACCAACTTGAAGTCATGTACAATAGTTGCTTGATGTCCAAGCCAACTTCCAACTCCAAGTGCTTCCTCAAGCTATCTCTGCAGAAGTATGAAGATCATAGGTTTGATGCCCCAAAAGTCCTCCCTTTGGCTCATGGAAGGCTTCTCTCTTATAGCACATGGGAGGGCTAACCAACAAGAGAGAAGTGTGGATCTATGGAGGGTTTAGTGGATCAGGCCAGCTAAACAAAGAAGGAGTTAGGATCGAACCAAAGATGGTAATCCCAACAAAATATCCTCGAAGGTCGAAATCCCAAAATCCAAGGCAAAAAGGCTAATTTCAGACTACCGCGCCCCTATAACTTAGCATAACGCGGTAGTACCGCGCCCCAGGTAAGGATCAACACGCGGTAGTGATAACTATCGCGCCCCTGTAGATGTTCAGGGAGCGGTAGTGCTCACAAACAGGGCTAAGTTGGGCTGGCAGATGGCAGAAAAAGGTTTTGCTTTCAGTGTTCAGTCAATGGTTTTCACTCTGGATGTTCAGATGATCTTTAAGGGAAACTGTCGTTTAGGTCACTAATGCAAGGATGCGACACTAATATGTAATGTGTAATATTGAGGTATAACAGATGCCCCCTAAAGTGTGAGGTCAGAGGAGATTGATGGCCGAAATACTTTACAAATATGGTTCGGAGATAGCATCGAGGAGAGCAACAAGGAGCTGAAATAGAAACAAAATGTCAAATATAACACCGAGGTGGGCATTCCCATGCTCGAAAACACATGACTCAAAGTATGGCTGCCGACCAATACATTGCAGATCCATGAGTATTGAGATGATATAGACTGTAGACAAATCATGGCTACTATGAACAAGCGTAGATCCATGAGACAGTGATGACACAGCCACGACCAATACAAAAGTGGATCTGTGTGACAATACTGAAAAATCTCCATTGCAACCTGGACGTAATCAAAATACAAAAGGGTGTCCAGGGTCTTCTACCCGATCGCAAACGATACGAATCTAGCCATGTGATTACAAGGTGTTGAAGTCGAACATGGTAGAAACCATTTGATTACTGGTCAATGATTTGAACCATTAACAAATGCGAGGGAAATCACCAATGATGACGATGATCCCCAAGGTATCTATAGTACATCTCAACGAAATGTGAATAAAGGAGTTGATGTCGAGCATCCGAGAGATCATTCAATCAGAGGTCATTGATGAAAACCTACTGTTGAATACGAGGAAACCTGCCATTGAGGCATGCAGGTACCAAGGTACTAGTGGTTGACTCCTAAGCCTAATTCCTGGATAGTGATTTGGTGTCGACAGGAATAGACTCGTCGAAGGTGGGCCATAATGATTCCCACATCATCGACGCGAAATCAGAATGAGAGATAGTATGGACCGATGAAACAATAGAATATGTACTGACACAAAGGGAAGGTTTGACATGAAGTGGAGGTGGACTCAAGGTAATAACCCTTTGAACATATAGCGGCATGAAACAAAGCTTGGCAGCAGGGATTACTTGAACAAACAGAACCCCAGAAAGTGTGAACTCATAGCAATAATGAGGACGCATGATCATAATGATAACACTATCAGTAAGACTGACTACCCAAAACAGACAAGGTGAGGATGCATGCCATGTTCAAAGGTGACGACTCACAAGCTGCCAACAAGGTAAACTTGACTCATTTTTCCATTTTCCCCCGACATGATGGACGAGTACCTCTTTGTTTTTTAACGAGCTTGAGAAGGATAACATATGCTCGATATAGCTCATCTCATAGATGAGTCCAATCTCACATGTTTTTCGAACCTGAGAAAGGAGGGGTTCGTCCCAAAGTGGGCCCTTCGATGTTAAATTTTAACGAGTCCAAGGAAGGAAAACTCGGTAGTTTTTCATGTTTAGAGAGTCTGAAAAGCTTAAAGAAGGCTCCAAAGGTCCTTTTTCGTAAGGTTAGCCTCATCGCCCGAAAAAGGGTAAAACAACACGGGAGAGGACTCTTCCAGTCATGATTGGCTGGAGTATTCCTTTTTCGTAAGTAGTGCCCCCTAGTCCGAAAAAGGGGTAAACTATCACTAGGGAGACGATCATTCAAATCCTTTTACAAGCGTAAACGAATCAATTTCGCTTGGCAATCTTTTCAATTTTAGGGAGTCTGAAAAGAGCTTAACTATGGACTCCATATACAACTTTGTCATGGTTGATGACCGAGTACGACAAAGGAAAAGTAAACTCGGCACAGTTCCTTTTTCGTAAATAGTCTAGCGAGGCCGGATAAAGTGATAAACCTATACTCGTTAGACACACCTTTTTACTCCAATTGTTTAACGAGCACGATAATGGTATCAAAAGCACTCGGAATCTTTTTCATGTTTGGATCCAGAGCACGAAAAAGGAAAAAGTAAGCTCAAACCACTTTTCATGTTTTTAACCAGAGCACAAAAAAGGAAAAGTAAGCTCAAACACCATCTTACTGTTTTTAACGAGCTCAAAGATAGGTTGGAAGAATGCTCCTGATGTCTGCTTCATTTTTTAACGAGCTTGTAACAGAAAATGAACTATGCTCGGGATAATTTTCATGGTTTAATGAGCTCGAAACCTAAAAAGGAAAGTATGCTCGAAAATGTTCCAATGGTGAACTTCTTCCCGTCATGAAATCCACAGGTTGGTTCATGCCCCCCAGCATGATTGCTAGAAGTAAGTGACTTAGCTCCAACGTGGTGTGGAGAGGCGATCGAGTGGATTTCAACGTAACTTCCAGAGGTTGAAGACATGCCCCCAAGCTTCATTTCATTCGCCTAAGGTATAGGCTAGTGAAAAGAAGGTTCAGGTACTAAGTCTACGAGGATACTCGACTCAAAGGGAAAGGATATGTTTCATTTTTTAACGAGCTTGACACAGGAGTAGAACTTTGCTCAGACTACTGGTTTCATTTTTTAATCAGCTTGAATCCAAAGGTAAACTTTGCTCATGGGTAAGGCCCATTGATGGGTTCCCTCCCAACATGATGACCAGAGTTTGGTAAATGCCCCCAGCATGATTGCTAACGGAAACATGCCCCCCAAGCTTCGTTTCGTCTGACTACTCTTCTTCCTTACCCAAAAATCCTGGCTACTAATCCAAATGTGTTCACCAGGGGGGGTAGGGAGAACCAGGATCAAGTGACCCAGGTAGATGAAATGAAGGTTCAAATCCTAACTCTAGCGAGAGACTCGAACAAATGGAAGGGAGATCTATTTCATTTTTACACAAGCTTGAAATAGATAATAACAATGCTTGAAAGGGTCCTTTTTATTTTTTAATGAGCTTAAAACAGAAAGAAATTATGCTCGAAGGTAGTTTCATTTTTACGCAAGCTTGAAACCGAACGTAAACTATGTTTGGGAGCGGTTTCATTTTTACACAAGCTTAAAACCAAAAGTAAACTGTGCTTGAGGGTTGGTTTCATTTTTTAATGAGCTTGAAACAAATAATAAACTATGCTTGTAGGAATCTATTTCATTTTTTAACGAGCTTGACATAGAAAGGGAACCATGCTCATGGTGACCTGTTTCATTTTTTAACGAGCTTGACACATAAAGGGAACTCTGCTCAAAATGATGGTTGATTTCATTTTTACACAAGCTTAAAACCAAAAGTAAACTATGCTTGGGATGATGGTTGGTTTCATTTTTACACAAGCTTAAAACCAATAGTAAACTATGCTTGAAATGATGGTTTCATTTTTTAACGAGCTTGACACCGGAATAGAACTTTGCTCCAACGTCCCCCCCTAGGGGGAAGAAACCACTAAAACATGTGGAACATTTAGGGAAGTCTGGTGACTAGGAGTCATGCGATGAGTGGGCGTCACAAAGGAAAGCTGATCGATGGTCACAACATTCCCATGATGGGGAAAATACATCACTCGAAAGAGTGAGGACACTACAGCATTGATGGCATGGATGTAATCGCGTCCAAGGAGTAGATTAAAATCTAAGGGACCTTGGATGACCATAACATCAATACAGATAGTTTTCCCTCCCAAAGTGATAGGTAACTGAGGAAGGGACCCTAAAGGTCCAGTAGGCCTTCTATTGAAAGCCAGTATCTGGTCAGTGACGGGCACAAGATGAGGAGAACCTAAGGCTTGCCAAGCAGTTGAGGATAGAATACTAACAGAAGCTCCTTCATCAACTATCGTACGAAAAATTTCTTTATCGGAAACTCCTACAGATATTTGAAAAGGAACACTCGAAGGAAGACAAGATTCTGTTAGACCATTCCAATCAAAGGAAATAACCTCAGTACTTGGAGGGGGTCTCGTGGAAACGGACAGGGTTTCCCCTTGCCGAGGACATTCTGAACCAATAAGGAAAACATCAGTGGTTTCCAATTCACTCTCGCTTGGAAGATAAGAATGAGATGAAGATTGTGTCAAGGTGACTGCTTCAGTCTGGACTTTCTCCAATGAAAGAGCGGGATCGAGTGGGGATGACAACGACTCAATCACTTCACTCTCGGAAGGGAGAGTGGGATTAATTGCAGATGAAACTGAATTGATCACTTGGTCAACCAGTGGGGGGTCAAGGGACGACTTACTATCATTTGTTGGAAGCACCGGTTGAGAACTAGTAATATCTTCCAACCACCGCGAGGCTTCATCCATGCTTGCACAAAGGAAAGTACGGTGCATACCCTTGCATATCAAACAGGGATATAGGACTTTACCCTTACGACCCTTCACCAAGGGGTCACTGGTCGAAGGAGTGTCATCGACATGATGGTCAGAGGTCGACGATACAATTGGTTTGGGGTTTTTAGACCACACTTCTGATACACGGGAAAGATCAGGACAATCCTTGAGAAGGTGATCACCCTTACAAAGTTTGCAAGGGAACTTGGGCTTACGGGGTGTTTTCGTAGAATGAGTGCCATTAGAGGCGACTGGTTTACGCTTGGTCTCTTCTTTATCCTTCTTCTTCTTAACTTTCCTTTTCTTCTTCTTCTTATCCACCTGATTACTAACACTATTGCTTTGGTCAGGCGAGGAAGAAGGAACGGAAGAAGATTCATCCGACGAAGAAGGAGAAGGATTAGTTTGGGATTGACTCTCTCGTGGTGGAGAGTTAACATTCGAAACATTGGGCACAATCGGAATTACTGGATTGAATAACCATACCGGTAATCCTATGGTTAATCCAGGAAGATTTAACGTGGCAATAAAGGGAGGACCAATGTCTCCAACTGGAGGAAAAGTAAAAGGTATCCCTTGAAAAGGGGTCTCCGGATTGGTAGTTCCAGAAGGAGCATGGGTGCATGGAGGTGGATTCTCCATGGAACAAAACTAAGTGATGTGGACGAAGTCTTGTTAAAAAGAACTCAAAAACCCTCAGGCAACCGAGCGTGCGAAAGGGGAGCTAGGAAAAGACAAGGCTCACAGGACAAAAGAGAAAGCTCAAAAAACTATACTGAGGCCGCTGCCACAATAAGTGAGCTGTACAACAAAACGGCCAGAATGCCAACAAGCAGCCCTACAAAGAAAAATACCCTCTACAAGATAGCAAGCAAAACCTCCTAACTAAGAGCTGGAGACCTCAACAAATTGTATCCTTCGCAAGGTGATGAAATCCAAGTCGAACAATACAAAATGAGAGACCAATAATGGAAGGATATCCCTCTACCGAAAGGGATCCTGGGTAAAAGAGCCCTAGTAGAATAGATACTAAACTACCTCGTTCATGACACGTCGGAAAAGGTTTTGGGCACTTCAGCCTTCCGAAGAAGACAGTGATCGATGTTGCCTTAGGGCTAAGTGGAGTGCGGTATTCCATAGAGTCTGTCTGGTTCTCAATCTCGCGGCCGTTTAACCCCTGAAAGTTAAAAACAGTCAGGAGGCCCCTCCACAAACTAGCTGTGACCGTGTCAATAAGTACTAGAGGATTTTAGTTCCCTAAAGACAACGACTATGTCTCAGATGAAAATGACAAGGGGGAATTATTTTGATGCCTATCCCCGATGTCCTACCTAACTACCAAATTCTTTTGATTTCCTCAAGTGAGGTTAATATTGGTTTAGTTAGGGAGATTAATTTTAGAGGTTGTCTTACACAATCGGGTTATGGAAGTGCAACTTGATGGTGTTGTGACGACTCAAACCATGCAAATGAAGATGAATCGAAATGAGCCTTTCTCTTCGATGAACACTAGCTAAAGTAAGGAAGAATTCTTTCCGTTCCCAATATGCACAACCCAATGCACATGCAATCTTATTTCTTTCAAAATGATAGAAAGAAGTAAAATATGTACCCAAAACTAACCCAAAGCAATGAAAAAGTTCTTTATATGAACACCAAACGTAATGATTCTAATCCATTTCCTATCTTTTCACACTTGAAAAAGACACATCCAAGCTACGGAAAGAAAGATTCTACAAATGCTTCCAATCAAATGCAAGACAAGGAGAAGAACCTAATAATATCGTCTAACTCAAATGCACATAAATATGAAACAAGCATTTCTTCTTCTCATGAATGTAATACCAAGAATGTCAAATGATTAAATTAAAGCAAGAAGAATACCTATGTGTTTCAATTTCATGAATATGGTAAAAGAATGACAAAATCAAGCTTCTCTTTGAACTAAAGCGGAGGCAAGGAATCAATCTTTTCAAACAATCATTAGCTAGGATGTAAAGGAAATAAGATGCCAAGCAATCCAAACATGCCAAAACACACCAAACCAAAAATGATCTCAAAACCTTAATATGGGTCAAAACGACTAAAGGATGCACGATTCATGGCCCCCCATTCCGCTTAAAAATGCAAGCAAAACACTAGTATTTACTCAATGGGCCAACATGGATCCAAATCTCGAAAAGACCCAAAAAATAACCAAACAAACCAAATAAACACACTTTCCAGGAACTACCGTGGGCCTGCAGGCCACCGGGGAGCGGTACTGACAGACTACCGCGCTGTAGACAGCACTGAAGGGGCGGTATTGCAAGACTACCACGCTGTAGACAGATCTTAAGGGGCGGTACTGCAAGACTACCGCGCTCTGTACAGTGGTTAAGGCGCGGTACTACCGCTCTGTAGGCAGTTACGGGGGTGCGGTACTGTGAGAACAGGGAAAGAGGCGGAAATTTGAGAAAAGAACTTGACTTTTCAAGGGTTCGCCAACCCAGAGGACTTACTGATCTGTAACAGAAGTCTAATGCAGAGAATAGGGAGGTGAAAGAAGGTGAAAGAACCCAATTCTTATAATCAATGAATGAAATTGAAAGCAAACTTCACAAGCAAAGAAAATGGATTCAATCTCCCACTGTGGTCGCCATTTTTTGTTGTAGAAATTTCTCCCTACGGATAGGTAGAAACTCTCTTAGGATAAAGCAGGATGTACTGATTCTATACTAAGACAAAAAGGAAACAAATGCTACCTTGAATCCCTAGATCTAACAAACGTCTCAAGATTAAAATGCTAGAAAGAGTAGTAGAAGTTTAACTGACCTTCTATCCAAATGCTTGTCTTTGTAGTTGCTCCAATCTCCAAGCCCTCATGAGTGAACCTGTCAAAATGGAACCAAGACACAAGAATGCACTATTCTCTAGCAACCTGAAACATAAGTTAGAATCTAAATCTATGAAAGATACAAATCATATCATTAAAACAAAATTAACACAAATGATTTGGGAAAACAAGACAAGTTATTCCATTACCAACTTGAAGTCATGTACAATAGTTGCTTGATGTCCAAGCCAACTTCCAACTCCAAGTGCTTCCTCAAGCTATCTCTGCAGAAGTATGAAGATCATAGGTTTGATGCCCCAAAAGTCCTCCCTTTGGCTCATGGAAGGCTTCTCTCTTATAGCACATGGGAGGGCTAACCAACAAGAGAGAAGTGTGGATCTATGGAGGGTTTAGTGGATCAGGCCAGCTAAACAAAGAAGGAGTTAGGATCGAACCAAAGATGGTAATCCCAACAAAATATCCTCGAAGGTCGAAATCCCAAAATCCAAGGCAAAAAGGCTAATTTCAGACTACCGTGCCCCTATAACTGAGCATAACGCGGTAGTACCGCGCCCCAGGTAAGGATCAACACGCGGTAGTGATAACTATCGCGCCCCTGTAGATGTTCAGGGAGCGGTAGTGCTCACAAACAGGGCTAAGTTGGGCTGGCAGATGACAGAAAAAGGTTTTGCTTTCAGTGTTCAGTCAATGGTTTTCACTCTGGATGTTCAGATGATCTTTAAGGGAAACCGTCGTTTAGGTAACTAATGCAAGGATGCGACACTAATATGTAATGTGTAATATTGAGGTATAACACCTGGGATTTGGATTTTCATTTGGCTTGGTTACTTATTAGGGTTGCAATTTTAATTTGTCTCTGGAAAAATAGAAACGGTGTTCTATTTAATTCTACCATTGAAACAATCTTAAATTGGTATAATGGTATTATGATCTATTTCAGCTTGTCATTGCATATTGAGGTGTAATCCTCCAAGGTGTGCTTGGATATGGAACACTTACCATGGCTTATGGACTATTGGCATGGGGATCATTGCACTATGCGTCATATACTTCTTGACCCAAATCCTGCTCCTACTTGTGCTCCTTCTTGACTTGCTTTTGAAGGAAAACCTCGACATCAGGCTAGAAGACTAGTTTGATGTAATGCCCTAATGGTAAGCCCCGAACATGTGGGTTGATGCTATTTGTTATTATGGTGGAAATAGGTGCATGGACATTAATATTTGGACATTATTATTATTATTTTATTATTATTTTCTTTAATTAAATAAATAGCTGAACATGGACAACTAATGTGGCCGGGGGGCCATGGATTCCACATGTGAGGCGGTTGGGGTTGGGAGGTGTTGCTCTCCGTAACAATACTCTATGTTTCCTATTTTTTATTTTATTTTAATGGACTATGGAGGTGTTGTGGCCACAACAGATCCCATGCTTGGCTCAAGCACGGGAGCCCCATTTTTTTTTATAAATACAAAGGTATTTGGGTGAGTTTTCAGTGTAAATATGAGTCTTTGGTTTTGGTATGCTTAGATATCTTACCCATACTTTTTTCCTACGTGTTTTTCTCTTTCCGGATGATCTCTACCTATTTGGTTTGTAATTTTCCTCAAATTTTGAGTATTTTACCTTTAGTTCTTATTAAACCGAAACCCGAAAATTACGGGTTGCGGGATTTCGTTTTTTAGTTTTGGATTTTGGTAAACCCGCAACCCGCAATTTCGCGATGCGGCTCTCAGGAACACGTTTTTTTTTTTTTTTTTTTTCCAGTTTTGGATGATGGTCATCCCCGAAACCTGAAACCCGCGATGGCGGCTTTCGACTTTCGGGAACTTTTTTTTCACCTTGCCGTTTGCGCGACCCCGCAACCCGCAATTGTCGGGTTGCGGCTTTCGGGATCCTTTAATAATTTTTGTGAATAGGATTTTCGCGCGAAACCCGCAACCCGCAATTTTAGGATGCGGCTTTCGGGAATGGGTTTTCCATTTTTGCGATTTGATTAGTCTCGCGTCCCGCAATCCGCACTGTCGGGTTTTGGCTTGCGGGATCCTTGAATAAACTTCATAAATAAACCTAAATCCCGCATCCCGCTTCGGTTGATCTCGGCCGTCCGTTTATTTTGATCGCACGGGTGTCTTTTTATCTGTCTTTTAATAGGGTTTTTTCTATTTTAGTTTTACATTTTTACATTCGAAGAATTATCTCGTCACACTGAAGATTTTACTGTTGAATCCTTACCAGGGAACGTTTTTAAACTGATATTCTGTTACCTTTGGCTGGATTACTACCTTTGCTACACTCGGTGTTTAACAGTCTCGTTTTGTTTTGGCACCTCTTCGTTATTTGTTTCTACTCCTTGAGATTTTTATGCCATTATTCTTATTTTAGTCTGCAAGACCCTTCCATTTATTTTTGTTAAATTTGGTCATCCGATTTCGGTTTGATAGGTATGCAAGAATTGTCGGTCTGCATAATCAGGATTCTTTTTCAGTCACTTCGCAGTCTGTTTTTCAAGCCATAATTTCCATTTTTGTCATAAATCCGAAGTCATGATTGCTGATGTGAAATTGCTTATAATAATGAGCCTGTAAAAGCACTTTAAGCCATGCGAGTAGTAATTGAATTTGTACTTTCACACAGGCTTAGATCCAATTATCGCACATCTTGGCTCATTTCATTACAGTTGAGATAATTACAGGAGATCGGTCGTATAATTTTAATCATTGCGATTTGTCTTGCCCAATTATTATCATCTTATCAGTCGGCCTTAGATTAGCAACGAGCATGAAACCTCTATCTCATCCTTTGTGTCCTTCAAGAGGAAAAGTTTTACATGATAATTTTGGCTAAGTTTCCTTCTGAACGTATTTGATATGATTAACATGCAGGCAGGTAACGAATCCTTCAATCCCAGTTTTGAAGATGAAGAGCTCTATCCCTTTCTATATCAAGAACCTTTGTCACCACCTTTTGATGCAGGTATTCCTAACTTAAGCAATGATAGTGGGGAAGAAGATTCTGAAGCTTTGTGTGTCTGCATGCATTTTCTTAACGACAAAGGAAAGAAATTTCCCGAGGCGCTGACTGACCGTGAGGACGATGTTATACGAGATTTTATAATCAACCAAGAGCCTGATGTTTTTCCGATTTCTCCTAAAGTGGATCGTTTACTGGATTTTTCTGTTTTTGAAAATGTAGTTCCTGACCCAGAATTTCCCACGACAGACTCTCTACAAGCCAAACCACCTGTTGCCAATAATCAGCAAGTCGGGGTCGAATTCTTGTTGTGTCATGAGGATCTCTTCGATTAGCAATAAATCCCAAAAAAACCAGTGCTGAAGGACGAATGGTTAGAGAACCGATCATTATGGAGGAAAAGATTCACATGTAACTTCGTACTTGGCACAAGCTGGCGAAACATGATATGGAGAATAACGTGTGCAATGCTCAGTTAGCTTTAGAATCTGTTAGTTTCTCAAATATAGATGAGTTGTTAGACATATATGAGAAGTGGCAAGATTTCTTGGATCAATAGTTTGATCCAATTTTGTAATCTCTGTTTTCTAGGGATCTCTATTTTGGCACTCTGTTGTAATTATTTAAAGAAGGATACCTCTCGTAGTCAGGGGTTTGTAATTTTGGAGTTGCAAATCAGCAGGAGACTGGACTGGAGATAATCTGTTTAGCAGAGCCTTTTGTAATTTCTGTACAAGACCTCTTTTAATACAGTAAAGTCATCTTTTGATCTATCTCTTGTTATTCTTCAAGTTTATTTGAGAATTACTGATTGTGTATTTCAGATTGTCATCTACAGTGCATGATATCTTTTGCATATGTTTAAGTGTACGTATCTATTATATTGGTTTCCCTGTATGATTGATTTATGCTGAAGAGTGTTTTATTGAGTTTATTCAATTTAAATACTTTCTTTATCGATTTCTACAAGTGATTCATAGCACAATAATCATTGTTAATTTTTCAATTAGCAAAGTGGTTACAGGTTTATCTTGAATAGGCTTAAGTACTTGAATTATTGTATTTTAATTTTCGTTAATGGATTGTGATTTAAGTTAATAAGTGAAACAATTAAAAGCATTTCTGTGAAAGGTTGTAATTTACTTATTCATCACACCTCAGGGTTAATCTGCACAAGATCAAGCTTTCATTTTAGAATAGGACCGACTTAGACTAGTTTCCCTTTTCTAAAATAGGTTAGGTTAGCTTTGTTTCACCATATCCACACCTTGGTTTTCCTTGACTGGAAAACTGATCTTATAGTTCAACTCATCTACTCTTAGAGTGCCAGCGGAGGCCTAATATCCGTGGGGGATCACCACACCAAATAGGTTGGGGATAGAATTACCCTTGCGCAGGGTCCTTTGAAGCCTTTCAACTTGGGTTTTCTTCCTCTGTTGAGTGTCTTGGAACATTCCAACACCTTTTGCATCTAACCTGCACAACCGAGGCATCAATAGGAGGTCCTAGTACACCTTAATGCTTTGCATGCAGTAATGCGCCTTCACTTGAGAGAATATTCCTATCTTGGTGTTAGTGCGACCCACTCTCTAAGGGAGATTGTTGGCTTCCCTTGAATCCCACACCTCCTAGGTGACACTACATGTAACATGATTGACCATTGGGTAATCTAAATTGGTTCTAGCATTTGCTTCTTGTTGTGGTTTTCATATCCTCACTCCCTTTGATTTGTTTCAAGTTATTTTCAAGTTATTCGTTATAGTTTGTTTTGTTTTGCTAACAAGAGATTGCAGGATCAATTTGGAGTCACTCACATTTGCTTTAGTAACACAATACTGGTCCTTGTTGACAAGATCAAAGGCTTCCCCCCTCCAAGTGGGAAGGATTGCACACCTTTCTGCAAATTTTCCCACAACATAAGGCTACCCATAATTATATCATTATAGATGACCTGGCCCAATCCCATGCCACCATGTCCACTTTAGAATTTATTTAGTCTTGCAATTCCCAAAAGAAGGCATTGCTATCAACCTTAGTCACAATTGACCCCTCCAATTCGCACCTAACGACCTTCGACCTTGACAATGGTGAGGCTCGATTTCCCTCATATGTCACTTTCCAAATTCCAGTCACTATCAAGAACATCATCATCCATTGATGCATAGTAAATGAAGGAGCGTGTACTTGTATGATGTCAACATGTGTTTGGAAATGTTTTGGATCACTAGACTAAGTCCCATCATCTACCACACTTTTTTTTTACGATGGTAGGGCATCAAAACCACAAGGTTTATACTAGAATGTCACCATAGAATTGGGGGAAAAAATGATGCTCCTTGGTATCGAAGTAGTCAATGCACAATACGCTTACAACATCCTTTTGGGACGTAGCTATGAGTATGTCATACTGACGATTTCTTCATCAGTATTCTGCATCATGGTGCTTCCCCACAATGGGAAAATAGTCACCCTGGACCAACTCACATGCTATGAGACTCACCCCAAATTAAACCCCGATAATATTCTACCCATTGTAGGATTAGAGAACAAACCATCATATGTAGATATCGACCTTGGAATTTATAAAGACTCAAGTTTATCGGGGGCATACTCTCCCCCTCCACCAATAATCCTAGCCTCCACAGATGATCTCATGTCTACTATTTTAACATCATAATATAAGACACAAGTTTCCTCTACATCGATGTCTGCACCTGAAAAAAATCACCACATTGAAGAAGAAACCATTCGCCCACCCCCTTTGGTACCACTAGTGGTTTAAATCCCCTTCTTATTTCCACCGTCAGGCATACATGGAACTCTAGTCATGTCTATACTCACCCTACCTAGACTTACTTTGGGACTATTGGTTTGGTATCTAACACCACAATACCCAAAAAATGTACCAAAGTTGTATGCCATTTCAAATTCACTCTAGTTGTCCCTACAGGCACACCATCCATATCAATCTTAGGGATGGTGTAACCTATGAAAACTCCATTTCCTATCACACCTAATTTAAAAAATGAGGGAACCAAGAAACCAAGATGAAAGCACTAACTTCATCAAATAACCCCCCTGCCCCAAGAGTTAATCAACCATGTGCCTTTTGTGGTAAATCGACACACACAACCAACCATTTCCTAACATTTCCAAAGCTAAGGAACTTGCTAAACACACACGTAAGTGCTACATAGTGAGGCAACCCTTCAACGGGGGGCATGTTAGCTACCCTTCTAGTAGCCGACCCCAAACCTTGCACACTAATCATGCATGCACAATTTTTTTCTAAATTTGGACTGCATGCATCACTATCTCAAACTCCCTCGATTTTGATATGCATTAGTGACAATTTGTCTCACACCCCATCATGGATAACCCTCAACCAATCTCCCACGAGACTACCACCATCAACTTCATAACAATGTCTGAGGAAACTGAGACTCATGAAGGGTTCTCATCAAGTGGACATCATGCCCACATGATTTTGGTAGACATGGGAATTATTCCACCCAATCACACCTTCCATCCCCCGAATCCTGCCCAAACACTAATTCGCTCACGCATTACTTGTCCATGTCGATCATGCGAGTTGTTGACTCACTACTCGTTCCAATGCCCCATTTTTGCACATAGAAAACGATGTTTGTATTGAGAATATGTGATTATGTGACAACCTTACTCATCCCCAAGAAATCCCACCATATTTTCCTGAAGAAGAGATCTTATCTCCTACACACAATACAAATGACCACGTCAATATCCTTTATTTATCATCACCAATCCTATATACCGATGATGACACCTTGTCATTTCCATCAAAAGAATCTCTTGATGTAATGTCGATGCACATTCCTATTGTGGTAGATGATGTGGACCCATCTTGCATGCATGAAACCCCATAGGGTGTTGTTCTCCTGAACAACCCTACTACATGAACAAGGAAAATCTGCAGTAATGAAGAGTGTTGTATCTCAACGTTTCATACCCTAAAGAAGGTCCATCATGACGAGAACAAAAGCCCACAAATTCTCCTCATCGATATTAATGATATTAATATGAGTTTTCTTCTAGAAATGAATTCCTCAGACTCTCAATGTGTAAGGTCGGCTTGAATCATGTGTTGAGAAGTTATTGAGGAGGCTAAGTTGTTTTTAATGTTATGCATGACATATTTCCAAGCTTCCTTTAATTTCAAACCATCATCTCAATTGACATTGTTATCAAATATTTTGATCTCCAAATCATCCCTTATTTTTCTTTTGTAGTAATGTGCGAACTTTGTCAGTACTCTCGAATATTCCAGGCATACCTTATGATTAGAAGCGTGAGAGTGTTCTGCTATGGTATATTTCTTAATTCTTTCATGGTGTATATCTGCGGTATGTTCTTTCAACCTGGTTCTGATTGAGTGACATGTTATTCCAATGTATACTTTTCCATATGAACATGGTATTTCATATACTCCTTGATGTAGTTTTGGATCAATAGGATCCTTGCTAAAGTCTAGCGTATTTATTCTAGAGTTTGGAGGGGAGAAAGATACTCTTATGTTCCTCCTTCCTAGGATCTTAGCATTTTTTTCAATGGTACCTTGGATGTATGGAAGAACAACTTTAAGAACATCTTCTTCTTAACCCTAATCTCTATTTCCACCCCTCTGATCCTTCTTGATTGTCTCATTATTTTAATTTTAGTTGCAACCAATATTTAGGAGGGCCTTCTTAAGATGGATAATTTCTTGATTTATATGGTCTTTCTCAGAGAATTGTATAGCCCTAGATAGCATCGATGTTTTGGTCAGGGTGGTGATGTGACTCGACATGTAGGTATATGTCGGTGTGAGTTTATTTTCTATATACTTGGTGTGCAAAAGATCCATGAACCTTACTACAGTTACCCCACCCCTTGGACCAACAATTCCAAACAACTTCTTTGATTACCTCTTCCAATCAAACAAGGAAATCATAGAATCCTTGAACACCCTAGAGGCTCCTTGGAATTATCCACATCATAGCTATTCCTTATTACCTCAGAGCGTGGTTACAAACACACATGTGGTTGCGTAACAATGTGCCATCAAAACCAAGAATTTCATTCCTCTTGACCATGTCGATTTGTTTAAAAATCCCATCTTGGCTCTAGAATATGGTTAAGATTTCTCCCACTATCAATGTGGATATTTTTGTCACTCCCAATTTAATAGAAAACATCTCAATTGGATTCTCTTATTCTCAACAAGAGGAAATTGCTTACAAATCATTGTTCCAAGAGTTTCGAGATATTTCCACTTGGTCATACGCATAGATTCCAGGTCTCGATACTGCTATTGTTGAACATCACATCGACACATGGATTTAATCATGACCAGTTTGAAAGAAACAATGACCATTCCATCCCTCCAAAGCACCTACTACGAGGGAAGAGATTGAAAATCTCCATCAGGTAGGATTCATTTATCCTATAGCTTACACATCCTGGGTATGAAATCATGTCTCTGTAAACAAGAAATAGGGAACCATCCGTGTATGCACAGATTTCCAGGACCTCAAACAAGATTGTCCCAAGGACAACTACCCTACATTGTTCATCAACTAAGTAGTTGACAATTAGTCACAAAATCTTGTCCATCATGGATGAATTTTCTAGCTGCAAGCAAATATGGATCCATCAACAAGATCAATATAAACAACTTTCACAACATCACAGGTCACCTTCGCCTACTGGTTCACGTCATTAGATTAAATAGCGTTGTAGATACTTTTCATTGGCGATTTCCTATGTCTTCAATGATCTATATCACATCATCTTGGCATACCTTAATTAAATCACAACAAAATCAAGGAAATGCATCAACAACCTCACCAATTTGCGGACCATCTTCCCAAGATTCCGTAAATACAATATACAGTTAAACCCTCTCAAGTGTGTATTCTGCATCACTATAGGACAACTCTTAGGGTTCATTATCCCTCAAACAAAGATCGTTGTTTATCCCTTAAAACTCAAATCCATATTCGAGCTCCCCCCACCAAAAACACAAAATTAGTTGCAGAGAGTCCAAGGCAAGGCCAACTTCCTTCATTGCTTCATCCCAAATTACACTACACAAGCATCAGAATTTCTATTCCTTCTCATGAAAGACATCCCGTTTCAGTGGTATGATCAAGCACAAATGTATTTAGAGGGATTTGACATCAACTCCTCTTATGTCCCCGCTAGACTTTGAAAAGGATTTTATCCTTCATATTTTAATATCATCGTGCTTGGTTGCTCGCGTCCTAGTTCATAATGGTGAATATCAGTGCGAGCACACCATTTATTAAATCAACAATACATTGAGATCTTCACCATTGAAATTGTTTCCATTTAAGGATTGTCTGATGAATTCTACAGGAGTTGTTTTATCAGTGGTCTCAAGGATGAAATCCGCTCAGAGCTTAAAATGTTTTGTCCCAACATAATGATGGAAGTCCTAGGGTTGGCTAAGTTGGTGGAGGACAAGATCACAACCCAACAATGCTCCAAATCCACTTTTGTTCCATTCAAAAATATGCGCTCCCAACGACCTCTCATCACGCCAGCTCCTCAACCAACTCCTATCAAGCATTTATCTGAAGCAAAGATGTGGGCACACAAAGAAAAAGGGCTTTGTTATAATTGTGATGAGAAATTCACTTGGGGACATAGATGTGTTGAGCAACAGCTCTATCTCTTGGATGTGGATTCTCCGCCTGCCTCTAAACTTGGTGAAGAAGCTCCAAATACCATAGATGATCACATCGACATTCAGCAACCGCCTGTTGACCCTCCATCTCCAGACGACCACCCAGAGATATATCTCCATGCTTTAGACGGAGTCACCACTCCACAAACAATGCGGGTCAGGGGTTACTTCAAGAAGTTCCCTCTTACAATACTCATTGATTATGGTAGCACTCATAACTTCATTGACCCTCGGATCGCCAAACATGATGATTGTTTTGTCCATCCTTGCTCCAACTTTGAAGTCATGATTTCCAATGGGGGCACCTTACCTTGCAAGGGGAAGTGTCTCAATGTGCATATCTCTATGGAAGATTATAACCTGCGCTCTGACATGTTTTCCTTGTCCTTAGGCGGATGTGATGTAGTTTTGGGCACTCAATGGTTACGCACACTTGGCCCCATCTTATGGGATTTTGCTGAACTTTGGATGTAGTTTTCAATAAATGGAAAAAAACACACATTAACGGGCTTACAGCCAGGGTCTCTCTGCATCATCAGTTCACATCGCCTGGAAAAGATCCTTAAGAAGAATTAAAATGGTGTCATCGCTCAAATCCATTCCATTAAGATGCACCCATCAACGGTCTCCACTACTCCCTTGGATCTACAACACATTTTGGATAGATATGCAGGTATCTTTGTTGAACCAGTGGGATTGCCGCCTTCTAGGGACGCTTCCAGTAAGAGTTTATCCGCCTCTACATCTGAGAAAGAAATGATGGCTATTTTGCATGCAGTACAAAAGTGGCAACCATACCAATTAGGGAATTATTTTTGCATCAAGACTGATCACAAGAGTCTGAAAAATTTCCTGGAACAACGGGTCTCCTCCCCAGCACAACTAAAATGGGTTCGCAAACTCATGGGTTATGCCTAAGAGATCACTTACAAGAAGGGTAAGGACAATCTGGTGGCATATGCTCTTTCTCGCACATTTGATGACCAAGTTTCTCTTTCAGCTATTTCTATGCCTATTTGGTTGCAATCTGTTCAACAGGTCTATGTCTTCTATGAATTCCATGCTTCTCCATTGACATGGCACTCTGGGTTCCTCAAAACGTATGAGCGGGCACAATATAACTTCTTTTGGCAGGGAATGAACATGAAAATTCAACAGATGGTGGCTGTATGTGATACTTTCCAGGTCAACAAGGGTGACACGATACTCCTTCCGGGATTGCTTGAACCCTTGCCCATCTCTACATAGATTTGGAAAAATATTTCCATGGATTTCCTTGAAGGGCTCCGGTGGTACAATACTGCATCTAAAATTACTCCATATGAAGCAATCTATGGTCAGGCACCGCCAATTCTTCTTCCCTACGCCCTTAGCAGTTCACCAGTTCAGGAAATTGACTCGGTTCTTCGAAACCGTGATCAAATTCTTCGCATTTTGCAGGACAATCTTCACATGGCAAGAATTCAACTACAACAACAAACCGATCAGCACCGTTCTGAGTGCACTTTTCAAGTAGGTGATATGGTTTTTCTTCAGCCATCCTCCCTGAAACTCAAAGGGCGTCATAATCTCACTCCAAATTTCTATGGGCCTTATAAGGTTCTTCAGAATATTGGGTCTGTTGCTTATAAATTGGAACTTCCTCCTTCTTCCTGCATTCATCCAGTACTTCATGTCTCTTGTCTGACGAAAGTTCTTGGCATCAACATCAGAGGACAAACTATTTTACCAGAACTGGATAATGAAGGATCCATCCTTTTGGAGCTGGAGGCCGTCCTCAATAGGCACACTCGTTAGCTTCGCTCTCGCTCTATCACAAATGTCTTAATACAGTGGCACAGAATGCAACTAGAGGATGCTACATGGGAAACACTCCTTGAGATTCAACAACAATTTACACACCTAAAGCTTTGAGGACAAAGCTTTTTCTAAGGGGGAGGGGATGTTAGGAACCCATGTCAACCCTTCTCTTTACTTTGTTAGTATAGTTTTGTTGGATACATATGATTTGTAAGTCGTCCCGTAGTATTATATGTTGATCCATAGTTTGTATTAGCCCATAGCATTGATCCATAGTATTGGATGCATATGCTTTGTAAGTCGTCCCGTAGTATTATATGTTCCATGGTATTGATCCATAGTATTGGCACTTAGACTTAGTATATAAGTTTGTGTTGAGGCCAATGAAGACACCGTGAAGTTATTTGTATTGAGCTTGCTCAAAGGAGGTTTCCCCCTCGAAGTGGCCCACGATTAATAAAAATATTCTATGATCTAATATATCGTGCATTTTATCAATTAATTGTTGCAGGTTCCTCACAGAAATACAACCACAATGAGAAATTAGCATTGTTGTGATCCTCTTAATCCATAAATTGCGAAATTATATCTTGGTACACAAAACAATACTGATCGTTGACTCTAACCCAATGCAATAGATACTAAGATAACGACTTATCAATGGTAAGTTCACTTTTTGGATCATCATCCTCCAAGTGTTTGATCTAGCTAAGTTTCTCACTCCCAAAATCAAGAAAGCTTTGCCTCTCATTGATATCATCATTGGTCTCCCCACTGTCACAGTGGGACCTCCTCGTTAATGATCAATTTCTAGATGAACATCAGTTCATCTTATCTAGTGAGGATGCATGGTATGGAGATGTCCTCACATACTTCTACACATGTAAATTCACCTCCCATCTCTCACATAATGATCATCAATGTGTCTATCACCAAGCCTCTCGTTATCTCCTCCTCAGAGACATTCTCTATCAACGTGGGTCTGAAAAAATCACATGGAGATGTTTATCCCATGATGAAGCTAAGAAATTCACTACCACTTATCAAGATTGGCCACCGCCCATAAATTCATTCGTGTTGGCTACTTTTGGCCTTCACTCTTAAAATATTGCATCCACGTCATCCAATGATGTGGAAAATGTCAAATCTTTTCTAGCAAAACCAAGGCTCCACCCACCCCTTTAAATCCATCAATCACGACTGACCCTTTTTGCAAGTGGGTAATCAAACTCATGGAATTTTGTCTTGCTTCGGCTGAAGGACATAAGTATATCGACATTGTCATTGATTACTTTATCAGATGGGTTGAGGCAATGCCCACTTTCAATTGCACTCGTACCACAACAACTAGTTTTTTTTTAACCACATAATCTCACAGTTTGGTGTACCCAAACAATTGATCTTTGACAATGGAACTCATTTCCAATTGATAAGAGCTATCATATTTATTGGGGTTTAAACATGAATTTTCTACCCTTTAATATCTGTAATCCAACATGTAGTTTGAGGTAGTCAATAAAGTTCTCAATACCATGCTCCAATAGAAAGTCAATAAGAACAAATCCAATTTGCATCACATGTTATTTCTAGCACTATGTGAAAAAAGGACTCCAGTCAAATCTACAATGGGATTTAATCCTTTCACCTTGTTCATGGAGTGGAAGCAGTCCTACCAATTGAGTGCTAAATCCATAGACTTCAAATGGCAGTAGAAATATTACCATACATGCTGGCATTAGAACAACGATTGTTCACTTTGGAACACCTCTATGAGGAGCGTCATGATTCATTACAACATAATGAAGCCATGAAATTATGCACCAAAGTCCATTATGATCATCATGTTCACCCTCGTACCTGTTGCGAAGGTGTTAACACCCAAAAAGTGCTCACTACTTCATCTACCCCAGTACATGACTCATTTGTCCATATTTCCTACCATTTTTGCCTCCAAAACCTTAAAAACCCATTAAAAAGCTTCCAAAAAACCAAAAAAACCATTAAAAAAGCCTCCAAAAGGCCAAAAAAACCCCCTTTCCCCCCAAAATAATCCAAAATTCTACCAAAATGGCAAAAACCCTCTAAAACGGGAATAAAAAATACAAAAAGAGGAAAAAGAGGGAAAAAGGAAGCAAAAACCCTATACAGCTGACCTAAACCATATGGTGCCCAAAACCATGGGCCAGCACTCCACCACTAAAAACCTATAAATAGGTGATGGAGGCCCCTCATTTCATATCCACAGTCAACCACACCCTTACTCTACCAAAATCACTCTTGAAACCCTAGCTCACCCTTGAGCTACTTTCACATTTGAGTGCCCCTTTGGCCCATTTCCAAAACCCTTTGGAGAAAGAGAAAGGAACAACACTAGAGCTTGGAAGCAACCCTCTTGGACTGCTGCAAAGGCTTCATCAACCTTCACATTGGAGGTATAATCAATACAAAAAACATTTTATTATCTTGTCTTTTCTGTTTATGCACATGCTTAGAGTAGTTTACTGTTTTATTTACTGTCTTTTATTTACTGTAATTTCTAAACTACTACTAAGGAGTCCCTTCTCCTTAGCAGGTGCTCATTTGCACAAGCTAGGGTGAAAACCCTAGCTACAGTTTTGGCGACTCCCCTTGTGTTCCTTTGAATTTCTGGTTATAGTTTTAAATGTTTTTAATTTTCTGCAATAGTTTTCTATTTTTTCCTTTCGGCTGCTGTAAACTGTGTCTTTTTCCCCCCGCAGTTGTGTTCCAACCGCGTCTTTCAAGCATTTACCTGCGATCCAACCGCGGCTCTTAGACTGTTTCCGACGATCTACCAGTGGTTTCCAGTCTGTTACCTGCGATCTGACCGCGGCTATAAGCTTGTTTCGTGCGGTCCGACCGTGGTTGTTAACCAATTTTTCCGCGGGCCGTCTGTGGCTTTCAGCCATTTTCCTGCAACCCACCTGCGTCTTTCAACCTTTTTCCCGTGTCCCGCTTGCGGCTTTCAGCCATTTTCTTGCAACCCGCCTGCGACTTTCGACCCTTTTCCCGCGGTCTGCCTGCGTCTTTCGGCCTTTTTCTCGCGTCCCACTTGCAGCTTTCAACCATTTTCTTGCAACCCGCCTGCATCTTTCGGCCTTTTTCCTGCGTCCCTCTTGCGGCTTTCAGCCATTTTTCTGCAACCCGCCTGCGTCTTTCGACCTTTTTCCCGCGTCCCTGTTGCGGCTTTCAGCCATTTTCCTGCAACCCGCCTGCGTCTTTCGACCTTTTTCCCGCGTCCCGCCTGCGGTTTTCAGCCATTTTCCTGCAACCCGCCTGCGACTTTCGACCCTTTTCCCACGGTCCGCCTGCGTCTTTCGACCAAATTTCCGCAACCCGTCCGCGACTGTTGACCTGTTTCCCGCGGTCCGACCGCTCAGATTTTCCATAGACCCGTGGTCTGTTTTCTGCACTTTTTTCACTGTTTTGAACCCAGCACTTTGCTGCAATATTTTCTGCACCTGCACAACCATCTGTCCTATCTGCAACCATACTTCCCTACAACCTTTTTTCTGCAGTATTATTTCTGTTCCATTTACAGAATATTTTTTAAATTTCAACATTTTAATTAAAAAAAAGAAAATTTTGCATTTTAAAGTTTAATTTCTGCATTGATATTTTTAGTTAGAAAGTTGCCCACCCTGTGGCACTTTTACTTGGGTTCGTCATCTCACACGCACACACTCTGTCACCTAATTCAAGTGAGCCCTAAAATACTACTTAACACAACCAACATTCTAACCCCACTTGGGGAACACATAAGAATCTTGTAGTTAGGTAGGATCGTGGGGATAGGCATCCAAATAACACCCCTCGGTTGCTTACACTTGAGACATAGCTGTTGTCCATTAGGGAACCAAAATCCTCTAGTATTTTTTGACACGATTTAAAATCAATTTATCGGGAAGGCCTCTCCCCTAGGAGGGTTGAAGTCGCCAGACTAGTTCCGGAAGCTTGAGTGGAATACCGCAATTCATTCAGTAACCGAAGGATACCTTTCGCAGTTCTCGGTGTATCACCCGTATGGGGATACAACGGCGATAGAACCAAATGACAGATTCACCCAACCGAACGTGTCATGAACGGGGTATCTTAGTTGCTTTTCTTCTAGGATTGACTACCCGGTGTCCCTCCCGGTAGGGGGATATCTTTAGCCACTTGGATCTACTATCCATATTGTCTGACTTGGATTTAATCACCTTGCAGAGGATATGTCTAGTTGAGTCATAATACTATTTAGCTAGGTGTTTGCATGCTCCCTTACCTCCTTTTGGTCTAGCGAGTCCACTATTTTTATTTTCTAGGAAACCTGTTGCTTGTTGGTATTATGACCATTTTTGTTGATACTCCACTTATTGTAGCACAACTGTTACAGTAAGTGTTTTGAGTTGGTTGTTGGCCTGAGTGCCATATTATTTGAGCTCTCCTTCTACACATTCGGTTGCATTAGGGTTTTTGAGCTGTTTTTCACTCAACACAACCCCCATATACTTGACACCATCTGTCACCATTGACTCCCCGAGACATTCTCGGCACCTCCGGGGCAAGCCCCCACAGCACGGTTCACTTGACATCACCCGTCATAGACATAGATCTTCATCACTTGATACCACTTATCATAGATATCGAGCTTTGTCACTTCTTTCCACTCGTCAACGACATAGAACTCCGTCACCCGATCTAGACGCCCCTTATTTTACCTCTGATTCTGAGGCAGAGTCCGAGAACCCCACTTACACTGCACCAACCAGCCCCATGGCTGGCATGACTTCCACCCCTTTCTTTGTAGGGACTATTGGTGGAGCATCCACCACCACAGAAACTACCACACCTGCTTTGGGTATGCCCTCGATGGGTCCCACATCTACCATTTCGATCACTTTACCCATTCCAGTAGCTAGCATACCTATCCCCACTCCATCAGTGACTCACACTACCCTAGGCGGTGCAGGATCATCCCATACCACTTTCGTTCCTCCACTTGGGGGCAACATCCCAAACCCAGCCCCTCCACTTGGGGGCATTGACCCCAACATGGTCACAACCACTAGTATGTCACATCCTTCTACTAGTTTGTCATTCATGGCTAGTCTCAACCTTCCTGACCTAGCTAGACTGACTAACGATCCCATCAGGCATGACCCTACGTGGCCTCACATGCCCACCAAGCTCCCCTCCGACATCCCTAAGTTTGAGGGCAAGGCAGGTGAAGACCCCCAGAACCATATTATGTCCTTCCATCTATGGTGTTCCTCCAACTCCATAGTGGACGACTCTGTTCGCCTACGTCTGTTACAGCTCACCCTCACTAGCTCTGCAGCTAAGTGGTACATCGAGCAGCCCCATGGGACCCATGTCACCTTTACTTCCCTTGCCTCGACTTTCCTGCAGTTCTTTCAGTTACCTGTCCGCTATGACGCGGGAGTTGAGATCCTACTGGCTTGCAGACAGAACACGACTACCCACATCACTGACCACATTCATTAGTGGTGTCGACGCCGCAGCCTCTGCAAAATCAAGTTAGACGACCGTATCTTCTTAGATTGGTTTCTAAAATCCCTCCTTCCTGTCATTGCCAAGGATGTGGCATCCGAACGACCCCATTCCGAAGAAGAGGCCATCCTCAAAGCCCAGCAATTTGACCTTATTTATGCCCAGTCTGGTTATCTGTATTCCATCATACCTGACGCCTGTCGCGGTGATTCCTCCTGACACGACGCGTCGGGGGCATCCCATGTCGCAGATGGCATCATTGGCCGTATTGCCTCGCATCCCCAACCCTTTTCCATAGCATATCCTAGCCATGGCCCCGAACTTTTACGGGCTACATATCAGTCCGGAGCAACCAATTCATATGCTCCCATGGCACATCACCACCATTCCCACGGACCCTCATGTCTACCTTAGTGCTTTGGTCATGCATCACCCGCTTACGCCCCCCCGATCGCACCTTAGCCATATTACCACCCACAGGCTGCACCAGCTCTTGTGTCCTCTCAAGCCCAACCTGTTTATTACCCACCACAGGAAGCCCCTGCGGAAAACCCATAACTCGTTCCGCAGACGTATCAGCAACCCCCACAAGGTTCAGCACCTACGCAGCCTCCACCTACTTATTATCCACTGCAGCCTGCTCTCGCACCTGCACAACCCCAGAACCCACCTGCTACCCAAGGGCAAGTGTACGCCCAACAAAATCCGCAGCAGAAGCAAAATAACCAGCGCCAACAGGGCCAGCCAAACCGTGGCAAAGGCCATAACTGTGGGAACAACCCCCCTCCAGACCAAGGCGGTCAACCTCCCAATCCCCCAAACAACAATAACGCGGCACCTGCCAACCAGAACCCTGACCGGCCGCCCAAGCAGGCCAAAAATCCTAATTTGCGAAAAAACCATCATTGTTCTACTTGCGGGGCTATGGCCACTACACACATGCTTGCTCACATTGGAGCGAGCTCAGAAAATATGGACCGATGATGCCCACCGCCAAGGGCACGCGGCTCCTCAGGCGTCGCCCAACCCCCCACCACCTCAGCATCAACCCTTGGTGCTACAAAACCATTTACTGACCCAAGGCGTAGTGAACACTCAGTCGTTGGTTCCCCCTCAAGGAAACACGCCACCACAACAACAAATCACTTATGCCGCTCCTGATCAACCCATGTTATATTTAGGTACCCATCACTTGTTAATGATGTCATCTGTTGATGTCAACCTTCAAACCCGTCGGAACCAATATGGCTCCACCCCTGAAGCCTCTCCCACCGAAAAAAACCACTAACGCTCATCCCACTGATCAGTCCTTACGTATCCCTTCGGCTCCACTAGATGGCGCCTCCAAAGCACCTCGCTTCCCACTTCGTCACATCAACAATAATCCCAATGCTCGCGCTGCGTCTCATTACAACATTGTAGATGACTTAGCCCAGTTCCCCGCAGCCATGTCTGCGTTAGAGGTCTTAAAAAACTATCCTTCAAAGTGCAAGACTTTGCTCTCCGCAATTGGTGCTATTGACCCAAATGATTCACGACTGATGGCCTTCGATTTGGACCAATCCGAACCACGCCTGCCTTCCACTTTAGCGTTCCAAGTTTTTGTATCCGTTTGGAATCTTGTCATCCATCGGTGCATTATCGATGAAGGTTCCTCTACATGCGTTATGTCCACTTTCATTTGGCAAAAGTTGGGATCCCCTACATTCCAGCAGTCCACCACTGCGTTGTGAGCCTACGACGGCCGTTCGGCTCAACCCCAAGGTCTCTTAGCTAATGTCCCTGTCCAGTTGGCTGGAAAAACCGTGCTCACTGACATAGAGGTCATCAATGCCCAACTTGATTATAACCTCTTACTTGTCCACAGCTACATGTATGCCATTCGGGCGGTTGCCTCATCCGTTTTTCGTACCATGATGTTCCTCCATGACGGACGCGTGGTCAAGGTCGACCAACTCACCTATTGCGATCCCAATGCCCCCGCTGCACCCGAAAATGTTCTCCCCATGGTTGAACAACCTGTTTGTGGTGCAACTACCTCGTTTGTTTCCTCCGTGAGACCCGGAGTTTACTCAGATACGTCGATGACCTCAACATTCCAATCCATTCCACCCCCGTTACCTGCGGCCGAAGTATCTGACCTATGTACCCTTTTCGACAATACACAAACACCCAACAATCAACCGCCCTTGTTACCCAAACCACCATTGGTACCTAATAACATTGGTGTTACACCCATCCACACAATCCCCTTCCTATTCCCTCCCTCGGGAGTAGTAAGCGCCCTAGTTATGGCTACTCTTAGCCTCCCCGGGTTAACCTTAGGGTTACCCATGTGGTATATTTCGCCTCCCGTCCCCCCGCCGACACCAAATGTCGTCCTACAACCGGTGCAACCCATCGCCACTACTAGTCAACCACCTCCCGGTGTCACTACCCCTTCGTCATCTACAAATCCCCCCCCTCTTATCAAGAACACTGGGGGCAGAGGCCCACAACCATACACTGCTGTACCCCCGCCCAAAACAGTTAAACCCCCCCCATGTTTCATGATCCTCCCAAATGCTCGTTGTGTGATGAGTTAGGCCATCCGACTCATCAATGTCCACAATTACCTGCATTACAGGAACACATGCAAATGCTTGACGACGACCCCAACATCTTGGTTGTCCAACTCGATCCAACCCCTAAGCCTCGTGATAAATCACTGCATACCAACCACCCTTGTGCAATATGTGGTATTTATGGCCATTACTCACATCACTGTCCTGATCTCCCAGATTACAGAGCAGCTCTCTACGAGATGAATAGTTTGGACCTTGAGACGGCACCCCCCACAATTGAGGAGATCCACCCCCTAGTATCACCCTCATCCGGAGAGATTAACACCATCTATATGATCTCTTAGACTACCACTCCCTCGTCAACCGTTTTGACAACTCAAAGTTTCCGCAATGATGAGGAGATTCTAGAGGCTCTCACTGCCCCGGATTATCCCTGGAAAGACATGCACCATCGTTCCTATTTCCTCCCAGAAGAGTCCTCCTCCACCACAGCCACCCAATTTGCGGTTGAGTCCAAAGATTTCCTTCCCACCAAAGTCGACTGGTTTAAGGATCCCATTCCCGCTCTTGATGCCTTTGAGGAAGGTAACATGGCCAACAGCTCACCCACAATCCAAATTGATATCGCTGCCCCAGGAGGTGCCCCTGAACTCATCACTTTAGGAGCCTCCTGCAGTGAATATGAGATCAGAGAGTACAAAAAACTTTTCCAAGAGTTCCGTGATGTCTTTGCCTGGTCCTATACCGAAACGCCTGGTCTTGACCCCGCTATCATAGAGCACCACATTGACACATGGCCAGATGTACCCCCCGTTCGCCAGAAACAACACCACATTGACGCCTCTGAGTTAGGGGCATCATAGATTACCTCGACCCTGGGATAGGGGGCATGATCAATCATTTTGAACCTTCCCCATCACATCTATCTCAGTATTTCAATGATCCCATTGTTCAAACAAACACATATGTGATCCACAATCACAACCCCCATGCACATAGCATGGGGGCCGGTCATTAACCCTGCTCACTTTGTCACATTTGTGATCTCAACCATTTTTGAGGTCACGTGTCACTTGTATATTTAATTTGATTTGATACACATAGTTCTTTCCTTTGACCATTTCGGAGTCCTTATGACCTCCGTTTTTCGTACCATTTACACTGCCGGATTCATTTTTCCGCGCTCGTGATGATGCTTGAGATCATTTCTCGCTCTCACCAGGACCAATATCAACATTGTGTCCCGACACCTTGTTGCCCCAGTTTGCGTGCCACATCGGTCGTAGCCCATTTTTGATATACTTTATATCATCAGATTCATTTTTCCGAGCCCGTGATGATGCTTGAGATCATTTCTCGCTCTCACCCCCATATTTTTTGGGTATTTTTTCCCAAAACACCCCCTATCACCTCAGTTTACGTGCCACATCGGTCGTTATCCATTTTTGACACTTTTTATATCGCCGGATCCAATTTTTCGAGCTCATGATGATGCTTGAGATCATTTCTCGCTCTCACCAGGTACAGTTTCAACATTGTGTCCCGACACCTTGCTGCCTCGATTTGCGCACCACATCGACTGCCATCGGATTGTTCCACATTTTTACATGAGCCATTCACTCTTTTCATATTGCAATTATTTCATTATTTTGCCACCATTTATTATCCCGCAAGGAGGCCCACTAGTGTTCCCCCCTACCCTCGTTCTTGGTCATCATCAATGTTCCTTGATTGAGCACTTCCTCCTTGCCTGACCATTCCTTTTGTTCGGTATAATTTTATCCCTTTTTCGGGCCGGACAAGTCCTTTACGAAAAAGACACTTAGGGAGTTTCTGTTAAGCTCTTTTCTGACTCCTAAAACAATGAAAAGATCGTCGAGCAATATTGCTTCCTTTCATGCTCATTAAAGTACCTGAAAGGGCATCTATCTGGTATAAGTTTAACCCTTTTCCGGACCTGGTAGACTAATTACGAAAAATGAATACTCTAGTCACACCAGCTAGAAGAGTTCTTCATTGCATCCTTTTATGCTTCTTCGGGACTTGGAGACTAACACACGAAAAAGCAACCCCCTAGAGTCTTCTTATCGCTTTTAGACTCTCTAAATCTGAAAGCAACCACGAGCATGAACTGTCCCGGGCTCATACAAATCCACACGACAGTACCATTCCATTATTTTAGAGTCTTCTTATCGCTTTCAGACTCCTTAAAATTGAAAGCAACCACGAGCATGAACTGTCCTGGGCTTGTATAAATCCACACGACTGTACCATTTTAAACACACTTCTTCTAGTTCCTTAACCCATGAAGAAGTCCCCCCGTGCCTCTTGGAACTATGATCGATCATCTCGGCAGCACCCCCAATCAGGTCGCCTTTGTTCAGAGTATTCTGTAGTCTCCTCCCATTTTACACCAACTTGAGTATCACTCACACCAGTCACTATCCTTGATCCATTACAGCTATGATCCCTTTCCCACCAGTTAGTTTCATATGCTTCCCGATCATCCCCGCCATCATACTTTGAACAAAGGAAGTTTGAGTCCACCCACTCTACTTGCCCAGTTATCCCCCACAGTATGACAGTCCTACCATCAGTACTCTCACACTTCGGTTCTCCACCTCGCGCTCCTATCAAGGAAACATCATTGCCTTGCTAGTTGCAGGTCTCCCTCTGTCGACGACAGCCCCTCTATTCCAGAGGATAGACCTAGAGGTCCCTGCGTCTTGGACCCATCACCATCTGTGGTGAGTGCCTACGGACCACTTTGAGAGGAGTCATCATTGCCTCTCCGAGTGGTTGTCTCTCACATGCTCGACTTCAACACCTTGATCGCATCGTTGAGAATCGTGCAGGGTATATATCCCTTCAGTTATTGGTCGAAGACCTCGGATTTCCCCCAACTATAGCACATTGGTGAGTCACTTCGGAACGCCTAGTTATATGTTCCCGTGGATGTCCGGGTTGCGTTGGCGATTGTATTCGGAAGCCATCCAGTTATATGCTTCCTTGAGTACCCAACTCAGTTCTAGTTCAGTGTACCATTGAGGGTATGACTCCCCGTCACTATGATCCAGCAGCTCATCAGTTCCTCTGGTACCACACTCAGCAGCACTGTTTTTATTCCAGTGTATCAGTTCTTCAGCTCAGACATGGTCATCCCAGCAGTATGTCCCAGATTTGTGTCCCCTCTGGACCCTTATGATGTACACAGTGGTTCTCTACAGGTCCCCCTTTTTTCGGCCTCACAATTATTTTTTATGTATCTTGATATGAGCATGGGTATGCCCGCCTCGTCCATATATTGAGATTCTTCCTCATTCCTTATTTGAGGCCATGTATATTTCAGGTCCCCATATTTTGGACCCCATTGTTATTGTTGTTCTATATCTAGATACGAGCATGGGAATGCTCGCCTCATCCATATGTTCAGATTATTCCTCATTCATTATTGAGGTCATGTACTTTCAGTTTTTGCAGCTTGTTCGGGACAGTTGTTTCGGGCTCTAGTTCGTTTCTTCTCTTCTCCACACCCCAGGAAAACCATTAAAGACTTATGATGTCTATCGGCCATACGATGAGCTCCTGCCCTCACACATCAGGGGGTAATCTGTTAACACCCAAAAAGTGCTCACTACCTCATTTACCCCAGTATATGACTCATTTGTCCATATTTCCTACCATTTTTGCCTCCAAAACCTTAAAACCACATTAAAAAGCCTCCAAAAGGCCAAAAAACCATTAAAAAAAGCCTCCAAAAGGCCAAAAAAATCCCTTTTTCCCCCAAAATAATCCAAAATTCCTCCAAAATGGCAAAAACCCTCTAAAAAAGGAATAAAAAATACAAAAAAGAGGAAAAAGAGGAAAAAGAGGGAAAAAGGAAGCAAAAACCCTATACAGCTGACCTAAACCATATGGTGTCCAAAACCATGGGCCAACACTCCACCACTAAAAACCTATAAATAGGTGATGGAGGCCCCTCATTTCATATCCACAATCAACCACACCCTTACTCTGCCAAAATCACTCTTGAAACCCTAGCTCACGCTTGAGCTACTTTCACATTTGAGTGCCCCTTTGGCCCATTTCCAAAACCCTTTGGAGAAAGAGAAAGGAACAACACTGGAGCTTGGAAGCAACCCTCTTGGACTGCTGCAAAGGCTTCATCAACCTTCACATTGGAGGTATAATCAATACAAAAACATTCTATTATCTTGTCTTTTCTGTTTATGCACATGCTTAGAGTAGTTTACTGTTTTATTTACTGTCTTTTATTTACTGTATTTTCTGAACTGTTACTAAGGAGTCCCTTCTCCTTAGTAGGTGCTCATTTGCACAAGCTAGGGTGAAAACCCTAGCTACAGAAGGTGATCTTGTCCTTCTTTTTGACGCCAAAAAGGACAAAAAACCAGGACCTGGTAAGTTTTTCCTCATGGGGAAAGGACCCAAATGATCATATGTGTTGGGTGATCTAAAGGAGGACTTGTAAATGTCACCATCAATGGGTTGTATATGAATAAATTCTTCCCATAGTCCCAAAACTAGGATATCCACATAGACACGTGAACATCTGTCATGATAAGTCACATTGATTTCCAACACCGATGGTTTCCACAAAACCATCATACATTGGGTGACACTTCCACCCACCCTCTAGGTTGTCCCTTTCACTAAACACATTGTAGAACACATAAATTTATTTTTGCATTTAAATATCTTTCCGTCTTACACATGATGTATCACCAAAATTTTGTTTTCTCTGCATAGGATTACCAATACATGTTTCTACATCGGCTTCTTTGACTATGCGATTCATTTGGTCAAACAATCTAGCATCCACTATTTGGGACATTTTAACCCTAGTCTATGCTCTATACCACATAGTTGGAGCATGCCTTGGTTCATCCACTAAGAACCAAGTGGAATACAATGTCGTCATTGGATTATTAGACGATGCCATCCATGTCAGTATACGACAACTTCACGTCCATTTAAATTCCAGACTCCTCGTCAAATAGTTTAACAATGTTTTTTTGTGTACACAATACATGCCTCTTTCGCAAATTCATGTGAGCGTGGCTCCTGGTTTGATAGTTCGAAACCATCATGTTTGGGTAATCAAGCCACCAAAGGAAAAAATTAATCTGCTAAAAATTAAGAGAACGGGATGACGGTTTACCTGGAATTCACTGAATGGAAATTTGCTAGTCGAATCTCCCAGAAAATGCAAAAGAGATCCATGGCCATCTGATGAGAGAATATATAGTAGATCTAATGTGGTATTCCTAGATCTCTCTATGGTTTGGTGAATTCCATTGTCATATATATGAAAATATTAATCAACATTTCTCCTAAGATATATCCCTAATTTCCACAAAGATTCAAGTTGGGGTGAGAAGAGAGAAGATTACTTGTTGTATTGTGATGTTTGGAGAAGCCTTTCCTTGTAGATATTCACTATTGTCTACTCCTTAAGCTATCCAAGATACGCACAAATTCATCCACAACATACTTTCTCTACTCTTCTAACAACAAATTTTATGAAATTCAAAGCAAGTTAGATATAAAATCCTACCAATGCATGAACACAAATATTTGGGGGGGGGGGGGTTGAATCTCTTAATATTAAATCAAAGAAAGAGTAGAATATTAAAATCTTTTCCATAAGATGCCTTCCTCCTCCTTTGTATAGGTTCCCTCCTTCACTTCCCAAGCCTTTGATTGCCAAAAGTTTGAAAGAAAAAGAGTCTCTAATGCTTACCCCAAATGATTCTTATATAGATTTAGGAGTTGGGCGATGAGGATGAAATTATTAATGTGGGATGCGAATCCCAACTTAATTTCCTTTTATTACCCTCATTTATACATTTCTCCATAGTTTGGGCATTTGGATGATTAATTGAGATTTTAATGGAAAAAACACACCTACCATGTATTTTCCTTCCACTTCAAGTTTGTGGAGACTTGATACTAGCTTTCAATAGGCAATTCAATCACTAAAGTTTCCCCTTTTGGGATACATGGGTATTCATTCACACCTTTCATCTTGGAAAGTAGTGGTTAGATTAAGAGATCATGTCTATTTTAGTGCTTCATCTCTTTATTCATGTTGAGGGTGAACATTAGTGTCATGTCCACCCCCATCGATCCAACTCAAGGAAGGGAACATGACTAAAATTATGGTCTTTTACAAAAAATCAGCCCCATTGATCATTAACATTTCATAAAACAAGTAAAATGCATATGTGTGCAGATGCATATTCAAATAAACATAGCGGAAGTAAAATCTACTACACACATATGTATCATGCATTGATTTTCATAATCATATCACTATTCAATTAAAAACATTGTAGAATTTAATACACATAGATAATACTTATCTTGATGGTGAAGTTGTCCCGAGCAATTAGCTATGCAACTTCAATGTTCCACCCAACCATAGGCTAATTATGCTCATCAATATCTCAACACAGTTGCCACCCTCGAGCTGGGCATGATTTCCACAAGGAATGGGAACCTACAAACTTATGCACAACAAAATGAACCCCCTATCTACTCCAAGCCAGTCCATAGCTGGGTTTATAAAGCTAATTCTGAACCCTCTTCTATTCCTGGATGCTTGCACTAACCTCAAGCCAAAATAATGGATACACATAACTCATACCACAACATAATATTCCCACACCCTGCAAGCACAAATTTTGGGCATGGATAAACATTTTTAACTATGGGATTTACAAAATAGGGTTCCCATATTTGGTTCTTCCAATTTGTGGCACACCCAAACACGAGTTGTGAGAGGGGAAATCAACCATAGGGAGCAAAACAATTTTTACACAAGTATTTTAGCATTCAAATGGCCAAAAACAGCCTCAATGAAATCCCAGTTCGAATTCCCTTTCTTTCCAGTCGTTCTTCCACCCAAAATCGCCCCTTTTCCAGCTAGAAGTCAAGGAAACATAGGAAAAACGTGGAGGAAAAACATCCCACAAGCTAGAACTGCGTGATAGAGCCAAACTGATTGATGAATAATGGCTTGGGGAACAAATTCATGGCTCTTTTCTTGCTAAGGAATCCAAACACGATTTTCCAAAATGGTGGCTTGCTCATACACGAAATTGGACAGCCATACCTTTCCATTTCCAAAATAATAACTACTTCAACTAACTCTTGGAAGAAATAAATGATTGGGTCCATAAGTCAAAATGGGTAGTTGAAGGTTCATGGGTTCTCTTATTGACACTCGGCCTGACTTTAGTGGCTTCAAGGGTTTGAATATTTCCCTCCCAATTCCTTGTAAAATCATGCCTCCATACTCTTGTTACATTGCATAGCTAGTTGTGGGTATTTTTTATTAAAATACATATTTCCATGATATTTGTAATTTCTATTGTGCCTAGATAGCACACAATCCACATGCATCGATTTTTAAATGTCGATACATAAAATGCTAAATCGGTTAAGTTTAAACCAAATAGACTAGCAAGATCACTGAAAGAAGCATAATCACAAGATAGACACAGAATTTACCCTGGAAAACCCTCATGGGGTAGAAAACCCAGCAAAGCTTTCCTCAATAAGATGATCAACCAAAATACAAGATGTGCTCCCTCCTTCTTCACCTCCTTAGCAGATCTCCCAGACAAGTGCGCTACTTTTCTCAAGTGAGCAAGTGTGTCTAATGAGGAGTTCACCTCCTCTATTTATACTAACTCCCGACCACCAAAAATACCTAATGGGGACGACCTCTCCTGGAGAAGTTTAATAACCCCTAAAACATAACCTCAGGGCTGACCCCCACATGGTGGGTCTAATAACCGTAGTTACCACAACTCCTCGGAGGTATAAACATCTCCGGATACATAATAGAATTACCTCGGAGAGATGGAACATCTCTGGAATAAATAATGTACAAATATAATATTCTTAGAAGTTACAATATTCAACACTCCCCCTTAACGAGAAGGATATTATAACAACATCTACAGGAGCAAGGAGTCATTGATTACATCATACATGATACATCTATAAATCATCGGAAGCTTTCTTCAATTCATCATCATTAGTAACTCAACTGGTTACTGGAACATCAACATCATCAGAGATTATATCACTCGATCATCAGCATCGTCATCACACGATCATCAGCATCGTCATCAGCATCGTCATCACCCGATCATCAGCATACGATCATCAGCATCGTCATCACACGATCATCAGCATATACGATCATCAACATCGTCATCACACGATCATCAGCATCGTCATCACACGATCATCAGCATCATCATCACACGATCATCAGCATACGATCATCAGCATCGTCGTCACACGATCATCAGCATATACGATCATCAGCATCATCATCACACGATCATCACTTTAAGACAAGTCTCATGTCTAGGGACGATGCAGTCTGTGATTCATTTAAGACGAATCCATGTCTAGGGATGATGCAATCCCGACCACAGTGCCAGTCCTTTTTCATACTGGATGTGACCTAGATCAGATCTAGGATTTACTTCCACAGAGCCAGTCCTTTTTCATATTGGATGTATCACATATACAGAGCCAACCCTTTTTCATGCTGGATGTATCACATCTACAGAGCCAACCCTTTTTCATGCTGTATGTATCACATCTACAGAGCCAACCCTTTTTCATGCTGGATGTATCACATCTACATAGCCATCCCTTTTTCATGCTGGATGTAACCTAGAACAATTCTAGGATTTGTCACGTATATTTTGAACCGAGGTCCAAGGAAGATCCAGTCCTATCATGTACCTTTTGAACCGAGCTCCAGGGACGATCCAGTCCTATCGTGTACCTTTTGAACCGAGGTCCAGGGACGATCCAGTCCTATCATGTACCTTTTGAACCGAAGTCCAGGGACGATCCAGTCCTATCATGTACCTTTTGAACCGAAGTCTGGGGACGATCCAGTCCTATCGTGTACCTTTTGAACCGAAGTCCAGGGACGATCCTTTTGAACCGAGGTCCAGGGATGATCCAGTCCTATCGTGTACCTTTTGAACCGAGGTCCAGGGACGATCCAGTCCTATCGTGTACCTTTTGAACCGAGGTCCAGGGACGATCCAGTCCTATCGTGTACCTTTTGAACCGAGGTCCAGGGACGATCCAGTCCTATCGTGTACCTTTTGAACCGAGGTCCAGGGACGATCCAGTCCTATCGTGTACCTTTTGAACCGAGGTCCAGGGACGATCCAGTCCTATCATGTACCTTTTGAACCGAAGTCCAGGGACGATCCAGTCCTATCGTGTACCTTTTGAACCGAGGTCTAGGGACGATCCAGTCATTTTTCATTCAATTATCGGAGACCTCATGTCTATGGCTCAATTCAAAGGACCACAGTCCGAGGACGATCCAATCCCCTTACCTGTTCATTCAGTATTTTGTTCTCGGAGACATCTTGTCTGTGGATCACTTTAGGACTAAAGTCCATGGATGATGCAATCCTCTCATCACTATGGGTACAAGTATCTTCATCCATACAAGTACAAACATGTATCAATACATCAAGGCATCATGTAACCTTATCATCAAGGCATGTAAATCAAAACATGTATCCTCATCAATAGCATCGATACATATATCATCAAAACATGTATTCTCACTAATACATCTATCATCAAAAGCATGTATTCTCACTAATACATCTATCATCAAAAGCATGTATTCTCACTAATACATCTATCATCAAAAGCATGTATTCTCACTAATACATCTATCATCAAAAAATAAACAATATAAGAGTCCTAAATCTAAATATTTCTAAGTAACTAGGTAACCTCATCTTTGATGAGACAAACTTGTCATCAGATACTATACTACTCCCCCTTTCGAGGAGGGTCCTTTTGAACTACACCAAGCTTGTCTCGGAAGTATTCAAACTTTACTCGAGACAGAGGTTTGGTCAAGATATCAGCAATTTGATCCTCAGTACTTATATATTCAAGTTTGATAGCTCCTTTCTGCACCATATCACGTATATAAAAGTATCGGATCTCGATGTGTTTTGACTTATCGTGGAACACATGATTTTCAGTCATCTTGATGCAGCTTTGATTATCACACATAATCACAGTGGGATCCATTTCTAAGTCAAACACTCCAGATAGTAGTTTTCGAAGCCATATTGCTTCACAGCTGGCAGAGCAGGTAGCTATATATTCTGCTTCAGCAGTACTGAGGGCCACACTAGATTGCTTCTTACTGAACCATGAGATCATGGCAGATCCAAGACCGTAGCATCCACCTGAAGTACTTTTTTTGTCTGAGACACTCCCTGCCCAGTCAGAATCTAAGTAGCCATGTAATTTGAGTTCATGACCTCCGAGATAATATAGTCCAAAATCTAAAGTACCCTTTAGGTACCTCATTACATGCTTTGCAGCTATTAAGTGAACCTTTCTAGGTTCTACTAGATACTGACTTAGGGTATTTAGAGCAAAGCATATATCAGGCCTAGTATTTGTTAAATACATCAATGACCCGATGATTTGTCTATATAGAGTTATGTCCACTAATTCTGATGAGTCATTAACTAATAACTTCAAGTTGGAGTCCATGGGAGTAGCCATGGATTTACACTCCAACATATCAAATCTTTTGAGAATCTCCACAGTATACTTGCCTTGATTAAGAAAGATACCTTTTGGTTCTTGCCATACTTCTAAACCTAGGAAGTAGTGCATTAATCCGAGATCTTTCATCTCGAATTCTGAAGAAAGCTTCTTCTTGCTTTCAATAATTTGTTTCTCATTTTCGGTTAGAAATAGATCATCTACATATAACAACAATATAACTGGTTCATCATCCATCACTTTGAGATAAAGATTGGGGTCAGCTTTACTTTTGGTAAAGCCCATGCTTGTTAAGAAATTGTCAATCCTTCCGTACCAAGCCCTGGGAGCTTGCTTCAATCCATATAATGCCTTTTTCAGTTTGCATACATGGGTCCTTCCGTCTTTGACCTCAAACCCTTGTGGTTGTTCTATGTATACTTCTTCTTCAATTACACCATTTAGAAAAGTTGTCTTAACATCCATTTGGTGTAATTTCCACTTCATCATGGATGCAAGTGCCATGATAGTTCTAATTGAAGTATACCTAGCAACTGGTGCAAATGTTTCTTCATAGTCAATTCCCTCCTTTTGAGAAAATCCTCTGGCTACAAATCTAGCCTTGTATTTTTCAATGCTACCATCTGCAGCATGTTTTATCTTGAAAATCCATTTGGAAGAAACCACACTTTTATCTTTTGGTTTGGGAACTATATCCCAAACATCATTTTTCATTATTGACTGATATTCTTCTGTCATTGCTTCTACCCATTCTTTCTTCTGAGCTGTCTCTTCATAGCTGGTAGGTAGTTGATCCACAAGATCACACATCAAGGCCATATAGTTGGACACTAGCTTTGGTTTCTTTCTTTCTCTAGTGGAGCCTTCAGGAGCTCCATATCTTTTAGCCCCTTGAATAATATCTCTATCCCATGCTGGCGTTCTTTTCTTAGATAAGTCTGTAATAGGAGGTTCTTGTGGTTCCAACATGTCATGATCCTCAGTTGAATCATCTTCAGGAATGGGCACAGCCTCTGTGATTCTGGGAGATGTATCTTCTTCATAGATTTCTTCAAGTTGGCACTTTCTGGATTTCTTGAGGGCTGCTTCTTCATCAAATGTTACATCTCTACTTATTTCCATGTGATGAAAACCTGGAATGTAAATTCTGAAGGATTTGGATGATTCACAATAACCAACAAATATTCCCTTCTTACCAGAAGGATCCAACTTGGTTCTCTTTTCTTTTGGAATGTGGATGTACACAAGACACCCAAATATTTTAAGATGACTTACCTCAGGCTTCTTTCATGTAAACACTTCTTCTGGAGTTTTGAAATCAAGAGCACTATGAGATAATCTATTTTGCACATATACTGTTGTCTTGGATGCTTCAGCCCATAGATACATGGGAAGATCTTGGTCATGTATCATAGTCTTCACAGCTTCCATGATTGTTCTATTTTTCATTTCAGCCACCCCATTTTGTTGGGGATTATAGGGAGTAGTTAGTTCCCTTTTAATTCCAGCTTCTTTACAAAAGTATTCAAAGTCCTTTGAGGTAAATTCTCTACCATTATCTGTTCTGAGAATTTTGATTCTCTTTTCTGAGAGATTTTCTATTAGAGCCTTGAACTCTTTGAATTTTCCAAAGACTTCATTCTTACCTTTTAGGAAGTATATTCAAGTTTTCCTTGAATAGTCATCAATGAATGAAAGATAGCATTCAAACCCACTTAAAGAAGTAGTGGGCTTTGGACCACATACATCTGAGTGTATTAGCTCCAAAATGTTCTTAGTCTTTGTTTCACTCTTTGGAATGGGGTTCTTGACATTATTCCCTTTCTTACATCCTTTACATGAGCCATCATGATCAGCTTTCAAATCTGGTAATCCTATGACTACCTTGCTTACATAGGGTAAGGATTTATAGTTAATGTGAGCTAATCTTCTATGCCATAGCTCACTGGGGCTAGAGATCTCATGAGCAAGGGAAGCTTCTGGATGACCCTTGAGCTTATAGAGACCTCCTTCTTCTTCACCAATGACAACTGCATCTTTAATTGACTTTCCTTTGGACCACATGAGTACTTGTCCATCTATGAAATCCACTCTAAAACCTTTCTTATCTAGTGCTGAGATAAAGAGTAGGTTCTTCTTTAAACCTGGTACATATAAGATGTCTTTCATCTTCAAAGGTGTTCCAGAATCTAGCTTGTAGCTAGCTTCACCAATTCCTTTGATGGGATATTGGTAATCATCTCCTAAAGATACCTTTTGTGAAGAGGACTTTTCTTCAAGATTTGAGAAAGTCTTTCTTTGACCTGTCATATGCTTAGAAGCACCACTGTCAATGAGCCATGTATCTTCTCCAGGAGATACAGATCCAGAGAGTGTAGAGAATAGGACATATTCTTTTGGATCTTCTTTCTTCACCTTATATCTTTTCTTTCTAGGCCTTCCCTCTACCTCTTCTTCTTCTTCTTCTTCTTCTTCTTCTTCACTATCATTTTTTGCCATATGTGCATGGTGTCTTTTGTGGACAAACATCTTCTTTTGTGAAGGACAAAATCTGGAGATGTGTCCTAGTTTATGACAACTGTAGAATTTGACTGTGGAAAGATCTGTTACTGGATTGGGTCCTTTTCTCTTTTTAGGTCTAGAGAAGTGTTGAGATCCTTTGTGGTCAACTTTCTTGAGATGACCCATTCTTCTTCTTTTGGTATGGATGGCCAAAGCTTGGTCATCTTCATTGAGAAGAGCTTCTCTGTTGGCTACCCTAGCTTCTTCTTGAACACAATCCTCCCATACTATATCAAACTTCATGCTTTCTTTTCTGGCACACATGGTTTGTATGAAAGATTCCCAAGGTCTAGTGAGACCATTGAGAGCAGTCATCACAAGTTCATCTTCATCAAGAGTATCACCAATTGCATCTAATTGCTCCTTGATTTGTGAGACCCTTGAGAAGTAGTCTTGAATGGATTCTCCTTTGTGCATCTTGGTACTCTTCAATTGAGTCCTTAGGTTCATCTTCCTATTGATGTTCTTTCCTTCATACATTCTTCCTAGGGCATCATACATTTCCTTTGGAGTCTTCTTGGAGGCCACTTGGGGAATCAAGTGGTCTTTAATAGAATCAGCTATGATTCTCTTTTCCCTAATCAAATACTTCCTATGATTTTCTTTGGCTTCATCTCCTTCTGGTTCTGCAACTTCATCCTTGATATAATGAGCAAGATCATTCTCTTCAAGAATGAGACCAATTCTGTATTTCCATGCCCGAAAATTCTCTATACCTTCTAGCTTGTCCTCAAGCTTAGTGTTTGGAGCCATCTTCTCTTGGGGGAGTCCAAGAGACAGAGAGTACTTGCCTTAAAAGTTACCTTTTACTTTTTCGGATCCTGAGACAGAAATTTATCGCACTTTTGGTAGAATTAGGGTTTGAATTTCCCGGAGTTCCACCCAACCAAAAAGTTCGATCTAGGGCTCAAAATATTTGTATTGAGAAGGGCTATCCAGCCATGTAATCAGATTTCAATAATACCAACTTTTTGCTGAACCCAATTTCTGGTTTATCGCACTTTTGGTAGAATTAGGGTTTGACTTTCCCGGAGTTCTACCCAACCAAAAAATTCGATCTAGGGCTCAAAAGATTTGTCTTGAGAAGGGCTATCCAGCCATGTAATCAGATTTCAATAATACCAACTTTTTTCTGAAACCCTAAACTCCACCAGAGAGAGAGAGAGAGATTCTTACCTTGTGAAAGATGTCCTATTCAGTCTAGCTCTGATACCATGTTAAGTTTAAACCAAATAGACTAGAAAGATCACTGAAAGAAGCATAATCACAAGATAGACACATAATTTACCCTGGGAAATCCTCATGGGGTAGAAAACCCAGCAAAGCTTTCCTCAATAAGATGATCAACCACTTCAACAAGGAACATATCTATGCCACCCTATGAATTTTATTAGCATAAGGATACCTCCTTGCGGGCATTCATAAATGGCCTTTTAATACTATTAATTCAACACTTAGACAAAAATTGTCAAACCCTAGGGTATCATGAGATTTTTATTTTCATCAATTTTGAAGTGTGAGACACCCAATGGATAGAGGCAAACAAAGTGACTTCATCTAAACCAATTTCACCTCTTGAAGCCTCTTTCTCTCTCCTCGGAGGGCATTTTACTGGAGTAGTGAAAATCAAGCTAAGAGGCACTTTTGGCAGATTGATATCTTCCTCCTCAGAGACTCTTTGAACAATTTGAGACCATCGTTGGATGCACCAAACAACATTCTAGAGATCCATACTCTCAAAATGATTTAATACATCACACTCAAGACATGGCGGGCATTTTACTGAGGTCACTTAGGCATTTTTAGTGATTTTACATAGACAATTTTGCACTTTCCTAGACTTGGTCCAATCTACCTGAAACCTTGTTTTGGAAGATACATAACTTCTTCCTCAGACACTTTAAAGTCAGTATGAGAACATGTTCAAGTATAAAAACAACAACCTACAAGATGGCCATAAGGTGAGGTCATTTTATTCAACCCACAAACTATGGCAGGCATTTCCTTGAGGCCACTTAGGCAGTTTTGCTACTTTGGTGTAAAAGCAACCTGAAACCCTGTTTTGGCAGGCTGCTATCTTTCTCATCAAACACCTTCTATGAAAACTAATTCCATGGTTGGATAGCCTCTTTGACAAGTGAGAGCATGATAGTTCCAGATAATTTTTATCATTCTCCCATGAGGTATGGCGGGCATTTTCCCAAGGCCACCTGGACTAGTTTTCCAACACTTGGCCATTTCCAAGAATTTCTCCAAAATTTATCCTCAAACCCTATTTTGGCAGACTTATAACTTTCTCCTCAAAAATGATTAAGGAAAAATGATACCATGGACAGATGGCCACTTCAACAAGCTATATCCTGGTATACTGGTGTGGGCATTTTTCTCAAACCATGAATTATGGCGGGCATTCTCTTAGACCAGTTTTGACTACTTTTTCCATACTTAGTCAATTTCCAAAGTTTCACAAACTTGCCATACTTTTCTAGAATGATGTCAGATTGCAACACTGACTTAATGATAGCACCAGAACGCCATCATGTGTCTTTCCAGCCTCATCACACATGCCACATCATCATGCTTTCCATATCATCACTTCCTTTGTCTTTCCTTTGTCTTTCATTGAGTTTACCCTACCATCAAGCCCTTTGTTATTCCCGTGTCATTAATGAACTCCTTTGACATCAATGACAACCATATTCAACGTCATCATCATCATCATCATATTCGTCATCATCATCATCATCATCACCATCATCATCATCATCATCATATTCATCATCATATTCATCATCATCATCATCATCATCATCATCATCATCATCATCATCATCATCATCATCCAATTCATCATCATCATCATCATGAAGAAGAAGATGATGATGACGATGACGATGATGGTGATGATGATGATGATGATGATGATGATGATGATGATGACATCAATGAAAACCATATTCAACATCATCATCATCGTCATCTTATTCGTCATCATCACCATCATCTTCTTCTTTGTCATCATCATCATCTTCTTCATCTCCATCATCATCATCATCTTCATCATCATCATCATCATCGTCATCATCATCCTCATCATCATCATCGTCATCATCCTCATCATCATTATCATCATATTCGTCATCATCATCATCATTATGATCATCTTCTTCATCATCATCAGCAGCAACAACATCATCATCTTCATCTTCTTCATCATCTTCATCATCATCATCATCATCATCCAATTCATCATGATGACGATGATGATGAATTGGATGATGATGATGATGATGATGAAGATGATGATGAACATGATGATGTTGATGATGATGATGATGACGAATATGATGATGATGACGAATATTATGATGATGATCAAGATGAGGGTGATGATAACAATGATGATGATGACAAATATGATGGTGACGAGGATGATAACATGATGATGACGATGATCGTTCCCATCATCATCACCACCACCATCATCATCATCGTCATCATCATCATCATCATCATCATCATCATCATCATATTCGGCATTATCATCATCTTCTTCTTTTTCATCATCATCATCTTCGTCATCATCATCTTCTTCTTTGTCATCATCACCATCATCTTCGTCATCATCATCATCATCATCTTCTTCATCTCCATCATCATCATCATCTTCATCATCTTCATCATTATCATCATCATCATCATCGTCATCATCATCATTATCATCATCTTCTTATTCGTCATCATCATCATCATCATCTTCATGTTCATAATCATCATCATCATCATCATATTCATCATCTTCATCTCCATCATCTTCATCTTCATCATCTTCATCATCTTCATCATCATTGTCATCATTATCATCATCTTCTTCTTCGTCATCATCATCATCATCATCGTCATCATCTTCATCATCATCATCATCATCTTCACCATAATCATCATCATCATCATCATCATCATCTTCTTCATGATGATGATGATGATGAAGATGATGAAGATGATGATGCTGTTGATGCTAATGACGAATATGATGATGATTATCAAGATGATGATGATGATAACGATGATGATGATGATGAATATGATGGTGACGATGATGATAACAATGATGATGATGATCATTGTTGTGATCATCAACATCATCATCATCATCGTCGTCATCATCATCATCATCATCATCATATTCGTCATCATCATCATTATTATCATCATCTTCTTCTTCGTCATCATCATCATCATCATCTTCGTCATCATCATCATCATCACCATCTTCTTCATCTCCATCATCATCATCATCTTTATCATCGTCATCATCATCATCGTCATCATCCTCATCCTCATCATCATCTTCATCATCATCTTCCTTATCATCATCATCATAGAGATGATGACGATGATGATGATGATGATGATAAGGAAGATGATGATGAAGATGATGATGATGATGACGATCATGTTGATGATGATGATGATGACGATGATGAAGATGATGATGATGATGGAGATGAAGAAGAAGAAGATGATGATGATGATCAAGATGATGATGATGATAATGAAGATGTTGATGATGAAGATGATGATTATGATGATGATGATAAGGAAGATGATGAGACGAAATTTAATTACGAAAGGTTGAAGAAATAAAATGATTATGATAGTTTGAAAGGCATTGGGGACATCAATGGCATTGTATATGGAATGATCCATCCTAAGACTATCTTTATTGGAACATTTAGTTGGAAGTTGATTGTTTGGACGGAACTTATCATCTAAACTTTAAGTAAGATGTTGATTTCATCACCACTCTATTCATAAATGTGATTCTTTTGAATGTATGAAGAATGTCATTTATATTCATATTGATTTTTGTTGGTCATATTAATCATAAACAATTTTAAGTTATACTCTAGAACCATAAAATAATTTATGCATATAACATATTATATACTTACGTTTTACAATTAGCTTGCACATTGTTTTGGTTTCCTTAATAATTCATGAAGACACTAAGAATATAGAGAGGAATTTAAGTTGTATAAATAATTGTATAATTGATAATGTAAAAAATTTGTGAAAGTTATTAAGGAAACTGGTTACCTAGAAATACACTCAAGCAAAGCGTTAATTTGTTGCTGAAATACTGTTTGCGGGCATAATTTGTGAGCCTGAAATTCAATCCGTGGGCATAGTTTGTGAGCCTGAAATACAATATGCATCAATCACCTCACCTCTGCTTCGAACATAGATAACCATGGCCGAACTTCAAACAGGGGAGTCCTCTACCATGAGCGCAGTTGAAATGCAGGCATCCTCCTCTACAACCCCAGTTGAAACATAGTCGTCCACAGATGATACGATAACAGGAAAAAAATTCCAGGAGTATTATGATGAATGGAGAGATGCAAAGATGTGGCCACCAGGTATGGAAACTATTCTAAGGAAAGCAGAAGTTTTTGACTTTTGTTTGGAATGTTCAGTTATGTTGATGAGGAGATAGATGAGGCAATTTCGAAATATGATGCTGGGAATAAGGAACTCATAATTTTTGGGAAGTGGGTATACCTCGACCCTGATTTGGTTTCCTGAGCTACAAATATTCCACACAAAGCGGGGGCGATTTTAAGCTCAAGGAAAACCCCCAAACATGAGAAGAACCAGATGGCCAGTAAAATTTGTGGGCGAGAAGTAAATTTTCTGAGGAATGGTTTAAAAATGAAAGATGTCCCTCCCGGAATATACAAAACATTGATTCAGATTGTCCTTAGGACAATTCTGAATCATCACAGGCATGACATTTCGGGTGAATGTATGCGGGTAGTGATACATTGGGTGGAAGATATACCTGTAGATATTCCTTATCTATTGGCTAAGAAAGTCCACTTTTCCCTGCAAGAGAGCCAATTAAGGAAGGTTAAATTTAGTTTCCCGAGAACACTTAACAAATTATTGATTTATGTTGACCCCATGCTACTGAAACAGAGATTGGTGATATCAACCAGCATGAAAATATATCTTTTCCAAAACCACCTGTTCATAAAACATACGTTAGGAAATGTAATAGCAGGGAACATAATGAGTAATTGCCAGTACAGTCTCCTCACAAGAATGAGGAATTGGTACAATCTCCTAAGCACCATGGGAATTACCATTACACCTTCTTGAACAGAACGAGGAATCGCCAGTACAAAGTCCTGAGCACCATGGCAAATTACGAGTACAATATCCTGATTTTGTCACAAATGATGTAGTTTGTGCTACCACAACTTTGAAAGAGTTATAGGGACATGTAGATATAGGTCATTGGGAGGAGGCGACAGGCAAGGAAATGGAACAAACTACTGCTCACTTTTCCATTCCTCAAGCTTTTCTTGATAGAATTTCTCCTAAACAGTTGGCAATTGAGTATGATTGTTCTTCAAAATCAGAATCAAGGGCTTCCGCAATGCATTTAGACATTTCATCATATAATTTTGATAGTAGGTACATGTTCATCCTATATGATAAAATGGAGCATTTCAAGGAACAAGCTTCCTATATATGCAATTGGGCGGAAGAGTTCTTGAGAAAAGATAATAATATTTTAGAATGCCTCAAACAGATAGCAGTGTTTCAAAAGACAGTTGTGGATAATCAATTCAAAGTGGGCGTAATTATAAAAGGTAAAGAAGAAATGGTTAAATTATTATCCAAATAAGTAGAAAAAATCACTGATCTGAAAATGAAATTGAGTCAGGGAGGTTTGTGTATAAAGAGGATTTGGAAAAAGCTAATGCTGAAGCGAATGAACTCAAAGAAGAGTTGAAAAAAAGACTACATGTTCTCAATGTAGCACCAATGACGACAGAAATGGGTCCTTTATAGGTAATGGAGAAGAAAATTAAAGAATATGAAAATGTAGTACAAGAATATTAGTTGAAGTTGAAAGAGTGGGAGGGAAGCCAGGGAAAAAAAGTTGGATAATTAGAATCAATAATTTTCAATTTGAGAAAAACCATTTCTAAGCAAATTGATAAGATGAAAGGCACAAGGTTAGCAAGGATCTATGAATATTTAAAACTTAAAAACCAAAGTAGAGAAAAATAAATTTCCAATCAAGAAGGTGGTGAGGGTGAAGGTAAGGATACCAAAGGAGATGAGGGTAAGGGTAAAAGGAAAAAAACACCTACAAGTACAATGTCCTTAGAAGAGCGAGAGAAGTCCTTAGCAAATCGAGAGAATATGCTACAAGAATGCTTCTCAGCGAGCATTGCACTAAGTGATTTGTTTGGCTCATCACCATTACATAAAGAAATGAAAGAGAAGATGGCTGGGAAAGATGCAAAAATAAGGGAGATGGAATCAAAACTCTTAGACGGTAGAAAATTTCAGCATGTTGGATGTGATATGGAAATTTAAAAACTTAAATCCACAATTGTTGATTTGGAAAAGGAATTAAAAGGGCTAGCTGCTGCGATGATTGCAATTCCTGTCCTTCCCAACGAGACAGATGCAAGGGAAAAAGAGCAAGAGAAAGAAATACAGAATCTGAAATGTGAATTGAATCAAGTTAAAGATCATTTGAAACATACCAGACAACAATTGGAGGTCAAGGAAAAATAGGAATCAACGAAGTATAATAAAAATGTGGAAATGTTGAACAAACTGATGGAGGATTTTTTTTTTTTGGGAAATTTAAAACAAGTTTCACAGAGAGTTAAAGAGCTTGAAAACAAATTGCAAAAAGTGCCTTGTCCAACTCCAGAACAATTACAGTCTTCTACAAAAGGAAAGAGAGACCATTCAGATTTGTCTTCTGCTCAAGAGGAGGGATTGCATCCATCTCAAAAACATGCTAGACATGATAAATCAATGTATATATGTATTTATTGATAGTTAATGAAAACAAAAATTTTGTATGATGGAGTTTTGTATTTATCGGCGTATAATGGAAAATGATTAAACTAGTTGTCTTACTTTTTATGTCCAGGAGTTAGTGGTTCTACAGTCAATCCTTATGAAGTATGGTATTCATGTTTATTCAATGCTCATTCGTATGGTATTCATGTTTATGAAGTCCTCATTTTTTTATTGATATCTTCTTAATGTCCAGGAGTTAGTGGTTCTACAATCAATGCTTTGGTTTATACTTTATAGTGATGTGAGGCATGATTCTCAACAATTTCATAGTGACATTTTTGCACCTATGCCCACTTTTTTTCGTCGAGCTAAGTGCTTCCTCACCTTCTTTGATGGAGTTTATATGCATAGGTCCATAGAATTTCCTCACCTTCATTACGAATGTTTTGTTCTTCACCACTTTGCATACAATGTTGCGTTATCATCATTTTGGAATTTTCAACAAAACAAGTCTCTTAAGACATTAAGGCCATAAATATCAACAAAATATGTCTCTTAATATATTAAGACCATATGAATGTCATTTCATTACGAATGTTATGTTCTTCACCACTTTGCATACAATGACAGTGGATAAAACAGTTTTGTCAAGAATGAAATGATGCCACCATTCAAACTAGATAATATGATGAAATAACAACATTATTAGGCATAAATGACCTGTCTCTTCAAATCTATGTTCTTTTTAACATTTAATTCATAATTCTGTTTATTATTTAATTGTTAATTAATTTAATTAATTAACCTTCTTTGGTCATCTGTGGGCTTCTTCCATCTCAAGCCTACATGGTTCTTCATCTGTGGGCTAGCCTTTATCTTTAGCCAGCGGGCTTCTTCTCTTTCACCTGCGGGAATAATCCAAAATTTCACTGGATTATCTCCCTTGGCTTCTGGGCATATCCCATTCTCTCATGGGATTCTTCCTTAATCACCTTGCAGTATTAATTTAATCCCTTGTGGGCATCTTACAAGCCCTTGCGAGCATTTTTCAAACCCTTGCGGGCATCTTACAAGCCCTTGCGGGCATCTCTTTAGCCCTCATACATTAAGCCCCTTGTGGGAATACATACGACCTTGCAGAAATCTTTAAGCTCCTATGAGTTTATTCATTAATCCCCTATGGGCATAACCTTTATCCCCTGTGGGAATTTTACAAGCCCTTGTGGGAATTTTTACAAGCCCTTGCGGGCATATCATAAGGTGTCATTTAACCTTATTTTTCATAATTTTGGCAGCCCAAAACCTCACACATGTGAGCCTCAAAGAGAGAAATTACACCACAGCTAGATGGCCAGATCACCAGGGAACATGTCCATGCCATCTAGATAATTTATTAGCACAAGGACACTCTTTGGTGGGAATTTCCAAATGCCTCTTCAAACCTTATTTGGACATCAAAACAAACTTCTAATTTTGGTAGGCTTGTCTATCACACGTGTGAACTCCAGAGGAAAGTCTGATCCTATGGATAGATATCCAGTTCATCAAATAAAAATCCTATGCCACCTAATTAATTTTATTAGCACAAAGACACCTCCTTGCGGGCATTTCCAATTGGCCTCTTAGCCTTCCAAACTCTTGATTTAACACTTGGAAAAATTATCAAACCCTATGTTTAGAGTATGAAGAGATTTTTCTTTTCACCAAATTGGAAGTGTGAGACAACCAATGAATAAAGGCCAACAAGGTGATTCCATCTAGACCAATTTCACCCCTTGAAGCCTCTTTCTCTCTCCTCCACGGACATTTTACTGGAGTAGTACAAATCAAGCTAAGAAGCACTTTTGGCAGATCAATATCTTCTTCCTCAGACTCTTTGAACAAACCAATGATATGGTTGGATGCACCAAACAAAATTCTAGAGACCCATACTCTCAAAATAAGTTTAGACACCAACCACAAGACATGGCGAGAATTTTACGAAGGTCACTCAGGCATTTCTACAAATTTTATACTTAGACAATTTTTGCACTTTCCTAGACTCGTCCAATATGCATGAAACATTGTTTTGGCAGATCCATAACTTCTTACTCGGACACGTTTTGGACAATATGATACCCTTGTCAAGTAGACATCTCAAGAAGGTACATCCTAACCATATGGTGCGGGAATTTACTCTAACCCCCAAATTATTGCGAACATTTTCCTGAGGCCACCTGGACCAGTTTTCCAACACTTAACCATTTTCAGGAACTTCTCCAAAGTTTATATTGAACCCCTATTTTGGAAAACTTATAAATTTATCCTCATACATGCTTAAGGAAAACTGAGACCATGACTGGATAGCCATGTCAACAAGCTATGGTTTGGTATGATGGTGCAGGATTTTTCTTCAAACCATGAATTATGGCGGGCATTCTCTTAGAGCATTGTTTACTAGTTTTTCCATACTTGGTCAATTTCCAAAGTTTCCGAAGTCTCACAAACTTGCCATAATTTTCCAGAATGATGCCAGATTGCAACACTGACTTCATGATGATGAAGATGATGAAGATGAATTTATTAACACACCCACTTAGGAAAAATTATCAAACCCTAGATGGTATATAGAATGAAGAGATTTTTCTTTTCACCAAATTGGAAGTGTGAGACACCCAATGAATAGAGGCCAACAAGGTGATTCCATCTAGACCAATTTCACCCCTTGAAGCCCCTTTCTCTCTCCCCGACAGGAATTTTACTGGAGTAGTGTAAATCAAGCTAAGAAGCACTTTGGAAGATCAATATCTTCTTCCTCAGAGACTCTTTGGACAAACCAATGATATGGTTGGATGCACCCAACAACATTCTAGAGACCCATACTCTCAAAATAACTTTAGACACCAACCACAAGACATTGTGGGCATTTTACTAAGGTCACTTAGGCATTTCTAATGATTTTATACTTAGACAATTTTTCCACTTTGCTAGACTGATCCAATCTACCTGAAACACTGGTTTGGAAGATCCATAACTTCTTCCTCATACACGTTTTGTACAATATGATACCATGGTCAAGTAGACAGATCAACAAGGTACAACCTGACCATACGGTGCGGGAATTTAATCTAACCCCCAAATTATGGCGGGCATTTCCCTAGGGCCACCTGGAAGTGTCTGAAGAAGAAGTTATGGATCTGCCAAAACAAGGTTTCAGGAAGATTGGATCAAGTCTAGGAAAGTGCAAAAATTGTCTAAGTGTAAAATCACTAAAACTGCCTAAGTGACCTCAGTAAAATGTCCGCCATCTCTTGTGGTTGATGTCTTAAAATATTTTGAGAGTGTGGATCTCTAAAATTTTGTTTGGTGCATCCAACATGTTGAATGTGATTATCATTGATTTCGAAGGAGTTCATTAATGAAAAAGGAATAACCAAGGACATCATGGCAGGGAAAGCTCAGTGAAAGACAAAGAAATGACAAAGGAAGTAATGACTTGGCATCACTAGTACAAAATGAGAGATAAGTAACCAGGCGACCAAAAAATTTGGTCACCACAGCTTTTTCAAGGGATAAATGGCCAAAATTGAGAAATTTTAAGTGAACTGACTAAAAATGACCAAGATAAATGACCAATTTGGTCACGGGATAAGAACTAAACTAAAAATGACCAAGATAAATGACCAATTTGGTCACGAGATAAGAACTAAACTAAAAATGACCACATAACAATTGATCATTTTTAGTTGTGTCATTCCAGCAGTGGAAAATTATAATTTTGATAATGAATTTGTACAATTTACTAAATTTTAACACTGCAGATGGATTCAGAGACCCCCTCTCCGAATCCATCTGCAGTGTTAACATTTAGTAAATTGTAACATTAATAGTATACAACTTGGATTATTTTTCAATACATGTCCGCTAAGGGATTATTTCTTTGAGACCATCCTGATACCTATTGTACTATTAGATGATAGGAGAATCATTGAGATGCTCATTTAGGGGTTTATCTACAAATTAGTGCCTTGGGTGTGGTGAGTTGATTATATCTAGATAATACACCATATCTTGCATATAGTTTATCAAGTGATAGATGAGTTCTTCTACATGTGGTTGAGTTGAGTCTTAGATATTTGTCTTCTTTCCCTTTTGGAATTGTCATGTCCAGAAGTTAGTGTCACTCCGTTTAGCTTATTGTACTGGTTGTGTTCATATTTTGTTTGAACAAAACCATCATCGTTTGACCATCTCGGCAGTCTGTTAATGTTTTGACAAGTTCATGTAATATTTTGTGTCATGTCAGCTAAAAATTGTCAATTTCACAACCTCCATTAATTCTCCATATGCATTTATTCACCATGGTTCTCTTTGCACCTGAGTTTGAAAATATTTAAAGTCCCCTTGGATCCCCCTCTTACAAGAAATAACTTAATATCCTCCATTTTGTAGAAAAAATAATTCCTCCCTTTTTGTAAAAATCCCTTTGTTCCCATCTCCTTGCAAGATCAAGGACTTAAAATTTGTTACTACTTTGTCGACTCTTGATCTTAGTGTTAGTGCGGATCTGCATTTTGTTTGCCTAATGTTTGTTGATGGTAAGCATGCATAGCAGTAAATTTTCAGTGAAAACTACAGAATGTGATTACTTTTCATATTTATACCTAGTATCTTTATAAACTTACCCAAAAAAAATAAAAATAAAATGCTTGAAAATATATATATAGTTTTTATATTACAATATATAACTTAACATACAATATATTACTACATACAATTTCTATATAAAAAAACATAAAAACTATGTTATTAAAACATTTAACATACAAAACATACACATTAAACCATATGCAATATAATATAACAATATATAATATAATAATAAAACAATGTATAAAGAATAATAACATATTATAACTAAATATTATAATATATGTAATATTAACAAATAAAAAAATAAAAAACAAAACAAAAACGATGAACGGGAATGGATTGACAAAAATAAAAAGCAAAACAAACGCAATGAAATGAGAATGGATGGATATTAGAGGGAGGGGTATATTAATGAAAAATTTGGTTGGGGTTCCCTTAAACGAGTTGAATACTTAGAGGTTGAAATTAATTAGAATCTAAGCATACGAGCTAAGATCAAGCGTTGGAGAATGGATAGTGATCTGCTCATCAAGGTTTTCAATCCTTTATCCAATTTCACCATTTTTTCTTTTGGCATTTGCAGAGTTTTCGTAGTATTTTCATTTTTTAGCTGAAGAGGGGTTTTGTATTTTATAGGGGTGGAAAGATGGGTTCGATTTTTTTATTTTATTATTGGATTATACCATAGAAGAGTTGTTCTTTCAGCATTTGCAGAGTTTTCTTAGGGTTTTCATTTTTTTGGTTGAAGAGGTTTTTCTCTGATTCCCCAATCCGTTCAATACGCAGTTGTATGGGTTCGGTCGTCGCCAGCATTCGGCAGCATTGTTGCTGCGAATCCTTTTTCTCCCCTTATATTGTAGCAGGGAGCCCAAGAAGGCGAGCTATGGGAGCCCACTTCATAGGACAAACTATTTTTTCATATCCATCTCCAGTCCTTGTTTTGCATATCCATCTCCAGTCCTTGTTTTGCATATCCGTCTCTGGTCCTTGTTTTTCAGATCCGTCTCCGGTCCTTAGAGTTCATATCTCCAAACTACTAAAAAACTATTCTCATGCCATTTCAATCACATGATTTTGCTCAACGACGTGATGATTTTTCCTTTCGTTCCGATGATTTTTCCTGGTCCTTGGAGTTCATATCTCCAAACTACTAAAAAACTATTCTCAAGCCATTTCGATCACATGATTTTGCTCAGCGACCTGATGATTTTTCCCTTCATTCATTTCAGCTTTTCTGTCTGATTTTGACCCGGGTTCTACCAAAAACAAATATAGAATAGCCATTCATGGCTCCTACCTGAAATATACTTTATTTAAATGAACCAATCTACACACAAGATTAGTACTGCAAATAACATAATTTCATCATCGAAGAATGATACAGCTTGAAATACGAGCTAAGCATAATCAATTACCTGAAGAATGTTTTCTATATTTCTTCAGCCTAAAGTAATCCAAGAAAGGTGTTTCTAGTACAGGAATGAGTTTCACAATGGCTGCTAGTGGCCAACTGTCCAACAAATTTACATAAATTTTTAAAAATCAATTCTAGGTAATCAATCTATAGGAATTGGACAACACATTAAATAATGAACTACCCATGAATTGAGTCATTAAAGGGATTAATCTTTCAAACCTTATCAAGCCAATTACAATGCAAATAATCCATTTTTTCCAATTTAAGGGAGTGGAACTCAACAATCAAAACCTGCAAATTAATACAACACTGACAAAGCTTAGAAGATCAGCAAATTTCAATGAAAGAACCCCATAGTATTTGCTCATTGGATAGTAATCAGGTATTCTAAATTTGATTTTGGTTTTGCTTAGAGTGAGTCACATGCCTATCCCAACCTTAGGTTCAAGCATTACCCTACCAATGTTCAGCATGCACTAGTACACAAAGTACGAGGAAAGAACATTTCTTAGCACCATAGCCTTGCAAATTAATCTGCCGATTACTCGAAGAACAAGTGTAAAGCTTACAATTCCAACAAACAAATTTCTTGAAATCAATCCTTGAAAGATGTTTAACTCGTCTAGTTTCCTTGAATTGAATTTGTGAAGATCTATTAATGTGACCATTTAAAGACAATCAGACCAATGTTACAGAACAATACAAAAATATGATTTTTTTTTGGGGTAAAGCATTTAAAGAGAGAAATAATACTTTAGGAACATATCTGAAGTAAAAGAAATAACTCGAAGCAAAGAAAAAGTGGCCTCACTAGACATAGTTGGTGGTTATTGAAGGCTTTCTTTGCTCCTTCATTGCATTGACATTTATATTGAGCTCCCACTACAACACGCTGAGGTGTTTTGAGACATTTGTTTAAGACAAAATTTCAATTTGTCTTTAAATTCGTGTTTTCAAACATTTGTTTAAGACAAAATTCGAATTGTCTCTAGATTCGTGTTTAAAGACATTTGTTTGAGACAAAATACCAATTTGTCTTTAAATTTGTGGTTTGAGACATTTGTTTAAGATAACATTCCAATTTGTTTCTTTTATTAAATGAAATATTTTATCTTTTTTTCGCTATGTAGATGGAATACTCGGTTTGTAAAAAGTAATTATGAGCGGGAAGAAAAGTTACTCGCTTGTAAAAAGTAATTATGAAGGGAAATTTAATGGTTTAATATTGAATATATTTTTGGTTTACTTCATCTTCTTCATAATTTGAAAGGAAATTTTTCATTCATCCTCTGTTCTCATGCACATGAGTTGTTGCAGGGTTTTAGCCAAGGCTTGAAGTTGTGATCATGACGAATCCATGGAGAATGTAAGGGTTATTGATGCACTGCTATTCTACATTCAGATTGGCCTGTGCAAAATTGTTTTCAATCAATACCGAGGCTTTTAGGGTTTTATCTTGGACAACCCTCATTCTCATTTGTGATTCCTTGCACTTGAATGTGCAAGTTCAAAAGTTAATATTACAGTCAAAGTGAGAGCATTTGGGGTTTCCTTCGTTCCTTAGAGAATGTTGTGCAACTATTTGGGGGTTTTGGGTTTCCAAAGAATTTTACAGGAAGATAAGAATAGAACCATCATGGAAGCTGTAAAGACTATGATACATGACCAAGATCTACCCATGTATCTATGGGCTGAAGAAACTAGGACAACAGTCTATGTACAAAATAGGCTATCCCATAGTGCTCTTGAATTCAAGACTCCAGAAGAAGTGTTCACTGGAAAGAAGCCTGAGGTAAGTCATCTCAAAATATTTGGATGTCCAGTGAACATTCACATTCCAAAAGAAAAGAGAACCAAGTTGGATCCTTCTGGTAAGAAGGGAATATTTGTTGGATATTGTGAATCATCCAAAGCTTTCATAATTTACATACCAGGTTTTCATCATATGGAAATAAGTAGAGATGTGACATTTGATGAAGAAGAAGCTCTCAAGAAATCTAGGAAGTGCCAACTTGAAGAAGTCTATGAAGAAGATACACCTCCTACAGTTACAGAGGGTGTGCCCATCCCTGAAGATGATACACCTGAAGATAATGACATGTTAGAACCACAAGAACCCCCCATTACAAACTTATCTAAGAAAAGAAGGCCTGCACGGGCTAGAGACATTATTCAAGGAGCTGAAAATTATGGAGTTCCTAAAGGCTCCACTAGAGAAAGAAAGAAACCAAATCTAGTATCCAACTATGTGTCTTTGATGTGTGACCTTGTGGATCAACAACCTACTAGCTATGAAGAGGCAGTTCAGAAGAAAGAGTGGGTAGAAGCAATGATAGAAGAATACCAATCAATAATGAAAAATGATGTTTGGGATATAGTTCCCAAACCAAAAGATAAAAGTGTGGTATCTTCCAAATGGATATTTAAGATAAAACATGTTGCAGATGGTATCATTGAAAATTATAAGGCAAGATTTGTAGCCAGAGGATTCTTTTAGAAAGAGGGAATTGACTATGAAGAAACATTTGCACCAGTTGCTAGGTACACTTCTATTAGAACTATCATGGAACTTGCATCTATGATGAAATGGAAACTACCCCAAATGGATGTTAAGACAACCTTCCTGAATGGTGTGATTGAAGAAGAAGTGTACATAGAACAACCACAAGGATTTGAGGTTAAAGATGGAAGAACACATGTATGCAAGCTGAAAAAGGCTTTGTATGGATTGAAGCAAGCTCCCAGAGCTTGGTACGAAAGGATTGACAGTTTCTTAACAAGTATGGGCTTTACCAAGAGTAAAGTTGATCCTAATCTTTATCTCAAGGTTATGGATGATGAACCTGTTATATTATTGTTGTATGTAGATGACCTATTTCTAACTGGAAATGAGAAACAAATTATCGAGTGCAAGAAAAAGCTCTCTTCAGAATTTGAGATGAAAGATCTCGGATTAATGCACTACTTCTTAGGTCTAGAAGTATGGCAAGAACCAAAAGGAATCTTTCTAAATCAAGGTAAGTATGCTGTGGAAATTTTGAAAAGATTCGATATGTTGGAGTGTAAAGCTATGGCCACTCCCATGGACTCTAACCTAAAGTTATTAGTTAAAGACTCATCAAAATTAGTAGATGTGAATCTATACAAATAGATTATTGGGTCATTAATGTATTTGACAAATACCAGACCAGACATATGCTTTGCTGTAAATACCTTGATTCAATACCTAGTGGAACCTAGAAAAGTTCACTTAATAGCTGCAAAGCATGTAATGAGGTATCTAAAGGGTACATTAGATTTTGGTCTATACTATCTTGGAAATCATGACCTCAGATTACATGGTTACTCAGATTATGATTGGGCAGGAAGTGTTTCAGACAGGAAAATTACATCAGGTGGATGTTATGGTCTTGGATCTTCCATGATCTCATGGTTCAGCAAGAAACAATCTAGTGTAGCTCTCAGTACTGCTGAAGCAGAATATATAGCTGCTTGCTCTGCTAGTTGTGAAGCAGTATGGCTTCGGAAACTACTATCAGGATTGTTTGACTTAGAGATGGATCCCACTATGATCATGTGTGACAACCAAAGTTGTATTAAGATGAAAGAAAATCCATTGTTCCATGATAAGTCAAAACACATAGAGATCTGATATTTCTATATATGGGATATGGTGCAGAGAGGAGATATCAAGCTCGAGTATGTGAGCACCGATGAACAAATTGCTGATATATTGACCAAACCTCTGTCTCGAGTAAAATTTGAGTATTTCTGAGACAAGCTTGGTGTATTCCAAAAGGACCCTCCTCGAAAGGGGGAGCGATGTAGACACTGATGATATATATACATGTATTGATGAGGATACTTGTATATGTACTTGTACTGATGAGGATACTTGTATTGATGATATATATACATGTATTGATGAGGATACTTGTATATGTACTTGTACTAATGAGGATACTTGTATTGATGATATGTATACATGTATTGATTGATGTACTTGTATGGATGAGGATACTTGTATTGATGATATGTATACATGTATTGATTGATGTACTTGTATGGATGAGGATACTTGTATTGATGCACTAATGATACCTGTATTGATGAGGATACTATGGGGATTGCATAATCCTTGAACATATGTTCTAAAAGGATCTATAGAAAGATGTCTCCGAGAAAGAAGAGGGATTGCATCATCCTTGAACACATGTTCTAAATTGATCCGTAGGCAGATGTCTTCGAGAATGAAGTCCTTAGTGGACAAGTGGGGATTGGATCATCCCCAGACTTTGGTCCCTTGAATTGAGGCGTAGACAGATGTCTCCGAGAATGAAGTCCTTAGTGGACAAGTGGGGATTGGATCATCCCCAGACTTCGGTCCCTTGAAATGAGCCATAGAAAGATGTCTCCAAGAATGAAGTCCTTAGTGGATAAGTGGGGAGTGGATCGTCCCCAGACTTCGATCCCTTGAATTGAGCTGTAGACAGATGTCTCCGAGAATGAAGTCCTTAGTGGATAAGTGGGGATTGGATCATCCTCGGACTTCAGCCCCTTGAATTGAGCCGTAGACAAATGTCTCCGAGAATGAAGTCCTTAGTGGACAAGTGGGGATTGGATTGTCCCCGGACTTTTGTCCCTTGAATTGAGCCGTAGACAAGATGTCTTCGAGAATAGTGATTGGATCATCCCCGGAATTCGGTCCCTTGAATTGAGCCGTAGACAAGAAGTCTTCGAGAATGGGGATTGGATCGTCCCTGGACTTTGGTCCCTTGAATTGAGCCGTAGACAGAGGTATCCGAGAATTGAATGATAGGACTGGATCGTCCCTGCACCGCGGTTCAAAAGGTACATGATAGGACTAGATCGTCCCTGGACCTCGGTTCAAAAGGTACATGATGGGATTGTATCATCCATGGACCTATGTCCTAAAGAGAGCGGGATTGATCATCCTATAATATGCTCATGTGTATTGCAGAGTATATGATGCTTATGATCGTGTGATGATGATGATGATGACGATGCTGATGATCATGTGATGACGATGCTGATGATTGTCTGATGACGATGCTGATGATCGTGTGATGACGATGTTGATGATCGTGTGATGACGATGCTGATGATCGTGTGATGACGATTCTGATGATCGTGTGATGATGATGATGATGACGATGCTGATGATCGTGTGATGATGATGCTGTTGATCCTGTGATGACGATGCTTATGATCGTATGATGACGATGTTGTTGATCGTGAGGATTTAGATATTCCAATAACTATTTGAGTTACTGATTATGATGTATTGAAGAAAGCTTCTGATGATTTATAGATGTATCATGTATGATGTAGTCGATGACTCCTTGCTCCTGTAGATGTTGTTATAATATCCTTCTCGTTAAGGGGGAGTGTTGAATATTGTAACTTCTAAGAATATTATATTTGTAATTTATTATTCCGGAGATGTTTCATCCCTCCGAGGTAATTCTTTTATGTATCCAGAGATGGTTATTACTCCGATGGATTGTGGTAACCAGGGTTATTAGATCCACCATGTGGGGTTCGGCCTTTAGTTATTTAATTAGGGGTTATTAGACTCCATTGGGAGAGGTCGGCCCCATCAGGGAAATCTAGTATAAGTAGAGGAGAATGCTCCTCACTTATCTCACACTTACTCAGCTCAAAAAGTAGCGCAGTTGTGAGAGAGAGGTCTGCATAGGAGGTAGAGAAGGAGCTCAAGTCTTGGAGCACATCTTGTATTTTGGTTGATCATCTTATTGAGGAAAGCTTTGTTGGGTTTCTACCCCATGAGGGTTTCCCAGGGTAAAATATTTGTCTATCTTGTGATTGTGTTTCTTTCATTGATCTTGCTAGTCAAATTAGTATAAACTTAACAATTTGGTAATCATGGTCCAAAATCGGTTGGATGCGACCAACCAACGCTATAAATGTAGGGAAAGGGGTCGTGAAAGGCATTGTGTGATTAAGCAAGAGGTTGCAGAACAGCATGGAAGTTTATGTTTCAAGCACCAGTACCGAGCGACCAGAGTCGACGCCAGTTACAGAGGAGAAGCCAGAAGCCATGTCCAACATACTAGTCAGAAGAAAGAGGAGTGCAAATTGACCTCCAGACACTGGCCACTCCAAGAAGAAAGGAACCCGTGCCTCAACACTGTTCACCAACGGAGCTGCAGGTCCCTCAGGCGCCGAAGTACCGCAAGAAGGGAACAATGTCCCAATGCTCTCAGAGTATGTTTTGCCACAAGGGAAAGAGGCACCCGTGATGTGGGTAAACAAGAATGAAAGGTATTCAATTGAGATGCCACCGATACGACATGGTGTTCCTCATGTCAGGGACATTGCGGCCAAGCTGCAGAGGCTGCCGTATACCGACCATGACCTCACAAAATTAAAGGAATACAAAGAAGGCTATGGTGATGTCCCCCACAAAGGAGGCCCAACCACGAAGGAACTCGTGGCTTGGGAAAAAGGATTGGAACGCTCGGGTCTGTTAGGCCTCACCCACATGCCGCACTTCGGGTGGTTGGCACAAGTCAATGTATGCGTCAAACAACTAATTGTGTGTTTTTATGGCGGGTATCTCTGGCTGCATGAGAAGATCCCCATCACATTCAATTTAATCACAAGAATCATCGGGCTACCTAAAGATGGAGCTGACCCTTCCTAATTTTTCCAGGGGAAGGACAATGACAAGAAGCTTGCGGAATAGTTGATGACAAAGTACAGTGTGGAGAAATATTCTAGAGGTTACCTCATCCACACAATCAACGACCAGAATTTCAAGGTTGGGGAAAAGATACTAGCATTCAAGGTGACATGGAAGAACAAGCCCAAGGAATGTAATTCAGGGGTCATCGCCGTCGCGGAACGATGTACCGTAGGAGAACAAACGAATTGGTCCAAATTCCTTCTACACGAGCTGATCGACGATGTGCACGATGCACAAGAGTATGGAAATCCATTTACGTACTCATGGCTCCTCATGCTAATTTCATTAGCAGGATGGAGGGAACCCGACCACTATCAGGGGATGGACACCCCAGAAGTGCAGGTACGCGAAGGTGCGTTGTACCAGAACCTATGGGAAATCACTGATAAAGAGCGGCAGAAAGACAACATTATGCAATTTTATGTGTTGCTGGAGAGGATGCAGATAGATGCACATATGATACCGTAGATACCGAAGCAAGTAGCAACAAAGTATCGATCGATCACAAACTATCAGTTGAGGCACCGATGATTTACCTTCATGCCCATGCAGATCCAGGGAAGCAATGGGGGATTACATAGTACAAGCTCATCGAGGCTGAGATCGACGACATTATCGCAAAATGGCCAGAGGAATGGAAGGTCCCAGCTGATGAGAAGGACATAGGGAATGGGCAAGACACAGTTCGATCGAACCAAGCCAGGGAAGATGAAGCTTCAGCCAATCGGAAGCAAGGAGCGGGGCAAGATAACCCTGCAAAACATCAGTCGTAGGAATCCAACAGTGATGGAGATTCAACAACAAGCACCTTGACAGATTTAGAGCTGGAGGTGCAACAGGATGAGCCAAGGACAAAGAAAAGGATGGAATGGGCTGGTAGAAGCACATGGGAATGGCTCACTGCACAGCAGGTCAACAGAATTCTTGAGAGCATTACAGAGGTCATGGAAAATAGACGCGATCGGGTTACACAGTATTCAACCGAGAAATTCCAGTAGATAGGTGAGCTACTAACCACAATGGTGAACACAATAATTAATACAAGTGTACCACATGGGGATATTCAACAGAATATGTCAACCCTCAGAGTTGAGGTATAAGTCGGCACCCAGGCACGGATAGTCCAACTTGACTCCCATGCCGTAATGACAAGTGTTAAGGACTTGTACTTCGAGGTTCGGAAGGCCGACCAGGTTATGGTAAATTTCAATTTTCTCCCAATGTTAACATTACACCAAGCCCAAGCCGCAGAAAGTGAAGAGATCCGTGACCGTGAGGCTGTGATGCATAACAAGATGGTCAAATACAAGAAGCAACTGCAAACCAATAAGATGGAGGCACAATGTCTCCAAGACGAGCAAGCTACAACATTGGATGAGAAAGAGAAGGCTATAGAGGAACGGGCCAAATTAGAAAAAGCGCTTGCAAAGGCATGCGAAACAGCAGAACTAGATCCGGATGTAGACCCAAAATTGAAAGTTGTGATGTTACAGGTGGCTCTCACTGAGCCAAGGAAGGAAAATGCAGAGCTCCAGGATAGAGCGACACCCAACACACCACCAGAACATATTTAGAGTTAGCAGACGGTGATTGAGGAAGCCATAACAGAGATCCAGGAGATGGAACAGGTGGCACAGACAGTCGTAGAAGGCATCATAGAATTTTGGGGCAGTATAGTCGAGGATGACCAGCTGGACACGTTGAAGGGACAACACAACGAAGTGGATGCCCAGTTAGAGACCTTTAAGGGATAGCTAAAAATGATGCCCACAATGATACCATTGACAAAGGCAGCGAAACTGAAAAGCATGCATCAGGGTGTCACAAAGGCCCACTAAAGGAAGTAACGAAGGGCCATGCACATGGATGAGCTCCAAGAGAAATCCAAAGTCCTCATAGCACGTCTGGTGGAGGTAATGAAATAGATTAAGGAGATACTAGAATAAGAACGACAGAAAGGTTGCGAACAACCAACAGAGCAGCAGGTGGGAGAATGTGCACAGATTAGAGCATCAACGAAGAAAGTAGTTGACCAACTCAAAATTGCATACGATGACTTCCAACAACAGGTGAACAAACCAACGATGTCCAACTGAGGTGGATCGAGGGTGATCCACAATTTTTTTTTGGGGGCCTATTGGCATGATATTAGTCCGTAGCAAGTGCGGAAGCCGACAGCTACGAAAGGAAGAATCCACGGAAGAAAGTGTCATTCGCGGAGAACGCGGAAGCGTGGAAGTATATAGTTAGTTAGATACGGGTCATGTGGACAGTTTTGTAACCACTTAGTTTTGTATAAATAGAAGTATGATTGTAATCCTAAGGGCATATAGTATATAGGAGATCCATCGATGAATAGAGCTATCGGCCTTTTGAGTTCTGATTTAGTTGTTGATATGTTTTGTATCCGCGATATGATGTATTGACTATTTCTGTGAAGGTCATTCTGCAGGTTTTAATGAATGCATGAAGATGTTCGATTATGGTTCTACCTTTATCTTTATTTTTGTTAGATGATGAATGTGAATGTTGATGAGATGCTTAAATGCTCTATGGATTTGGTAATCATTGTTTATGCTAATGAATAGTTAGATCATGTTGATGCGAATGCTTGTTATGTGTTAATGTTGCGATGGATGAATATGTGAATGATGAAATGATATTATAGTGCGGAAGATATAATATTTGGTTTCTACGGTTTCAAAGTGTGTTTGATGCATGTCCTCAACTCCACTGTGGAAACTTGGTTCCTGCAGCCCCCTTGTGCATCTCGGGTGAGACTTCACTCGCTCTGCGAGTGTTGCTGGAAAGGGTAAAACCTTTCTTGGCCGGTGCGCAAGGGAGTTCGGTTGATGGGTTGTTGATGACAGTATGAAGTGAAACCCTGTCAACAGTCGTTGTGTCAACATATCTAAACCCCTTTGTTAAAATGGCTCGAAAATGCTAACTGGTTGTAACGGTGCTGCTGGTTTTGATAGTCTACCAACACTCTTTTGACATATATCGCATTTTCGTGCTTAAGCATGGGAATACTTGAAAATGGTGGGCCAGTAATATCCCGCTCTCAATATTTTATGTGCAGTTGTATCCCCAGAATAATGACCTCCCATAGGAAGATCAAGCAATTCCTTAACCACCTTTCTGCATCATCCTTTCTAGACATCTAAGAAATACTCCATCATAATTTATTCTAAAAAGTACTCCATTGATTATCTTATACAAAGTTGATTTCAATCTAAGAGCTCTTCTTTGCTTAGAATTTCAATGTTCTGGAATATACCCATGATGAATATAGTGTATTAGATCTCTATACCATGAATCAAGATAGGTAAGAACATAACATCCTTCAAACAAATTCATTTCAGATTCATTCTCCCAACCATAATTTTATTCATTTGAATTTTCAGTAAGTAACTTGCACAATCCTTGACCCTTAATGATGTTGGCAAGCTTAAATTCTAAGTCATATGCTTGTAACACGGTCACCCAATTTCCAAGTCTCTATCCCAATTCATTTTGTACAAATAGAGATCTGACATCCGGATGAGGTACTACAACCTTGGTTATATTCTTCAGAATATAAGGTATGAACTGCTTCACCACTTTAAATAGCGCATAGGATTGTTTGTCTACATCTAGGTAATTGCGTTCAGCTCCCTGTAATCCAATTCTCATAAACGATATTCGATATTCATCCCCTTGCTCTCCCTTTTGTGTGAGCACTGCTGCAAAAGAATTATGTGAAGCAAAAGTATATACAATGAAATACTTTTCAAAATCAGGACTACTTAATGAAGGTGCATGAGCAATAGTGTTTTTCATATCTTTGAACGCATCCTTTTCCGTTTCAATCCATTTAAATTGTACACTGTGCTTCACCATTTGTTGCAAATGTTTTACAATGTGTGTGAAATCTCGTACAAACCTCAAACAAATGTTATTCTTCCCATGAATGACTGCATCGCCTTCTTATTATGGGACATGGGAATCTGGAGTATAGCTTGAATCCTTTCTGGGTCAATTCAGATTCCCTTTTTAGAGATGATGTGCCCTAATAGCTTCACTTCTAAAACAATGAATATGATGTTCTTGGGATTCAAAGATATGCCATATTTCCTATAGCGTTCAAAGATCTGTTTTAAATTAAAAACATGGTCTTCTCTTTTCTTGGAGAAAACTGTGACATCATCTAAATAAACAACGATGTTGTGGCCGATCAACCCTCGGAAATCGATATCCATGGCCCTTTGAAATGTGTCTCCAACATTCATAAGACCAAAAGGAATTCTTCTATAAGAAAATGTTCCCCATTTTGTATGAAAGGTAGTTTTGAGTCGATCCTTTTCGACCACTAATACTTGATTATATCCTGAAAATACATCTAACAAGGAGAATATTTCTAATCCCTATACCAGCTGTAAGATTTATTCCAGAGGAGGGACCGAATAATTGTCTTTGTCTAATTCTCTATTTAGATTTCGAAAATCCACACACAATGTTATTTCTCCTGACTTCTTACGTATAGGTACCAAATTCACCACCCATTCAGAATGCCAAACTTTAAAAATAATTTTGGCATCCAACAATTTTTTTAATTCTTTCTGTAGTAATGGTTCTAGTGTAGGATGCATTTTTCGGAGTTGCTGCTGAAAATGTTTTACACCTTGTTTTATAGGTAACACATGTTGTATGATACTTGTATTGTACGTCTTCAAATAATCATACGTCCATGCAAAAACATCCTTGTATTGTTGAAAGAGTTTAACAAATTTGTATCTTTCTCTAGGAAAGCAACACTGTCCCAAATTGACATATTTTGGTTCATACTGCATTGAGGATCTATTTGTTTTGACATTAGCTAGATTCCTAAATTTATTCTATAAATCGAATAACTTTTCAAGAGTTCGTACTTTGGCATAAAATTTCCATTGCTCATATCCTTATCTTCTAAATTTGATTGGTGTTGACCTTCGTCAGTAACTGATTCTTTAAAATGTATTTTCATCTATCAAGAAGTCGATAATTTTCTCATCGTTGTCAAAAACTCTCCAATTACTAATATTATCAGAACCGATGGCCTGAAAAGTAATTCAATGGAACATTTATTATTAGTTAGTACTAAATGTGAAGCATAAGTAGCTAATAAATCAACAACAAAATTTTGTAATCTAGGAATCGAATTTATATGAAAAGCATCAAAATTAGAGATCAAATTCCATAACTCAAATTGATAAACTTTCAAATGCGAAGATAAAAAATGAATGGTATTTCTTACATATCTGACAACTATCTTGGAATCACCAAAAACTTTCAAATTCTTTACATTTAAGTGAATGGATTTTTTTTAGCCCCTGAATCAGAGCTTCATATTCCGCAATTTTATTTGTGCATTCGCATTCTAATATACAAGAGAGAAATTGTCTTTTTTATTGGGGATCTACAAGAACAAAACCAGCTCCTGCTCCCTCTTGTGTCTTAGAGCCATCGAAATATAAATTCCAAAATTTATTTTCTATTTTAACTATGATAGTATTGTCTCCTATGTTAGTAACTAATTCTTCTATATTACAGTCAATATCATCAGCCCGTGCAAATTGAAGGAGATCAGACTGTATGTCTGAATCATGACCACTGTTTTCTGCTTGATAATTTCCAGGTCCAATCTCCAAAAAATAATTTCTCAATACTGAAGATGAAAAATTTACTGGCTCATTCTTTCCTTCTAACTCTGTCACATTATATTTCATATGTGGTTCTGTTAATACTTTGATTTGATTTTGTCTATTGTGATATGGCAACCAAAAATGAGACCAATCTGTTGCAAAATAACCATCCAGTTTGCTTGACCAATCCCTACTCAATATTAATCCATAATCTTTTGGTATGTCTACTACCATGATATCAATGAATTGATATATTCTTGAATCTGAAGCCAATATAATCAAGACATTCTTCATTTCCCCAATAACCTCAACATCTGATCTATCAAGTTGGGTAATCTGAGAAGGGGATGCTATTGGTTTCCCATTAATCTTCTTACAAATAGAAAGTAGCATGATGTTAGACGAAGCTCTAGAATCCACCAAGCAGTTATGTACATTATAATTACAAATTTTGAATGTCAAAAGAAAACGTACAGTTTGATATTTTGATTTTCCAACAATACTCGCCTCATTGATTTCAGTATCCGATTCAATCATTCCCGACCATTTATCTTTACCGACCATATTGCTTATTGTTGTATTTAGATCAAAATATTCCAATAGCTTCTTTCTTTGTTGTGGAAAATTGCGCATTTCAAACATAGATATTTTGGCGTTTGTATTCTTTAGATCTTCCACAATATCATAACCCATATTATGATTCCCCCCAGTACTTCCACCTAGCTCTGGCTTGTTGGATGAAGGAGTTACTTTTTTGTTGATTAATGAATCTGTTTCTTTTGCAACTCCTGAAAGACTAATGGGTGTTTTCTCAGTCACTTTTGGTTGTGATCTATTTGCATAGTTATTTTTATTTGGATTGTTTATGATCTCCTTACCTTCTCTTGCTTTTTGTAGTAATATACTTTTTTCTTCAACTGGTCCCTTACTCCTAGTAGCATAACCTACAGATGAGACTTGAATTTATTCCATTTATTCTTCATCATCCCAATCAAAATTTGGATCCCAATCCCATAATACTAATGTGCTTACTTAACTATGATATTCTGTTTCATTTGTTTGGACTTTATTGTGATCTTCTTGGTCTAAGAGTTGTTTATCCAATAATTGATTCATCACTAGAGTCATTGAATTTATCCATTGTGGACAAGTTTTTTTAGAATGATGATCTTGGTGGAATGTACAAAACTTATCCATGCCAACCTCATTTAAATAAAAACAACATAATCATTTGATGGAGGTTTTTGGTTTTCTTCCTTTTTCTTGCAGAAGGGCTTGAAAGGTTTTCTCATCGAAGAACTAGCACCCTTTTCCTTTTCTAAATACGCTATTTTATTTGATAGCTTTTGAACTAATTTGACTACACTTTCTAACTCATTTGAAGATTCTTCATTTGGTCTGGTTAAAAACAACAGTTTCTTATTTACCGAAGCCTTTGCCTTAGTGTCCAAAGTGTGCTTCACAATACTATTGATGTATGTTTCTAGTTTCTTAGATTGTTCAAAATTCTCTGTTAAAGTAGCTTTACATGATCTCTTAAAAAACATAACTAGGGATGGTTGAAGTGTTGTGGTTTAATATTAAACAAATGACTCTTCAGCAGGTTTTGCAGCAGTGTTGAATTTATTCAAGACCGTAGTAAATATTTGATGAAAATCTTGTACCTTTTCCCTTTTATCCATTCTTAAAGACAATAATTCTTTGTTTAGTGAAGCTAAAGTTCTTTGCTCACCAAATTTGATTAATTTGTTTTTTCAAAACTGTCCCAATCTGTTATACAAGCAGTTTGTAAGCTAAAAATGAAGATGATGCTTTAGGTTGAAACGTTTATGGGGATAACTTGCACACAACATCTTCATGTTCTAAATTCATCAAATTTAAAGCCAAGTAAAAACTCTTCAAATGATCCTCAACGGAGACTCCTTTTCAACAGAACCAGAATCAAAATCCACCAGCTGTATAGATGATATCAACAGAGGCTCAAAGACACCAGGTGACTGTTGGGGTAGTGAGACGAAGAGGAGCTGTGATAGGAGCCGATGGGTCACGGGCTACTGTCCGACCAACAATACGGAAACATTTCACATTTGACACGGAGGTCGAAAGGAATTTTTTCTTGGAAGAACAGGAGGCGATGAGACAAAGGAGGCAATTACCTCTTCAGGAAGAAAATACCTACAACATGCCACCGACGTACGACACAACGAAGTCGTGGGGAAAGGCTAATACCTTAAAATCCTTCTTGAAGAGTTGCCTGGAGTTGGAAAAGGATATGGATGCGCTGGAGGAGATATCCAATCTATTGAATCGACGGGAGGGTGCACGCCAGGATCGAAAGGTTAATCGCATACACAAGAGGAAGATGGGGCGAGAGATGCGAATGTCGACACAAATCAGAGCATTTGATGTCGACTCAATTATTATGGACCTGGGTTTGGATGTCAGCATCCTGACAAAACAAACATGGGAGACAATGGGGAAACCGCAGTTGGCCTGGTCACTAGTACAGTTGTGATTAGAAAATCAGAGTAAGGTTACTCCACTTGGTCGGGTGTACCAGCTTGCCATTGAAATTGAGGGCCTCAAGACTTACGCAGATTTTGATGTCATTGAGATTGTTGGCAACACAAGTCCCTACCCAGCACTACTAGGGATTTACTGGGAAATCGATAGCCTAGCCATTATCAACTTCGAGAAGCGGACTATGTCATTTGAGAATCGCGAGGTGAGGGTTGCTGCACCTTTAGACCCTGCGGAAGGGCACCGATATGTTGAACCGGCGAGAGATGAATTTACGGAGGGATGGGATAGGATATACAATATATATGAGGATTACATTAATCCTACTGCAGACGGAGAATTGGGATGGTGCAGTGTCAGTTCAACGTCGTCGGATTCGGATGAGGCACTCGAGAACTAGCATAACCGGATGCATGAAGTGTCATTTAGAAGATGTGCCCGGATCACATAGTCACTGTGATGGTTAGCCATAGAGGAGTGCACGCTACCCCCAATTTGAGAACCTTCCTCACTGAATTTGAGGAAAAAGTGACGGAACTGCAACGTCTATTGGCCTTGGAGGAAGCCTTGAAGGCTACTCCTGCGTGCTGGTGGGAAACACACAAGTCTAATATCACAAACTGGACAATATGTCTCCACCTAATGATAGTTAGGTTCGGCGATGCAGAAGGATATAGCAGAAGTAAGTTTGATGGCAGAAGCGACTCAAAGGTGCATTTGTCTAAGTGCGAGAGAAAATGGGGATTACGAGCAAAAGAAGAATGGGTCCATGCGTTTGTTCACACATTGGATGAAGTATCGCGGAGTTGGTATGTCGCAGCAGAAATGCTACACATAATGACTTCTTGGGAGCAGCTAACACTTGGATTTAGCCAAATGTTTTGTTTCTCAGATGAGAACCCCTTCATCAATAATGCGCTACAAGTGATCCACAAGAAGATATTTGAAGCAGTACCGACAGAGCAACCATTAGAACTTCGGTGGACTGTGACACCAGAAATGATGATGGAGTGATATAACATCACAGGAGAGCCGGATGACGAGGATGATCCAAGGGCTACGCATGTGCCAGAATCAGAAGGTAGTCGCAGTGTTGAGGCCCTCGACAAATTCCAGCAACCACTGAAGATCAAGAAAGTAAACATTGGGTCGAAGGAGAACCCGAAGTTTGCAAGCATTGGGGATTATTGGGATGAGTCCACCGTTACGAAGATGAATGATCTGTTGCATGAGTTTCAGGATCCATTCCCAATGAAATTCTCAGAGATGAAAGGAATTTACGGGGACTTAGGAGAAATGAAGATTCCCTTGAAACCCGATGCGAAGCCAGTTAAGCAGCGGCCCTACCGATTGAATCCAAGGAACAAGGAGAGAGTACAGACCGATATTATGAGAAAACTGGACGCAGGAATTAGAGAACCAACACTGGATGATTTCGAGAAGTACATGTCACCAAACAAAAGAAGTTGGAAGGAATTGGTGACAACAAAAAGAACTGTGAAAACATGAACAGAGTGCGACACCGCGGCACTATGGAATTGGCTGCACTACTAATAAAAGACTAAAAAAAAAGAAAAAAAAAGAGAGAACACAGACCACACCAGGAATCTATTGACAAGCAAGCATTGGTCGGAAGCAACAGCATTAGTCGATAGAAGAATCGCAATATCACGGACTTGGTGCACACGAGTCAAATCTCATCATAAATGCAGTAGTTATGCCACAACGGACAACAACAAAAACAAGAAAAATGACATTTAATGCCCACTGCATGCGGTAGATTTGGAAAATCACCGCCAGATTCGGTAATCATGGTCCAAAATACGTTGAATGCGGCCAACCAATGCTATATATGCAGGGAAAGGGGCCGTGAAAGGCATTGTGTGATTAGGCAAGAGGTTGCAGAACTAGATGGAGGTTTATGTTTCAAGCACCATTACCGAGCGACCAGAGCTGACGCCAGTTACAGAGGAGAAACTAGAAGTCATGTCCAGCATACCATTCAGAAGAAAGAGGAGTGCAAATCGACCTCCAAACATCGGCTGCTCCAAGAAGAAAGGAACCCGGGCCTCAACACGGTTCACCGACGGAGATGCAAATCCCTTAGGTGCCAAAGTACCGCAAGAAGGTCACAATGGCCCAATGCTCTCATATTATGTTCTTCCACGAGGGAAAGAGGCACCCACACTGCGGGTAAACAAGAATGAAAAGGATTCGATTGAGATGTCGCCGATACCACAAGGCATTCCTCATGTTAGGGACATTGCGGCCAAGCTGCAGAGGCTGCAGTATACCGACCATGACGTCACAAAATTCAAGGAATACACAGAAGTCTACGGTGATGTCCCCCACGAAGGAGGCCCAACCATGAAGGAACCCGCGACTTGGGAAAAAGGATTGGAACGCTCGGGGTCGTTAGGCCTCACCCACATGCTACAATTTGAGTGGTTGGCACAAGTCAATGCATGCGTCAAAGAACTGATTGCATGTTTTCATGGCGGGTCTCTCTAGCTGCATGAGAAGATCCCCATCACAGTCAATTTAATCGCAAGAATCACCGGGCTTCCTAAAGAAGGAGCTGACCCCTCCCAATTTTTATAGGGGAAGGAAAATTACAAGAAGCTTGTAGAAGAGTTGACAACAAAGTACAGTGTGGAGAAAGATTCCAAAGGTTACCTCATCCACACAATCAATGACTAGGATGTCAAGGTCGGGGAAAATATACTAGCATTCAAGGTGACATAGAAGAACAGGCCCAAGGAATGTAATTATGGGTTCATTGCTGCCGCGGAACGATGTACCGAAGGATAATAGATGAATTGGTCCAAATTCCTGCTACACGAGTTGATTGACGATGTGCACGATGCACAAGAGTACGAAAATCCATTTACGTATTCATGGCTCCTCATGCTAATTGCATTAGAAGTATGGAGGGAACCCGTCCACTATCAGGGTATGGACACCCTAGAAACCCGGGTACGCGAAGGTGCACGGTACCAGAACTTATGGGAATCCACTGATAAAGAGCGACAAAAAGACAACATTATGCAATTTTATGTGTTGTTGGACAGGATGCGAATGGATGCAGATATGATACCGCAGATATCCGAGAAAGAAGCAACAAAGTATCGATCGATCGCAAAACTATCAGTTGAGGCATCGATGATTTACATTCAAGCCCACACAGATCCAGGAAGAAATAGGTGAGGACACAGTACAAGCTCACCGAGGTTGAGCTCGATGACATTATCTCAAAATGGCCAGAGGAATGGAAGGTCCCCGCCGATGAGAAGGAAATAGAGAATGGGAAGGACACAGTTCGACTGAACTGGGCTAGAGAAGACGAAGCTTCAGCTAGTTGGAAGTAAGGCACAAGACAAGATAACACTGTGAAAGATCAGTTAGAGGAATCACACCATGATGGAGATTCAACAGCAAACACCCTGACAGATTCAGAGATGGAGGTGCAACAGAACGAGATAAGGACAAAGAAAAGGATGGACCGCGCTGGCAAAAGCACATGGGAAGGGCTCACTGCGCAGCAGGTCAACAGAATTTTGGAGATCATTACAGAGGTCATGGAAAATAGCCGTGATTAAGTTACACAGTATTCAGCTGAGCAATTCCAGCAGATAGGTGAGCTACTAAGCACAATGGCGAACACAATAATTAATACAAGTGTACCTGTGAAGAACCTGCAATAATTAATTAATGAAAACACACGATATAGCAGAAATAACATAACACAGAATCACTTTTATATTGATCACATGCCACTTCGAGGGGGCAACCTCCTTTGAGCAAGCTCAATACAAATAAATTCATGGTGCCTTCATTGGTCTCAACACAAACTTATATACTAAGTCTAGGCACCAATACCACGGGTCAATACCATGTGTCAATACAAACCATGGGCCAATACAAAATATGGATCAACAATTACTACAGGACAACTTACAAAGCATATGCGTCCAACAACAATAATACAAACTATGGATCAACAAATACTACAGGACGACTTACAAAGCATATGCGTCCAACAACAATATACTAACAAAGTAAATAGAAGAGTTGACATGGGTTCTTAACATCCCCTCTCCCTTAGAAAAAGATTTGTCCTCAAAGCTTTAGATGTGGAAATTGATGCAGAATCTGAAGGAGTGGTTCCCCTGTAGCATCCTCGAGTTGCATTCTGGGCCACTGATACCTTGTGAGTTTCAGGGAAGGTTGCTTGGAAGGCTATAGATGAAGAAGAACCATATCAGCTGCATGAAAAGTGCGCTCAGAACGGTTCTGATCGGCTTGTTTTAGTCGAATTCTTTTCATGTGAAGATTGTCCTACATAATTTCGAAGAATCTGATCGTGGTTTCGAAGAACCGAGTCAATTGCCTAAACTGGGAAGCTGCTAAGGGTGTATGGAAGAAGAATTGGTGGTGCCTGTCCATAGACTGTTTCATATGATGTTCTTCTAGATGTGGTATTGTACCACTCGAGTGCTTCTAGGAAATCCATAGAAATAATTGTCCAAATCTCTATAGGGATGGGCAAGGGTTCGAGCAGTCCCGAAAGGAGTTCCGTTTCACCCTTGTTGTCCTGGCAAGTATCACAATCAACCACCATCTGTTGAATTGTCATTTTTAGTCCCTGCCAAAAGAAGTTACATTGTTCCTGGTGATACATTTTGAGGAACCCAGAGTTCCCTACTGACGAAGAAGCATGGAGTGCATAGAAGAGATAGCCATGTTGAACAGATTGCAACCAATTGGGAACAAGTAAAGAAATAGCTGGAAGAGAAACTGGGTCATCAAATGTGCGAGAAGGAGCATCTGCCACCATATTGTCCTTACCCTTCTTGTAATTGATCGCATAGGCATAACCCATGAGTTGGATAACCCATTTCAGGTGTGATGGGGAGGAGACCCATTGTTCCAGGAAATTTTCCAAACTGTGGAGATCAGTCTTGATGCGGAAATAATTCCCCAATAGGTATGGTTTCCACTTCTGTACTGCATGAAAAATAGCCATAATTTTCTGCTGAGATGTAGATGCAGCTAAATTCTTACCGAAAAGGTCTCTTGAAGGCGACAAGCCCATTGGTTTAGTAAGGACACCTGCATATCTATAAAAGGAAGTAGGGGAGATCGTTGATGGGTGCATTTGAATGGAATGGAGGTGAGCAATGACACCATGTGAATTCTTCTTAAAGATCTTTTCCATGCGATGTGAACTAATGATGCGGAGAGACCCTTGTTGTAAGCCCTTAAATTTGTGTTGTTTCCCATTGACTGAAAACTGCATCCAAAGTTCAGTAAAATCCCATAATATGGGGCCAAGTGTGCGTAACCATTGAATGCCCAAAACCACATCACATCCGCCTAAGGACGAGGAAAACATGTCAGAGCGCAGGTTATAATCTTCCAGAGAGATATGCACATTGTGACACTTTCCCTTGCAAGGCAAGGTGCCCCCATTGGAAATCATGACTTCAAAGTTGGAGCAAGGATGGACAAAACAATCAGCATGTTTGGCGATCCGAGTGTCAATGAAGTTATGAGTGCTACCAGAATCAATGAGTATTGTAAGAGGAAGCTTCTTGAAGTAACCCCTAACCCACATTGTTTTGGGGGTGGTGACGCTGGATAAAGCATGGAGAGATATCTATGGGTGGTATTCCTGAGATGGAAGGTCAATAGGCGGTTCCTGAATGTCAACCTGATCATCTGGTGTATCTAGAGCCTCTTCACCATCTTCAGAGGCGGGCGGAGAATCCACATCCAAGAGATAATGCTTTTTCTGAACACATCTATGTCCCCGAGTGAATTTTTCATCACAATTATAACAAAGCCCTATTTCTCTACGTTCCTACATCTCTGTTTCAAACAATTGCTTGATAGGAGTTGGTCGAGGATCTGGCGGGATGGGAGGTCATTGAGAACCCATATTTCGGAAGGGAACAAAAGTGGGTTTGGAGAGCTGTTGGGCGGCAATCTTGTCTTCTGCCAACTTAGCCAACCCCAGGGCTTCCATCATTGTGTTGGGACAGAACATTTTGACCTCTAGGCGGATTTCATCCTTAAGACCACTGATAAAACAACTCCTGTAGAAGTCATCAAATAATCCTTCTGTGTGGTTGGCTAGTTTCTCAAATTTTGTTTGATACTCTCTCACAATGCCAATTTGACGAAGTTTAGTGAGTGCTCCGATGAAGTCATGAAAAGAATTAGGACCAAATCATTGCAAAAGGAGTTGGCAAAAATCTGTCCATTTTGGCTCGTCATGAGCCTTGATGTACCAACGATACCATTGAAGGGCTTCCTATTCCAAATGAAAGGATGCAAGTGGAACTTTTTGGACATCAAAATTATTATGCAGACTGAAATACTATTCTGCACGATAGATCCATCCAGTCGAATCAGTACCATTGAAGCGAGGAAATTCAAGCTTCGGACCATGGAAAGTGCTGGAAGAAGAGAATCCATTGGCTGCAGAAGCTTCTTGCTGTCGGTTATTGTTAGTGCTGAATGCTGAAGATGGAGGATAAGAAATTTTCCATCCAGATCTTGGAGTTTGGTTTGGATGGCTGCAAGTGCTTCCTCCATGGTTTTCGCTCTTGCGCGGGTGACAACCATAACCATGAGTTTTTTTTTTTTGGAATGGATAGAAAAACACAAACAAAAGCTTATTTAGTAAAGGGAAATTTGGATTTGGGAAAAACTCGGATGGGTAATTGGGGTTTGAATGGGTTTTGGACACTTTCTGATGGGAAGGGAAGTAAAAAATGTGGATTTCAGAAGTGGGGTGTCAGAATGAGAAAATTTGTCAAAGAGGGACAAAGAAGCAGAAATAGCGAATGAACACGGTGTCAAAATTTGGAGGCGAGTGGGTGAAAATTGAAGAAGTTATGGCAAACCCTAAAAATAGAAAATTGTGAGATTTCTGGCTTTGGGAAGTGGAATTTGGGATAGGGTCCTCAGGATTGAAATATGTAGAATGAGATTGCAAGGGTATCCGGTAAGTTTCAAGGGAAACAGAGTTAAAACAAGGGAGAAATAGAGGTTTTTTTTTTTTTCCAGGAATGGATCTAAAACGATGCCAAATGGATAAAAAATGGTTGGATCTGAAACAAATTTCAAAATATATCTGAAATGGATGGATCTAGAATGACTGTTAGAATGGATCTGAAACGGTTCGGAATGGATCTGAAATGACGTGGAAGTGATCGGCAATAGTTCAGCTGAAAATAGATATGGACCCCAGGTATGTGCGGCTTCCTAACAGTTCAGGGGTTTCACTCGGCTACCAATGCTATCTGACGACTTGCGTATTGGGGTAGTATCCCTCACTCCACGGCTCAGGTAAAACTGATAACCGCTTTGCCACAAACGACAGCTCTTGGTTTACCTCACGAGTGGGAACTGGTCAATCAGGTAGGAGTCGTTGCCCTTTTCGCTGGTAGGACCTCTCAATGGGCCAACTACTTTGGGGTTCCTGTGGTAATCCTCACAATGAGTTTTAGGGCTTATTCCCAAGTACTTCCCACAGTTAAGTGGATAAGGATTATTCCCAGATACAAACTTGCAATAGATGAGAAAATTTGTTTTGGCATAAATTCCACCCAACGAGCCCAAGAAAGTGCTCTGATACAAGATGTGAAGAACCTGCAATAATTAATTAATGAAAACACACAATATAGCAGAAATAATAGAAAGCAGAATCACTTTTGTATTGATCACAGGCCACTTCGAGGGGCAACCTCCTTTGATCAAGCTCAATACAAATAACTTCACGGTGCCTTCATTGGTCTCAACACAAACTTATATACTAATTCTAGGCGCCAATACCATATGTCAATACAAACCATGGGACAATACAAAATATGGATCAACAATTACTATGGGACGACATACAAAGCATATGCATCCAACAACAATAATATAAACTATGGATCAACAAATAATACGGGACGACTTACAAAGCATATGCGTCCAACAACAATATACTAACAAAGTAAATAGAAGGGTTGACATGGGTTCTTAATAGTACTGCATGGGGATATTCAGCAAAATTTGTCGACCCCCAGAGTTGATGTAGAAGTCAGCACCCAACCATGGATATTCCAACTCGAATCCCATGCCATCATGACAGGTGATAAGGACTTGGACTTCGAGGTTCGGAAGGCCGACCAAGCTATGGTAAATTTCAATATGCTCCCAATGTTAATATCACACCGAGCCCAAGCCGCAGCAAGCGAAGAGATCCGTGACTGTGAGGCTGTGATGCATAACAAGATTTTTGAATACAAGAAGCAACTGCAAACCAGTAAGATGGAGGCACAATGTCTCCAAGACGAGCAAGCTGCAACATTGGCTGAGAAAGAGAAGGCTATAGAGGAACGGGCCAAATTAGAAAAAGCGCTTGCAAAGGCATGCGAAACAACGGAGCTAGATCCAGATGTAGACCCAAAATTGAAAGTTGTGATGTTAGGGGTGGCTCTCACTAAGCTAAGGAAGGAAAATGCAGAGCTCCAGGCTAGAGCGACACCCAACACACCGCTGAAACAAATTCAGAGTCGGCAGACAGTGATTGAGGAAGCTGTAACAGAGATCCAGGAGATGGAACAGGAGGCACAAACAATCGCAGAAGGCATGATAGAATTTTGGGGCAGTATAGTCGAGGATGAACAGCTAACCACATTGAAGGGACAACTCAGCGAAGTGGTAGCCCAGTTAGAGACCTTTAACGAATCGGTCAAAACGATGCCCACAATGATACCAATGACAAAGGCAGCGGAACTGAAAAGCATGCAGCACCATGTCACAAAGGCCCACTAAAGGAAACAACGAAGGGCCACGCACGTGGACGAGCTCCAAGAGAAAGTCGAAGTCCTCATAGCACGTGTGGTGGAGGTAATGAAACAAATTAAGGAGAAACTGGAGGAAGCGTGACAGAAAGGTTGTGAACACCCAACGAAGCAGCAGGTGGGAGAATGTGTGCAGATTAGAGCATCAGCGAAGAAAGTAGTTGACCAGCTCAAAACTGCATATGATGACTTCCAACAGCAGGTGAACAAACCAACGATGTCCAACTGAGGTGGATCAAGGGCAAGCCACAAGTTTGTGTCGGGGACCTATTGGCACGATATTAGTTCGCAGGAAGTGCGGAAGCCGACAGCTGCAAAAGGAAGAATCCGAAGAAGAAAGGGTCATTCACGGAGAATGCGGAAGCACGGAAGTGGATAGTTAGTTAGATATGGGTCATGTGGAGCATTTTGTAACTACTTAGTTTTGAAAAAATTGAAGTATGATCGTAAGCCTAAGGGAATATAGTATATAGGAGATCCATCGATGAATAGTGCTATCGACCTTTTGAGTTCTGATCCAATTGTTGACCTCTTTTGTATCCGCGATCTGATGTATTGACTGTTTCTTCGAAGGTCATTCTGCAGGTTTTAATGAATGAATGAAGATGTTCGATTATGGTTCTACCTTTATCTTTATTTTTGTTAGATGATGAATGAGAATGTTGATGAGATGTTTAAATGCTCTGTGGATTTGGTAATCGTTGTTTATTCTAATGAATAGTTAGATCATGTTGATGCGAGTGCTTGTTATGTGTTGATGTTGCGATTGATGAATATGTGAATGATGAAATGTTAGTATAGTGCGGAAGATATAATATCTTGTTTCTATGGTTTCAAAGTGTGTTTGAAGCATGTCCTCAACTCCACTGTGAAAACTTGGTTCCTGCAGCCCCCTTGTGCATCTCAGGTGAGACTTCACTCGCTCTACGAGTGTTGCTGGAAAGGGTAAAACCTTTTTGGGCCGGTGCGCAAGGGAGTTCGGTTGACGGGTTGTTGACGACAGTACGAAGTGAACCCCTATCGACAGTCGCTTTGTCAACATATCTAAACCCATTTGTTAAAATGGCTGGGAAATGCTAACTGGTTGTAACGGTGCTGCTAGTTTTGATAGTATACTGACACTCTTTTGACATATATCGCATTTTCGTGATTAAGCATGGGAATCCTTGAAAATGGTGGGCCAATAATATCCTGTTCTCAATATTTTATGTGCAGTTGTATCCCCAGAATAATGACCTCCCGCAGGACCATCAAGCAATTATTTAACCACCTTTATGAATTATCCTTTTCTAGACATCTGAGAAATACTCCATCATAATTTATTCTAAAAAGTACTCCATTGATTATCTGATACAAAGTTTATTTCAATCTAAGAGCTCTTCTTAGCTTAGAATTCCAATGTTCTGGAATATACCCATGACGAAGATAGTGTATTATATCTCTATACCATGAATCAGGATAGGTAAGAACATAACATCTGTCGGACAAATTCATTTCAGATTCATTCTCCCAACCATAATTTTATTCATTTAAATTTTTAGTAAGCAACTTGCACAATCCTTGACCCTTGACGATGTTGGAAGGCTTAAATTCTAAGTCATATTCTTGTAATGCAGTCACCCAATTTCCACGTCTTTATCCCAATTCATTTTGTACAAATAGAGATCTGAAATCTGGATGAGGTACTGCAACCTTGGTTATATTCTTTAGAATATAGGGTCTGAACTGCTTCACCACTTTAAATAGCACATAGGATTGTTTGTCTACATCTGGTGTTTTGAGTTCAGCTCCCTGTAATCTAGTTCTCATAAAAGATATTTGATATTTATCCCCTTGCTCTCCCTTTTCTGTGAGCACTTCTGTAAGAGAATTATCTGAAGCAAAAGTATATACAATGAAATACTTTTCAAAATCGGGACTACTTAATGAAGGTGCATGAGCGATAGAATTTTTTATATATTTGAATGCATCCTTTTCCATTTCAGTCCATTTAAATTGTACACTTTTCTTCACCATTTGTTGCAAATGTTTTACAATGTGTGTGAAATCTGGTACAAACCTCAAACAAAATTTATTCTTCCATGAATGACTGCATCGCCTTCTTATTATGGGGCATGGGAATCTGGAGTATAGCTTGAATCCTTTCTGGGTCAATTCAGATTCCCTTTTTAGAGATGATGTTCCCTAATAGCTTCACTTCTAAAACAACGAATATGATTTTCTTGGGATTCAAAGATATGCCATATTTCATGCAACGTTCAAAGATCTGTTTTAAATGAAAAGCATGGTCTTCTCTTTTCTTGAAGAACACAGTGACATCATCTAAATAAACAACGACGCTGTGGCCAATCAACCCTCAGAAAGCGATATCCATGGCCCTTTGAAATGTGTCTCCAACATTCATAAGACCAAAAGGCATTCTTCTATAAGCAAATGTTCCCCATTTTGTATGAAAGGTAGTTTTTAGTTGATCCTTTTCGGCCACTAATACTTGATTATATCCTGAAAATCCATCTAACAAGGAGAACATTTATGATCCCTATACCAGTTGTAAGATTTATTCCATAGGCGGGACCGATTAATTGTCTTTGTCTGATTCTCTATTTAGAATTCATAAATCCACACACAATGTTATTTCTCCTGTCTTCTTACATATAGGTACCAAATGCACCACCCATTTAGAATGTTGAACTTTAAAAATAATTTTGGCACCCCACAATTTTTTTAATTCCTTCTGTATTAATGGTTCTAGTGTAGGATGCATTTTTCAGAGTTGCTGCTGAAAAATGTTTTACACCTTGTTTTATAGGTAACACATGTTGTATGATACTTTTATTGTACATCTTCAAATAATCATACGTCCATGCAAAAACATCTTTGTATTGTTGAAAGAGTTTAACAAATTTTTATCTTTCTCCAGGAAAGCAACACTGTCCCAAATTGACATATTTTGGTTCTTTCTCTGTACCCAAGTTCACCAGTTCATACTCCATTGAGGAGCTATTTGTTTTGACATTATCTAGATTCCTAAATGTATTCTATAAATCGAGTAACTTTTTGAGAGTTTGTACTCCCTTTGGCATAAAATTTCCATTGCTCATATCCTTATCTTCTAAATCTTATTGGTGTTGACCTTCGTCAATAACTGATTCTGTAAACGTATTTTCATCTGTCAAGAAGTCGATAATTTTCTCATCGTCATCAAAAACTCTCCAATTAGTAATATTATTAGGGACTGATGGCCTGAAAATTAATTCAATGGAACATTTATTATTAGTTAGTACTAAATGTGAAGCATAAGTAGCTAATAAATCAACAGCAACATTTTGTAATCTAGGAATATAATTTAAATTAAAAGCATCAAAATTACAGATCAAATTCCATAACTCAGATTGATAAACTTTCAAATACAGAGATAAACAATGAATGGTATTTCTTACCTATCTGACAACTATCTTGGAATCACCAAAAAATTTCAAATTATTTACATTTAAGTCAATGGCTTTTTTTAGCCCTAAATCAGAGCTTCATATTCCGCAATGTTATTTGTGCATTTGAATTCTAATCTACAAGAGATAAATTATCTTTTTTCTTGGGGATCTACAAGAACAAAACCAGCTCCCACTTCCTCTTGTGTCTTAGAGTCATCAAAATATAAATTCCAAAATTTATTTTCTATTTTAACTATGTTAGTATTGTCTCCTATATTAGTAACTAATTCTTCTATATTACAGTCAATATCATCATCCCGCGCAAATTGATGGAGATCGGACTATATATCTGAATCATGACCAAGGTTTTTTGCTTGATAATTTCCAAGATCAATCTCCAAAAAATAATTTCTCAATATAGAAGATGAAAAAATTACTAGCTCATTCTTTCCTTCTAACTCTGTCACATTATATTTCATATGTGGTTCTCTTAATACTTTGATTTGATTTTGTCTATTGTGATATGGCAACCACAAATGAGACCAATCTGTTGCAAAATAACCATTCAGTTTGCTTGACCAATCCCTACTCAATATTAATCCATAATCTTTTGGTATGTCTACTACCATGATATCAATGAATTGACATACTCTTAAATCTGCAGCCAATATTATCAAGACATTCTTCATTTCCCCAATAACCTTAACATTTCATCTATCAAGTTGGGTAATCCGAGAAGGGGATGCTATTGGTTTCCCATTAATCTTCTTACAAATAGAAAGTGGCATGATGTTAGACGAAGCTCCAGAATCCACCAAGCAGTGATGTACATTATAATTAAAAATTTCGAAAGTCAAAAGAAAAGGTAGAGTTTGATATTTTGATTTTCCACCAATACTCGCCTCATTGATTTCAGTATCTGATTCAATCATTCCTGACCGTTTATCTTTATCGACCATATTGCTTATTGTTGTATTTAGATCAAATATTCCAATAGCTTCTTTCTTTGTTGTGGAAAATTACGCATTTCAAACATAGATATATTGGCTTTTATATTCTTGATATCTTCCACGATATCATAACCCATATTATGATTCCCCCCAGTACTTCCACCTAGCTCCGGTTTGTTGGATGATGGAGTTACTTTTTTGTTGATTACTGAATCTGTTTCTTTTGCAACTCTTGAAAGACTAATGGGTATTTTCTCAGTCACTTTTGGTTGTGATCGATTTGCATAGTTATTTTGATTTGGATTGTTTATGATCTCCTTACCTTCTCTTACTTTTCGTAGTAATATACTTTGTTCTTCAACTGGTCCTATACTCCTAGTAGCATAACCTACAGATGAGACTTGAATTTCTTCTATTTATTTTTAATCATCCCAATCAAAATTTGAATCCCAATCCCATAATACTAATGTTCTTACTTAAGTATGATATTAGGTTTCATTTGATTGGTATTTGTCGTGATCTTCTTGGTCTAAGAGTTGTTTATCCAATAATTGATTCATCACTAGAGTCATTGAATTTATCCATTGTGGACAAGTTTTTTCAAAATGATGATCTTGGTGGAATGTACAAAACTTATCCATGCCAACCTCATTTAAATTAAAAACAACAGAATCATTTGATGGAGGTTTTGGGTTTTCTTCCTTTTTCTTGTAGAAGGGCTTGAAAGGTTTTCTCATCGAAGAACTAGCACCCTTTTCCTTTTCTAAATCCATTATTTTATTTGATAGCTTTTGAACTAATTTGACTACACTTTCTAACTCATTTGAAGATTCTTCATTTGGTCTAGTTAACAACAATGGCTTCTTATTTACCGAAGGCTTTGCCTCAATGTCCAAAGTGTGCTTCACAATACTATTGATGTATGTTTCTACTTTCTTAGATTCTTCAAAATTCTTTGTTAAAGTAGCTTTACATGATCTCTTAACAAGCATAGCTAGGGATGAATGAAGCGTTGTGGTATAATATTCAACAAATGACTCTTCAACAAGTTTTGCAGCAGTGCTAAATTTATTCAAGACCGTAGTAAATCTTTGATGAAAATCTTGTACCTTTTCCCTTTTATCCATTCTTAAAGACAATAATTCTTTCTTTAGTGAAGCTAAAGCTCTTTGCTCACCAAATTTGCTTAATTTTTTTTTCAAAACTATCTCAATCTATTATAGAACCAATTTATAAGCTAAAAAACCAAGATGATGCTTAAGGTTCAAACATGTATGGCCCGGATAACTTGCACACAACATCTTCATGTTCTAAATTCATCAAATTTAAAGCCAAGTAAAAACTCTTCAAATGATCCTCAACAAAGACTCATTTTCCAAGATCAAACTTTGGCAATACTCGCTCTAGATGTTTAGGTAAGTCATGCAAAGGAGTGGGTAAATTCAGTTGTCCTCTAGCCTTCCAAGCAGGTGGTTGATTGACATTATGATCCATATTAGTAATACGTGGGGGGGATTGTGGAGGTGAATGTGGGGGTGTAAACATTTGTATGTGTGGAGAATTGATTGAATCTAGAGAATTATGTCTTAACTGATTTATGTGATCCGGTATGTATTGTAATGATAAATATACCAATTATTCTAATGATTCTACAAGCACAGAGTCTTTGTTTTACACAATAGTTCTCCTAGGAGCTTGTCTTCTAGGTAATAAGGGTACTACCAATAATCCTACAAGTTTTCTTATGTAATATTGAGTATGTATCCTAAAATTATCTACTTCTTGATGGCGGATTGCATATAAATGCTCAATATGATAAGTTTCAGGATCAAGGTTGTCTTAATAATCAACCTTAGAAATCAATTCTTCTGGTTGGGGTGTTTCAACCGGATACCAATAGAAATTTCCTCGTGGAAACATATTTCCTCTACCAACCATGCACTAGAGGCCCTCCTTCTAGCACCAAAACTGTTGATGCTTGGAAAAATCCTTGTATCGACAGTAGGGATTCTCCCCAATGAAAAAACCCAATTAGATTATTCACTATTTGGAATAGGGAATCCGTCCAGCTAATGTAGATTTTTTCAACTAAACTTTATCGGTTGTGGCCCGACCCACCGTTCATATTTTTATATGTAAGGATGCAAATGCAAGTGCCCTAATATTAATAATGCATAACCTATAATTGGCAGGTAGAAGCCTCTTAAGTTATGCGCAGGTTCTTACCTCTCATCTGACCACTTCTACCTTATCAATCAATTAACATTATCCCGATTTAACTAATCTATCCTTGCAAGGAGTGAGTTTACAAAAGACGAGTAATATATGAGATTGCTTGTACAAATTCAACAACTAACTATTTAGATAAATTATTTTCAATCACAACAAAATGATCTACAAAGATAGCTTTGATAAAAATGAATTCCATTTATTACCCCTTACTACACAAACATTCTCATTTTGTAATAAAATCAGTAAAATCATTCATACACCATTAGAATAGTCCAACAAAGCAAGAAATATATCACAACATAAATAAGAACAAAGGAGGAAATAATTCCGAGCCTTAACTCATGACAGTCCATGCACACTCCATGTAATCTTTTACCTAGCAAAATAGTTCCTTCTTATTACCAGAAAAGTAATTCTCATACAAAATGTTACTAAATTCTATTACACCATCCAAAATCCCCTTATCTATTCCCTTCTCTCCTATTTATCTTTACAAGAAAATTTTCCTTACATGACTAATCGTTTCACCTTCCCTTTAACCCTTGGGTTTCTGCATTTTGTCCTTTTATGATTGCTCAACCAAAAAATAGATAATAAAATACAAATTACATTATTTTGCTAGAGGATTTTCTAAACTTGAAATATAACTGTCCCAAAGATCACTTTCATAATATATTATATTAAATTGTCGAGGTTCCAACAACTTCAAGGCAACTTCATGAGTGGACAATTCTTTCAGTATGTCTATTAACCACTTTTCTACTACCTTGTGACTTTCTCCCAGAAAATACGCATTCATAGCTACTTGTCCCACATGTTGTTGAAGATATTCTATAGTAAGCATGTCCAGTCCCTTGATGTACTCCAAATATTCACGCAAACTGTTTCTCAACTCTGCTAAACGATGTTCTTTAAATGGTAATTCATCAATATCTTTAGAAATTGGAATATGGCATTTTTCATGCGCTTGGCAGACATTTTGATAAATTTCTTCACATTTTGTAATGGTCTTCTAGACTTCATTTTGTATTCTTTTGTCGGAATTTCGACAACTTTCCAAAAGAGCTATATCTAGCTTTAGTTCAACAGCTTCCTTCTTAGGCAAGTGATCGGGAATTTCCTGAACCTTTCCTTTCCAACCAATTAACCCTTTTACCTTGTTAAATGTGTTTACCAATCTTTGTTTTAAAACGGCAGATTCTGCAGATATTTCTTTCATTTTGTCTATCATTCCTCTTAATTCATAGACTTCTTATGTCACTAACTCCCGTGAGTGAAAAATATGTTCTTGCATTTCACGAGCATGTTTGTAAAATGGTGCCATGTTTTGTTTCTGATCCTGAGCAATTTTGATATGCTCCATCAAAGACTCCTTTTCTCTCATCCATTCATTTACCTAATATTGTAGAGATCCCTTCTCAACCATCAGGGATTCTACTTTCCGATTCAACTAAGTATCTCTTTTCTCTAACTCATTGATTCAAGAATGGAAATCACTTTTTCTCCTTCCATAATTACTTATTGTACATTCAAGGAATCTCTTTCATATTCAAGTTCTTGGTAATACAACAGAAGTTTTTCCTTTTTCAGATTCTATGGCATCCTGCTTTGTTTTCATCTCAATCCCTTCTCTCCAAGATTGTACCAAATTATCTTTTAATTTTAACATTTTTGTTTTGCTGCATTCTACATCATTCATCAATTTGTCTACATTATCTGTATTAGCTTGTGCAGCCACGATATTCACTAAAGCAATGAATTTCGGATCTTTGTTGGTACCTTCTACCAGATTATTTTCTTGTACAGTTACAATATCAGGTCGTGACGTACCCATTTTTAATCTATTTTGTGTTCTCCTTAGAATAGTCCTTCTTTTGGGGTCAAAAACAATAGTCTCTAGATTTTCCACAGAACGTTGTATCGAGGGGGTGAATGGTGTGAGACGAAGCTCATATAATGGGAGATGACCCCCTGTAAGTGGTACCTCTAAATCAATGGGTTTATCTATTTCCATATCCTATAAATTCTGACTTTCTTCTTGAGTTTTCTTTTCTTCCACATCTTTCTTGATCCTCTCTTCTTCTTCTCTTTTCTTTTCAACTTCCCCTTGTAACCTTTTATTTTCTTGCTCAACAAATCTCTCGTCTACCTTTTCTTGCTCCTCTTTCCTCTTGGCCTCTTCCTCTCTTTGTTTTATCTCTTCCTTTTGTTTCCTCTTTGCCTCTCCAACTGCCAAAGCTTCTTCCCTTGTTTTCTGTTGCTCTGCTTCTTTTGCAGTTTCTTTCTAATGACTTGAACTTGTTCCTTCTTTCTTACCAAATCATTTGTTCAAGTCCGTCATGTTATTTTCTCTTCTATATACTTCCTCATCTTTCAGGAAATGATCTGTATATTCAAAATTTATATTTCACGAGGCACAATGTTTAGCTGTCTTCTACCACTTATCATCCCTGATAAAAATAGTTTCTCCAAAATGTAATGCCTCTAGTTCCGTCACAAAATTATCTGCTCCTTTTACCTTAGTAACTTGTATGCCCCAAAGGTAAAAGGAAGTGGAGGATACAAAGCTTTATTATTTTCATTTAGAGAATGTCCAACCCCGTTGATGAAGACTTGCCTCACAGCTTCCTTATTTACTATGTAGTCTGTGACATATTTTGGCATCAAAGGACTTTGGTGCCCCCATACATCCGGATGTAGGTGCCTTCTGGGGTGAAATAATAATCTCCATATTCGCTAATTACTTCCAATGCATTGTCTGACATGCAATTGGGTTCCTCATCAAAAATCAACTTATATAAAGGGATTATGAACTCTTCACATAAGAGCTTATAAAAGCCGGCATGCTTATGAGCCCACATAATCTGGTAAGCAGAGTGAAGTCTCACCTGGAACCCAATAACATCCCAATTTATAGAATGGGTTCCTAATCAAAATGCAATCAATAAGGTAGGATGATATGAAAAAATCCGCTTTCTTCTGTGTTATGCCTCCTTGAGCTGCGTATACTGTTGCAACCATACTTTCTGAAATAATATCCTCCCTATTGAAAACAATACCATGAGAAGCAATATGATACATGATTGGCACCCAACTAAGCTTGTATATATTTGCATTTACTCTCCCAAATATTCTGCTAAGCATCATAGCTATAATTCTACAAGGGATATTCAAATTCTGTAGATCATGCTCCCCAATTACTCTCTACCTTAGTTGTTTGCCCGGGAGAAGAATTTTCTTAGCGTACTCTGAATGATCGATGTTAATACTTTTTACCTAGTCATCTGCCAAAAGGATTTTTGGAGCAGGTAATTTGTAGGATGTGCTTATGTGGGCATGTTGAAATGAAGTGAAACCTTTCCCATTTTCTCCCGCCATGATCCTAGATTTGACATCTATATGAGGTAATATCCATGCTATTGCCTCATAACAAGGGAATAATTATGGGTGAGTCGTCGCCTAATGAAGACTTGACTTCTTTATGTTTTGATAAATCACCATCTCTTCAATGGAAGCATCAGGCACATCCTGATCTCTAATAAGTTGATATAATTCACCCCATTTGTATTCGGGGGCTAATCCGGTTATCACTTTGGTGTCTTCAAATAAGGTCTCCATGATGATTTCTGATACAACTTCAATGTTTGAGTCAGATTCTGCAACTTTAGCTTTGCGCTTGGAATCCCTCCTGTACATATCTGAGTCCTGTGACCAAAACAGTGTCAACGTATAATCAAGTCCACCAAACCTACTTTAGTCAATAAATTTCAAATTCAATGAGGATATTTTATGAAAGTTAGTAAGGTTATAACAACTTATTTGAGAATCATTTAAATTATTTTTTCCAAGGTTACCATTTCTCTAGTGGTAATTTAACAATTTACAACCTAGCTCCAATAAGTTTAAAAACTGATAACACAACATTATCATAGTATTCACTTTTTTCAAATTGAGCATGAAACTAACTCCAAATACACTCTATCGTGGGAACTAGTAACATGCACGGAAGCCCTAGAAGGTAAACAATTCATTAACAATAATAACCTAGAGGCAAGTTATGCGAGCCTGAGTTTTCTTTTGACTAAGCAAAATTCAACAAAAAATGGGTTTTTACTCCTTTTCTCAGAACAAGTGATCCTCACAATAAAACAAACTGATAGCTTTCCACCAGACCAGTATTGATTCGAAACTCATCAAGGTAAAAAATAATGTCTCAAACACACTCAATGACGCTCGAAAACAAACAAACATGGGAAAACAAGAACCCATGCGAAAGGAAAAAATCCATCAGCGTATACTTCCTACTAAACCCTACATCATCTATTTTAGACGCGAAAACAAATGGTTTTAGATATCAATCTACCGCCTTTCCAAAGAAATGAAATCCATAACGGACGAGAGGAAATATACCTGGAAATGTAGTTATAAACCCGCAATGAGAAGACTCCAGGTGTCCCCAAGCTTCTTCTGGAAACTATTCGCACAACCACTCGACCGAACGGTGTTTCACCAATGTGTAAAATGTAAAAAGAAAATACGCTCTCCCCTTTTAAACCAACGGGATAACCCTAACAATCAATGCGCATTTACATTTTCCAGCGGACATCTCTTTTTGAAGGCGTTATTTACAAAAAAATTGGAGTTCAGAATTATTTTAAAACACATGTTTCAGAGCCCAAACGGTTTTACTCTGGTCAGTTTTAGATCAAAATTTTTTAACGCCGAACCAATTTCAGAGCAAAAACATTTTGGCGCTGGGTCATTTTCGGGTGTAGAAAGTTTTTAACGCCGATCAGTTTCGGACGCGAAAAGGTTTTAACACCGGACCAATTTCAGAGCAAAACAATTTTGGCGTTGGGTCATTTCAGATAAAAAAAACATATTTAATGTTGTTCAGTGCGGATAAAAAAAAATCGGCGTGAAATGCCATTTGGCATCGTCTATTTCGGAGAAAAAATACATCCTCCCCCGATTCGCATAAACTCATTTCTACTCCGACCATTTCCGCGGAAAATCCCATTGTGTTCCGATCGTTTCGATGAAAAACCAAAATTTGTTCTGATCACATAAATGTGTTTCTGTTCCGACCGTTTCGGCTAGAAATCAAATTCTATTCCGACTGTTTGGACGAGAACTCGAATTATGTTCTGAAATAGGGAAAAAACCAAAAAATATTCTAAGTGTGGGATTTTTCTGAAACAAACTGATTTGAAATCTAAAAAATATAAAGACTAAGAATGCATTCATAAATCAAAAAATAAAAGGAGGGGCCCTATAATTTCATGCAAAATTTGGGGAAAAATGTTGTGGCTACAATAGGATCCAAATAAGTATAACCATCCACAACAGGAAAACACTCCATACAATAAGGAAAGGATAGCTCTAAGAGGTACTCTATTATTGAAGAAGAAGCATATTGGAAATAGGTAGGCAACACTTGATGGTGTCTTACCTCCACAATTTTATATTCATATGATGGATAAGATTCGTAAAAAATAATATGGAATAAATTGTCTTACCAAAAATTACAACTATCCATATACCAACCCTCATAAGCGTATTTTAAATCATATCATGCATATACTTCTTGGTTATACTCTTTTAAATCATATCATGCATATATTTATTGGTTATACTCTTCGATGATATCATGCATATCTTTCTTGGTTTGAATAACACAATAAAATGTATGATCACAATTATCCTTAAATTTACTTTTTTTTCCTGCATAAATTTCAAAGTTGCGTGCATATCAAATAAATAATTTTCCACTGCCATTCATTTCATCCATGGCATGTGTAGTGTCCCTCCCCGGGACCCTACGATTCCCAAGTTTTACTAAAGAAATAAAAACCTAATAAAATGTATGCAAAACCACAATTAAGGTTTCCACTTATTGATTAAAATATTATTAAAGTTAAAATCCCCTCAAAGTGGGTAAATATTTAGTTAAATTAATTAATCTTAACCTAGGTTAGCTTACGAAGTTGATTTATGCCTCTGAGTGGTATTTTTATGCTGGGGAATAGGGATTCCACACCCATAATACGCGCCCCCCATACTTACTAGGACTCACTGTTCTTTTTCATGTACATGTGACTCCATTCCCTAATAGATTAAGGACTCCACGCCTTGATCTATTTCACAGATCCAAGACTCCAAGTCTTGATCTTCCATAGACTTAGGACTCCACGCCCTGACCTCCATGGCTTCTCATCTATTTTTCTTTGAATCTCCACACTTCATCTCAAGGTACTGGTTGTGAGCTTATACCCATCTGATGGTCCTTTGGCAAGGTCTTTTCCTTAGATCTGCACACAACACAAAACCATATATTAAGAGCATCCAAGTAAAATTTGTGATGAATTTAACTTAATCAAATTTTACCAAAGTGTGCATATAACCTCCACGATCATTTTCAATTCAATCCTCCTCCTTATCGACATGAAACTAAGTACCCCACCAATCGTGCTCATCACAAGGTTAAGTATGTATAGTCGTATACATCGTATATTAAAAACCAAATCATGATCCATTATTTGTTTCACATAGAAAGGTCCATTCATATGTCGCAATCCACATAACTAACCAAATGTAGACAAAGAACATAAATTTCTAAAGTATTTAATCAAATTCAGTATGATCCACACATTCATACACATACAACCTAACATATTCTTAAGTACTCCCTAGTCATCTAGGAATACACTCAAAGGTGACTATATGTGTGTGTGTGTGTGTGTGTGTGATTAATTAATTAATCAAAAACACCCCTTTGGGTGTCACAAGATATACCAACCAAGATGGGACACTACATATTCCCTCTCTTGGATTAAACTTGGCTTGAAGTTTTAATATAAAAAAAAAATAAAGAAAAAATCACTAGCTAGAGTCATTCTTGCACAAAGGTTTTATCATATTATTTATGATATTGGAACTTGAATCCTAATTCTTTAATATGATGAGCTTGAGCTCTTAGCAAATAACAAACATCCTGAATTCAGACTTGTTTTTAGCTATAAGGATTTATGACCGATGCAATACTTTTGGATACTTACATCACCTGCTTTTCATGCTTCAAACATAGAACATGATCTTAACTTCAGTTTTTGATCGAGTTGCTAAACCAAATCAAAAGAGTTCTTACTATTTGGCTAACAATATAACTCAAATATGACAAAAGAGTTCTCAACATTCTTGACTATTATATCACTAAAGTTATGGGACAATCATGCCACTGGTAAAAGTTAGACCATTGTACTATCAATACACACACATCATTTTCTTCACAATACCATTCCCGGCCAAAGCCTAGCAACACACCCATGGTTCTAATGCCACTAATTCCTTGAATTCAAGAGAACCGGAACACTGAAATATTGTGCATTCAAATCATGGTCCTAACTCACATCTTGTATTCATAATGGAAGTTTAAATAGTGGTCATATACATAACTAGAATATTATCTCTCCCATAGCATTTTAAATCATTATTTGCCATTGGCAATAGTCTTTCCCTCACATGGAATATTTTTTATTGCTAAGGTAACATTAGCAACTTGATTCCTTAAACAAAGGGTTTAATGTTAAATTTAGAACAATTGTTTAGTTTATTTCACATGAAATACAAGTTCAAGTGGAATTAGATTAACAAATTTTGTTCCAATAAATTGCTTTGAAAACCATCCAATAAACACAATATTTACCATAGCTATCCGTTGAGGAACCAACTTCAAAAGAACAACCAAATGGTTGAGGAATGTTTACAAACATTTTATATACAACCTCTTCCAACATTATTGAAACTCTTATCTTATATTTATCTTATATTTAATTTTTCTCTGCCACTAAGTCTTAATATCCATGCAAACACTCTTGTAATTTATTTAAAACAATTTACTAATTTTATATAGACATAATTTTGAAAATTATAAATATAAACTCGTTTAATACATAATTATGAAATTATGATTAACAAGATATACATAAACTTCAAACAATTTTATTGAAACCAAAGTGCAATAAATGAAACCCTAAAAATAATTCTTCACATATAAATATTGATTACAACCAAACTTTGAAGAAATGGTCAATTGAGCTAACACAACGCATTCCTCCTTATTAAAGGGGAATGATTATTTTAATTTTAAAATTTATAACGTTTTAACAATCATTTAAATAATAGATAATTTTTTCCCTTATAAAATATGAATAATTATTTTAATTTTAAAATTTAAAACATTTTAATAATAAATCTATATTTTTTTTAAATCAAAATTCTAAATATGTGATATATACTATGTGAACCTTCCATTCAAGTCTTATGATTCATGTATTATAATCTCCAACATTTGAGGCACTCTCCAACATTTGATAGTGAAGCCCGTTATGTAACACACAAGACTCAAAACTCAACTTCATGGGTCAATGTACCTTTCTTGAAAATAATGGAAAATTAACATTAAAAACGTTTTCATTTTGAACCATCTCAAAATCCAATTATAAGAAAAATGAGCATACATTAATAAAATAATTACCTTAAATATAAATACAATACTAGCTGTACTTCTTATATTTCAAAATCCAATTATAAGAAAAATGAGCATACATTAATAAAATAATTACCTTAAATATAAATACAATACTAGCTGTACTTCTTATATTTCTTAGAGAGCGCATAAATAAGATAATTAGACTAATTATAACTACTTGCGGTATTTCTTAGCCATGCATTAATAAAATAAAATAAGTACCTTAAATATAAATACTTATGTATTATGTTGAGATTTTGACTCTTAGGTGTAATCCTTTGGTCCTCAAAAGTTGTTTGCTCTTGTTTTAGTAGGGTAAGCGTTATGTTAATTTAATCAATCACCTCATTTGGATTTGATTCTCTGGTTGGCGTGCATGGTTTTTTTTTAATTCATAGATTTGGATGGATAGCCAGCGATATTTTGGCTTGCTTTGGGAACTTAAAAAGTATAAATTTAGATTTCATTTTAAATTTCATAAAAGTTGCACCTATTGTACATAGCGAAAAATGCCCGTCCCTATTTTATTTTTCCACGTATTTATACAAACCAATCTCCTTTCTTAATACTAGAATCTTCTCATAAATGGACTGGACAATCTCATCAAATACCCTTATTAATATAAACAAATTTTGCAGTCTCGTTAAACATTTTAGTTGATGACTTGTATATATGCTTTTAATGGGGATTTGATTTTGACTTTCCATTGCCTTGTGAAGGTACAACTATGCATTTACAAACTTACATATTATATATTTTCTTATCATTTTTAATTACACCATGAATACAATAGATTTCACACTCTGTTTTCAAATTAACAGAATGTAAAAACTAACAAGGGGAGCTGCTAAAGGCAGCAAGTCCCTGCCTAAAAATTTGAACATTGCAATTTAGTTCTAATTAACAATAAAAAAAAAGCCTACCTGCAAAGGAGTTATTGATGTTCATAGAAGGTTATTGGTCTTTATGAATTTTTTCGACGGTCCAGAGAATGAAACCCCGAATTTTCAATCTTAATCAAGTCAGGTTGGTCGAGTTGGTTTTGTAATTTGTTTAGATGCTTCCTAAAATCCCATGGGCATCTGTCAATGTTCTTTTGAAGTTAGTAAAAGACAAATTATGTATAGATGTTGTACATAAGTCAGTAATTTTTGGTTCTGTATATTTCTGATTATAACAAGGTATATAGTTGATTGCAAAGAGTCCGTTGGAAGAGTTTTGTCCAGATTAAAGTCTATCAAGTAGACTAGTCAATCCCTTGGACTGGTTATTAAGTATATTCATTTTTAATACCAGAAGTTACTGATGCACATAGGATGCTAATATATATATAAATATATTAATTTAAATCCAGGATGGGATATTAAAAAAATTATATATTTTTTTATTTATGAATAATAAGAAAAATTAGAGGAATTGTAAGTAGCTTAGTTTTTGTACTTAGAATCAGTTAATATTCATCCACGGCCTCTATTAGATGACATTGATCCAATGCCACTAGGAACATCGTAGGCCAAGGAAATCATTTTATCAATTGAAAGATTGAACAATGATTACATGTGATCAGTGTGACTGCTACAATTGCCTCCCAGGTGGAGGCGTCGATTGAATTGTTTGGTTAGCTTCCCTTAAAGAGGTTGAATTCTACTTTATGTTGATTATCCATCCGTGTGAAGTTTTCTTGAAATAGCATACAATTTTAAATTAACGCTTGAATCCTTTATTTCCTCAGCTTTATTACATAAATATTTTCCACAAGGATTTGCAATAGAGGTGGACAGAAGAGTATAAAAGATCGACTCTGAATTGAGTGTTTGGCTAAGAGATCTATTGTTGCATTTGGTAAGGATTTACTTTATTGTGCAGATTTTGCTTTGAATTTCATTTTATAGGGGATAAACCATCTTTTCACAATATTTAAATTTAAATTTATCAAAGACGGTGTAGATCCAAAAATGCTTATAATGCTCTTTAAGTTCTTGCAAAATCTTATAAAATAAAGAACAAGATTAATAACAATGAAATTGAACTTTGTAAATAGCACACTTCACCTTGGGAAAATATATTGTTTGGTTTTACCATACTGTCTGCAAACAAAAATATGTGTATTGTTAATATCCTACAGCCTAATAAATAATATGATTTAAAATTAAGATTAAAAACATATCAATTAAAGGTTAAACGGAAATAAGCTCATAGTTTGAGGGTTTTTGTCGACCTCAGTTGGTGTTAGACCATGTTTAACCATAAATAGGATGTTAAGAGAAAGTTGACATGAAATACAAAAGACTTATTATAATGTGCAAGGTCACATAAAAGGAAGGAAGAACCAGGTTTACTGCTCTAATTTAGATCCGCTATATAGAGATGCAGCCTTCTTCTCATGCCCTCTTCTGGATTGTTTATAATGACATGCTAGGATAAGAAAATATTTTCTACATCCACTTTTAGAAAGAAAAAAAAATTACCCTCATCATTTAAATCAGGAAGTTGTGTTCCTTCTTGTTTTCTTGCTCCATCACACAACCCAATAACACCAAATGAAGTCGTGAGGACTACTTTCGTCAATCGTAATGAAGGATTTGGAAAGTACTCAACACTACTAGACATAGACACTAGTGTGTACTTAGGTAACGACCGAGACAAGAAGATGGGAATGAACGTGTATACATGTTCTATTAAGATCGTAAGAAGAAAAGTATGCCTTGTATCTGCTTTGAATGTTCGAATCCCATTGGGTCCAACACCATAAGAGAAACCAATGATATGCATAGAGCATTGAGTAATACATCTCTCATGGCTGGGAAAATTAGATACACGGAACCTCAAGAGAAACCAATGATATGCATAGAGCATTGAGTAATACATCTCTCATGGATGGGAAAATTCGATACACGGAACCTTAAGGAGTAATGTGTTCGTTGCTTTCCACATTGTTACATATGCTAGACATTACCTTAGAGCAATTCCTTTATACACACGCTCTAATTTCTAGAATTTTAATGGGTTTGGGATCGATTTTTTTTTTATCTCCCGATGAGAAAAGTTTGAGTGTGCATGGAACTTTCACTTCAATTACGAAATAAATAACTTTGATATGTTGTTTGGTTTTGGTAATTCAGTCTCCTAATAGAATGATTGGTTAACAGGAGACATCTACAAAGTTGTACCATCATGTATCTCATTAACGTAAACCCCACAAAAAAAATAAAAAAGAAATATAGAAGTAACTTCATGTCTTTTGTACATAGATTTAAAATTTTTAATCTCTTGGTAATTAGGTTTGAGAACGGGTTTTCTCAGCTTAACACCTTATTTGGTCTCTCTAATAAATACAAAGCTGGTTGTCTAAACGGCCATAATCTCAGGTGCTGCATTCATCCAAATCTTTGTAACCAAAAATTAGGAGAACGAAACCGAGGGAATTATGACAAAAAATACAAGAGTTTATGAAGTTTGGAAAGGCAAAAATGTAAGAGATGAATATAAATTATAATTTTTATTTCTACCATTGTTTCTGAGTTTCAACATAGGAGCAGAAGTATAAGTAGGCTGGTTCAAAGAGGTGAGTTATTAGAACTGGTTTCTTAAAAAAAAAACATATATTCCTAATTATTATTACAAGTGGTTCCCTTAATAAAAAAACATTACCGAAGATGGACGCTCGTGTTACTGATGAAGGAAATATTCATGATTCAATTCTTGTAGGGTGCACTGTAAGCATCTGGAGTGACAAAGGAAAGAAAGAAATGAGACTTTACCTGAAAATCCTGAAACATAGAGCTGTTCAATTTGTTCGAATACTTCGAAGGCAGTTTTAGATCCATCAGTAATCTCAATCGCAATCGTAGGCCACAATCATGTTGGCAAAAGAATTGAACCAATCAAATATGTACGAGGGAAGCTTTCATCCGATGTAAGAAAGATCACGTTCGGAGCACTGACTAGGATTTCACATTTGGGATCTGCTTAGCCTCGTTCCCTGCATGGCATGCCGCTTGGCCTCGTTCCCTACATGGCATGCAGCTTTCCACGCTCACCCCAGACATATTATCAAACAGAGTGGCTTCCTTTAACTAGGGTCCTTAAATAATAATAGTAGGGAAAAACATTTAGCAAGAAAACTTGTTTTTTTGTGTGCCCTCCCTTCTATTATTATTATAGCACCCTACCCTTAGATAATGTTTTATGCTTAAAACTTTTAAAGAAGCTTCTTCATGCATATCTTATAACTGGGCCGCCTCGAAAATAGGCCAAATAAGACCCTTAAATCGTTCATTGGCTGGAATAGAAATAAGCTTACAAAACTTTGGTTAAATAGTATTGAAAACCGTGCACAACTAATATAATTTCTCCTTGGCGATTTCAATAGTCCCTGCCTGGTGCTTGGCAGAGACTATAATAAAGCAAGGTCTACAAAAGCAATAGTAGTACTATGGTCGACAATCAGATTATTAAAATCCATGATGTTAATCCTATAATAAAGCATAAACTAATACCAAAAAACATATAGTTTGAATAAACTAATACCAAAAAACATATAGTTTGAATGTGACAGTTCATACTGATATGATTTTCAAGTACACCTGGAATACAACATAATTCACAGCTATCTTCAAATTGACAAAAATAAAAATAACAAAAACTTGTAAGTAAAACAAGGGCTGCAAAAGCAATAGGAGTAACATGGTTAACAATCAATCTATTATTATTCATGACATCAATCCTATAATAAAGCATAAAATAATATCAGAATATGTATAGATTGAATGCAAAGAAGTATTTCCCCAATTAGAATCACGTTAATATTTCTGTGGAGCAAGTAAATAAGATAATTATTTGAATTAGTTTCTGACTAATGCATTAATAAAATATTATCTTAAATAGAATTATGTTAGGAACTCATGTTTTTCCTTTGTTAGTATATTGTTGTTGGACTCATATGCTTTGTAAGTCGTCCCGTAGTATTTGTTGATCCATAGTTTGTGTTATTGTTGTTTGGCGTATATGCTTTGTAAGTCGTCCGTAGTATTGTTGATCCATAGTTTGTATTGGCCCATGGTTTTGACCCATAGTATTGGCACCTAGACTTAGTACATAAGTGTGTGTTGAGGCTTATGAAGGCACCGTGAAATTATTTGTATTGAGCTTGCTCAAAGGAGGTTGCCCCCTCGAAGTGGCCTGCGATCAATAAAAGTAATTATGAGTTCTATTATTTATGTTATCTCGTATTTTCATTAATTAATTGTTGCAGGTTCTTCACATCTGGTATCAGAGCACTTTCTTGGGCTCGTTGGGTGGAATTTCTGCCAATTTTTTTTTCGCATATGTTGCAAGTTCGTATCTGGGAATAATCCCTATCCGCTTAATTGTGGGAAGTACTTAGGCATAAGCCCTAAAACTCATTGTGAGGAGTACCATAGGAACCCCAAAGTAGCTGGCCCATTGAGAGGACCTGCCAGCGAAAAGGGCAACGACCCCTACTTGATTGACTAGTTCCCACCTATGAGGTAAACCAAGAGCTGTCATTTGTGGCAAATCAGTTATCAGTTTTACCTGAGCCGTGGAGTGAGGGGTACTACCCCAATACGCAAGCCGTCAGACAACATTTGTGTCTAAGTGAAACCACTGAACTGTTAGGAAGCCGCACATACCAGGGGTCCATATCTCTTTTCAGCTGAACTGTTGCTGATCACTTCCACGTTGTTTCAGATCCATTCTAAAAGCCATTCCAGATCCAGCCATTTCAAATCTATTTCAGATCCATCCGTTTTCGATCCATTCGACGCCGTTTTATATCCCTATGTTTCCAATCACTTCTGCATATTTCAATCCTGAGGACCCTATCCCAAATTCCACTTCCCAAAGCCCGAAATCCCACATTTGTCTATTTTTAGGGTTTTCCATAATTTCTTTAGATTTCACCCAATCGCCTTCAAATTTTACCAGAGAGTTCCTTTCCTAATTCTACTTCTTTGTCCCTCTCTACCAAATTTTCTCATTCTTTCACCCCGCTTCTGAAATCCTCTTTTTTTGCTTCCGTGTCCATTTGACAGTGTCCAAAACCTAGTCAAACCCAAATTACCCTTCCAGATTTTTCTTTACTGAAACAGTTTATGTTTTTGTTTTTCTACCCACTCATCAAAAAAAAAATTTCCTGGTTATGGTTGTCATCCATGTAGGAGCAAAAACCATGGAAGAAACACTTGCAGCTATTCAAGCCAAACTCTAGGATCTAGATGAAAAATTTCTCGGCCTCCATCTTGAGCATTCAGCCATGAACAACAAACGACAGTCTGAGTCTTCATCAGACAATGGGTTCTCTTCTTCCAGCAATTTCCATGGTCTGAAGCTTGATTTTCCTTGCTTCAATGGTACTGATCTGACTAGATGGATCTATCATGCATAACAATATTTCAGTCTGCATAATACTTTTGATGTCCACAAAGTTCTACTTGCATCCTTTCATTTGGAATAGGAAGCTCTTCAATGGTACCGTTGGTACATCAAGGCTCATGAAGAGCCAAAATGGACATATTTTTTCCAGATCCTTTTGCAATGATTTGGTCCTAGTGCTTTTGATGACTTCATAGGAGCCCTCACTAAACTTCACCAAATTGGCCCTGTGAGAGAGTACCATACTGAATTTGCAAAACTAGCCAACCACACCGAAGGATTACCTAATGACTTCTACCGAAGTTGTTTTATCAGTGGTCTAAAGGATGCAATCCGCTCTGAGGTCAAAATGTTCTGTCCCAACACCATGATGGAAGCCCTGGGGTTGGCTAAGTTGGCATAAGACAAGATTGCAGCCCAACAACGCTCCAAACCCACTTTTGTTCCCTTCCAAAATATGTGTTCTCAACGACCTCCCATCCCACAAGATCCTCGACCAACTCCTATCAAGCATTTGTTTGAAACCAAGATGCACGCACGCAGAGAAAAAGGACTTTGTTATAATTGTGATGAGAAATTCACTCGGGGCCATAAATGTGTTCAACAAAAGCTCTATCTCTTCGATATGGATACTCCGCCTGCCTCTGAAATTGGTGAAGAAGCTCTAGATATAGTGGATGCTCAGGTCGACATTCCAGAGCCGCCTATTGACCCTCTATCTCAGGATGACCAACCAGAGATATCTCTCCATGCTTTAGCTGGAATCACCACCCCTCAAACCATGCGGGTCAAGGGTTACTTCAAGAAGTTTCCTCTTACAATACTCATTAATTCTAGTAGCACTCATAATTTCATTGACCCTCGGATTGCCAAACAGGCTGATTGTTTTATCCATCCTTGCTCCAACTTTGAAGTCATGGTTACTAATGGGGGCACCTTACCTTGAAAAGGGAAGTGTCGTAATGTGCGTATCTCTATGGGATATTATAACCTGTGCTCTGACATGTTTTCCTTGACCTTAGGCGGATGTGATGTGGTTTTGGGCGCTCAATGGCTATGCACACTTGGCCCCATCTTATGGGATTTTGCTGAAATTTGGATGCAATTTTCCCCCAATGGACAAAAACACACATTGACATGGTTACAACCAGGGTCTCTCAGCATCATCAATTCACATCGCATGAAAAAAATCCTTAAGAAGAATTCGCATGGTGTCATCGCCCAGATCCATTCCATTCAGATGCAACCATCAGCGGTCTCCACTACTCCTTTGGATCTACAACAAATTTTGGATTGATATACAAGTGTCTTTGCTAAACCAGTGGGATTTCCACCTTCAAGGCCAGAGGACCATCGTATTCAGCTCCTTCCTGGAAGTGTTCCTCCAAACATCAGGCCCTATCGCTACCCATTTCACCAAAAAATAGAGATTGAAATGCTCGTTCAGGACTTACTTAAGTAAGGTATTATTCGCCCAAGAACTAGTTCCTTTTCTTCACGAATTCTTATTGTCCGCAAAAAAGATGGGTCATGGCGCCTCTACATTGACTTCCGAGCACTTAATCACCTCACTATAAAGGATAATTTTCCCATTCCTGTTGTTGATGAGCTTCTTGATGAGCTTCATGGTGCTCAATATTTCTCCAAGTTGGATCTTCGTTCTGGGTATCATCAAATTCGGGTTCATGAGGCTGATATCCCTAAAACAACTTTCCGCACACATGATCGCCACTATGAGTTTGTGGTCATGCATTTTGGCCTCACTAATGCTCCTTCCACATTCTAGACCTTGATGAATAAAATATTCCGACCCTACTTGTGGAAATTCATTCTGGTATTCTTTGATGATATCTTCATCTACAGTAAAACATGGGTTGAGCATCTCCAGCATCTGGATCTTGTAATGAAACTTTTCTCTGACCATCATCTCCACGCCAAACAGTCTAAATGTGTTTTTGGACAGAAGGAAGTCGAGTATTTGGGGCACATTATCTCTGCACAAGGGGTTTGCGTGGATCCTGCCAAAATTGTTGCCATGAACAATTGGCCGCATCCTAAGACACTCAAGAGCCTTCGTGGTTTTTTGGGGTTGACTGGGTACTACCGCAAGTTTGTTAAGGATTATGGGAGGATTGCAGCTCCATTAACTTCTCTATTGAAAAATGATGCTTTTACATGGACACATGCTATTGAGTGTGCATTTGACAAACTGAAACAAGCTATGTGTACTACACCTGTTCTAGCTATTCCTGATTTTTCCAAGCCCTTCACTATTGAGAGTGATGCTTGCGGAAATGGGCTTGGTGTTGTTCTCCTTCAAGATGAACACCCCATTGCGTTCACCAGCAAAGCCCTTTCAGGTAGGAATTTAGCTACCTCTACATATGAGAAGGAAATGATGGCTATTTTGCATGCAGTACATAAGTGGCGACCATACCTATTAGGGAATCATTTATGCATCAAGACTGATCACCAGAGTCTGAAATATTTCCTGGGACAACATGTATCCTCCCCATCCCAACGGAAATGGGTTAGCAAACTCATGGGTTATGACTATGAGATCACTTACAAGAAGGGTAAGGACAATATTTTGGGGGATGCTCTTTCTCACACATTTGATGACCGGGGTTCTCTTTAGCCTATTTCTATGCCTGTTCCAAATTGGTTGCAATTTGTTCAACAGGGATATGTCAATAACTCTTCATTATCTGAAATCATTCAACTCTTGGCCAACAACCCTTTTGTTGTACCACATCACTCTTGGGATGGTGCTTCCATGAGATACATGGGTCGTCTGGTGCTTCCCCAGAGTATAGATCTTCAACAGGCTATATTCTATGAACTCCATGCTTCTCAATCGGCAGGGCACTCTGGGTTCCTCAAAACATATGAGCGGGCATGGCATAACTTCTTTTGGCAGGGCATGAAAAGGACAATTCAACAGCTGGTGGTTGAATGTGATACCTGCCAACGCAATAAGGGTGAAATGACACTCCTCTCGGGATTGCTCGAACCCTTGCCCATACCTACATGGATTTGGATAGATATTTCTATGGATTTCATTGAAGGGCTCCCTAAATCTTGAGGGAAGACAGTGATTTTTGTTGTGGTTGATTGCCTCTCCAAATATAGTCATTTGTGTGCTCTCATCCATCCCTATACAGCCTCCTTCTTCCCGCATTCATCTAGTATTTCATGTCTCTTGTCTGAAGAAATTTCTTGGCACCAACATCAGAGGACAAACTATTTTACCCAAAATGGATAATGAAGGATCCATACTTTTGGATCCGGAGGCCGTCCTCAATAAGCGCACTCGTCAGCTTCATTCTCGCTCTATCACAGAGGTATTAATTCAGTGGCACGCCATACAACCATAGGATAATACATGGGAACCACTCCTTTAGATTCAACAACAATTTCCACATCTAAAGCTTTGAGGACAAAGCTTTTTCTAAGGGGGAGGGGATGTTAGGAATCCATGTCTTTCCTTTGTTAGTCTTGTTGAATATTGTAACTTCTAAGAATATTATATTTGTACTTTATTATTCCGGAGATGTTTCATCCCTCCAAGGTGATCCTATTATGTATCCGGAGATGTTTATTTTTCTGATGGATTGTGGTAACCAGGGTTATTAGATCCACCATGTGGGGGTCGGCCCTGAGTTAATTAATTAGGGGTTATTAGACTCCCTTGGGATAGGTCGGCCCCATAAGGGAAAAAAGTCAGTCGGGAAACTAGTATAAGTAGAGGAGAATGATCCTCACTTATCTCACACTTACTCAGCTTAGAAAGTAGTGCACTTGTGAGAGAGAGGTCTGCATAGGAGGTAGATAAGGAGCTCAAGTCTTGGAGCACATCTTGTATTTTGGTTGATCTTCTTATTGGGGAAAGCTTTGCTGGGTTTTCTACCCCATGAGGGTTTTCCAGGGTAAAATATTTGTCTATCTTGTGATTTTGTTTCTTTCAGTGATCTTGCTAGTCAAATTAGTATAAACTTAACATGGTATCAGAGCTAGCCTGAATAGAACATCTTTCACAAGGTGAAAATATCTTTCTCTTTCTCTCCCAAAATTAGGGTTTTTGCAAAAGTTAGTGTTTTTGGATTCTGATTGCATGGATGAATAGCCCTTCCCAAAATCAAATTTTTGAGCCCTAGATCAAGGTTTTTGGTTGGGTAGAACTCCAAAAAAGTCAAACCCTAGTTTGACCAAAAGTGCGATAAACCAAAAATTCTATTGCAGATCCGGAAAGTGAAAAGTTGAAGTTTCTAGAAACAGAACACACCAATGTTTCCAAGTCAATCAAACACATCTCCTGGTAAGTGTTACTCTATCTCTTGAGAAACTTCAATCTCTTGGACTCCCCCAAGAGAAGATGGCTCCAAGCACTAAGCTTGAAGACAAGCTAGAAGGTATAGAGAATTTCTGGGCATGGAAATATAGAATTGGTCTCATTCTTGAAGAGAATGATCTTGCTCAATATATCAAGGATGAATTTGCAGACCTGCTGAAGATGAAGCCAAAGAAAAGTATAGGAAGGATCTAATTAGGAAAAGAGAATCATTGTTGATTTTATCAAGGACCACTTGATTCCCCAAGTGGCATCCAAGAAGACCCCAAAGGAGATGTATGATGCCCTAGGAAGAATGTATGAAGGGAGAAACATCAATAGGAAGATGAACCTAAGAACTCAGTTGAAGAGTACCAAGATGAACAAAGGAGAATCCATTCAAGACTACTTCTCAAGGGTTTCCCAAATTAAGGAACAACTAGATGCCATTGGAGATACCCTTGATGAAGATGAACTTGTAATGACTACTCTAAATGGTCTCACTAGATCCTGGGAGTCATTTATACAAACCATGTGTGCTAGAAAAGAAAGTATGAAGTTTGATATAATATGGGAGGATTGTATTCAAGAAGAAGCTAGGGTAGCCAATAGAGAAGCCCTTCTCAAGGAGGATGACTAAGCCTTGGCTACTCATACCAAAATAAGAAGAAAGGGTTACTTCAAGAAAGTGGGCCACAAGGAGTCTCAACCCCCCCATAGATTTAATAAGAGAAGAGGAACAAACCTAGAAAGAGACCTCTCCACAGTCCAATGTTTCAATTGTCTTAAACTAGGACACTTTGCTAGAAATTGTACCTCACAAACAAAGAAGAAGAAGTTTGCTCACAAAAGACATCATGCACATATGGCAGAAGATTATAGTGGAGAAGAAGAATAAGAAGAAGAGGAGGAAAGGTCTCGAAAGAAAAGATCTAAAGTAAAGAAAGAAGATGCAGAAGAATATGTTCTATTTTTTGCACTATCTGGGTTTGTAACACCTGGAGAAAATACATGGCTCATCGATAGTGATGCTTCAAATCACATGACAGGTCAAAAGAAAACTCTCTCAAGACTTGAAGAAAAGACTTCTCCACAAAAGGTATCTCTAGGGGATGATTATCAATATCCCATCAAAGGAATTGGTGAAGCAAGCTATAAGCTTGATTCTGGAACACCATTGAAGATGAAAGAAATCTTATATGTTCCAGGTTTAAAGAAGAACCTACTTTCTATCTCAGCACTAGACAAGAAAGGCTTTAGAATTGCATTCATAGATGGACAAGTACTTATGTGGCCCAAAGGAAAATCAATTGAGGATGCAATTGTTATTGGTGAAGAGGAAGGAGGTCTTTACAAACTCAAGGGTCATCTAGAAGCTGCCATTGTCCATGAAACTACTAGCCCCAGTGAGTTATGGCATATAAGGCTTGCTCACATTAACTACAAAGCCCTACCCTATGTAAGCAAGGTAGTTATAGGGCTACCAGACTTAAAGGCTGATCACAATGGCACATGCAAAGGATGTGAAAAGGGGAAGAATATCAAGAACCCATTTCCAAAGAGTGAAAGAAAGACAAAGAACATCCTGGAGTTAATACATTCAGATGTATGTGGAGCAATGCCCACCACATCCCTAAGTGGGCTTGAATACTATCTCACATTCATTGATGTCTATTCAAGGAAGACTTGGATATACTTTCTAAAAGGAAACAATGAAGTTTTTGGAAAATTCAAAGAGTTCAAAGCTTTGATAGAAAATCACTCAGAAAAGAAAATTAAGATTCTCAGAACAGATAATGGCGGAGAATATACTTCAAAGGATTTTGAATACTTTTGTAAGGAAGCTGAAATCAAGAGGGAACTAACCACTCCCTACAATCCCCAACAAAATGGGGTTGCTGAAAGAAAGAATAGAACCATCATGGAAGCTGTAAAGACTATGGTACATGACCAAGATCTACCCATGTATCTATGGGCTGAAGTAGCTAGAACAACAGTCTATGTACAAAATAGATTATCTCATAGTGCCCTTGAATTCAAGACTCCAGAAGAAGTGTTCACAGGAAATAAGCCTGAGGTAAGTCATCTCAAAATATTTGGATGTCCACTATACATTCACATTCCAAAAGAAAAGAGAACCAAGTTGGATCCTTCTGGTAAGAAGGGAATATTTGTTGGATATTGTGAATCATCCAAATCTTTCAAAATTTACATTCCAGGTTTCCATCATATGGAAATAAGTAGAGATGTGACATTTGATGAAGAAGCAGCTCTCAAGAAATCTAGGAAGTGCCAACTTGAAGAAATCTATGAAGAAGATACATCTCCTAGAATCATAGAGGCTATGCCCATCCCTGAAGATGTTACACCAGAAGACCATGACATGTTAGAACCACAAGAACCCCCCATTACAAACTTATCTAGAAAAAGAAGGCCAACATGGGCTAGAGACATTATTCAAGGAGCTGAAAAATATGGAGCTCCTGAAGGCTCCACTAGAGAAAGGAAGAAACCAAAGCTAGTATCCAACTATGTAGCCTTGATGTGTGATCTTGTGGATCAAGAACCTACCAGTTATGAAGAGGCTGTTTAGAAGAAAGAGTGGGTAGAAGCAATGACAGAAGAATACCAATCAATAATGAAAAATGATGTTTGGGATATAGTTCCCAAACCAAAAGATAAAAGTGTGGTATCTTCCAAATGGATTTTCAAAATAAAACATGCTACAGATGGTAGCATTGAAAAATATAAGGCAAGATTTGTAGCTAGAGGGTTATCTCAGAAAGAGGGAATTGACTATGAAGAAACATTTGCACCAGTTGCTAGGTACACTTCCATTAGAACTATTATGGCACTTGCATCTATGATGAAATGGAAATTACACCAAATGGATGTTAAGACAGCCTTCATGAATGGTGTGATTGAAGAAGAAGTGTACATAGAACAACCATAAGGATTTGAGGTTAAAGACGGGAGAAGACATGTATGAAAGCTGAAAAAGGATTTGTATGGATTGAAGCAAGCCCCCAGAGCTTGGTACGGAAGGATCGACAGTTTCTTGACAAGCATGGGACTTGCCAAGAATAAAGCTGAACCTAATATTTATCTCAAAGTCATGGATGATGAACCTATTATATTATTGTTATATGTAGATGATCTATTTCTGACTAGAAATGAGAAACAAATTATCAAGTGCAAGAAGAAGCTCTCCTTAGAATTTGAGATGAAATATCTTGGCTTAATGCACTACTTCTTAGGTCTAGAAGTATGGCAAGAACCAAAAGGAATCTTTCTAAATTAGGGTAAGTATGTTGTGGGGATTTTGAAAAGATTTGATATGTTGGAGTGTAAAGCCATGGCCACTCCCATGGACTCCAACTTGAAGTGATTAGTTGATGACTCATCAGAGTTAGTAGATGTGACTCTATAAAGACAGATTATTGGATCATTAATGTATCTGACAAATACCAGACCAGGCATATGCTTTGCTGTAAATACCTTGAGTCAGTATCTAGTGGAACCTAGAAGAGTTCACTTAATAGCTGCAAAGCATGTGATGAGGTATCTAAAAGGAACATTAGATTTTGATCTATATTATCTTGAAAATCATGAATTCAGACTGCATGGTTACTTAGATTCTGACGGGGCAGGAAGTGTCTCAGACAGGAAGAGTACATCAGGTGGATGTTATAGTCTTGGATCTGCCATGATCTCATGGTTCAGCATGAAACAGTTTAGTGTGGCTCTCAGTACAGCTGAAGCAGAATATATAGTTGCTTGCTCTGCTAGTTGTGAAGTAGTATGGCTTCGAAAACTATTATCAGGATTATTTGACTTAGAGATGGATCCCACTGCGATCATGCGTGACAACCAAAGCTTAATTAAGATGACAGAAAATCCAGTGTTCCATGATAAGTCAAAACACATAGAGATCCGATATTTCTATATACGGGATATGGTGCAGAAAGGAGCTATTAAGCTCGAGTATGTAAGCACTGATGAACAAATTGCTAATATATTGACCAAACCTCTGTCTCGAGTGAAATTTGAGTATTTCCGAGACAAGCTTGGTGTAGTTCAAAAAGGACCCTCCTCAAAAGGGGGAGTGATATAGACACTGATGATGAGATTTCCCGCATCAATAGTAAGGTTGATGATGAGGATACCTGTATTATTATTAGGATATCTATATTTATATTTCTTATATGTATACCTAGAATATTTATATTACTTGTATATGCACTTTTTACTAATGAGGATACTTGTATTGATGTACTAATGAGGATACTTGTATTGATATGTACTGATGAGGATACTTGTATTGATGTACTGATGAGGATACTTGTATTGATGATATGTATACATGTACTGATGAGGATACATGTATTGATGATATGTATACATGTGGGGATTTTATCGTCCCCAGACTTCGGTCCTAGAATTGATCCATAGACAATATGTCTTTGAGAATGAAGTCTTGAGTGGATAGGTGGGGATTGCATCTTCCCCAGACTTCGGTCCGAGAATTGATGCGTAGACAATATGTCTTCGAGAATGAAGTCCTGACTGGAAAGGTGGGGATTGCATCTTCCCCGGACTTCAGTCCCAGAATTGATCCGTAGACAAGATGTCTTCGAGAATGAAGTCCTGAGTGGACAGGTGGGGATTGCATCTTCCCTGGACTTTGGTCCCAGAATTGATCCGTAGAAAAGATGTCTTCGAGAATGAAGTCTTGAGTGGATAGGTGGGGATAGCATCTTCCCTAGACTTCGGTCCCAGAATTGATCCGTAGACAAGATGTCTCCAAGAATGGGTCCTTAGCGGACGAGTGCGGATTGCATCTTCTCCGAACTTCGGTCCTAGAATTTATCCGTAGACAAGATGTATCCAAGAATGTGGGGATTGCATCTTCCCCAGATGACGGTCCCATAATTGATCCGTAGACAGATGTATCCGAGAATGTGGGGATTGTATCATCCCCGGACTTCAGTCCCAGAATTGATCCGTAGACATTTGTCTCTGAGAATTGATGATAGGACCGCATCATCCCTGGACCCTTGGTTCAAAATGTACGTGATGGGATTGCATCGTCCCTAGACATGAGACTTGTCTTAAAGTGATAAGGATTGATCATCCTGGAACTTGATCTGGATTGTATCATCCATGGACTTATGTCCTAAAGAGAGCAGGATTGATCATCCTGGAACTTGATCTGGATTGTATCATCCATGGACTTATGTCCTAAAGAGAGCAGGATTGATCATCCTGTAATATGATCATGTGTATTGCAAAGTATGCTACGATGATGATCCAGATGTTGTAGACCGAGATGATCCAGATGCTGTAGATCGAGAAGATGACGATGCTGATGATCGTATGATGATGATGCTAATGATCGTATGATGACGATGTTGATGATCGTATGATGACGATGCTGATAATCGTATGATGACGATGCTGATTATCGTGTGATGACGATGCTGCTTATCGTGATCAAGAGATCCAGATGATGCTGTTGATTAGAGGATTCAATGATGATGATGATGTAACTGTTCAATGTTGTAGAAGATGAAGACTCAATACTGATGATGCTGATGTTCCAGTATTGACTATGTTCCAGTAACTGCTTAAGTTACTAATGATGATGTATTGAAGAAATCTTCTGATGATTTATGGATGTATCATGTAAGATGTAGTCGATGACTCCTTGCTCCTGCAGATGTTGTTATAATATCCTTCTCGTTAAGGGGGAGTGTTGAATATTGTAACTTCTAAGAATATTATATTTGTACTTTATTATTCCGGAAATGTTTCATCCCTCCGAGGTGATCCTATTATGTATCCAGAGATGTTTATTCCTCCGATGGATTGTGGTAACTAGGGTTATTAGATCCACCATGTGGGGGTCAGCCCTGAGTTAATTAATTAGGGGTTATTAGACTCCCTTGGGAGAGGTCAGCCCCATAAGGGAAAAAAGTCAGTCGGGAAACTAGTATAAGTAGAGGAGAATGCTCCTCACTTATCTAGCACTTATAAGTAGCGCACTTGTGAGAAAGAGGTCTGCATAGGAGGTAGAGAAGGAGCTCAAGTCTTGGAGCACATCTTGTATTTTGGTTGATCATCTTATTGAGGAAAGCTTTGCTAGGTTTTCTACCCCATGAGGGTTTCCCAGGGTAAAATCTTTGTCTATCTTGTGATTGTGTTTCCTTCAGTGATCTTGTTAGTCAAATTAGTATAAACTTAACAAGTATATTGTTGTTGGATGCATATGCTTTGTAAGTCGTCATGTAGTATTTGTTGATCCATAGTTTGTGTTATTGTTGTTTGGTGCATATGCTTTGTAAGTCGCCTGTAGTATTGTTGATCCATAGTCTGTATTGGCCCATGGTTTTGACCCATAGTATTAGCACCTAGACTTAGTATATAAGTGTGTGTTGAGACTTATGAAGGCGCCGTGAAATTATTTGTATTGAGCTTGCTCAAAGGAGGTTGCCCCCTCGAAGTGGCCTGAGATCAATAAAAGTGATTCTGAGTTCTGTTATTTCTGCTATCTCGTATTTTCATTAATTAATTGTTGCAGGTTGTAAAACAAGTGCTGCAAAAGCAATAGGAGTAACATGGTCAACAATCAATCTATTATTATTCATGACATCAATCCTATAATAAAGCATAAAATAATATCAGAATATGTATAGATTGAATGCAAAGAAGTATTTCCCCAATTAGAATCACATTAATATTTCTGTGGAGCAAGTAAATAAGATAATTATGTGAATTAGTTTATGACCAATGCATTAATAAAAAAATTATCTTAAATAGAATTACTTGTTCTAGCACGAATAAAATAATTACAAATAAATTAATTATAAATAACATAATTATGTTAATTACAATTATTTGCTCCAAGGTTGGTGCAAGGTAATGATACCCACTTATGACACGTTAGTTGCAATGACATGTTGGAAAAATGGAAATCTCATCATTAAAATGAATTTTAGAGGTACCTACAAATTTTTTTAGAATTATGTGTAAAAAGATGAAACATAGAAAAACGGATTACCTTCCTGAATATATAACTTTTATTTATGGAAAAGTGGTATACCCACCCCAAAATTTCATTATTTTAAGATTGGTATGTTATTTTTTTTGTAAGACATAATGCACATGTTTTTGTTGATCAACTTGTTTGTTATGTAAATTGTCAATTTATGAGAAAAAAATATGTAGAGGCGTAGGCAACAGACAAATCTTGTGCGGCGTTATTTTTCCAAAATTTTAAAAGTTAATTTTATATTTTTTGAAAATTATGAAATTCAGTGAAGCCCTAAAACGACATGGTCAAGCATTGGGCCACCATATCATGGTCTGAACATAATAGAAAAATCTTTTTTTTAGCTTGTAGGTATTCTTGTACTCTTGTGCGGGTTCTTTCCGTTCTCGAAATAGGTAAGCCAATCAAAAGTTATAGGCCAAATAAACGACCTATGTTTTTTACAAATTTCACATGAGTGCAGTTAAAAATGAATTAAAAATAGAAAAAAATAACAGATCCATTCAAAAAATATATAGTTAGAATCTGCACACAAAGCTCGACAAGTGTGTGCAATTTCATCAGTAGTGCACACGTGGAGCATATGTGGAACTAGGCGTGAAAAACATGAAGAACATGAAGTTACAGAAATTGATGTGTTATGCCATAAATCAGACCGAGCCTCAAGGTTTGGCAATCCGAAGCTAATACCAAACCTGCAAGGGCGCCAAAAAAAATTTGAATTCAGACATGCATGTGCACAAATGCGCGCACGCATTGTTGGAGGCGCTCACACATTGTTGGATGCGAGCACACATTATTGTGTGCACGTGTTAGTTTACACTTTTTTTTTATCTCTCTCCCTCAACCCGCCCCCTCCCTCCCCCCTCTATAACCCCACCCCCATTTTTCTTCCAATCCCCCTCTCTCTTCCACTCTACCCAATCCCTCCTCCCTCCCGCACCCTTCTCTTCTCTCATTCTCCACAAGGGTTAGAAGATATATTATTACACAAAATAACTAACTCGCATTATCCTCATGTACATATGAATATTCATCCTTTTAACCCTAAATCCATGACCCCCATATCTACTGCAATCCCTAGTCCCCAGTGCAACTAACCATCATAACTCTTGGACCACTTTAATCCTAAACTAGTATAGCCCCTAAAACTCCTAAATACTAACACATAATGGAATATATCCCTTAACCCCTATAACCCTAACCATGTAATCCTAACCTCTAAAGTGTATAGTCAAATAAAAATTAACCCCTAACCCTTATAACCTCTAATTCTCATCAACCCTAAACTCTATCATGAAACACCCAACCCTTAAAACCTATAACCCATAGCCAGTTTAGAGAGATAGTCAGATAGAGAGAGACCTGAACCTTGGGCCCTAAAGGAATATTCTATCTACAAGGAGCTATGATGATTTCCTTTACTAACCACACATGACCCTTAATGTTATCATTGGCCTATGATTAAGGACGTCTATACCATGAAGTGGTTTTCAACAATATGTATGTTCCTAATCAAGGCTCTTGGAATGATGTTTTATGGAAGAATATCGTGCCTTTGGCCATAAAGAAACCATTTAGACATCCAAGGCCATGAACAATGTCTAAAAGCACCAAACAAGACTTTACAGGGGTATCCATTGTGCTAGATGTATCTAAGTCTTGAGGACTTAGGGAATTGGACATGGTCAAGGGAGGAGACCTAAGAATCGTGCCTTAAAGGAATCTTATATCCATCTAGGGATAAGAATGTTACCTCCACAAACTACACATGGACTCTTGAGGTATCATTGTCATGTAATTGAGGATGGAAGTGCCATTATATGGTTTTGAACTTAGTATCTACATGTCTTAGAGCCTTGGAAATGATTTTCCAATGAAGAAGTATTCTAGCCAACAAAGACTAAGAAGGTTTTCTCAACCAAGTCCCATCATGTGGTGATCATCATCATGTTCATCATCGTCATCACCGGGTGGAAACGTGAAGGTGGGTAACACTTTGGTGAGAATCGGCGGGCGAAGAACTATAGCGGAGGTTATTCGACCGAATAAGTTTAATTATTCGGCCGAATAAATAAATTATTCGGCCGAATAATTAAACTTATTCGGCCGAATAACTTACTATTTATTCGGCCGAATAACAGTTAACGGGCCACCGTTAGACCTAACGGTGGCCTCGATGTATGTGCGAAGTTTTAGCCGGACGGAGGAAACTCACGGCGATGTGTTCAATTATTCGGCCGAATAATTATTCGGCCGATTATGTATTCGGCCGAATAATTATTCGGCCGAATATGTATTCGGCCGAATAATTATTCGGCATAAAAGCTCGGTCGCGGCCTTTCGCTGTCACTTTCTCTTGAGCTTGTGGACCCCTTTGGCGCTGATGGTGGCCCCGCCTCTGCATCAACGGTCCGCTTTGTCTCCTGTTCGCCACCCTATTCGTCGCTGCTGTGTGTCGCTGATCCACCACCCTGCGCGTATGCCCGGCGGTTCTTCGTAGCTGTAGTGTTGCTGCCATACCCCGCCTCTGTAGTTCGTTTGTCTACCACCATGCGCGTATGCCCGGTTGTTCTTCATAGCTGGAGTGTTGTTGCCATACCCCTCCTCCGTCGTTCGTTTGTCCGCCACCCTTTGTTCTCGTCATCCTACGTACGTGAGGTTCTGCCTTTCCTGCACGGTCGTATTTTTCTTTCGGCTGTTGAACGCCATATGGTCTAGTCTGCGTCCCGACAGTTAATGTTTATTGTGCAATTGCATAACTTCTTGTGGAACTTTCTGGTTGTAGTGTTATCCCGTGGACGTTCTAACATCAGTGAGGTGCTGTAGCTGGCGACATATAGACACAGTGGTGTGCAGAGGTAAATTTTTTCTATTTTCCTTTTGAAATTGTGTTTTTCTGTCTTTAAGTTTCTTATTTAAGTTGCTATTGTTATTGCAGGTTTTCTTATTTAAGTTGTTGTTGTTATCGCAGGTTTTCATTTCCGTCTGCTTCGTTCGTTTTGTTTCGGCTGTTTCAAATTCGTCTTTGGGCTCTCTTCGTCCAGATTTCAATTCGCCTGCTTCTGTTTCGGCTGCGTCTGAAGAGGTAAGTAGAATATATTTTTCTAATTTGCTTGCTTTTTTCTTGCCTCGTTTCGGCTCTGTCCATTTGGGCAGAGTCCATGGACTTTGTCCAAATGGGCAGAGTCCATGGACTCTGTCCAAATGAGCAGAGTCCATGGACTCTGTCCAATTGGGCAGAGTCCATGGACTCTGTCCAAATGGGCAGAGTCCATGGACTCTGCCCAATTGGACAGAGTCCATGGACTCTGTTCACTTCCGCAGAGTTCTTTGACTCTCGTCAAATTGTATGTCGAAAATGATTTAAATTTAATAAAAGAGGAATATGTTTAGTGTTCAGTTAGTTGTTTTTTTTAAATTGTTGGATTTGCCTGTATTCAGAAATGAAAATAAAAGTAGGACAATAATTTTATTTGTAAATGATATATCCCATTTATATATAGGTTGCTTTTATTTGAGAACTTTGTCAACATGGACAAGGACAGAGTTCATGAAATCTGTTGAAATGGACGAGGACAGAGTTCATGAACTCTGTCAACATGGGCATGGACTGAGTTCATGAACTCTGTCTATGTTTACAGAGTGCAGAGATCAATATATTAGTTCTATTACAAATTGTGTGGATAGATAGCTATAGATACAACCAAACTTTAGACAATTAAACTCTATTTTTGATACAACAAAACTTTAAATGGACTTTAGGTACAACGAAACTATAGACATGAATAGGCTTTAATTTAGATGTACTATAGTAAATTTTATACAATTGAACAATAATAGTTAGTCAGTTTATAAACTATTAGGTGATATTATGTCACAATGGTCTTGAGTTTTATTTTTGTAAAGGTGGCGATTCTTGGTATTATGTTTTCCTTTGTTTGCAACATGGCAAACTTGGAGAACATAATACCAAGAATTGTTACCGTTATCAGATTGAAATTGAAGACCATTGTCGAATATGGCCAATTTGGGAAACATTTTATTTAACTCCAAACATAAGACTATGAACGGTCAATTTTTTTTATTCTATGGAATAATGAGAACATTTGTAGATATAATTTATGTTTAGAGTATTAAAATATTTTGATTAAATTATTAATTTAAAAAACTGAAAACCATAATAAAAAATGGCAAATCTGGAAAACATTTCAACTCAAAACATAATACCATGAATTGTCAATTTTTATTTTATTTTGTGCAATAATGAAAATATTTGAAGATGTAATTTATGTTTGAAGTATTAAAATATCAATTAAGTTATTAATTTAAGATTGAGGTTAGAAGTTAAAACAGGTTCATGAACTCATTCTTCGACATAAAGAAATGAAGGTCCTTCACTTAGTACTTAACTATATTGGTTCCATTCATTTGAAACATCAAAAACACTTAGAAAATTGGTACATTAATTCGTCACACATTTAACAATATTAGCTATACTCTTTTTGAGAACTATTAGATGATAAATTAGGTAAATCTAGGTCCTTGTTAAATAACTTAGTCTCTTTAGTAGTTAGGTTTTAGAATTCGTAGAATTAACATGTAGGATTTGAATATGTAATTAGTTGATATTTGTGTTTAAGTGTAGGAATTATATATCAAATGGAAAGAGAGGATTCTTTGAGGCGAAAGCGTAGGAGGTCTTCACAAACTTCTGGGGTTGGTGTTACAAGTGATAATCGGAGGTTGTCAACCTCCCCTCAGGATTCTAATTTATTGTATAGTTCACATCGACGAGGTGAAACGGGTACAAATGATTCCCCTATATCTTCTATGGGAGAACGTCGATCTCGACCCTCTATTGGTATATGAATATCTATCTTTTAACATTTATATGCAGATTGTTTTTTTGTGTGTGCAAAATTTGTATTTGTGTTTAAATAAAACTTTATTTTCATTTGAAGCAAAGCATGGTTCGGAAAATGCTTGTAATTCTATAGGGAGGGAGACAGAGCAAGCAAGGGAGACGGATGAGGGTGCAGAGCAAGGTTCTCAAGAGGTTCACCATTCTACACGAGGTGATGATGGTCGAGCTAGGACGCAATATGTTGAATTAACTGAGGGTTGTACACCCATTACAACATATCCATCTGATCTACCTCGGGAGCTTCCATGGGAAGGTGGTGATCATCAAATGACTCTTGAAAGATGTAGATCCCAATATGACAAGTTGGAAAATGATTTGTCTACTATGGATCTCCCTCCAGAGAGTAAACAAAGTTTGGAGATTGTTTTGGGATCATTGCAAAACTTCATTCAGGCATATGAGAATCTCGGACCAACTACAGATGGTTTTGTAGATTTGATGCGAAGACGAAGGGAACAAGTGATGGGTCCAGACAAATGGGATTTTGTGAAGGAGAGAGTGACGAAATAACAGGCCAAATCAATGTTTAATTTCAAACAAGGTCTGAAAAAAGAAATGTTGAAAGTGCAATATTTCAAGCATCCTGATCTTGCACATCTACTCTATGATCGGTTTCTTGCAGCCTATGGTCGATTTCCATGGAACGATGAGGTTTCTCAATATTTTGCTAGATTTTTTTATGCTGAGTTTTTTTTAAATATGAAGCCAGACTATACCGATGTTCATTCAAAATTTTATGGAGTTGGAAAGGGTCGAATATATAATCGAGAAGGTGCTCTTAGAGATCCTGCAACTCTTCGACCTCCACCCCAGATATCTCGTCCACCTAGGTTGGTGGCATTAAAATCAGAGATAGAGCCCACATCTCAACTTGGGACAATTGCAAGGAATTTTGTTGGCGATGGTTTATCGTCAGCATTAGTTGGAGTAGATGTGGGATTGGTTCGAGAAAGGGCTCGTTCTGCTATTCGTCAAAAGTTTGTTTACAAAACTGATGATGAGATAGATGGAATGAGCATTGAAGATCTCAGGGCATATGCGAAGGTTTGTCGTGACCTAGCGGCAAATGTTATATCCAATGACACATCGAGTTTGGGAGAGGTTTGTTGACTATGATATGACTTGATCTTAATTAAATATTTTATTTATTTTGAATTGATTTTTTTTGTTACATTATATGAATGATAAATTATGTTTTTTGATGTAAAGTAATAGGTACATTATGTAAATGTTTAAATTGGTTGCAGTTTTCAAGAATGATGAATGAACATTCTTTCCACATTTCAACTAGCGAAAATCTAGAGAGAGAGGTATATATTTATTATTAACATATCTGTAATTATGTTTGAATTTGATATATATATATATATATTATTATTATTTTTTGAATGTTAATTTAACTATGTATCTTATTGTTAATTTGACTTATCCATGCGGGTTTCTTTAGATACGAACTTTATAAATGATTTACCATCTATTGTGAGCTAATGTTTTTTAATCTTTTTGTTTTAGTTTTAAGTTAATTGGCATAGTAATTTTTGTGGTTTGCATTATGTTTTATTTATTAATACAATTTAAATTTTAGGGGGGAGATATAGGTTCCTTGCTTAATGGAGAAGATATTGGTAGAGAGGTAATTTCGTTTAGTGCTTTAATTTTGTTCACCGTTTTAATATTTTAATTTTTATGGATTTGGATAAAATTTGTTCAAGTAATTTATGAGATTCATAAATTGATTTTATATATGTTGCAGCTTGGGTCTTTCAAATCTTTTGCAGGCAAAGGAAAAACTCCTTTGGAGGATGGTGGTGGACAAGCATTTGGAGAATTTGATGTAATATTGTTAATATTTGAATTGTTTTTTTATATATAAGTTTAATATTTTAATTTTCTGAATATAGTTTAAATAATTTGAATGATATTCATAATCTTTTTTTATACATGTTGCAGGGTGTGTTGAGTCCAGGAGGAGGCCCGAGTGGAGGATAGCATGGTGGACAATTTTTTTTTGTTGATATGCATCTAGATTGGAAAGATTTGTTTTGGACATGTTGAGGAGATTTATTTTTGGACTAGATATATACATATATGGGTACATTGAACTTCCATGTTCATGAATATTTTTTTGAAGATTATATACATGTTCTTTGAACTTATATATTTTGTGAATCTTGGTTTAAATGATCTAGTTTATTTTTGCTTATTTGACATATTTGGTGTGATTTAAAGGTTTAGAATATGTATTTTGCATGTTTAAATGAATGAATGAATATGTAAAAATGAATGTTATGAACATGACATTCTTGAATATTATAAAGTTTAAAAAATGTTATTTAGGAAGTTTAAAAATGGATGAACATAGGTAAAGTTTATAAATGAGGAAGTTTTGATTGAAACATGAATGAATGTTAAGATTGAATATATTAAGAACAAGAATGTTATCTTTGAATGTTAGGAAGTTTAAGAATTTGTTAGAAGTTTTGATGGAAATATAGATGAACCAGGAAGTTTAAAAATGAATGTTAAGAACATGAATGTTATCTTTGAACGTTAGGATGTTTAGGAATGTTAGAAGTTTTGATAGAAATACATAGATGAACCAGGAAGTTTAAAAGTGAAAACATGTTGAGTTCAAATTTTAGGAATGTTAGGAAGTTTAGGAATGTTTGAAGTTTTGATGAAATTATGGATTCAAACTATAAAGTTTAAAAATGAAATTTAAAAACATGAATGTTATCTTTGAATGTTATGAAGTTTTATGAATGTTAGAAGTTTTGATAGAAATATGGATGAAATAGGAAGTTTATGAATGTTATGAAACTTAGGAATGTTAGGAAGATTATGAATGTTATATACGTTTTGATGGAAATACCATGGATGAACTAGGAACTTTAAAATGAATGTTAAGAACATGAATGTCAAATTTTTGAATGTTATAGCTTTAAAAGAGATACATGGATGAATTAAGAAATTTAAAAGTGAACATATGTTGAGTTTAAATTTTAGGAATGTTAGGAAGTTTAGGAATATTTGAAGTTTTGATGAAAATATGGATGAATTAAGAAGTTTAAAAATGAAATTTAAGAACATGAATGTTAACTTTGAATGTTATGAAGTTTTAGGAATAATAGAAGTTTTGATAGAAATATGGATGAAATAAGAAATTTAGGAATGTTATGAACTTTAGGAGTGTTAGGAAGATTATGAATGTTAAGAAGTTTATGAATGTTCTAGAAGTTTTGATAGAAATATGGATGAAAGTTAGGAAGTTTAAAAGGGAACACATGTTAAGTTCAAATTTTAGGATGTTTGAAAAATAAATATTATTTGTTTAAATTTTGATATATGGATTTTTAATTAATAATTCTTAGTTTCAATGTTTAGGGACATTTGATGCGGCTGAAATCATGGCAAATGGGGATAATGGTTTTTTGTTTTTTAATCATAAGCGAAGATTACATGATTGTGAAGTTTGTGCTAAATTAGAGCAATGATTTTAAACAACAATTTGATGAATTTTCATCGATTTGTTGTAAATAATCATTTCTCTAATTTAGCATAAGCTTCACAATCCTAGAATTTTTTCTTGTGATTAAAAATCAAATAATCGTTGTCTCCATTTGCCATGATTTCAGTTATGTGAACTTACACAAGCGATATTTTAAATTAAAGATTTGGGACGGAGAGTGGCGACAATTACAGATCCGTTAGAATTTCATCATTTAATTGGTCTAATAAACATATGGATCCACGTGACTAAAGTATTTCAGACAGAATTAAGACAAAACTTTTATACATTCAGGTTTTTGTTACCAAATAATTTTATACAAACGATATTTTAAATTAAAGATTCGGGGCGGAGAGTGGCGACAACCACAGATCCGTTATCTCATCCCTTAAGTGGTCTAATAAACATATGGGGACCCGAATAAAGTATTTCAAACAGAATTAAGTCAAAAAATTTACACATTGAAGTTTTCAATATCAAATAATTTTTGGATTCAAATTTCAACAAACTAGAATACGATTATTTAAACTTTTAAATTATAGTTCTTTTCAAGATCATAAACATAAAAATAAAAAAATATATTGTACACATAAATGACAATGACATCGACAAAACCATTGATCTATTAATTTTAAATATATAGTTTTAAAAACATCGCAATGGAATGTCGTCTTCAATTATCCGTTCATGGTCATATTTGGACAGTTTCCATTTTTTATTTTTTAATTGTTTTTTCGATGGAACTTGAACCAATTTTATTCAAGATGCACATACTAAATGGCTATATTGACAACATATGACATCAGGTTCATAATCCTAAAAGTAGACATAATTTTGAGTCATATGGGTTTGTTAAAAAAATAACCCTTTAAAATGATGGATCCTCTCTCGTATGTATATCCGTTGTCATTGTAATCTTCTAATAACTTCATTTTTCCTTCAGTGCATAGCATCAAATAATACTTCACATTTTCGCTGTTGTCGACAGGTGCAATCATAGCAAAAACGTCTCCTGTGCAAATTACAATTGATGTCAGGATTTTTAATTCAATTAAATTGACTAATATACATGTGTATAGGGTGAATGACAAGAATGAACAATTGACAAAACAGTGGTATTTGATCATTACCTTCTCTTACGAGATATGAAATTCTGTCGCCATCAGATGATATTGCTATATCTTCTAATTCTAATTCTTCAATGCTTGCTAGTGGCATTTTTCCTTTAGAATTAATTTCTGTGTGTTTCCAATGTTTCACGTAGTTGTTCGTTATGTTTTCACAAATTTCTGTAGATTCAATATTTTCAGTGCAAATATGAGAAAAGCATGATTGCTTTCTACTGTCAAATGCATAAATGTTTTGGAAGGCTTTTGTTTGATTAGAGTGCAAATCTCTAGTCCCGTGTGTGGTGCTAGCGTCGTATGGTATTGATCTATTTATATCTTGGATCCCAACATGCCAAAAAAACCTAGTACACAAATGACAAATTTTGATGTTAGGTGTACACATACTTTCTTTTAAATTGACAATATTTAATATAAATTAAAACATTTGTGTGTACATACCTGCGCACATTTTTTGATTGTTGATTATAATCATGGTTTAGATGTGATTTACACCATTGGACAACCTCTGCAGCTGAATGGAATCGTGCAGAACTATGGTTCATTTGCCATCTTCGAAGTGCTCTTTTTACACATGCTCCTGCACCATCATGTTCACCTTTTCCATGACCAGTTTCAAAGAAATTCCAGTGATGTTTAATGTTCAATGCTTTATGAAGTCGACATAACCAATAAAATGATCGTGAAGATTTAAATTGTCTGGCACATCCATCTGACCATATCCAATGCTCATTGAATTTAATGTTACGTTCCTTTAGTAAATTGTAGAAAATACTTTCAATACAATGCTGAACAAAATGTGTATCGTGTGTACGATCATCGCTGATATAAAAGTGATATTCTTTAATCACATCTCGATTGTCACACATGCTTTCAATGCCATCAACATCTTGTTGAGAATGTCTATATAAAACATGGACGAATATTGAAACTTGGTCAGAATGATAGTATTCACTCTGTATCTCTTTTTGTGCAGCAAATGTATAATTTTCTGCAAAGTCAACCACTGACAAAATTGTTCCTGGTGGAAAAATTTCACGAGACTGTTTGAATTGAAGGTCTTGCCATCGTGCTCTATGTGAATGCTTGGTGTATTTATAAATTTCACTTTCGAATTTCTTGAGAAAATCTGCCACACCTATTTTATCTTCTCGCAAATCAATCCTTTTGGAATGTACATCACTAGTACTTGTAATGTATTCATATCTTCTCCAATCAACGGTAACATTTGACAATGAGTGGTCAGTATCGATAAGATATTTATTGTGTTAAATTTTCAGAATTTACTTCAATCTGATCTAGGATCTTAACTGAGAGAACAACATGTACAGCATATCTATAGCATATCAATCATGGAGACAATAATGCAAGCACACAAGAGACACAAAGATTTACTTGGGGAAAACCATAAAGGTGAAAAACCCCAATAACTTCCTCAGAGATAGATAGAGCAATGATACAACCAACCAAGAGAGATAGACATAACCTAGCAGCAGATCCTCCTCCTCCATAAGTGCGCCTCTCCTCCTTGAGAGCATGTGTGAGAAGTGAGTGTGTAAATAGAGTGCCTCCCGCACTCTATTTATACTTGACTTGAATTGCCTTTTTACCTAACTCATGTCGGCTCGAACTTAACCACATAACATAATGCTGAGTGGGCCGACCCCCAATAGGGTGGTCTAATAACCCTTTGACCCACATGGCCAACCCCCAATAGGGTGGTCTAATAACCCTTTGACCCACATGACTTATACAGGGCCGACCCCAAACAAGGTGGTCTAATAACCCATCAAGTATAAGTTACGACACTTACAATATAAATGACGACACTTCCTTATAGAGGAATAATACCATCTCTATAGGAATACAATATACATATATGTGAAATACATTCCGAAGTTACATATACATCAACACTCCCTCTTAACTAGGAAGGTATTTCTCAGCACAGTTCTTCTAGCACAAGTCATCTTCTCTGGATCATCGTCACTAGATAATCGTCATCGAGTCATCATCATCGTCACTGCTGCTGCTATCTCAATCAATCTCTGAATCTACTCGTCATAGGAAGTTCTACAGAGCCAGTCCTTTTTCATACTGGATGTAGGCCCACCACCTGCAGGTCTTCATCATCACTGGCCATACTGTGGAATCCTCAGGACTTATTACGTGCGTCACAAAACCTCGAAAGAGCATCCCAGGCTGTTACGAGCACACAGCTCTACCTATAGGATCTCCCAGGGCACCGAATTACATGTGACCTCACCACAAAACCTCGCAAGAGCATCCCAGGCTGTTACGAGCACACAGATCTACCTATAGGATCTCCCAGGGCAACGAATTACATGTGGTCATGGCAAAACCTCGCAAGAGCATCTTCCAGATATCCCAGGGAACCGAATTACATGCCATAGGAAAAACCTCGAAAGACTATCTGCAGATCTCCCAGGGCACCGAATTACATGCCATAGGACAAAACCTCGAAAGAGCATCTGCCAGATATCCCAGGGAACCGAATTACATGCCATAGGCAAAACCTCGAAAGACTATCTGCAGATCTCCCAGGGCACCGAATTACATGTCCTCCCAGAGCAAAACCTCGAAAGAGCATTTGCCAGATGTCCCAGGGCACCGAATTACATGCCATAGGCAAAACCTCGAAAGACCATCTGCAAATCTCCCATGGCACCGAATTACATGCTCATCTGCACAACCTGATCCACGGCCACAGAGTATCAACCTGATACTCACCATACATCATCCTGATGTATCCATGATCATCCTGATCATCATCACTGCAACGTCCTGCTGCATGTCATCTGGAGCAACATCCTGAAGCTCGTCATCTATGATCATCCTGATCATCACTGCAACATCCTGCTGCATGTCATCTGGAGCAACATCCTGAAGCTCGTCATCTATGATCATCCTGATCATCACTGCAACATCCTGCTGCATGATCCACCTGATCATCAATGTATCCACCTGATACAAATACATGATACATATCATCATACATGATCCTCCTGATCATCAATGCATCTACCTGATGCATACCAAGTATCTACCTGATACATATCATCATACATGATCCTCCTGATCATCAATGCATCTACCTGATGCATACCAAGTATCTACCTGATACATATCATCATACATGATCCTCCTGATCATCAATGCATCTACCTGATGCATACCAAGTATCTACCTGATACATATCATCATACATGATCCTCCTGATCATCAATGCATCTACCTGATGCATACCAAGTATCTACCTGATACATATCATCATACATGATCCTCCTGATCATACAATGTATCCACCTGATACATATACATATACATGGTCCAAGCATCCAACATGATGCATATACAAAATACGTACACATGATCCAACTGATCATATCCAGCATCAACATGATGCGTACATACAAAAATGATCCAACTGATCATATCCAGCATCCAACATGATGCGTACATACATACAAAATGATCCAACTGATCATATCCAAGCAGAAACCAGAACATCATCCTGATGCTCATCATCCAGCGCTTACATCCACAGCCATGTGAAGGATCCTCCTTCCAACATGCTTGGAATGGCTTCAGCAAATGTGTCCATCACTTCTTCCTCAAAGTGTCCTCGATCTGAAGAACGCCAAGCCTCTCTCTGAAGTACTCGAACTTCACCCTGGCTAGTGGCTTCGTCAGCACATCTGCAATCTGCTCGTCCGTCGCAACATACAGGAGCTTCACAGCTCCTCTCTGCACCATATCCCTGATATAGTGATATTTGATCTCTATGTGTTTCGACCTGTCATGAAACACTGGATTCTCGGACAGCTTCACACAACTCTGGTTATCACAGAAGATACCAGTAGCTTCCAACGGGAGATCAAATAACTCAGACAATAGCTTCCGTAGCCATACTGCCTCACAACTAGCTGAACAGGCTGCAACATACTCTGCCTCAGCTGTACTCAGTGCTACGCAGGACTGCTTCCTGCTAAACCAAGAGATCACACCTGATCCTATACTGAAGCAACACCCAGATGTGCTCTTCCTGTCTGCAGCACTGCCAGCCCAATCTGAATCAACATAACCCTGCAGGCTAAACTTTTGATTCTCCTCATACCTGAGCCCATAATCCACTGTACCCTTCAGGTACCTCAGTACATGCTTTACAGCAACCAGGTGAACACTCCTCAGATCTGTCAGGAACTGGCTCAATGTGTTCACAGCAAAGCAAATGTCTGGTCTCATGTTCGTCAGGTACATCAAGGACCCAATCATCTGACGATACATAGAGACATCAACCGGATCAGATGAAGCATCACATAGAAGCTTCAGATTCGATGCCATAGGTGTGGCCATGGCCTTGCAATCCATCATCCTGAGCCTCTTCAGGATCTCTTACTGCATACTTCCCTTGTCCAAGGAAGATTCTATCTGCACTCTGCCACACCTCCATGTCAAAAACAAATAGTGCATCATCCCCAAGTTCTTCATCTCGAACTCGGTAGTAAGCTTCCGCTGCGTGTCGACAATCAATCTATCTTCACCATACCAAGTTCTGCACATATATGATTTCCTATCATGTGTCTCAGAACCATCTGGTGCATCTTCTATTTCATCTCAATGCTGCCATCTGCAACATGCTTGATCTGATAGTTCTATTTGGAAGTCATAGCAAACTTCCCTTCATGTCTTGGGATTACATCCCAAACATCATTCTTCATGATCGACGGATCAAGGCATTTCATTTCTTCATCCCAGATCCTGGGAACTTCAATATCTTCAATATCTTCAATATCTTCAATAGATATCTTTGTTGCTGGAACAAAATGTTGTAGTTCTTCTTTTGTAGGAGATGGCATACGATCTTTCCTACACAACAAGTTAAATTGCATGATTAGAAAACATCTTATAGTTTTCAGAACAAATTCTTACACATAAAGAAATATGCCATACAGTCATGCAATTATCTTAGCCAATGCTTCAATACAACATTTATCCATATCCCATAACTTTCTAGATGCCTTCCAATCTCTACCAGAACATTGTTAAGAGTGTGCACAACTCCCAACATGTCAGCAAAGAGGTTTCATTCTAGATAAGTAGAAATGGAATGTTGTACAGTGCCATAGGCTACTTACCCATGCATATCAGTAGTATACTGTTCATCAATGCAATTATTCTAATATGCATAATACACAACCTAATTCTAGGAACATCGGTATATACATTATTGAACAATATTATTTAAGAAATGACAATTCAAATACTTATCTTTGTTTGTTCGTTGGGTGGACTCCCTCTGAGTCTTTGCTTCCTTGCAGGAGCTGCTGGAGTCCTAATCTGAAGTAGCTTCTTCTACACCTTTATGTTGTGGAATGTAGAAACATGGTCAACTCCCTTTGAATATCTGCATCCTTGCAGAAACTACTGAAGTGTGCTCCTTTTCTTTATTGCAGGAACAACTGGAGTGTGCTCCTTTGCTTTCTGGCAGGAGCAACTGGAGTGTGCTCCGTCTTGATCTTTGCTTCCTGAATTACCTGTTCTTGAACTCATATTCATCCTTGGTCCCTATGCATGCTTATTAGTATCATGATTCATATAAAATCATACATTCATTAGTATACTATTAAAACACAATAATCTCAAGCATGTATACTCATGATCATTTCAATCAGAAATAATAAGCATTAGCATTCAAGGTTTATGTAGGATTCTTATGGTTAGTCAAATCATAAGAAGCATAACATGTCTAAACCTATAATTACTCAAACCTATGACTCTTCGCGTTAGTTGAATCATCAATCAAGATAAGAGATATAATGTGCATAAAACCTGTGATTATTCAAACCTATACTTTCATGATTCTTCTGGTTAGTCATATCATCAATTATAGTAAGAACAATAATGTACAACCAACCATGATTATTCAAACCTATGACTTCATGAATAATTATTATCAACAACAGTATAAGATCCTAACACAAGGTAGGATTTTAGCTTGATATAGGAAAAACATACATGGATTAGCATGCTAGCTATTTATGTCTAACATACCCGCATAATGTCTTCTGGTTCTCTTTTAGTGACTTGTGCTAGTAACCTGCATGTCTCATAAGTTAACCATTATAAAACTAAGTTATACATACCTCGAGAATGGATCTTCTATGAGATCCATGGCAATGGATGAATCTTTGTCCTCATGTCATCATGATCATATGTTCTTGAACTAGAACATGATTTGTCTTCTTGGTGTACCTTTCATGTTAGTAGACAACATAAAACTCATACAACATCACAAAGTGTTAGTACAAACATAAGTTTCATACTCCTAATAAATGAATGACTTCTATCATGCATTCATAATTTTATTAAGGTGATATGACAAGTCTAAAATCAAGATTGTACTAACCGTGATAATATGAAGACAAGCATACCATAAACTTAATTATGAACAAATCTCAAAACATACCTCGATGAGTCATACCTGTCGAGATCACTTGTAATCTTCTTATGTAAGGCCTTAGCCTCATCTCCCTCTGAAACATGAACTTCTTCACTTATGCAAGTGACCAATCCATCTTCTTCTAGGATTAACCCAATCCACTTGATTTGCAAGAACTGGACCTTGAGCTTGATGAGAGTTTGTCAGAGAAACCCCAAAAATTCAAACTTTGAATTTCAAACTTCTGATAGGATAGAAATATGTGCCTTGATGAGATGATTAAGTTGGTATATTCAGAATTTGAAAATTGCAAAGTTTCACTCCTCAATTTTGCCTTTGAAACTTCTAGATTCACTGGACGTGACCCTGAAATGGGGTTTGATGAAGCCCACTCTTCTGCCCAATCAAAATGTTTGATCCAAAGCTAGAAGCTTCTATTTTTCTGAGGAGCTTCCAGCCGTGGTCACAGATTTCAAAAATTCTCATTTTTACAGAAGCCCTAATTTTCCACTTTTCTGATCAAAGTCCCGAACTAGGGTCTAATCAAGCCCGGCCTTCTGCCCAACCAAAAATTCTGATCTTGGTCTCTAAATTTCTACTTTGATGAGTAGCATCCAGCCATGGTCTCCGATTACAAAAATTCCAACTTTCTTCAAAGCCCTAAATTCCGGAAGCCATGAATGAAGGTACCAAAAATAATTCTGTTTTGACAGAAATATGTACTTGATTGTTTCTGGTGTAACTCCGAAATTTTTGATCCACAGGGTCTGAAAAAGTTTCCTAAGATAGCCTGACCTGTTATCTTTCCATCCTGATAGGTCTGACCTCAATTGGATTCTCTGAGAGAGAGTTATGCCAAATGTCGCAACGTGACCTGTTTTGGGATAAAACAGGAGAGCGAACTTGTACGGCGTGCCACGTGTCACTGTTTTAATTTCGGCCTCTTAAAAAGTTTTCTGATATAGCTAGGCCTGTCACCTTTCCATCCTGACAGGTCTGACCTCAATTGGACTCTCTGAGAGAGATTTATGCCAAATGTCGCAATGTGACCTGTTTATGGGATAATACAGGAGAGCGAACTTGTACGGCGTGCCACGTGTCACTGGTTCAACTTCGGCCTCTGAAAAAGTTTTCTGAGATAGTACAGACTGTGTACTACCTGTCACTTTTTACGAAATTTTATTTGGAGCTTCCTAGCCCAAGATATGACCTTTTTCCCAAGGTCACCTGATTGTGACTCAGATCTGGAAGAGGCAGAAACCCTATATTGTACAGATCATAAATCACAAAGTACAACGAATTAGAGGTTTTCCTTTGGACACAAGATACCTGGAGATCTTAGCTTCGGCCTGTAACAATTTTAGATCCTAAAACTTTGCCAAAACGGATTTATAGCGAAAGTTCTACGATGACTGGTTTTTGCTATATCAAGCCCTAGCATCGTAAGTGCAACAAGTGTCATACATGCCATATCATGCCTTCTTTCAGGCTAGCTCTGATACCATGTTAAATTTTCAGAATTTACTTCAATCTGATCTAGGATCTTAACTGAGAGAACAACATGTACAGCATATCTACAGCATATCAATCATGGAGACAATAATGCAAGCACACAAGAGACACAAAGATTTACTTGGGGAAAACCATAAAGGTGAAAAACCCCAATAACTTCCTCAGAGATAGATAGAGCAATGATACAACCAACCAAGAGAGATAGACATAACCTAGCAGCAGATCCTCCTCCTCCATAAGTGCGCCTCTCCTCCTTGAGAGCATGTGTGAGAAGTGAGTGTGTAAATAGAGTGCCTCCCGCACTCTATTTATACTTGACTTGACTTGCCTTTTTACCTAACTCATGTCGGCTCGAACTTAACCACATAACATAATGCTGAGTGGGCCGACCCCCAATAGGGTGGTCTAATAACCCTTTGACCCACATGGCCGACCCCCAATAGGGTGGTCTAATAACCCTTTGACCCACATGACTTATACAGGGCCGACCCCAAACAAGGTGGTCTAATAACCCATCAAGTATAAGTTACGACACTTACAATATAAATGACGACACTTCCTTATAGAGGAATAATACCATCTCTATAGGAATACAATATACATATATGTGAAATACATTCCGAAGTTACATATACATCAACATATTGTGATATAAAACCAAATTTCCACAACGATTACAATGTTTTCCATTGACACATTTCTTATTATAAAATACTTCATCTTGATTTCTCTCACATAGGGTTTGAGATATGAATTCATGTATTGTGGGCGGAGGTGGTGAATTTGTCCAAAACATTTTACCAAATTCAAGAAATGTGTCGTAATATAATTGGAATTTCACATGATAACGACAACAACATGTGTCACGGATAGTAATAGGTCTAACATACCATGGTTTTAGTTGCACAAATGTAGTGATTGACACATTAATTCCACGATGATATTCCTTGAATTTATTGAACAAGTGTACTTGTGTCATATCCATTATATGTTTTGGACTGCTTACATATACTCCTCGTGATACTCTTTGTCGTATTACATCTCTTGAATTTGGTGAAACTCGAGCATGTGTCAACCAATATTCCCGTACAATATCTTTAACCCCTGCTCCCATTCTATCTTTGTAAGGTTGTCTACAAATAATTGCCCAGCAAGCAAGTTCATCATTTTCATCTATTTGCATTCTGAATTTGCTATGTATGTATAATGTCTTTCTTGAGGTTCCAACTACTTTTGCTAGCTGTGTTGTCAAACGTTTTTGTTTAGTACTAGTAGAAATAATTGATGTATGAATTGCTCTTCGTGCAGCACTAATGTCTTTCTTCCTAGATTTTCCAAACTTTTTTATTGCATCACCTATATTTTCTATCACATTATGTTTTAATTTCGACTCTTTGGTCGCCTTGTGAATACCCAATAATGATGTAGCATCTTCTAACTTCTTGGTCACTAATAAACATCTCAAAATTTGTGCTTGTCCTGTTGCTGAATAATTCTTCAGAACATCATCATAAATGTTTTGAGCCCAATATCGTGCAGCGTGTATGGGTATTTTTTTTCCATATTTATTGCAGTCAACGTTTTCTAACGTTTCATCATCAATGGTGAAAGTACCTATACATCAAGGTAAATTTAATTTAAAACATGTATCCAAAAATACAATTCATTATAAAAAATGAATTTGAAAAATACATTCAATATATACATACCTGGTCCAATTTTTGGTTCTTGAACTTGATCTTCAATATTGACTTCATCGACATTAGTATGTAAATCACTATTTACATCCTCAACAATGGTTTCTTCAACTTCAATTTGTTCCTCTTGTATTCTATTTTCAATTTCCATTTCATCAACATTATCATGTAAAACTGTATTTGTATCTTCAATAATCGTTGCTTGCGTTTCTGCAAGGCTTGCTTTGTTGGCATGATATTTAAGTTTTTTCTTTTCTCTATTATCATCATCAGCAGCACGTTTACGATCATATTTTCTTTGACGGTTTCTTTTACTGCCCATGATTGTTTAATCTATAAATGATAAATTAAAGAATCATCATTTTATTGTAAATAAACAAAATGAAGATTTAAAAACAGTTACGAAATTTATGAACACATGAACTGAAATTTATTTCACCTTATCAAAATCTTGTACTTGAGTCTTTTGAAGAAAAAGTATTTGAAAACAAGTTTCCTTTGAAAAGAACCTTCTTTGAATGAAATAAGAACTCTTTGACAATAAATCACCTATGAAAAAATCTCATTGGAAAATAATAAGAACACTTTCAAAATAAATCTTCTTTGTAAACCCACTGAAAATTAAAAAAAAAAAAAAAAAAAAACTTATTTGAAAAAATACGTAGGAAAAAGATTTTTTTGTAAAAACCTTTGCA